>CM077122.1:19441853-20641853 GCA_039645545.1 Dendrolimus houi
CTTTTGGTTACGTCAAATTAAATTAATTTATTAAATAGAATATTTTATAATTAAAACTAAGTTTCAATGGTTTTAAGCCCGGCATTTTGTCTTATTTCAACGTCTCAAAATTAAAGAAAATGTCGCCCTTCAAACCGTTAAAACGTATGTAGTTTTAATTATGTGTACTAGCCGCGAAAACTTAAGAAAATACTATTAAATTATTTATTACTAGAGTTTACCCAGCGGCTGCGCCACGGGTCTATACTTAATGCGTGTCTCTTGTATAATATAACCTGTACCGCCTGCTCTTTAAAGATTCACTTCATTTATATCGCAAACTATACCATTCCCATTCCCCATCTATCTGTAAACTACGTTATCTGTCTAAGTGACAAAAATGACAAAAGTGGACCAACGGGACCAACGGAACCAAATCTGTCTATATATATATATATATATACACTGAGTTTCAGCGAAATCGGTCCTGTAGTTTTTCCGTCAAAACGAAACAGACAGACGGACAGTCAGACTGACAGACAAACAGACAAAGCTACTTTCGCATTTATAATATTAATAGGGATGACAACGATTGTTAAAACTAAATAAAGTAATAAAATAAATAGGAAAAAGCATAAATAAAATAAATCTTCAGCTAGAACAAACAACGTATTTTTGGACTTTTTGTTTATTAAGGTTGTTAGATGTTCATGGACGACGTACTATTTATTGTTGACGTTACCATCTAGAGAGATTCTAAAAAGAGAAACCAATCTCAGTGACATAATTAACATAGCGAAGAAATTTTCTTTGGGATTATTTTGATTTGATTTCTATACACTTTTATGTAATGGATCCTGAAGCAGGTGCAATGTTTATATTTGATATTTCTAAAACTATAAAACAATTTTATGAAACTCCGGTAATATTTGTGACCAAAAAAGATTTTTCTGATGTAATATTTAACAGTGTGTGTTCAATACGAGCAGCTTTGTTTGAAGACGATAAAAATCGCATTATAGATGTTATTGTAGATTTTCATCTTAATTGGCTTCATACTATTAATGAAATTGAAAACTTTAAAAAGCTAATTAATGATTTACCAAGAGAAGTCGTGTATCAAGCCATAAGTTACACAATTGATGCAATGGGGTACCGTATAAAATATTATCAGAAATATATGGAAAATATTAAATCTACGTTGTCAAATGTCAATCAAGCTAATCTCTTGATGGATATGGAAATCGTGGAGGATATGCATAAGGAAGTAACTCGTATGCTTTTGGAAAGACTGAAATGTTTCCGGAATTATACTTCTATCAATGAATTTATATTAAAAGTGAATGATGCAACCGAAGAGCTGTTGATCTGGATTGACAAAATTAGCGATAATTTTGTTAAACAATTGACCTCACATGTTAATTTAAATAGGCCACATCTATCTGGTGATTTAACGAAAACATTACAGCAAATCGTCGATGACTTTCAGTCTTCTCAAAGCCCATCTGCGTTGAAAATTATTGACGAATTAAAATCTAAAGGACACGAATTAAGCACAATGATACGTTGTACAACTGGTCATAGCTTAGAAATAAGCAAAGTTGTTGAAAAAATTCAAATTTTAGAAGATCGTATCAAAAGGCTTGAAAGTGGACCTAGTTTGGCAGCTGTAATGGCACTAACTCATAAAAAAGAATTTCTCGAGCAAAGGTTAGCTTCTCTTGAAAATTTGAAAGTCACTTTGAAAAGTCTTCATCAAATGAAAGATGTCCCATTAGAAGAGGTTAATGAAGAGGAACTATGTGTCTGCGAAAAAATTTTTCAATTTAGGGTTTTCAACCATTCTTTACCCTTAGAAGAACGTGAAAAATTAGTAACAGAGTTATGCTATTTGTGGGATCTTGCTGTTTTTGGAGAGTGTAGTCGTAAGTCTATAATTTCCATACTGAGCGCAGGTGAGATGAAGGAAGAATTTACCGATGATCTTGGTACTTTTTACTTTGATGAATATAGCAGAAAGATATATAAATTACCTGATGATGATACTCTATATCAACAAAATGAACGCAATGAGTTAGTACCTTTATGTGATGACACAGATCATATCTACTATTACGACGATTGTGGTCGTTACTTTATTGATACTAAAACAAGGCAAAGGGTTTATAAAGCTCATGCAACTGCTAGTGAGTATATGATGGATTCTACAGGCGTTCTGCTAAAGGTGAAAGAGGAACGAGATGGTATTGTTTACTATTATGATAACTATGGTCGTTACTACATAAACGACGACGGAAAACATATTTATCGAGAACCAGATACTACTAGTGAATACGAAAATGATGGTTTAGGAAATTTAGTTCGCATTCGCAGTTATTTAGATATATTTAAACCTTGTCCTGATGATGCACATGTAACAGAAGACTGCAAGTATTTGAAACAAACTGTTGGTGATGCTCTACGTGTTTGTATAGCTGACGTAATATTGCAACAACCTGCTGATCCGATAAAATATTTATCAGCCCAACTGATAAAGTACAGAGAAAATATGGAATTAAAAGAAAAACGACTCAGAGAGAAGGAAGAATTAAATGTTGAAAGAGAAATAATTACAGCCGAAGAAAAAGCAGCTGCTGAAAGAGCTGCATTGGAAGCAGCTTTATTAGCCCAGGGTGGCAGCGAAGCTAGTTACGATTCCAATCTTTTGAAATATCGTTCTATGCATCAAGATGACCAGATTTCTGTTGGTGCTAGTTCTAAATAATGTACATGGTTATGACTATTGTAGTCTCGTGAGAAGAATAAGTTTTTGTTCGATTTAATAACAAGTTGTTTTACACTGTTGATTAGAATGTATTTAGAAAATAAATAAACTAGTAATTTAACAAATATTCATATAGTTTAATCCTTGTTTTCCATTTGTGTTTGTTTGGAACAAGTGGCACAAACTACAAAATAATAAATGAGCCTTCTGCTCCCACTTTGGAAGGTGGGTGAAAAGGATGCCCTTGCATATCCCTGTTATGAAAGAATATGCCTAAAAAGTTTAAGAAAAAAAAGACCTAGGGCGTTTAGATTGTTGTCTTTTGTCAAAGTCCTGTGTCAGTTTAATCTAGGTGTAGAAAAAGATGCATCTCCCTGAAAATAATTCTGCTGGTGCCCATGATATTCATCAAGTTTCGATAAAACGAAAAAACTGACTGACGTCGTATGAGATGCTATGTGGGTTAATGGTCTCATATGGATGGATATTGAAAACTACGAAGTAGAGAATAACAATAAAGAAGTGGTATGTGGTGCTTAAAGTGCATGCTTTAAGCGTAAGTAACAATAAAATATTAATAATAATAGTTACATTTATGTTTGCTATCTCTATTCGACTGGGGGCATCGGCTGTAGTTCCCCATCACTGTCAATGCGGAGATAAAGTTGATAGTTCAGGTCACCATGGTATATCGTGAATCAGAAGCGCTGGCAGAAAACCACGCCATAGACTTTATCCGCCGGGTTCTTGTCACCGCCGGGATCCCAGTCATTCTAGAGCCGAATGGACTGTGTCGCGAGGATGGCAAGAGACCGGACGGAATGTCTTTTGTGCCATAGAAGATGGAACGACCTTTAGTTTGGGACGCAATGTGCGTTGACACTTTGGCAGCGTTCCATCTTCCCAATACGGCTGTGGTAGCTGGTGCAGTTTCCGCCCGACAAGACGACCTAAAACGCCGCAAATATGCATCTGTTGGTAGTGGATACATATTTGTGGCTTTTGGTGTCGAAACTCTGGGGCCATGGGGTCCAGTAGCTTATCGAGACCTATCAAAACGGTTGATAGATGTCTCACGCAAGCAAAACACTGATCTGTATTTTGGGCATCGCATAAGCGTTGCCATACAACGTGGTAACGTGGCAACCGTTTTGGGAACGTTCGCAACTGACGGTGATTTGGGACCCATTTACTATTTGTAATTTTTACCTTTTATAAATTAAGCTGTCTATAGATATTATTAGTATAGTTATATTTTAGTTCTAATTTTTTTAATGTAATGATTGTAAATAAATAAATAAAGAGAAACAAAAAATAATTTAATAATTGAAACTACTAACTTTAGCATCTACTGAAAATACTAATTCTATGACTTTTTAGTTAGAGGCATTACTGGTTTCGCTAAAATATTTAAATAATTTGGATTAGTACTTTGTAAGGCCAATAAAATTAAATAGTGCAAAAGGCTTATGTTCACGTTCACGTTGATCACTTGAATAAAAAAATTCTATGAACTGTGATGTTGACAGTTTTTTTTGGCGGGAACTAAAGTGGGAGGTTGTGCTATGCAGTTTTATTTTCTAAAAATGTGTAAAATTACTCTAAAATGGACAATTGTTGTAATAAATGAATAGTGGCTAAACTTTTGGACAGAGTGGCATCAGATTAACGGAAATTAAGTTTAGGGGTATACATACGCCTTATATATAGACACTAGACCTGTTATTTGGGCTAGGAAACATGTTTTTAGGGTCCATCAACAAGTTTTGAATGAATAATGGGAAAACAAAAATACGTTTGGTCAACAAAATAACAAGGTTATGTCACTTTTCTTGAAAAAAAGTTTGATATGTGTTTAGGAATACACTTACACCTGATATATAAACACTAAAACTGTTTTTTAATTTAGTAAACAAGTTTTGAATTAGTTATTATAATTTTAAAGTTCATAAAATAATAAATCACAGTACTGTAATTTTTTTTTACTTTACAACGATAATAGGCATAAGAAAGAAAAAAAATGTTATCAATTCGATATGTCAATAATATCGATTTTTAAATACGAAAATTGTTTTATTTTTGCTTATATATTGCGAGATCGAATTAGTAGTATGTTTTTAAAAGATTTATTTTCATTAAAAAATTCGATGTATAATTTGCTATACTCCATTTGCCGCCTTTTTTTATTCCATTTCTCTTTTAGTTATATGAATGTACTTTGTGTTTTGTTATGGATTTTTCGAAGACTTGTGTTGTTTCGGTTATACTGATTATTTTTATGTTGACTGGCTTTCTCACTGGACTTCGATTGCATTGCTTAACTTTGGATTTTGACGAAATTCTCTATCTGAATTTTTGGGTGTGATATAGATAAACGGGAGGTAAATTAATGGTGATTTAAGTTAGGGATATGCTTACAGTTTATTTATAGCCACTAAGGTTGTGAGGGGTAATCGAATGTCGCGATCAGTGACTAAAACGGTGACTTGGTTAGGTTGGGTTAGTCTTTAGACCAAAGCGCACGAGCCGAGCGACCGAAGCCAGCATGCCGCAATAGCGGCCGATGAGTGCCAGAACATGCCAGAGGTCATCATTTATTCATTGTTAACTATTTAAATGATGGTTACAAAACGGTTGTGACATTTGCTGACTGCTGTCATGGCACACTCGTTTTGCTCGCTCGGCTTGTGGGCTTTAGTCTGCGTTTTTAGACTGTTTTAAATGTTTTTTACATTGACCACCGCCTTTCTTCTGCATTTCTCGTCTTTAGACATAAGAAATAAGTTCACCATTTTGAAAAAAATAGTAAAGTTATGTTTACAAAAAAAAATCATATCTCAAAAACTACAAGTCCCCTAGACATGGGGATTGCAGAACGGAGAAGTACTCCTCCCCCCTCCCCCCTCGCCCCCCACTACTTAAAATTCAGTGACTACTATTGTAAAGTTTAACCTTATTAGTTTTTGAGTAGTAAAATACGTGTTTTTGTGAGAAATGTGAACTGTACAGTAAAATTGGCCATTTTCGAGTTTTCATAAGAACTCCGTTGAATGGCACTGCGTTCTATACGGACACATTTAAAACATTAGAATTGGCTGTATGGACTAAGATTCCTTTGCCTGCCTTTGTGGCGAATTGTACTACTACTAGTGAGATGTTGACAGATGTCAGTCGGCCATTTGTGAATTTTGTAATAAAATAAAAAAGCAAAGCAGCAAGTTGATACCTATTGAAAAAGGCTCTTCAGGCAAGCATAAGGTCATAAAGTTACAGTGTTCAGAACGAACTCGTTTATATTCTACGACGTTCCTAACAGTCGAATAAAAACGATGTTCATTAGCACGAGCATGATTTCTCAGCGTTGAGTGAGACTGAACCCAGTTATAAACAATTTCTATTGCCTACGTACTTCCTATCAGTGATTAATATTTTGGGGCAAGGTTCTTCGATATTTTATGTAAATTAGTATGTGTCGGCGCGGAGCGACGTGCAGTGTTGTGTGTTGTCATCACGTGCCTTGAAATCTCGATGTGAATTCGACATTTGCATTCGGACATTGTGAGTCGGACTGTGGAGTAGCTGATGGCATATAATTCTTAGTGTTCTCAAAATGGTTCCGAAACCACCACCACCTCCAGGGCCGCCGCCGCCGCCAGGGCCACCTCCTCCGCCCTCTTTTGGAGGTTCGAAAGGTGGTTCTTCAGATAATAGAGGTGCTTTACTGAATTCTATAAGACAGGGTACAAAATTGAAAAAGGCTGTAACAGTGGACAAAAGTGGGCCATACATACCTGGTAAAGTGACAAATGTGTCTAGTGCATCTTCTGGAGGAAGTGGGACAAAGCCTGCACCCCTTCAGAATGGGGGAGGTGCAGGCCCACCAGGCCTTGGTGGTCTATTTGCTGGTGGTATGCCAAAGTTAAGACCTACTGGGAAGCTGGCAGGTAAGCTATCTTCCAACATTAAGCATAAATTTTTGTTGCTGAATTTTATAAATATTTCAAAACCAATTTTAAAGTTCTTTAAATTCTATTAATTGTATTACTAATGTGATAGTATATACTTGGCATCAAGTGGGTTGTTAGCCTGTCTTCTTGTAGGTATCCAAAAACAAAACATTAAAAATCCTACTCTTGAGAAGACTTAAAACAATTATGAATAATTTACAGTGCCTTAATGTTTTTAGTTGCATTAATTTTTATAGTGCTCTACTATTATTAAATTTTGCTAAGTACCTAAAAATAAATACAGAATGGGATAAATCAATAAAAGTTACTCTTTTTACAGACTTATTTTTAGATAAACTTATTTTGCCAAATGAATAACTCTAAAACTAAACTAGTATATTCTCTGCTTATTTTGGAGTGTTCATTAATCATTTCCTGCTTACTTATTTTTCTCCCAATACTACCTTATAGATTTTTTTAAAGTCTTCATGTTATTAATTTATAAGCCAGTAGTATATTGGTAACTTCTTTAGTGTAACAATTATTATTATCTGGTAATCAATTTCCATAAGGTAAGTGGTTAACCTGGCAATAATAATCTCTTAATGAGATAAAAAAAAAACAATTGTTAGGAATCCTCTTTGGAATTAAAACAACAAAGGTAGTGAATAACTTTGTTATTCAAAAACATTTGTCTCTCAGTTGTTTATTTAGCTTATCACCACCCTGATTTCGTGTCAGTGATAACATGAGTATTGTTGTAATTATATGATGTATGTCATTTTATATTGAATGGGTTATATAAGTTTTTTTATAACATCATTCAGATCAGGGCTGTTTTTATCCAGGGGTGCAACAGGTGACTGTCACCCAAGCACAGGTACTTAGAGGGTGCATGTTGATTAAACTTCAATAAAAAAACATTAAATAATATTCCCCACAACTTATCAAGATCTGACTAGCGACACCCCAGAGGAATTTATATATCTATATAAAAAAATTCAACACAGTTACATGTCTAATGTCATATAGACTAAATCTTCGTTTTCTTCATCCATATAAATTCAGTAGAGTCTGAAAGAAATCATTGTGACATACAGAAAATTATGGACAATGGATGTGACAAATGCATAAGGGCCCTATTTTTTTGCCAAAATGGCTAAGGGTCTTTAATAATGCAATATAAAATTCTATTTTTTATTAATAAATATTTTCTCTATAGTTTTTGCGACTAGTATACATAATAAAACTATGTTTTAATGATTCTAAGTGTGGTAAATTTATTTGATTTTTATTATTCCAATGTTTCGGCATTGCCAGACTTCAAGACACTGTGAGCTCTTTCTGCGTGCACCATAATACAAACTAACTTGATTGACAATTTTGATTTTATCTCCAATTTTAATTTTAATATTGTATAAAATTATTAGAGTAAGGCATGTTGCTGAAGAGTTTCTTGCAATGCGTCTTCTCTTCAAGCAACAATGTGTTCCGAAGCTGCGGTAAATTAGATTAGGCTCCCATAGCTTAATAGTCCGAGAGCTGGTGAGCAATTTTGGATAGGTTCTTGAGGCAGTATGATAAATTTTATAATAGTCCTTGAACAACCCCTAAATAACAAAATTGAGGTCTGACTGAAAGGTAGCGGCCCCTTACCACCCCTTGAATTTTTTAAATGGGATTTTGTTATTAAACAAGTTTTTGAGGCATTTTGAAATTTTTGTAACTTTAAGTTAAATATAAGGAATTGAAAAATAAAAAGCCACATTAATTAGTTGGGCTTAAATATTAACCAGACTCTTACAAAATAGTTTTTTAAATAAATTTAGAAAACATTCGTGAGGCACCTTGAGCTTTTGGGAGAGTAATATAGGTACCCAAAAGCTAGATCAATTTGGTGGAATTTTTCACCTGCCAGGTGATTGAGAATGTAATCTATAAGTGTGTTTGAACAGCACTATATGCTTAGCTTGAGGTGTGAGAGATTGCATATATTGACTGTAATAATTATCTGATGATGAGTTCAATGAAGATGAAGATGCAAATCTTGAATTTCAATAATGGACTATTTTATTGTTATAATGTGTTTTCAGTTCATTAATAAAAAATATTCACATGCATCAATACCTGAATTAATTTTTTGTTATATAATATGCTGTATATAATAATACTTATAATTAAGACCAGGATTTGAGCCTCTGATATCTTAGTCATTGAGTTAACAAAAATTGCAAACAATTAAAATATTAGTAATTAATGACTTTACATTACCTAAATGTTATAATCAGTCATTATCTGATAGTGTTTAATCATGTCAAATATGCATGCAACATGTAACAGTACAATGAAACCTTATGGATATAATATGTTTTTCGTAAAAAATAGTAATTTTACAATCTCCCCCTAAGACACATGGGATAGTGTTACAGTTAATGGTTGTGTCACACAGATGTAGTCAAGGGTCTTTTTTTTTTTGCAAGAGGAAATCCATTTGCAGTCCCCCACTGGCAAGTGTGGGACTCGCCGGCTAGAGGAGCCAGAATACCCACTAAAACCCTTTGGTGCCACCTGACGCCATGTGCCGGGGTCACGGGACGTGCGTGAGCTTTTTGCTTAAGGCGTTTTTGATATGAAATGTCAAAATGTTTATAAACTTGATAAATAAAATATCATGTTGTTTTTTTAGTTAAATATTCATATTTTGGCTAAAATAGACCATAATGCACAATATAAACCTGTTTTTCAAATTTGTCAACTACAGAATTCCAAAAACACAAAAGTTATAAAAATTGGTCCTGCCGTTTTTGAGTTATAAGTGGTGTAACTAAAACGGCTTGGTTATATATACTTAGTCTGGCCATAAATACTGTTACAATTAAAAAGAAACAAAATATTACATTTGAATTTGGAATCTGTCATTTTTATATGATTGTTCATTGTGTTTTCTCATTTTGGCGCCAATACATTGTACAACATTTTGCGGTATGAAAATGGAGTGGGGCGATGAAGAGAAACGAATCGCTGTGATTGTATTACACAAAGTAGGTATGGAGCCAAATGCAATTTTTAAATTGCAATGTTTGTGTACCGGGCTAATAATAGGTTCAATGAGACCTCCTCTGTTTGTGACAGAAAAAGATCTGGCCGTCCACGTAGTGTTCTTACGAAAAAGGTGGCCAAAGCAGTAAGGGAAAGAATTCGAAGAAATCCCGTCCGAAAGCAAAAGATTTTATCTCGGGAGATGAAGTTATCACCTAGAAGCATGTCATGTAATTTAAAAGATGACTTAGGACTTGTAGCCTATAAGAGACACACTGGTCATTTCTTAACTCATAATTTAAAAGAGAATAGGGTGGTAAAATCGAAACAACTACTGAAGCGGTACGCAAAGGGAGGTCACAGAAAAATTTTGTTTACGGTTGAGAAATTTTTTACAATTAAGCAACACTTTAACAAACAAAATGGCCGTATTTATGCTCAAATCTCTAAGGAAGCTTCTCAATTAGTCGACAGAGTACAACGTGGGCATTATCCGCCTTCAGTGATGGTTTGGTGGGGTGTTAGCTATGAAGGAGTGACTGAGCCACATTTTTGTGAAAAAGGTATCAAAACATCGGCACAAGTGTATCAAGATACCATTCTTGAGAAGGTAGTTAAGCCCCTTAATAACACCATGTTCAATAACCAAGGATGGTCCTTCGAGCAAGACTCGGCGTCGGGTCATAAAGCTCGGTCCACGCAGTCTTGGTTGGAAAGGCACGTTTCGGACTTCATCAGAGCTGAAGACTGGCCGTCGTCTAGTCCCGATCTTAATTCGCTGGATTATGATTTATGATCAGTTTTAGAGAGTATGGCTTGCTCTAAACGCCATGATAATTTGGAGTCCCTAAACCGGTCCACACGATTGGCAGTGAAGAATTTTCCCATGGAAAGAGTGCGTGCTTCTATTGATAACTGTCCTCAACGTTTAAAGGACTGTATTGCAGCCAATGGAGACCACTTCGAATGAGCTTTTTATATTTTAAATTGTTTTTTTATTTATGTATTAAACTAACACACTGTAAAACTTATAAATGTGATTTGCAATAGAAAAAAAAATAATTCTTTGTTACAATATTTATGGCAAGACTAAGTATGTATATAGATTACTGAAAGAGCTTGCTAGTGTTCGCATTATTCCCATTCGGTGCGGTTGTCTAGAAAATATTTAGTCGTATATAAGCTTTCGCACACAAACATTGCTCAACAAATATTTTAAACTTGAAGCTTTTGAACCTTTTTACAGGTAATTTGTTTCCCCACGAAACTATTTTTTATATTTGTGGCTGTGTTTTTTATTTTTTATACCATATACCAGTTTTTTCCAACAACCTCTAAGAGTTGCAACTAAACAGAACACAAAATAAAACAAATTTTGTAGTATCATATTTATTTTAATAACTTATTTAATTCTAATTTTCATATCATAGCGGATTCTTTCTAAGTCTAATTTTTGAATAATTGTTCGACAGGTCCAACACCCAATGGTCAAGTGCGAACGGAAGCACCGCGGCATCCGCCACCGCAGCCTCAACAGCCCCAGCGGACGTCACCAGACAAGGTCAGATCCGCATTACCTCCAGCACCGACCGCTAATGTTAGTGCACTGTCCGCCGCTTTGTCAGAGGCTCTCGCCGGTCGGGAGTCGAGGGACACGAGGGAAATCCCTTCGAGAGAAACGCCCAGAGAACTGCCCAGGGACCCCCCAATTCGACCGGTGGTGCGGAGACAGCCGAGCGATATAAGAGTGCGTGGACCACCGCCGCAGCCGCCTGCGCAGAAGAATGTTATGCCACTGGTGAGTTTTAATTTGTTACCATTTAACGTGTTTATTACGCTGCGGGTCAAACTCTCGTAAGTGGCTCTATTTTACTTACGTAAAAACTTAATTAGGTTTTTATATAAAGACAAGAAGACAAACAGACGCGGAAAGCGACTTTGTTTTGTACTGTGTAAAGCTTAATTTGTTGTCAAAATTATAGCATAGTTGATATTAATGATAATTTGTATTTCTACTTCTTTCTTTATCGTAACAGCTCTAACAAAGGCTGTGTTTGACGTTATCGGTTAGGAATCCGAGATCAGGGCTTTACACCAATTTGTTACTAGTTTTCTGTAGAAATTAATTCAGATAGCGTTGTGAAAGGAATAATATTTGTGTTGATAAGCCTTTGCTTAGCTAGTGACACTTCGTTCGCGTCGCCATGACCACGAAGTTTTTGTTTGTGGATTTCAGCGGCGTCAAGAAAAACGCGACCACACGCGCCAACTTTTTAGCCATAATCCTCTATTCCACGGAGAGAGCGTCCTTAATTCATCGTGATAAAAAGTGTTAACTAAGCTTATTATTGGCCCGGCATATAAGCTAGCTATGTGTTGAGTTTCATTAAAATTTATTCAATAGTTTTCACGCGATGCTGTGAACGTTGTAGTTTTGGAAGCTGCAGATCCGAATTAACACCCCCTCAGTTTCATATTTTTAAACATATACAAACTCTAACTACAGGTTTACTATATTATATACTAGCTGTACCCGGCAGACGTTGTCTTGCCTTTAAGAAATAAAAATCTAGAAACCGATTGCAGCGCCATCAACCGGGACCGATTTTTAATCCAAACCATTCTCGAATCAACTTCAAAAAACACAAAAAAAATCTTAAAAATCGGTCCCACCGTTAAAGAGGTGTTCAGTGGCGCCACCTACCGGGTCTAATCTTGAATCTAAACCATCCCGGGACCCACTTGAACACACACAAA
Organism: Dendrolimus houi; assembly: GCA_039645545.1. Taxonomy (NCBI): domain Eukaryota; kingdom Metazoa; phylum Arthropoda; class Insecta; order Lepidoptera; family Lasiocampidae; genus Dendrolimus; species Dendrolimus houi. The sequence continues at coordinate 19,454,340 of CM077122.1, forward strand.
AATAATTCACCTAATCAGACAAATGAAAATGAAAACGACTGAAAAGTGGCCGAAACGTCGGAATAATAAAAATCAAATAAATTACCGCGCTTAAAACCGTTACAACGTAGTTTTTAACCGACGTCAAAAAGGAGGTTCTCAATTTGATTGGTATTTTTTTAAATGTATTTACACGGTTACACCGATTACGCTGAGATTTATGATCCCATTTACGTGATTCTTTTTCGTAGTTTGATGCGGAATAGTTGCAATTTGGTCCCCTTAAAAATTACATAACATATTTATATTATTTATATATATTTAAATACATAGTTTGGCACAGTGGATTTCAGGTTATAAACATTTTTTATAAAAATTTCCGTTCCCGTTTCTTGGGACCTATATTTTTTAAGGCGCGCGGCACCTTTCGTAGGCCTACCCATAGCTAGACACTAAAAAGAAACAAATAAAAAAAACTTCGTTTAAAAAACCGACATCAAAAACTAAAAAGTATAAAATAACGTAATAAATATTTTTGACTAAGAATTTATTTAGTTTATTAAGAGACAAAATAATTTAAAAATATTTACATCTTGAAGTCGGTGCCAAGTAAACCATAAAAATTACAATATTTTGCAACATTTTGTTGTTATAACAATGTATATGGTAATTTTTATAGTTTGCTCGGCACCGACTTCAAGATGTAGAAAATTTTATATTATTTTATCTCTTAATAAACTAAATAAATTCTTAGTCAAAACACTTTATTCAGTTATTTTACACTTCAGTTTTATTAAATGAAAATAAGTTTAAATTATATTGCCGAAATCGACGGGAAAGATCATAACAAATGAATGGCTAGACTGATGTTGTGACCGTCTATTGTTTTTATTGATGAATATCATATTTTAATACTTATTATCCTATTCCGGACGAAGACAATTCCAAAAACACAAAAATCATAAAAATTGGTTCATCCCTTCTTGAGTTATAAATGGTGTAACTAACACTTTTTTATTATATATATAGATAAGTGTAAGATTTATATTAATACTAGCTGACCCGGCGAATATATATAATATAAAATATATATAATAGATGGATATAATTTCAGAGTTTAATGGTCTAATATATATTTACGTCAAATAAAATTAACAACAATACAGGTATTCCAAAACCTGATATTGAATTCTTAAATCTTCAGAAACATCTGTTTAAACTTGCACCCGGCAAATCCAGTTTTTATCTCATTCTGGTCAACGCTGTCGTCGACCCCTGTTCCCCTTTTGCGTCGTAAATCGATCCCACCATCCTTTTAGTCTCGGCAACTTTGTTGTGAAGGATGCGAAAGGGCAAACAATCTCTGATGGTTATTTATTATTTGTAGAACTTTTAAATATTCAGAAGGATTCTTATATAAGGTTCTTACTCGGTTACCTGTTATTAGATTTCAATATCTATAATATTATAAAATTCTAAACATGCGTGTCTGTACATTGAAGCTATTAAAAAAAACAAATGGAATGCACTATATAAAAACGATGGAGAACACGATGCATTTTTTTTAGATTTCTTGTCTGTTTGTCTTTGTCTGTTTGATCGGGATTCACGTAAAAACTACTGCGCCGATTTCGATGCGGTTTTCGTTGGTCGACAGCAAATTCTTAGACTTTGCGCTACTGTTTATCCCGGCATTCCGGCGGGAATTTTTCTGGGAATGATTTAAAACGGCCAGATTAAAAAAAAGCTATTTCAATGTGATTTTTTCACTGATCGAGAGCAAATTTTTAATTTTTTTCATTTTCATAATTTTTGATTTTTAATATTCTAGATATTTTACTTTATTCTATTTTTAAAAATAAGTAATACTGTATTGAATATTTTTTTTCAATTGCTTCCTTATTTGTAAATCGAATCGAACCGAACAAACAAAAGACCTTACTACCTGTAGTGCATTAATAGTTGTGTTAAAAGAGGGAGGGTAGTTCTGTATTTGTAATATAGTCTCAGTTCGGATTAAAACCTTACAAGTAAAAAGGTTGTTTCTCTTCTCCCAAGCTCTCAACATTATGCTGGCGACGAAAAATAATAAAATATCGAACTGTGCGTGTTGTGGTTGTGCGTAAAATGTCGATTGGTAAAATTAGTGAGTTCGACGTAAAGTCGGGAGTGTGGTCGTCATATACGGATCGACTACAAATGTACTTTAAAGTAAATGGCATCAAAGAAGACTTAAAATTACCAACGATGATTGCTGTGATGGGAGATGAGGTGTACGAACTGCTTGTAAATCTAGCCAGCCCGCGGAAACCATCGGAATTAGATTACAGTGAGGCGGCGGAACTGCTACGTAATCATCTACAACCGAGTCCACCAGTGCTCGCTGAAAGATTTCTTTTCAGGCAGAGGCGACAAAATAGTGATGAAAATGTTAACAACTATGTAGCAGAGTTAAAGAGGTGGGCACGGATGTGCAACTTCAAGGATAACCTCAATGAAAATTTGTGTGTGGGTTGAAAAACGACATTTTTCGTCAACGCTACATCTGTGTTTTTATGATGCCGATCGAGAGAGTCAGCCGTAAGGATTAATTCCTTCTAAATAATGTAGTACCTTATTTTAAATTAAATGAACTCGTCAAATGTTTCATTGCAGTTTTCCTTATTATAAACACAAGTAAAAAACCGTAGGTATTTGAATAGAGCTGAGAGAGCTATGAGCTAGACATAAGGCGAATTTGATTTTTTTTTAGATTTTTGTTGGTTCTGTTTTCGTTGGCTTCAAGTAGGTTCATTTTTAAAATTGTTTTTGACGTGGCTTATCAAGAAATTTGTAATTTAACATAGCACGGGACTCTGTAGTATATCTATAGAAATTGTGCAGTAGTCTTGTAACCACTTAAACTATTGCTGAAATATTCTTTTCACCCCTAGGGGTGAAAAATGAGCCTAGGCTCTAATTGTGCCATTGTGTCTATGCCGTACAAAATTTCCAAGTTTACTTAATTAGATCAAATACTGTTAACGCCGACAAAAGTAGATTCACACCTGCATACCATAAAACCACACTTATTAACTTTCCGCATTTGGACTTCTTTTGTTTACTTTGTGTTTATAATTTGTAATTAGAAATCAGCCCATTGTGTATTGTAATCTTTTATGGCAGTCATTTGCCAGTTGTGATTCTAAGAAATTTGGCCCGTGCGGCCAGGTGGACATATTGCATTTGTGCAGCAGAGAGTAATGCCCCAATGGAGAGATCGTCAGTCGAGATATAACAAGGCGCGAGGCAAGACTTGTGTACATTCGATAATCTATTTAGTGACAGACTTTGCGCGTGTTATTGAATCGTGCATTACGTTTGGACTGATTGTGTTCAGTTATATTTGTACCTGTGTTATACGTGTTTGTATAGTTCTAATAAATTCTATAATAATTCCAATGGCATTTTAATTCGAGTCCTGCAACTCATAACAATACGATATTCGAATTAAAATGTTTTAAATATTCACATTTGTGGTTATATTTACCAATAGCTTCTTTGTGATAAGAGTATACATATTATAGTGGTCATTTTTTCCTCGTTTAATACCGTTCTATTTGAATTAAACCGTCGGTTTTTTTTAAATTGGAACATTACTATTTTTTCGGTGTCAATTAGTCGATTACAGGAGTATACTCCATTCTCATCATGCATTTGATTCAGATTTGAAAGTAATGCTTATATTAGAAGGATCAACTAAATTTAACCAATTTTATTGAAAAGTGTAGAGCTGAAAGCATAGTATTCAATGATATAGAAAGCTATTAGGTATAGGAGACAGATACGCGTTACGATTTCATACATTTTTGGGCCCAGATTGTAAAATGATGGTGATTTTAAGAATTCTTTTTATTATGTTGATATAATATATAATTGTATGTAACAGATACACTCTACATTAGTTCAGTATTAAAAATAAAAAATAATAATATTATAAGTTATTCTTAAGGTACACCACAACATAAAAATCAGTAAATTAATATCGCACACAATTACAAAATAAACAATAAGCGTCTATAAACCTAAAAACTTTAATAGTAATTAAGTTGTAAAAAGGGTACGGAACTCGAGTCCGTAGAGTAGTTAATAATATATATATATATATATATATAATTGTAGTGGGTTTAGTTATTTTGAATTAATTAGTAACTTATTTTATTTGTAACCTTATTTTTAAGAAATCTTGTCTTCCAGATAGAATTTGCGGCTCATCAGCCGCTTTCCAATTTCTAATAGAAAATTATAACGCTTTTTTTAAGCCATATCTCAACTCATAACATTTCTTTGGCCCGTAAGTCCCCGTCTCCTTTGTGTTTATATGGATCCGTTTGAGTGATTCATGCAAATTGAATCACATGAACTCTCTCTAGTCTAATTCGCTTGAAGCTTTATTTTCCTTTTCTACGCCCTTCAAAGAAATGTTCGCAAGGAAACGGGGAAGTAAACTATGTGAAAGATTTTTGGATCTCGAAAGAGGAGTGTAAATAGTTTAAAAATGCAAGAGTATTTTCTCTCTCATCTTCATTTTCATCTCAAGATGAAGCAGTAAGTAGGCTTACTGCGTTCTATGATCGAATACGTTTTTTTCATTTCTCATACTCGGAAAATACGTTTGAAGTTACCTCCTGATCTAAGGGATGAAAATAGTATTTTTCGTCCCTGGGAACCCGATTTTCCCTACTGGCAAAAAAGTATGCAAGTCAAATTCCCACTTTTTATACAGCTACTGTTAAAATTGTAATTAAAAAATATAAACAATTTTTAAGCACATTTTATACTTATAATCCTTTAATTAAATTAAAATTATTTAATTTTCATAACTTTAAGCTGAATATTTTCTATCATCAATGACAAAATATACTGATTGGTAGAATGCCACAGAAAAAGAAAATTACTTGACGTATCAAATTATTATATGTCGTATTAAATGAATTCATCAGATTTAATAGATTTAACGACATTACAGAAGTTGTTATAGTAAAAACTGATTAGTTTTTATTTACTTTCCTCATATTCGAAACGAAAAGCAGAGAGTTAACCTCGGGTGAAAGACTTATTTAGACACTCGAACTATAAGCGAGCCTAAATAGGTTACTTTATACCTTGTGTAACAATCTACTATTTGTCTTTTTCATTTCGTATAAAAAAGGACAATAACGATTAAATAAAGAAGGACACTTTCTTTTTCGCATGATATTAAAGTTAATCGTGTAAGTTACAAAAATAATGTTTTTAAACTTTCGAAAGTTTTACCCGAAACATATTAAGAAATTTACAACTTCATTTTGTTTTTTTTTGTCTGAACTCTTGCTGAGTGCGGCCATATATAATTATATTAATACGTGAAGCAAAAGCTTTGTACCCCCTTTTACGAAAATGGAGAATGCTAATATTTTTTAAAAATTATGCAAAAAAATACATTACACACGCTATCGTGTATTTGACCCGCACACGCATATATACTCTTTTCTTTATTGTTAAAGTCAAATTAACAGTGAAGCCTTGGCGAAATCTCCGATTATAGAAGTATATATAGTGTTTGACAACAGAACCTTAATAATGTTCAAATTTATAATTTAAATTAATTATGGTCGAATTTCGACCACTAGGCGACCACTATTTTATTTTAATTATAAAAGTAGTCATTTGAGATGCATTTTCCTGTAACTTCAAAACGTGAATTTTGCAAGAAAGCCGATTGAAACTAATTTTGTATGTATATCTTGCCGTTTCTTCTCTTTAAACAGTAATAAGACGTTGCGAACCGGTGTACAATCTACATAAGTAGGAAGCTAGGAAGCATAGACATCGTGTTAAATTGATATGTATGACCTTCAAAAATGATCTTCAACGGAGCCTATTAGTTTAAGGCATGATGAAATGAAAATATATATAACTGTTTTTTATCTCATGGAAAATTTAAATTTTGGTGTTAAAACAAAAAAAATCTCCGGCACAGATTTGTGGATTATGTTTATCGAGGAACACTTAGAAAGAGATGTTGAAAGTGCACTAAAATGCATTATTAAAAAAATAATAATATGATTTGCTTTAGTTTTACATTGCCACCATATTCACTGTACAAACAAAGGAACTAATATTATGCGCCCACACGTCGTATGAAAATGTAAAAATATCCTTAGCGGGGATGTCGTGAATATAATAAAATAACCCACGTGGGTTGAGATTCAACAGATTTGGTAACATGTTTATTTTATTTAGGTCTGTAACTCCTGCTTGGACAGTTGGGTTTAGTTGCATTCAAATTTGTTTACTTGCATAAAACATGGTTTAAAAGGTGTTACAATAATTATATTTAAGTACGCATGTTTTTTCCAGATTGGCGTGCAGATTTAGCTCGTACAATTGATTACAATATTACATTATTTATACAATTAATTAGAATATTATATGTCAAAATTTCACTTAAAAATAAATAGCGTCCACAGTCCCATAATCAGGTAATTATAACAGTCAATATAAATAATTTCGTAATTGGTTAATATCATTATCATTGTTAGTTTGAATTATACTTTATCATTTATGTATTCATTTATAGTGTAATAGCATTTATTAGCAAGCAACTTTTTTAGATAGAATTTACAAGAATTTGTATTTAATGATTTTATATTTTGTGGAATCTTTTTGTACATTTTTGGTATCATGCATACGATGCTTTTTTGCAATAGAGCTGTTTTGCAAGGATGCGTGCAAAATTTAATTGCAGTAAAAAAGTGCATTCAAAATTTAATGCTATTTTTCCTATAGGGATCATCTGCCAAGGCCCATGCAGAGTAAGCGATTGTCATTGCCATTAAAAAAAGCTGTAGGAATTATAATTATGATTGGAAAAACAACAATCGAACAGGTAACAAACTCTATAGCTTGTTACCTGCTCGATTGTTGTTTTTCCCAAGACACTTTGTTATTTCAAATTATGAACGCTACTTAAGTTTAAATTAATGTCACATAAATGGAAACGTATTGATTTGGAGAATTGAATATTTCAAAAAACAAGCTAGAAGATGATTTAAGGAAAACTGAATTCCTTTTGTTTGTGTAATTTCCCACATTGAGGCTAACTTTTCAATAAATACGTCAATTCAATAACAACATTTATATTGATGTAAATATTTTATAGAATATAGTATGTGCTAAACAACAAGAAATAGGAAATTTTACTGTAAATAATTATTTGTTTGTTCTTTGGGTAAGTTGTTTTCCGTATATTACACAAATCCCTTGACGTATATTGGTATTCTCGTTGTCCTTTAAATTGTTTTCCATTATTCCTACATACTAATAAAATTGCGGTGTGTGAAAATAGCTATTTAAACCACATAATTAACTGTACGATTTTTGAGCGGTGACTTTGGCTCATTTCAGGGAAATTTCAGATCTCTTTCCAAGTATGAGGTATTATCACTTTCTAGTAAAGGTACAAAAAGATCGACAAATTCAGAGGTCAGAATTCAGATTCAAAAAAGGCATAATCTGAGAACTCAAGATCATATCTCAAGATCACTGCTGTTATCACCACTGTCCCCATTTCGTTCAGTGATTGTTGATGCAGGCGTACTGGTGTTTGCAATTCAGCCGGGTCTTTCCCATATCTCCTTTGCTATTCCTTCGTATTTTACTCTATTTCCAAAGATTACCAAATTAGGGTTATGTAAAACGGCTCACTAAAAACAAAGAGATATAGCTCTTTCGCTCTAACGAACTGTATCACTCCTTTAGCTCTTTAGCTCAATATAGACAAAGTAGAAATCGGAACAACGACGCCTCTCCCTCTTCCAGGTTTTGTAAGAGCCATATGAGATAGAGTGAGCCCTGTTATGACAGTCACGGCGAATTTTTAACTCATATTCTCATTTAAGCAAAAAAAATGATTTTACTTGAAATCAAATAAAAATGATTATGTAATTTTTTCAAAATTGTTTTATCATAGATGTAGGAGAGATTGTTAAGTATTCTAACCTTTATTATTATAGACACAAAGATCTATTTGCATTGTAAGTATTGACGACATTGTGCTCTGTGGTGGCAGTGAGCCGGTGAGCCGGTTGAGTCGTGGAGCTACATGTTTACTTATTGAGCGAATGAGAGATGAGTTTTAAAATGAAATATTGCTCATTTTTATCTTTTATTCGCGAACTACCCAAGTCTAATTCGAATACTCATCCTACCTTGTTATGTACCTGTTAATTGATAGAGTTAGTCACGATCCTATAGATTGTAGTTTCCACACGTTGACCACGTCTCTCATTGGCTATCAAACCAAGAATGTCCCATGGCGTTTTATCATAAATAATTCATCATTGCACGAAGGCTAACAAAAGGTTGTACAATGACCGATGATTGAATAATAATGACCATTGGCATTAACACAATTGTGATGTACAACGATACGGTGGCAAATAGCTTGTTAAAGTGACGGCACTTGCTAAAGAGCTATACGAGTATTTGTCTATTTTTGGTGAAACTACTTATTCCTATGGAAGATAATAATGTCGCGATTCTTCAGTAGCTAGAACACCCGCATCTCATTCTAATTATTTGTGTTTTCGAAGAAAACTTTAGTTAGTAGATTTCTAAAGAAGTGCCTGTTAGTTGGTGGATAAAACATCCATTCATATTCATCCAGATCCATCCTAAATACCATGTTAATGAGTTTTGGCAAGGTGACGAAGAACAGGAAGTCCTTGTTTCAGTCTCAGTTTGAGTAATAGACTTAATAATGGAGTGTCTCATTGTATCTACCTGGTGATAGTAAGGAATTTGATTCATCTATTGACTGTAAACGCTCTATGTGTGGAATAAGCATACAGTTGGTTAATACGTGGTAACTATGGGTGAAGTTTTTAAAAATTGCTTATTGGCTTCAAATTCAAATTCAAAGTTTTTTATTCAAAATAAGTTCCACTGCGGAACACTTTTTGAAGGTCATATATATAAGTTAAAATTTAATTTTTCTTCCTATTCTATGTACAATGTTCATCAACACACAACATTCTTCAATGTTCTAGTAACTATGATGGCCACGAATACAGGTGATTTTGTTAAAATCATTTCTCGCTCGATAAATTGTTTGATAAGAGTCCTAAACATAGAAGTATCTATATAACCATAATCTTATCGTACAGCTGATTCATTTTGCAATAATAAAATGAAATATTGCTTTCGAATCGACAAGTTTTGTCTTATCAAGTACACGGAATTTATATCGCACGCTTTGCGATTCATTTTATCTTGATAATTATTGACCAATAATAGCTTTTTGTTATTTTGTACTCTACTTTTAAAAACAACTTTTTAATTTGGCGCTCATATCAAATATAATGGAAGATTTGCCTGAACGTGGTTGGTTTAGGAGTCGTGTGAGTTGTTTTTATGAATGTTATATTGTTGTTAGTGTTATTATGCCTCAATTTTGGTTCCGGTTTATTTTCTTTATGTAATTATTAGTGTACTCGTTTAATACTCATGGTGGTTATTTACAGCCATGTTCTCTTAACATTGGTTTCTTTTTTATTATGCGAACCTTTATAGACATAGACAACACTTTATTGTTCACCAAATCAAAAAATACAAAAAATGCACACGACAATAGTTACTTGGTAAAACAAAAGGCGGAAACTATCTACCTATGGAAGAAGAAAATTACGAATAACAATGTCAGTACTATGAGTGATTTCGATGGTTAGATCGTTTGGTCGATAGATGTCACTAATATCGATTCGTGGTAATCTCTAGTTCGCAATATCTTTTCTATAGAAACTTATTGATTTAGTTTTAATACTTTATCTAAATAAACAAACATATTTAGATAAAGTAGATAAAGATTAACTTTATCTAATAACAATAAACTTATTAAGTCTTCATTTTTGACTGTTTTCGTTTAAAAATATATTTTAAATAATAAAATGTCAAAAAGCGACAGAATTTAGACCAGTGGTGCCATAAAAAATATAGGATTTAGAGACTTGAGAGCTACGTTTTTTTTACTGGGCAATAAAGAATAATATTGCTAGAGTTCAGACAGGCAGATGGCCCACCTAATTGAAAGCGGTAACCATCAACTATGGACATTTGCAACAACAAAGGTGCTACAAATGCGCTGCTGATCTCTTAAGGGAGACTGGCCACTAATACCGGGACACAACTCAAGGTTGTTATGGCGGCATATTCTAGACCCTGGTCTAGAGTATGCCACCATAACAGCATACAACGTATGTACTACCACCCCTGGGTGGTAGCCATCCAGACAGGCAAATACGTTACCACCTGGCTGTGGGTTTTTTGTCGCCTCTTACGAGAGGCCGCAGGAAATCGTATTCTTTCTCCATTCCTGCACGAATGAAAACTGCGATTGTCATTCCTATTATTTATTACACGTCTAAACTTACGAGTTGCATATTGAAGTTGATAAATATGATTACGATACCATATTATCTTATTTCATTTCTCTGTGTGGATTTTTATATTGAATTTTGTTGATTTAAAACACATACACATTGTTTGTCATAAGACATTTTATGTGTTTATTGAAAATGTGTGTGTCGAAATAAAAAACCTGGTGGCCGAGCCTAATATAGTTAGAGTGATCAAGGCTCCGCGTCTCCGCTGTCTTGGCCACGTAGCGTTCTACGTGGCCAAGACAGCGGAGATGGAAGAGGATCAAGGTGTGAAAAAAGCATACTTGGAGTGGCCAGTCGGTCGACGACCGGTTGGCAGTCCCAAGTATCGCTGGAAAGACAGAGTGGAAGCTGACTAGCTATTAAGCCCACAGCTGGCAAGACACTGTGCAGGTCAGAGGAAAGAGGCGTCCTCTCGTTTCCGAGGCTAAGACCCACTTTGTAAGTTGTTATTGTAAATGTGTAGATTTATTACCATAATTACTATTTGTTCAATTTCATCATAATATCAAACAGATCATTGCATCATTTACATTTGACGTTATATTATACATTTATCGTTATAAACCATTTCATTTTTGCTTTGTGACTTTCCAGTGTTAATCCTAATTTGTAAAGGCTAAACAATTAAAACGGTATCCATCCAAACAAAGGCTGTGCCTCAATTGAATACCCGCCCGGCCATTGAATGTGCTATGTTGAATAATCTCGTTGCCACATTTGACGTTAGTAGTTAGTCATATTATTTGTCTTTTTAATGTCTGTGAGCTTTGTTATTGCTCAGTACGGATTAGTTATTTAGACTTGGATTTGGTGTAGAAATCTTTATAACTATTGAGGCTATATGATTGGTGCTATTTAATTTACTTCTTTTATTGACCCTTTATCCTTTATTGGACTCGTAGACTCTCTCTCTTTTCTTTCACCATATCCCAATTATTTGGGGTCGGCACAATGTCTTTTCCTTCCACACTCCTCTACTCTGACATACATCGTCTGTCACACCACATATCATCATATCATCCTTCACACAATCCATCCATCTTTTTTTGGTCTATCTTTACATTTGTACCCATCTATCTTGAAGTTTAACATTCTTTTGTCACGTAATTTTCATCCCTCCTTATTATATGCCCATACCAACTTAATCTTCTTCCTCTCAATTTTTCAGTCACGGGTGCAACTTTCAAAGATCCCCTTATGTACTCATTTCTCACCTTATCCATTCTTGTAACACCACACATCCATCTGAACATTCTCATCTCAGACTATTTGTTAAAAAATATTTATTTCTCGAAAATAAAGGGGTACGCCTTACCCTGCAGGAACCAGGTCGTATAATTAATCCAGGAAGCAGAGAGGCCATATGTGTAATCTACAAGATTCATTTTACGTTCAGCGCAATCCAAACTTTGCAATGAACTATCGATTCGTTTTGCTCAGCCAAAACTAGCTTGTAACCTAACAATAACGTCTGCAATTTGTGCCAAATGCATTCGCAACATGGGTGTTAAATGTGTTCAATTGGAGTACGTCCCACAATGTGATTAGTTTTCAGTATGATGTTCTATGACCTGGATTTCTAATGATTTTTGTGATTGTGCATGTTTAAATAATTAATTTGATATTTATGAATTTTGGTACCTAATGAAACAAATATTATATAATTATAGTAATGTCTAAGTTGACTGTTTAATGATTTAAGTGTGTTATAAATATACTTTAGAAATATGTTAATACTACGGATAACTATTACTATTGTAATTGTAAATTAAATAAATCTAATGTTTGTGTTGTATCTCAAAAACGCGTAGATATAAATCTTTCTCGTTTGAATGGCATTTAAATGAGCACTTTACTCGTCCTGCTCTGATATTGGCAAAATTGACGCCGAAGGCGTTGCAGCCATGAACTTTACAATATGTTTTACTAGTTTATATACGAGTGAAAACATGTTCTAAATTAAATAATCTATTTTACCACTAATAATAGAAGCCGTGCCTTATGTTTATGTTAAGTGAATGAAAATTTAATTTAATTAACTTATGAGTTCAATGCGTCGCATTCAGTGTTGAAAAGAAGCGAACGAAATGAATATTTTTGTACATTGCTTCCTCCGATTAAATTAGACTGATAATGAGCCAGATTTTTTAATATTACAATTATTTCTATACATTTTAATCCTACGCAAAATAAAACTCGGCTATCTAATAGACATTTTAATAACTTATCATTTCATCAAATATATTTAGAAATATTCCTACATCATTTCGAGCAACTTTCAGGATTTAATAATAACTGCATGTGGTCTGTATTAGCTAAATTAGATTCGATTCACTCCCACTATGAATTTTAAACTGTTTAGTTTCTTGGAATTTCGTCGAGTTGGTAAGCTATAATGGAAATAGATAACTTACACGACATTGTTAGGGTAAGGAAGAATTGGAAAAAGCGATGACGATCAAAATTAATCTGCTCAAGGATATGTAATGGATGCCACATAAGCGGGGATTCCATTAGGAAAAGTCAACCGGAAGTAGTCGCTTCGGCCGTGAATCGTAAAAAATAGAAAGTTATTATGACCCTGTGTACATTCCTTGCGTAATGCTCATTGTTGGATCATCTCTATCTTTTCTACTAGAGATTGACCAATATATATAGGACTATCCTAAAATTCCTTTTATGCGCAATTCATATCTTAGTTTACTTATGATTGGTGATTTAATAATTTTGGATATGTTTTTATATCTGGAGTCACAAGTATTCAACTATTTTGGTTGCGTCGGATTTAAACTTATTGAACAATCTTTAACCGAATGTGGGTTATATGGATGTTTAGGTATAGCTTTCCCCAGAGCGAAATCTTCTGAGCACCCATAAATGCGATGACTGGACGTCTTGAAGTAAAATATGCGAGGGAATGTAATAACATTTGAGGATGTAAAAGGACGTTCAAAGTAAAGTAGATTGAGTAAGAAAGTGGATTCAGGAATAGCCGGGATTTTTGCATCTCGAGCACAAAGAAAGATTGTTAATACAGAAATGTATGTGTTTATAACAGCTAACTATTCAGGCCACTGAATCTTCTAATCTCATTGAGAGAGTTATTCTGTTCAATGTCATTCAGCAACGAGATAAAGGCGATAAAAGCTACAAATTCACAGATACATGATGCATGCCAGTGATAAATATTTCATTTATACGTGACTAACTTACGTCTGCAACTTTGTTTGTTGAACTCTGAGAGGTACTTGAGACACGTTTGACCTTTTAAATCTTCACCATTTACGGTGATTTGTATAGTGTATATGAATTTCTTTTGTGGAGAGTTTTGTGTTTACATAGTATCTGTGAATTTATTTAGCTGTTGATTGATTTTTGTCAAACGTCTTAAAATGTTTAAAAGCTGTTTAACACATAGATCAATTATAACAAATGATTTATATACTACGATTTCGCTCCCGGTGGCTCAGTGCCCGTGGCAGCCGCATTTTATTCCAATGACGTGAATCCGAATTCTGGCAAAATGATTCCGGTTTTAATTGTTATTTCTGGCTTGCTTACTAGCTGTGGTGGTAAAGGAAAACATCATAAATACCTAATACTCACACACATCGATATTACTTGTTTGTGAAATTGTCTGATTGCACTTGGAGAAATTTACTTTTTTCCTAATATACTAAATTTATAAATCACTGCATGTAAGATTCTATTACGACACGCTGAGAATATGAGGCATCTGATATATTTTAAATACATTTTCATTTCATTTATAAGCAACGCGAATACTGCTACAAAATAAATTATAATAAATTTTGCAACTTATACGAACCGTCTCTTAACGATATTAAAGATAAGTTTAATACAATTTTATCTCGTTGATAATGATTTTTCATAGCTGTAGATTGTGTCACACTCTCATTTTAGTGTACTGTTTGTTATGTGAGCAATTCTTACGGTTTTTCACGGTCTGGGTAACGGTAATGTGTACTAACTAAATATTTTAATGTTATCTTAAAACAATCTTTTATCTGATATAATTGCCGTTGAGAATTTTTCGCACGAGTTGAAGCTTAAGAAAAACTGTAATTCTCTGACGTGTTAGAAAACATTGTGTGTAATGTAAATATTTCGTACTATAAACTATTTTGGAACACTGCAGCCCCATCTTTACGCCTCTCATCGATCTAATTTCGCCTCAAGAGCAGTTTCCGATAGTTGGGTCACCGAAACATGCATGATCTACATGTAATATATTATAACATTAAGAGCTGATTCTAATTTCTATAGTTACGTATTCTACATGTAGTATAAAATTATGTTTTTGACATTATATTTTGCTACCTACCAGTATTTTCAGCAAGACTTCTTTCACTTTGGATTCGTATGCGGCGGAAACCATCTCATTCTTAATTAATAAAGTACATAGTGTATCATAATAAATTTCGTCATTCTTGGCCCTAACTCATCTATCGGGTCCTGACGGAAGCAATATCACTAGATACTTATAGTTCTCCTCATTATCTTGTCGATTTCCGTAATGTCTGGCTGTAGCAGCATAGCGACTCTCTTCCAATCCATCCTCTATGTCATAGACATAACTTACCACATGTAGCAAATAAATATCATGATATACCATTTAACTAAAACTTGAATTAAAACAGTTTCTTTGTTAAACTATCATTCTACTTTACAAAAGACTCTCGCAACGAATGAAAATGCAAGCCGTGAATTTTGTATGAAGGCTTGTGCCAGATGGTTTGCTATTTTAAATTTTAATGAGCTACCGATTGTTTTATAGTACTCGAAATACATTTATATTGTGTTTATATGGTGCGATTGCGGTTAATATTGTTTTTGGCCGGGTGATGTAACAATACAATCTGGTAGTATTACAAAAGTGTGACTGCGACATGAATTTTATCTGTAGCATTATGATCAGAAAAACGTTTCGTTGCATCGACAAAGCAGTCTGTATGAATAATTTGCCCTATCATTTGTATTTACTGATAAGGGTACCTTTCGTTCATGCATTAAAATTTGAGATCATGCAGTGCACCGATATTCGGATGGATCAATAATTAAATAATTATGTAAACGAAGTTTTAGAATAAACACAGCTGAATCAGGTGCATTGAGATCAAAGACAATCGACCCCCAAATAAATGAAAAAATTATGACTTCTCTGGAAAAATGTGAATTTACACGGGATATCAATATCCCAAGAAAAGAACAAGAAGGACGTTCAGATCAATCTGAACGTCCTTCTTGTAAAACCAAATGAACCGATTATTTTGAAGTTTTGTGTAAAATGTGCGTTCACTACAAAAGATATAAACATAGAATTCTGTGATAAGGGACCGTTGTGGATTGAAAGATTGTTTAGGTGGTTTGGTCATGAGAGAATGGATGAAAGCAATATTGCAAAACATATACATTGCAGAAGAGAGAATGATGATAGCAATGGTGCCGTTTCACCGCGAAGTATCAAATTGAAGATATTTTGATGAAAGCTCCGGTAAAAAGCACCTCAAATAAACGTGCATGTATGAAGAGATTAATAATACATGAAATGAAAGGCGTTTGTCATAATCGTCGTAACTCTGCCTATATATACGATACTTATATCCAAAAAAAGAGAAAGTTTCCGCAGGAGCTGATACAAAGTTTATGCGACCGAAATCAAAATCGAAATTAAAGTGTTTTGTATTCAGATATTTCTATCCGCTGATGGATATTATTAAGTATCCTTTTGCGTAATTTCTTGTTTATGTAAGATATTATCCGTGTTTCTTGTTAAATAACGTTTAGTATTAATGTTGTTAGTCACTTCATAGTCGTGTAGTGTTGATGACCATGATATTTACTGACTCATTAACCAATAACTGTTTATTGTTTTACTATTCTATGATATTATAACTATTATTCCTGATGGTTAACTATCGCAGGAAAAATATTTTATTGTAAACGTACCATTGGCACGCATTCGTATTTCTAGATATCAATTGTTTGCCCTCCTGGGTTTGTAAGCGTGAATTTTTTGAGAATATTTGTTTCAGTAAAGTGAATAAATTGCGGAGTATAGTGAGAACAGTGAAATGTGAAGAGTAGCTTGCGAGGCTTGGTGGAAAGACTCGTCGAGCAGTCGATTCACTGATTTTAAGTGTTTTTAAAGTCCATTCAGTCTAGCAACAGTTCACAATCTCACTACATTTATTGTAAACTAACGGTTTTTACAATTATACGGTGACAACGTACGCGCTACGTTAACTACGAAAGCATTAATTTGACATTTTTCAAATTGTTATAATTTGAAGCGCCACTATTGAATTCAGTCAACAACATGTATGTGGTAGGTAGGTTGACGTGGTATAGCGTTACTGCAGTCATTTTCTGTTTAGGCTTGGCTCGACCGGTGTGATACCACGCTGTTACAGAATATCGAAGTGAAACGATTAACCTTAAGCTAATCGTGTTTCATATGATGATCGAGAGTTCCGATTGGTTATTTCCATGTGAGGCTATCTTCTCTATTCCGTTCCATTATTATGATAAGGGGATGGGATAGAGAAGATGGCCCCATATATAGGATTCATTTCGGAGAGTATGCGGTTGAACTGTTTGACCTGATTACCCTACACCATTCCATATTCGGACGACAAGGCGCTCTGGTCTACATACACATCGTTTCACAGCGGAAACGCCACCAGTTCCACTGTGAAACCAGTGCAACGTTTCGCTTCCACGTTCTTTCTACATACGGCTGAGTTGTGGAATGCACTAACAGAGTCCGTATTTCCCGAAAAGTACAATCCGGGATTCCTCAAGTCTCGTGTGAATAGGTATTATCTAGGTAAGCGTGCTCCATCTTCGACTGCATCATCGTCCGACATTAGGCGTGATCGTGGTAAAATGTGAACCTGTTTATCATTAAAAAATTTCGTCCTTCTTATCCTGTCTTTCCTATCTCATCCTAAAAGCTGGCAACGCTGTTGGCTTCGCACTTTTCATTTTGTGGGTCGTCTGCTTGTATGCTAACATCGCAATAAACAAAAAGTATGTATAAACAACCAAACGTTACGTGTCATTCATCTCTTGGTTCCGAGAGGACAGTCATGTTAACAGACGCCTCTGGGTACAGTTCAAAACCAACACCCGTAACCGTGTGCCGACGAGAAACAGACAGCACGCCGTTAAATTATGTAACGTGTAATAAAACGGGCTTGAAGCGGGTTAGTTTTCTCATTACACGGTTCTGTATACGTTGTGAATAAATAATGGGGATTGTGGTTTTGGATTTCTTTACTCTCTCTCGACTGCTTACAATTTTATTAAGTTTGTCTAAATTTTCAATTACAGACAAATAAATAGAATAATGTTGTGAAAATTCATTTCCCTTTTCCTTCATCTTCTCCCAAATATTTGGCGTCGGCATATTGTGTAATTTCCTTCCATACTCTTCAATTCTGGCACACATCCTCTGTTACACCATAAATTATCATATCATTCTTCACACAATCCATCCAACTCTTTGGTTTACCTTTAAATTGTACTTCACTTACCTGTATACTTCAACCTTCCAGTTTCACATTTTTTTCTCACGTTACTTTCATCTTTTCTTATTTGAAAAGTTAAGTAACTTTTCATTATTATTATTAATATTTGAAATTGTACATTAAACTATATAGTTATATTGCTTAAAATTATATTAGCAATGCAGAATATAAGTAAAATTTGCATATTTAGCAATCTCCAATGCTGTAACCTTAAAATAGAAATATTAAATTTGACAATTTAATAATTAGATTTATGTCTAAAAAGCAGAGGGAATTTAGATAGAAGAGTCGTAACGAATGTTAATTTGATAATATATTTTTTTAAGGAACCCGATTTTTTTTAACATTTCCCACCTGCTTTTAAAGCGCTGTTTAAAACGAGACTGTGTTAATGTTATCTTTTATAGCAGGCTTTAGGGTTGTAACGCGCAGTGATGCGCTATTTTCCAAAGTTCAATATTTAAATTCTGAATTAAATGTAATAACAGCTAGTCGACATCTTATCTATTGGGGTGTAGACATATCAGGGACCTAAACATGACCACTATCGTAGAATCTTACTGTGAAATTTACACGTGTCAAGATAATATTAGTACACGAAAAACATGGCGCATAAGGTGGCACGTTATTTTGATCCATGTTTTTTTAATTAATCCGAGTAATTGCTGTTCTTACCCACTAGATCTTATGCGTAGCGTGTAGCGTGATCACTGATCTCGCTTTTTTTGGCAGATAAATAATATCGATTACTATGTTAAAAACATAGAACGAGTATGCAATAATGCATTAGTTGTAGAATCGATTATCTAATATCTAAATAACATCTCAGACTTGAGACTAATCTCAAGTCTGAGATGTCATTGTATCAGTAGCCGGTCGTAGACTTCATAATTGTTGATTTTGCGCGGATTCGATAAGTACTAGATTATCAAAAGTGGCAAATTAACAATTATATAGTTATTGCTCGACTGCACAATTGTTATAGCAGTCTTTGGGCCCATACATGTGTAATGTCCAAAAATAGAGATAGATTGCGTAAATGATAACATGAACATTTGTAGACTGACAGAGGAGGTATGTCAGAACAGAGGAGTATACAAAGAAGTAACATAATGTTTACTCTAAATTATTGGGAAAATTTCAAGTAGTTAACTTTAACTGCAGTTTCTAACGCTTTAAGTGCCAACCCTACTTTTAGCGATTGTAGTATTGTGTGATTGCGTGTGTTTATAATTGTGTATGTATTATATAACATAATACAATGACTATAGATATCTATTTTAATCTTATATATTTAGTTTTCTGGTAGGAAAAATCTACTAAAATCCTCCTACACATATACATACCTGAAAAATTAATATTTAGGCTTTTAGTAAAGAAATAATTATTTCAGCGTTACAGTTGCGTTTTAACTTCATTGAGAAAGTAAAAATTAAATATAGATGAAGTCACTTGTAGTACAAATGGAGACACTCTTTTACCTCTGCTACTCGTGCGTCATAATGCTTTAACTCACGCGCTAATAAAGGCATTACATAGAAATAGATGCAAGCAAGGATTTAATTGCATTATTTGACACCCGACATTGTAGTGACGTTAAGCATTAACCTACAATTCTGGTTGCGGTGGTGAAATATAGAATATGGCTATTCGTTAACGCGTTATTTTTTAACGCTATAAGTAAGACATTTGGCTAGCATTAATCGCTAGAACACTTATTAAACACACACACACACAGCAATATGCTGAGTACAAACCTTGTTTGCTGACAATGCGGCGTACAAATTCTCAAAACATGCTCTGTGTATAACTATGTATAAGGAATGTAATTACGTCGCTATTTCTTCTAAATTAATTAAATTTTCTTTCTTTCTAAATTAAGGTCCGATTTTTAATCACCAGATAAAACTTATTCATAAGATACAATACAACATGAACAACAGTTGCGCAAATAAAACAGTTGAATTATGTTTATAATTTATTCAAAGGATAAGTTTTATCGGATGATTGAAAAATCGGCCCTAAATTTAGAGTGACTGAACTATATAATTTACCCTTCGTTACTTTCATGTTATACAGATAAGATAAATATATCAAAAAGCATACTAATAGCGGTTCTCTATATTTCTGGTGTGACATTTAACAGAATGTCACACCAGAAATGTAAGTAGTATGTATTAGTTAGCTTAATATGGATTATGTGTTAAATAACTAGGCTTTACATCGACTATGTCTCGTACCCTTGTGAGGAATTAAACCATTTATCTTTTAATCCAATATGGAATGTCGTTTGTACCATAAACCACGAACTTTGTGAAACATTAATTTTCTCTTGTTTTGGCAACTTCTTTATAATAATAATAATAATGTCTTTATTTCAGGCAATACACCCATATGAAATCACAACACAAATTAAATATTACTACACAACATAAAATATAATTAAAAGTTATTAAATTAAATTCAAATAATATTAATGTCACTTCATGTATCTTGTATTATACATTTACATTGTGCACAGAATACCAGCTCCTAAAAATAGGGTTGTCAAGGGCATCTGAAAACGTGCAGAGAATCCCATTGCCCGAAGCACGGAGGCGAGCCCAGAGCCCCGCTATGCGTGTCCTCCTTATCGCAAAGAAATCTGCAATCCTCTGTTCGGCGAACATTCCCGAAGCGCTACACAATCGAGGCAGTTTCATTAGGATACGATATGCATTATTATATTGCACCCTAATGGTTCTTAAAGCTTTCTTGGAGCATTTCAACCAGAGCTGACAAGTGTAGAAACTTTGACAGAATGCTCTAAATAGTGTAACTTTCACCTGTTCATTGCATCGAGAAAATCTACGCGAGATCATATTGCACCTCACAGCCAGAGCTCTGCGCTCGCGCTCTATGTCTAAATCGTCAATGAGATTCTCCGCAAGTATGTGTCCCAGATATTTAAATTAGCTTACGTATTTAAGCACAGTCCCGCTCAACACTACAGGCAA
Source organism: Dendrolimus houi (assembly GCA_039645545.1). Lineage (NCBI taxonomy): Eukaryota > Metazoa > Arthropoda > Insecta > Lepidoptera > Lasiocampidae > Dendrolimus > Dendrolimus houi. The sequence goes on from CM077122.1 coordinate 19,475,331, forward strand.
TGGAATCTCTGGACCCTTGCCTGCTCGGAAAACCATCAGCTGCGTCTTGTTATCGTTGTATTTTAGGCCATGCTTAGCAGTATATCCTTCACGAATACTAAGCAGCTTTCTTAACGCTGCTTAGTATTTGTTTTGAAGCACTCTATAATACTATCTCCTGATTAGATAATCTCGGAAGCTGCATTCTAGATATTTACCCTGGTCTGAGTTTTACCGGAATATGTTTACTTTATTTCACAAACGTAATGTTTGGCGGTGGACTTATACAATATCTAACATAATGCTGAGCTTGGGAAATTTCTAAGGGATATCATGTATCCACATATCCGTTACTTTCTTTATTTTTGAAAACATAATTTAATGTATTTCTTTTTTCTTTACTTTGGGATTACCTTACGTTGAATTTGTTCATTTACTGACTGACTATCATCTATATACGAGTTTGCGGGACTCGAATTAAAATGCCGTAAGAATTATTATAGTTTATTAGAACTATACAAACACGTATAACACAGGTACAAATATAACCGAATACAACAAATCCAAACGTAATGCAGAAGGTCGTAATTCAATAGAACGCGCAAAGTCCGTCAATATTAGATTCCCGAATGTACACACGTCCCTCTCTCCATTAGGCCATCGTTTTATACTTCACAAATGCAAATGTACCCGCCCGGCAATGTCAACATAATTTCCTAGAATTAGCTTGTATTTATAATCCGCAATACGTGGCTAATGATGCTCTTGAGCGGCCGTAAACGAGTATAATAAGACAATAGGCTATTCTCCACAATAACTAGAAACGTGTGCCAATAAATGAGTGAACAAAAGAAGACGATCATAAAAGGATTACAATTAGTTCAAATGCCGACAGGTAATAAGATGTGCTTTTACAGATCTGTACGTTTAATTTGTCTTTGTCAGAGCCTAAGTTGTAACAATATAAATAGGCGTAAAGTACGGCTGGTATCTACTTGCATTTGATTTGTGTTACTTTATAATAATTAACCTAAGGAAATCATCAGTCTTTATTATTTTTTTATTTTACTGCAGGAGTTCAGCAGACAGGCAGACGGCCCATTTGATGGAAAGCGGTTACCGTTGCCTATGGACATTTGCAACACCAAAGGTGCTACAAATGCGCTGCTGCTCTCTTAAAGAAGACTGGAACCTGGTCACTGATGCCGGAACACAACACAAGGTTGTTATGGCGGCATACTCTAGACCAGGGCTGGTCGCCATCCAGTCGAGCAAATACCCTACCACCTGGCTGTGGGTTGTTTAGTCGCCTCTTACGACAGGCCGCCCGGCCGCAGGAAATTGTATTCTTTCTCCGTTCCTGCACGGATGAAAAATTATCTCTATATATAGTATAGTTCAGTTTCTCTCTTAAAAATAGTTTACATTATTACACGAGGACCAGCTAAAAGTTACCATAGGATGTGGCACACCAATTCAGGCTAATGCTGTCTCTACACTTGTGTCAATTGAGCCATCCGATCCATCTTGCGTTGTTTGCTCATCTATCTTCAAATATGGACCAAAATCCAATCATATCTTTAGGGCAAATAATTCAATTTTTATTTGTAAGTTGTTGAAATGCAACAATGTGCGGAGTGTCCTAAATTGTGCTGATGTGGATAAAGCACAGAGTAAAGAAAATCACAGCGCATCTATCGCCGCGCTCTCTTAGCGGCCGACGCCGACGCTGGGAATTTCTGTGTCTGTGTGAGGTAAAGTTCAAACACAATTAAAGTATCTCCAAACGTGCAGTTATTCAAAGTTTGATTCGTCCACGACGCGAGGCAAAATGCCGGTAGCTATCATCGAATACCGTGAAGCGTGAACGCAGTCATCACGTATTCACGTTTTATGGCTTTTTAGAGCCTTCACACCGCGTATAGTGAGCGCATTTATCGAAGCGTCAGAGATTAAGGAATAACCAGCCATGGTGCCATACTATTGCCACTCGCCGGTTAGGGATATCCACTGGGTGTTCCGCCCTGCGCCTTATGCCAGGGCTACGGGAAAGCGAAACACAGTCCCAACACCGCGTGCGCTGGCAGGCGGGGGGCCTCACGCACAGGCCTCATCCACTGCCATGGGACTACTTCTATCCCCGGCATCTTCCTTGTCTAATCCGGGGCGTGGGGCGGTTTGTAAGGCGCCCCACTGGAGGAGATTTGAGCGCGCACGGAACACTCGCATTCTCACCTCGACGGCATATGCGGGTGAGTGAGAACGCCTATTCCCTAAGCCCTGCGGGGACTCTAGTAGTCCTGGTCGAAGACCATTGGACGCAAGTTAAACCTTAACACTTAGGCTAATTGGGCGATTCATCCTAACACCCAATATCTACGATTACACCAGAGCGTCGAAGTCGTCGACGGACTGCGCTAAAGCTGGGTTTTATAACTATCTTCTATTCCTTTACTTTAACCTTGGTAGAAAATTGTTATTATTTATTTACATGGAGTTTATGTCAAATTCTAACCATCAGTAAGGCAAATGTATGGATAGTAAGCTATTGGAACCTACTACAAGGGACCAAGTATCCCATGGATTGCCACAGAATCTATAGTGTCGTAAAACATCTGCGGCCCAATTCTGTGCCCAAATATTTTAATATTATGACGTTGAAAAAATATTCAAACTACGATTCCATTGTGATAGTGTCAAAAATTCGTATTGTATTAAATCCACAATATCTCCTCAATATCGTCAAGGTGGAATAATAGTAAAAAAAATTGTATTACCATTAGTAGTGGTAATAGTGTTAACCGAAATCAATATTGAAAAGTTACAAAAATAAATTTAACATTTATTTCGCTAGTTTTCGCTTATAAATATTTATAAAGATAGACTGGCTTGCCACAGGCACGCTATTGGAGTTAATAGAATACCGAAATAGGCAAACCTACGATTTTGACGAGTGTCCGGCGACTTTGACGAGATAGTAATAGTAGAGTCGCATTGGTCTAATGCGACAAGTAGGCTTAAAGTTGAACTACCAGTGTGCGAGACACCTAAACATCTACCTGTTCCTTTAAGACCGAATGATACTTCTTTTGAGATCCAATAACGTCTAGCTAAATTTAGAGGCGTGAGGTTAAAACTTTTATTTACGGTCATAAATCGAATGTGTTACCAGTTTAATTACGGGCGTGTTCAATGTTAATGTCTCACGAAGGTATGAATCACATCATTAGCACACAAAGTACCTGTACACGGCTACTAGTGTAATAGATACAATTGACATGGTTACAAACACTGTGCACATATAGCTTCAGGGTCTGTGGTCAAAATCAATTGACTCATCCGAGTGATTCACAGATGTCATTTTGTCATTCAAACGAGGAAACCACTGTAATGCCAAATGAGTCATGCGGTTGTACGCCTTGTTTTGTACGCACTATAAGTTATAGTCGAGATGGCATGTGTGATTGCGTGGCAACCCTATACGCGACAGGCGGGTGAAGGATTATATTGAAATGTGTAATCTTGAATACATAAAAGAAGCTTCTGTCATTAGGAAATTAGGGTACAGAGGAACGCTTTATTTGATATGATCGTATTGTAGCTGGGCTTGATATTAAACTCAACACACAATTTGAAATTTTTAAGATGAAATCGTACTAAATCAAAGCATAATTTAACTGAAATAAATTATTTGTAAGAGATTTATAAATAACAATCATAATAGGGGCTTATGAGTCCAGTAGTGTACGCATAGATGGGCGAATCTCCTGAGTGCATTATTATCCGCAACCAAGTTTTTTTAACTCGTGTTTAGATCTTTCATTTTTAACTACAACTTCATTGATTAATGCTCATTATTGATATCAACAAAGCATTTCAGACCGAAAAATTCTTAAGAAGATATTAGGACTTTTACAAAAATCTCTCGGGAGATTCACCCAGATACTTAGAAGTGGTCTTAACTTGTTGGGTTTTTTACGACCGGTTGTAAAATGTGTAATTATTAAAAAAGAATGATTCCTATATGATAATTTAGGTATTGTTATACTAAACCAAAAGTTCAGTGTTAGTTTGGTCCATGATGTGGTTCTTTATATTAAGTATATATCTATTTAATATAAAAAAAAACATCTATATATATTGCATTAATATATTTATTAACAGAATGTAAGTAATCGTACTATGTATTATCTACATACATACATATAATAAAACTGTAGAGGTCGAATTTCTGTACAATGAAAAAAATGCTAAAAACCGAGTCAGGGGGATGCAAGAAGTGAAATAGAACTAATTTAGATTTTTAAAATTTTTTTGTTTGTCTGTTTATCTGTTTGTCTGTCTGTTTGTACCGGCTCATCTCCGAAACGACAGGACCGATTTAAATGAAATTTTGTATGGTGGAAGCTTATATCCCTGGTCAACATATAGGATACTTATGATCCCGAAAAATTAAATAGTTTCCGTGGGATATTTAAAAAAACTTTCCACGCTGACGAAGTCACGGGCAGAAACTAGTATCATATATAATACCACCATTGCCATTATAATCTCAATTCATTCCTGGGGTTGTCTGGAAGAGATCGCTTTTTAGCGATAAGACCGCCCTTTGTGCATAATTAGTCATAGTTATAGCCTATAAGTTCATTTTTGTATTGGTGTTGCAATAAAAAGTTATTGATTGATTGATTCTTTTGTAGTTACTTTCCGCGAATCCACCGCAGCATATTCATCACCAAATGAATAAAAAAAAAACGAAACATTTTTTTCATTTATTACATAAAATGTAAATAGGAGAAAGACGTAACGTGTCATTGACTTTCATAGTTGTACTATGTAACAAATTAATATTTTTCATATTACTTTCTCGTTATGTTAATAAGGGTCAATCGAAATGGTAGACCGGTTTATAATAAAAATCTATCTCTTTTGTGTGGTCTCGCATATCTTTTCAAATCTTGTATCTAGGAATGCGTGTGAAACGGCAATAATGACTATTGTGATTAATTGTCAACATACTTATGTATACAGGTGAATTTCTCAAGTGTGCCTTTAGGGCCAAATCCTAAACTATGCTAAATAGTGAAAAACGCTCGAAGGAGATTCGAAGCCGATTTTGAGAAAATTATCAGATTTTGAAAAAGTAAACGCATTCTGTATTATTATACCAAATCATGGAGTAGTTTGTAAGTATAAATTTCTGTAAAGGAATGTCAAACGGTAAACCAAGGGAAAGGGTTGTTTCTGAAGAAAAGGTCTTATTTTCCATACATTAACTAAACATCAAACTGCGCCGGTCATTTGACTGCACCTCACTTGAACGCAATCAATGTTTACCTATTGACTGACTGGGGTAAAATAACGTGCATTTCGAATATTAATGTGTAGATAGATGGCTATTAAAAATAGAATAATTTTCATCATTTCCATATTGATTAAAATGAGGTGAGGTTTAATTCATCATTCAAGAACTTCATCCTTACAAGCTACACTATGATTTGGTATACAATGCAATACAATGGTATACACAGTAATACATGTGTGTTTACTTTGTGCAAAATCAGCCGATTCGATTCTTGACAGGGTAATGGATTTTTTTTAAAACTAACGATACCATTTTAGTTGTCTCCAATATCGCCCTCCAGACTCCTTTCGGTGTTTTTCGCTATTTCATATAGTTTGATTTAGATTAAGTACATTTGGCCCTGAAAGCCCACTTGAAAAATTCACTCTGTACGTAGACATACATTATTAATAATAATAATTGTTCTATTATGTACTTTTGTTATTATAAACTTGATCGACACTAAAACTGTGGAAAAGTCGTAGTTATTGTGGATCAAATACTCATTTACTTAGTTTATAAAAGTATTTTTGGTGGTAAAAGAATTTATTCGAATTTACTCATAGACTACGTATAGTTAGTCCTTATATATTGTTACAATTGGGCCACCTGCAGATTTGAAAACAAAGCACCTTTATTACCCGCTCGGTGTTTGAGATAATTATATAGAAGCGCTTTTATGATCGTCCTCTTTTGTTTACTTATTTATTGGTTGTTGTGAAGAGCAGCCTGTTGTACTCGTTTATGGCCGTTCGCAGGCATAATTAGGCAAGGTGCTTCGAACTAATTATAAGAAGTTATTGTTTTGCGTCGAGGCATATTGTATTTCTATAGAATAAAAAGGAATGTCCGAACGGAGGGGGAGGCAATCAAGCGACGATTACGATCAAAGCAAGACGTGTACATTCGATAAGCGATATAGTGACGGACTTTGCGCGTGTTATTTAATTGTGCATTACATAAGGACTTATTGCGTCCGGTTATATTTGTACCTATGTTATGCGTGTTTGTATAGTTCTAATAAATCCTATAGTAATTCCAAAAGGCATTTTAATTCGAGTCCCGTAACTCGTAACAGTATTTTCACGTCTTTGACAGTCATAATTTTTGCTTGATTAGTTTAAAAGACTGATCAGCCGAGTAATAATAATTGCACTTCGTAAAACTAACCTCGTAAGTGCATGTCCTCTTAATAGTTCGTTTTCTTAATTTCGTCGTTAAATTAAAAATATCTTGGACACTTTTATTACTTGGTCTGATGGTTTGTCGTTACCTACGGTCATCTGTAATACAAAGATAGCCGATGCATTGTATATAATATAGAGGTTCAAAGAAGTCAAGGAATATCTATGTCGCTAACGATGAAACCATACACCACCCAGCGCTCTCACTTCCCAGACTCCTGACATATGACTCATTTAGAGTACAATCAAACGATTGCGCTATCATCGTCTCGTTTATTTACAATAATCGGCCTTGTTTTACAATCAAAAGTAATTTAATCACATTACGTCGTAGTTGGAACAGATTTTAATTGTTTCCGTAAACGATCTTGAATCACAATATGTTCTATGATGTTTATTCTACGCGGTGTTATTTTCAATAATAAATCGTTGTTAATGCTTAGATTGATTTGTTAAAAGATTTATTAATAACTAGCTTCTGCCCGCGACTTTGCTTACGTAAAAGGTGCCCCACCGCCCTTCCCTCTCATGACTGCCCGCTGGCCTTGCACATCACAAATGCGCGCTCAGTACTTAATCATTATTTTGCTGCGATCTTATTTTAAAACTGCGAAATCTAAGATATTCATTGAAATCGAATGATGTAAATGGCAGTTTTGTTTTAAATTAAATACTTGTGATAAATATCGTATTTATTTGGATAAGGATTAATATCATGTTTATAAAAACACCTTCGTAAATAATGCATCATTTTAGAACAAATTTGGTTAGCATAAAAAAGGTTATAGTGAGCCAACCTTAAAAGATAGACATATGTTGTCGCGGGCTTTTTTTAGAACTTTTAAAGGGGAACAATTCTGTCACACATGATTTTTGCGAAACTTTAACCGTTTACGCAACGGAAGCTCTCAAAAAGAAAAAATAACCCCCAATTTTGAAACATTCTTCATTGGTGCTCCGCTCCTATTGGTCTTAGCGTGATGACATATAGCCTATAGCCTTCCTCGACAAATGGGCTATCTAACACTGAAAGAATCAAATCAGACCAGTAGTTCCTGAGATTAGCGCGTTCAAGCAAACAAGCAAACTCTTCAGCTTTATATTAGTATAGATGTATGAATTAAGTTTGGGAGATTCAGTTCCAGCAGAGCGTTTATGGGCTGATATTATTAAAGAACGTATGTACAGGATTACTTAAAAAGCGATTATATTTGTGAAATAGCAAATTATGGTCGACGACATAGCATACACGGGACTTTCCTTTTACTTTGATTATGGAGTTGAACAGTATTTTAATGCAGGGAACACTTACTTACTCTTTAAAAACGTAAAGTCCTAATTTGCCGCCATCGTCTTGAAATCTTGGCAGAGTTTAATACATTGAGAACCATCTAAATTATATTTAAAGTGTTAGAATTCTCGACAATATGGCTACGACTACTTATACCTCATGAAGACAAAGAATTTCACATATTCGCTAAATATGTGACCGTATAAGATACTATAATTTTAGTAACATGGACTCTATAATGCAATTATATAGTTTATACAAAAATTATTTGGTCAAAGTTTATAAAAGATATCCATTATCTTTAGTAACATATTAAGTACGTTACTATCTTTACTATTCCTAGTAAATATAATATGAAATCTATACTATAATAAATCTGTAAATATGTGAACCCAATCGTAATGATCTAGTTCAACACTTAGCACAAGATCCTGGTAGCGTAATAGTTAACGCACTCGCGTCTCAAACTCAAATGATGCGGGTTCAAATGCTGCTGGCTGAAAAAATATGCACCTCTTAGGCTCTTTTAACTTAATGTGCATGTTATATACATTTATCACGTATTTACGAAGAAGGAAAAAATCCTCAAAATCTGCACATCGAGACAACCGTTGCATCAAACCCGCTAAGCCGCCTTGGATAAGCGTGGCGAGGTATACTGTCCGTTTCCATATAATATTGGAAGACTAGAGCCCAGCAGAGTGGTACGTTTATGGGCTGTTATAATACGCCCTAAACATGATGGTGTTAAAACAACCAGGTTTTCATTCCATAATATGTTTGAAAGCATTTCGGTATCAATCCTACATTTCAATCATTTTCAGAGCTCTTCGGATTCTGTTCTGACGACGAGCTCGATAACGGAGCGAATCAATAGTCTCCAGCAGCAATCTTCGGAGCAACCACTGCCTTCTCATGTCGCCACTACATTACAGAGGAACAAGAGCTCGCTGCATGCGGCGGCTCCAAGTTCATTGGGTAAATATTATATTGATAGTCATATTGCAATACTAGATGTCAGGATTGATTTGTCGTTAACGAAAAATGTATGTTTTTATATTGTTTCCTAGGATATGCCCTTGAAATTCCCGCAAGATCCCCGGGACACAAAGTATCACAGTATTAGAAACGAACAGAAGCTATCGTTTTAGGGAAAACTGTGTCGGAATAAACTAATTATTATGCACCCGAACAACTACAAATCCATCCCGGGAAAATTCCCGACGGATTTCCGGGATAAAATTTATCACACATTTTATTATATAAAATTTCCTATCGACCAGTGAAAAAATCAAATTGGAATTCGATTTTTTTCTAATCTAGCCATTTCAAATAATTCCCAGAACAATTCCCACAGGATTCCCAAAATAAAAAATAGCACAGATTTTAAGTCTAAACATTTGCTGTCGATCAGGGAAAACCGCGTCGAAATCGGTCCAGTAATTTTTACGTGAAACCCGAACAAACAGACAAGAAATCTAAAAAAAAAATTCATCATGTTCTCCACCGTTTAGACTATATCTATTCCAGTTGTTTTTTTTAAATAGCTTCAATGTACAGACAGATAATATTAGTGTTACTGATTGTGTCACTCAGACGTAGCCAAGGTTTTGATGCGTTATTTGAGATGCGAGATGGTTAATGACGTTAAACACTGACAGATAACTCATGTATATACCTATAGTAATGTAGCTAATCATTAACGGCGTTATTTACATTGACAATCACTGACATTAACCCAGGTGTATTATTACGGTGTTCTTCCATAACGGGCTCGATATCTCAAAAATTACTCAACACATCATGTCTAAACGGATTTTAATTGAAAGTGTTTCTCAATTTCTACAACTATTTATTACTTTTGACTAAATACGAACGCAATAGTGATTTATTAAATTTCCATCAGGAAGTAATTAGGTTTGATCAAAAATTTTAATTGCACAATTGCAAGGATTTTTAATAACGGAATCGGTACGAGAATAATTATATGAAATATCCTACTTGTGATAGAAACTCTTTCGTGGTTAGAAACACATTCGTACTTGTCCCAGTAACGTTTGAAACAGATTCAAACGTTACTGGGGCATCACGGGATGTCATATTGACTATGTTACGTCTTTTATATTTTGAGCATATGTAGGGTAAACATCAACCATTGTTGTTAAAAATATTAAGAAATGAAATAAAATTTATATGCTAGAAATATGATACAAAAAGATCTTAAAGCTAGTTATCGTTCGATATATTTCGTCGATTGCTTAGCTTAACCGACTTGCAAAGATTGATAGATACACGTACTTAAGTGTAAGACACATGTGTAATTAGTATGTTAAGAGTACACTGAAAAACGAAGTATATATGTAATATGTAATTAATATACGCAGTACGTTAAGATTTTAAAAACTCGTTTATACTATAAAAACACTTCTAAGATACGTTAAAATATAAAAAAATCATTTATACTACAAAACACTTATCTAAGAGCTATTTATGAAGAGTTCTTTTGAATTGCCGTGTTGGCAATTCTTTTATTCGTAACATTTTTAAAATTTCTTAATATCTTGTGAATCCCCAGATATTCCGTATACACGAAATCGCTGGAGATAATAGTATAATTTTGTTGCCTTCAGTTGTTGTGTAAATGTTTGTTGAACAATAATAAGTAAGTACAGAAATTAGATACGCTTACCCAAACTCATGTCCAAATACTATGTCCGCCTTTGGTTTCAAAGTATATATCTTGCACATATCTTGAAACCAGCTCAATCAATTACTCTCACCAAATTCAGCACTTTTCAGGACGGCCGCCATATAATATAAGTTCATCAACTCTATGCACTTGCCAAAAATTCATTATTTCTTGCATGTCTGTCGTCTTAACACCGCAAACGAATCCGACCACAAAATGGCGTCATCTTCCATCAATCAAAGATAAAATGGAGGGACAGGGATAGATATATTGCCGATAGAAGTGACAACTTAGAACTTTTAGTATTAAAATTTGAAATTTCATAATGTTTGAATTAAAACACTATTTCAAAAATGCACAGTATATACACTGAACTGAACTTTTCACTAAATCCATTCAATTTCATTTATAAGATATACACAGCACTAATGTTGCACAATACGTCAGCTGTATAGCTACAGATATACTGCTATAAGCATGACGGTGACGCGAACGCACGAGATTTCACCCATCCAAAAAGCGTCTAACGCTCACAGCACGCGGCCGCTGCGCATGCGCCAATCATGAGCATGTCGGTGACGCGAACCCATAAGATTATCCCCTACCAAAAAGTGCCCAACGCGGCTAAAGAAGTTTTCACTTCAAAAAGAGAAGGAAATATGTATGTATCGAGAACGTCTGTGTTAAGTTGTGAAGTTTCAACAAGAAATGGGGGTACCATGAATTAAAAATGATTGTTCAGCATCTAGAATAAATTGACAGGGTGACAAATGTTTTTTAAAACAATTCTATAGTTTATCCTAGACTGATTTTGTAGTGGAACACTTACAAGCCAATGGATGGCGCTGTACAATAATTAAGGACGCAAACGTTTCTCGAAACATACAAAGAATATATACAAATTTTAGCCTCACTGGAAGATCTTCCTTTAAGACGGAGGAGCATTCCCTCTCGTTCCTCCACCCTAGTCGGGACATTCCGTGAATTTAATTTGAATGCCACTAATTCACCATTTTTCAGGTGGTAGCATGACCTCCCTGAACTCGGCGCCCCCGACACCGACGCCGTCGTCTTCGCTGTCCACGTCGGACCTGTCCGAGCGGCCGACGCGCGTCAGTTACGGCAAGCCGAACTTGGCGCCGAAACCGCCGCCCGCCTTCTCGGTGGCGCCCGACACGCGACCATCGCCGCCTCCGAAGAAGCTCATCGCCAACGGGAAGATCGCCGCCAGGACACAGAGTATGAGGGTGCCGAAGTGAGTATACCATACGCAACTCAAGAATAGAATATACTTTAATTCAAGAAGTATGCGTTGTTATGCGCAACATACATACATACAAGCATGTTACAATATAGACAAGCATGAGTAATATTTTTAATTTAAATAATACAGTTAACAAAATATTTATACTGTTTATTCTATGTAGGTATATATTATCATTTATAAATTAAATTCATATAATAAAAAAACTTCGTTTAAAAAAACCGACTTCTAAAACTAAACAGTATAAAATAAGTTATTTCTAAAGCTACTTTTATTTCGACGTTGCAGCCAATGGTTTCTGAAAAGTGGCCGGAACGTGGAAATAAAAATCAAACAAAATGCCGCGCTTAAAACCGTTAAAACTTAGTTTTAAATAAACAGAAACAGCTGAACCACTCAAGCGGCGCAAATATGCAACCCTCAGTGAGACTTATATATTTGTGCCGTTTGCTGTCGAGACGCTTTGACCGTGGGGTCCTGAGGCCATTAGCCTCTATCAAAATTTATCAAAACGATTCATTGACTCTTCAGGTGATCAGAGGGTTGGTGCTTACATCGGGCAACGGATCAGTATGGCGATCCAACGAGGAAACGTAGCCAGCCTTCTGGGCACCTTACCCATAGAAGACGGTGATCTAGGCTCAGTATTCTACTTATAGTCTTGAGGGTCTATGGGTAGAATACGATACAAATAAGTTTCCTTTTATTGTATTCGATTATATGTAATTTTATAATCCCGTTTATCAAATTAATGTGAGTTTATGTGATGTCCTCAGATCGCCGCCGGTGTCGCCGTCGTCGCCGCAGACGGGCGGCCAGCGGCCCCTCAACTTGCCCCCGGCGCCCGTCATCCCGCCGGTGGCCACCAAGAACCCTGCCTCGCATTTCGGTAATTATAATCATTTTGAAACTAATAAACTAAACTCAACAAACAAAAATATGAAGTGATTTTTTTTTTTAGAATAATTTCTGTCACTAAAAAGCGTTACGGCCGCGTGGAGAGGCAGCATAATTTTAGATTAGACTATGGATGTTTTTTTGGTTCCGGGTCGAATTCAGTTGTTTTGTTTAATAAAATAAAATGTTTAAATAAAAAATGCATTAATTAAAATGTACCTAACCTAACCAAATCATAATTTGCAGTAAACCTGCGAAAAATCGAAATGTGTGCTGGGCCACATAGTACAAGTGAAACTTCAATGGATAAGTGGAAAAACGAATTGCAACCTTTATCCGTGCAGGATCGGATAAAGAATACAATTCCCTGCGCCCGGGTGGCCTGTCGTAAGAGGCAACAAAACAACTCACAGCCAGGTGTTAGGGTATTTGCCCGACTGGATGGCTACCACCCCTAGTCTAAAGTATGTCGCCATAACAACCTTGAGTTGTGTCCCGGTATTAGTGGCCAGTCTCCCTTAAGAGATCAGCAGCGCATTTGTAGCACCTTTGCTGTTGCAAATGTCTATAGGCGATGGTAAACGCTTTCCGTCAAGTGGGCCGTCTGCCTGTCTGCTGAACTCCTTCAATAAATTAAAAAAAAAAAACAACATATTAACTTGCAGTTTTACAGGCAGATTGTTAATGTACTTGTCCAATTTGAAAACCTGCCCGTAAAACTTAAAGTTAAAATTTTGTTGCAATTCGTTTTGCCACTTGTCCGTTTTTGCTAGATGCCATGCTGGTGAGTTAACAAGCAATTTGACATCATAAGGAAGTATTCTCATAAAAGCCCAATATAAGTACTACATTGCATGTTTCTTTGAGCAGGTACACTCCGTGCGCCGCGTGGCCTGCGCCCGCCGGGCGTGTGCCCCCCGCCGCCGCCGCAGACGGCGCCGCCGCCACCCCCGTGCGCCATCACAACCACCCTCCGCCCCCGCCGCCGCCCCACCACAGGCAGAACGTGAGTGAAACAATGTTATTCGATCTAAGTCCAACTTTAGACCTGTCAGTGCTGCATTCGTAAGCCTTTAAGGCTCAATATATAATAGGTTGGGGAAAAAGTCTTTTCGCATTTAGTATGTATGAACTTGTAATAAGATCTCTTTGGCTATACCATTTGTATCTGGCTGGTTTTGGTATCTTAAAAAGTTTTAATTTTAAAGAAGACAATTCCAAATTCAAATTAAGAAAATGTGTGATTTTCATTTGTTTTTCTTTTTGTTAAAATGAGTGAATCTAATGAAGAAATTCGATACATTTTAAAATTTTACTACAAAAATAAGGTAAAAATGTAACACAAGCCGCGAAAAAAATTTGTGATGTTTATGGACCTAACGCAGTATCTGTGAGAGTAGCGCAAATTTGGTTTAAGCGTTTTCTATCCGGAAATTTTGATATCAAAGATGCACGTCGCTCTGGTCGCCCTGTTACGGACAAAATTGATGCCATTTTTGAAAAAGTGGAGCAAGATCGGCATATTAGTAGTTACGATGTAGCTGGAGAACTGGGAATTGACCAGAAAACGGTTTTGGCGCATTTGAAAAAGCTGGGTACACAAAAAAGCTCGATATTTGGGTGCCCCATGAGCTCACTGAAAGAAACCTACTGAACCGTGTACTCATTTGTGATTCTTTATTACGACGTAATGAAACCGAACCATTTTTGAAGAAGCTGATAACTGGTGATGAAAAGTGGATCACGTACGACAAGAACGTGCGAAAAAGATCGTGGTCAAAGGCCGGTCAGGCTTCCCAGACTGTGGCGAAGCCCGGGTTAATTCGCAACAAGGTGATGCTGTGTGTATGGTGGGATTGGAAGAGTATTATTCATTATGAGCTGTTACCGCCAGGCAGGACCATCGATTCTGAACTGTACTGCGAACAACTGATGAGATTAAAGCAAAAAGTTGAGAGAAAGCAGCCGAAATTAATCAACAGAAGGGCTGTGGTTTTTCACCATGATAACGCTAGACCTCACATATCTTTAGCCACTCAGCAAAAATTACGAGAGTTTGGCTGGGAGGTGTTAATACATCCGCCGTATAGTTCTGACCTTGCACCTTCAGATTTTCACCTGTTTTGTTCTCTGCAGAATTCCTTAGGCAGTGTCAGGTTAACATTACGAGAGGACTACCAAAACCACTTGTCGCAGTTTTTTGATCAGAAGCCCCAAAATTTTTGTAGCAATGGAATCACGTCCCTACCTACAAGATGGCAAAAAGTTATCCAACAAAATGGCACCTACATACTTTAGTCAAATGTTAATAAACTTTATAAAAAAACCTTTTGAATTTTTATATAAAATGGAAAGAAACTTTTTCCTCAACCTAATATCTCAAAACTCGGACTCATCCTTTTACAGCTAAGTCCTTTGAATATTACATATTGGTCCTTTGAAAATTACTTATTGGTCCATTGAAAAATTACATGTAATCGACAGACAACACACATTGTAAATCACCAAGCTAAACAGGTTACGCTTGTGATATGGGAAATATACAACGAACTACTCTGCTCTGGGGCTAATCCCAGACATCCATTTACTATAGTAAATAACGGAAAGTTCGTTTGTGAAATTTATTGTACTAGGAATTGAACCCAGAGCCTCTGCATTCCAGTGATCTTTTTGTCAGCCGGCAAAGGCTTAACCCTTTCACCGACCATAACCAAAGAAACAACAACAAATATAAAATAGTTAATAGTATTACTATCCATTTTTTTTCAGAGCATTGTTAGCCTAAACGGTGAGGAGCCCCCAGCCCCGACGCCGCCTATACGCGGTTCGTCGATGCGCTCCTTGGACCTAGACGCGCGGTTCTCGGACCTATTCCACCCTGTATCCAGGTTCCCAGATCCGGATCCCTTCCTGCGCATCACGAAGGGCTACAGCAGCGCCACTGTCGCCGGTAAGTACGCCTGAGTACGATAGTGGTGCAAACGTGGAATGTTGGTTATACACGCTCCACATTCACGCGAGAACCGACCACTAGAACCCGTTCCACACTCTCTTGTCTCGCACTTTTGTCGAATTTCGTGATATTCTCGCGAGAATGTGAACGGCCCTTTATATTTTGGTCAGGACTTTATGGTATTGTATTGATGGCAATGTTCTGAAGTTATTACGTAACTATATAGAGTTCGCGCTACGAAAGAAGAAGGTGTAGGTAATTACTGAATAATAAATACAAAATATTCCATAATTAAAGCTATGAATTTATTTCCTGGCTACTTCACGAACAAAATCCTATCAAATAGCGGAGCCGCCATTTTTAGTTCCTTTATTTTCTGTGGGACTTTATGGCGCGCACTCTACTGAATGTTTTTTAAATATCGTTTTAAATATTATTCTATTCTTGTTGTTGCTGGCTCCTTTGGCGTTGGTTTTGCTAATGTCATTTTCAAAACTGAAATAAGCTACAAATGACAATACTTCAATGTCAAAACTGAATTTGATGTGATCTTACGTACAAAAAACAAACAACTTTCATCTTACGTAATAACTTTAAAACAATTTAATTGAATTAAGGTTGCTTTTTCAATCACTAAATAAAAGTTATTCGAAGGATAAATTACATCTTTATAAATTTAAAAATCGAAGTTGGGATATAATTTATTCAACTTTATCTGATGAATGAAAAATCAGACCTTAAGCTAATATTACACAGTTCATTTCTGTCTTTCATTTTGGATGAATCAACCAAAGTGCTCCAATACAAACTAAACTTGAGTCATTCAATGTCATTGAATGCTGTTGGCCTTTCAGTTCTGTGCCTTTCAACCAAATTTATTCAATTTAACACCGATTTTTCAATCGTCAGATTGAAGTATAAAAGTTATCCATCGAATAAATTATAACCTGACTAAATTTAAAAGTGAAACAATTCAGCTGTTTCATTTGCGCAACTCTAATGTTTAATCTGTTCAAGTTGTATTTTATCCTTATGAATAACTTTTAACTGGCGATTGGAAAATCTACCCTTAGTTGATTCTTGTAGATCTAAATTCCTCTGTATTGCATTGATACTGCATGCACTATGTTGTTCTTTATGTCAATTTATAATTTTACGATTATAATATTGAGAAATACCAATTTTATTTAATAACGAGTGTAAGTCACTTGGTAAAGTATTGTTTTAATTTACGCTTTAATTGATTTGTTAATTTACAATAAACGACACAAAATTAGAAAACTATGCGATATTTTTCACATTCTGTTACTAATTCCATTACGTGAGATATTGTCTTTTTCAAACGTATACGTTTCATATATGATAGAAAGAGACAGAAGTGTATTCTATAACAATGCTCATGCACAACAAACAGATGATTGGAACGATAATCCGTCGATATTAAAAAGTAATTTCGATTATGTTACGCCTCGTATTTTCGAAAACACTTTAATTCAGACGCGTTATGTGAGCATGAGTGTTTTTCTAGAATCTGCTATTCTTAATATCGGACAAAAGGTCTATTTATATAGAAAACATAGACCCATAAACTAAGGAAGTACATAATGATTATCTTTTTAATAAAACAAATAACTGTTATTT
Source organism: Dendrolimus houi (assembly GCA_039645545.1). NCBI lineage: Eukaryota > Metazoa > Arthropoda > Insecta > Lepidoptera > Lasiocampidae > Dendrolimus > Dendrolimus houi. The sequence goes on from CM077122.1 coordinate 19,492,573, forward strand.
ATAGTGATTTTAAATACGATTTGAGCAAAACGCACAATGCTCTACTTAGTCATAAACTTGTATACTTACATTAGTGTTTTAATTTCGATATAGGTGTAGTGTATAAGTACAATAGGTACGTTTTGTAAGGAAAATGACATAATAATTGTTATTTGTAGTTTAATTTTATAACTGACACGTATTATAGATTTTTAGAAACCGGTAATCGGCAGACAACTTTATTTGATTAGAAATTATTTTCATATTTAAGACGAGTAAAATACAGTTTGGTAATGCATGTTTAATTTGAGTTTTAATTTTTACTTTTGAATGATTATTTTGCAGTAGTCACATTCTCAGAGTATATTACGTTCAAGTTAAAGTAAGAGTAGTCATGAAAAATCAAATTACGCGCATTAAAGTCCGTTAACTGTAGTTTAAATTACATATAATAGAGGTCAACCTAAAAAACCACATTATTTTTCAAATATTTAAATGCATGAAGTGACCTGAGCATATTTAAATTTTGGTCCTTTGAACCGGATATTTTAAGGCATTATAAGTCTGCTTGTTTAAATAGTAACCATGATATTTACTTGGATTACCTAACTTGATGCTTGGTATGATTTACATCTAAATTAAAAAATATTTTCCGTGCATGCGTCCAAAAATACTCCTTAATTTGGACGGATTTTCGGAGCAAGCATCGATTTGGGTATGAGCAATGCTCATTTACTCTCCTAGACTTTAAATTACTAATTTTCAGGTCTGTATCGAAAGTACAATAAAGCGACTTGATTGAATTTGCAAAGCTATTATTATTCCTTTAACCTTTTAAAAAATTAAAATTGGTATATTATCTATTTATATTCTGATATGCACGAAGGCATGAAAGAATCGTCCTGTAATTACGACGAAACAGATTATAAGAAGACGAATTACAGATGTACAAGTGTCAAAACATTTTTTTATAGCTATACAACTTAACTGAGAGCCGGTCAACGGGTAACTGACGCGCCTATATAGCTATAAAGCACACTTACTCCGCAAATTTTGTATAAGACGGCTCTTTCTTAAGTAGTATAGCTAAGGTCAGTGTGCATGAAAAATTATGTTTCAGATACTGGTTATTTGCATGTTTCGGGTTAATAGTCCTCTCGTCCTCGTCTGTGGCGTGTACTTTTATAGTCTTATGGTTGACATTTATGCATTTGACTCAATTGAAGTATTGTGAAAAAAAAATTAAAAACACCATCGCTCAAATAATAAAGTAGTGCTGAAAATCTTCTAAGTCCTCTATGACTAGCGTGCATAGTTGGTGTAATTTTTCTTGCATTTTGACTAATTTTATGTAAAAAACAATTTATTAAATTTTAAAAAAACCCACCAAAAGCAACAGAATAGTAAGCATTTTAGTTATATAAGACTTAGGAGGTACTTTAAAAGCAAGAGTTTTTACTGGCTGTTTGTCATTTTTATCGTCTTCGATAGTTTGATTATATTGTAGAAGTAAAGAGAATTTGGTTTAATTAATTACGTACAAAAAACAAAGTTCGGCAGAAACGCTAGATTATATTTCTAAATTGCATTTAAAAGGAGCCATTCCAAAAAAGAACCTATGTATTTTTTATTATAAGCCGGCAAGTTTTTACGTGATATACTCCCATAATCCATGGGAGACAGAGATGCGTGATATCTCCCGCGGAGCACGGGAGTATCACGTGTGAACTGGTCGACCTATAGATATTTCAAACGTTAAGATCAACGTATATTTAAATGTTAAATATTTTTTTGTGTTCATAAATTTAGTTCATTAATACAAGTTCGCATTATGACAACACCGTGACGTCGAAATTTATTAAAGTGACCAAATTACATACAGATTTTTTGTATATAAGAATTTTTTAATTAACCAAGCCTACGAAATAAGTTTTTAGTTTTAAATATTCATGTAAAATACTATGTTTTTGTTGAGTCATTATTTTAATATTGTATTTTAAAATTAGTTGTGTTATAAGAAGTTAAATATCTTGAAATAATTGTCATGGTGTGCGTGTAATTTGTATAACGTAAAAATAAAATATTTTTATTAACATGATCGAAACGGACTACGTTGAGTAAACTATATAGGAGTCCTTTTTTTGAAAAATGAATCATAAAATTAACTCATAATTGTGTAATTTAAATTATTGCAAAACGGTCGCGTGGGATAATTATTTAAAAAAAAGATTATATTTTCCAAAATTGAGTTTTATATCTCTATCCTATCCTACCCTATCTATCTTTAAAATCGTACTTAATGTTTCTTACTCAGGGCTACATTAGAACTATCCATAAAACTTATAATGCAGACTTGTAATATGCGTTTAAATTACACGCATTAATAAAATTACACGCGCACAATGGCATGTTTAGTTAGTATTCTGTATTTTCAATAGTTAGAGTTTTCATAGTTTATTTTGAAACAGTCATATTTCATATTTACATTATTATTAGTCATATTTACAGGCATACATAGTATTAACGATAATCAAAGAAATTTTAATACATTTTTTGTTCTTCGTCTGCATACTGGAGGTTTTAGCGACTCAGCGATTTGGGAACTTTAAGGAGTTAGCGCACTTGTACCCGACACCGCCACCGTAATTCCACCGTTAAGTGGGCATAAATGGGTGGACAACGTTCGCATATACAAAGAAATTCACAGAATAGCAGAGCGGTGGCGGTGCCGTCTACGCGAGCGCTGACGTTTTTTTACTGCGCGACTGCCATCCGTAGGTTTCTTATTTCAAGTTTTTTTTATACACAAAATGCCTGGCATTATGATTTTGAAATATTATACGTACACTAAGTAAGTACGCCGAATCTGGAGTTAGTATGGTCCATATACTCTCAAAAATTTAAGTGTGCAAGGACCAAACGGACCCCTGATTCGGAATCAGCGCATCGAAATACATAAGAGTGGAGGGGTCTGGTTGTGGGCCAGTGTTGTTTTTAAGTTTGACATTTGCAAATTGTCACTGATTTCTGCGATTAAAAAAGTTGCTCAATAAACTATGCAAACCCGGTACTGTTTCAATAATGCACGGTATTCGTAGGATTACATGTTGAATATTTTTAAAGTCTATTAATGTGGATGGGAGCTCTCGTTGTGATTCTTTTATGTGTAGTAGTGAGGTGCCATTTACGTCAAAAATAACATTTTAATAATAATTATTATTCCCCATTTGTATCGCTTCACTTCATTTTGTTTTCACTGTATATTTTTAACATATGCCAACGCACTAAGTAGCTTAACTGCTATGTTTTTATTGAAGATTATTTAAAACAGGTATAAAGGACAGATGAATGTTACACGACACTGTGCTTATGAATATTTTTAAAATTAAATAGGATTTTATGTGCGGAAGATTAATGCCCGAGGCGTGTTTTATGGGAGTTTTTATGAGTATAGATATTTAAAATGTTGCGATTGTTTAAACCTCTGTTGCCAAATTTGAAATAATATGGTACATTTGTTTTTCGATTTTGATTATAGAAACCGCTAGCAGTAATATAATTTTTAGAATTTGCAACGATTTTATGCAAGGTTATATATGTGTATATATATAGTTATATATATTGTTACGAACTACAGGACTCGAATTAAAAAATGCCGTTGGTACTACTATAGAATTTATTAGAACTGTACAAACACGTATAAAACAAATACAAATAAAACTGGATGCAACCAGTTCACACTGCACGATTCAGTACAATTCGACACGCGCAAAGTCCGTCGTCTATATCGCTAATCGAGAGTACTACCAAACGTCTTACTCGTTTTGTAGTCGTCGCTTGACTGCCCACCCCTCCATTCGGGCATTGTCTTATACCAACTACACAGTACAAAAAAACTGGCCGCGCGCACTGAGTTTCCGAGAAATAGTAATTTGCACACCTGTGAACGGCTAACAAAGTCGAAAACAACAACAATAAGGATTAGTTCGACGCTAATGATGGTTTTAAAACAAGTAGAAAAACAATAGCATGTTTTTCTTAATTAGAAATTCAAAACACAAAAGAATTCCTAAATCCGGGAAGAAAATAAACTGCGCTTACGACAGACAGCTGTGCGCTTATATTTGACGGCATGTAACAATATATATACGTAATTCTGTTTGTTTGTTGCTTTTTTACGTCTGAACAGTTTTATTTTAATTTGACAAAAATATTATATCCTGATAAAGGACCCAAAGCTACCTTTTGTCTCTAAAAACAAACTTGAAGATGATGAAATAGAGAATGGAAATTTGAATGGGCAACCCATAATTCTTTAAGTTAGGGATATGAAAATTTGTATTTCGGCTTTTGATAAATAAATAAGGCAGTTTCAACATTACAGTTACGTTTTTAGTTTCTTCAGGAAATAAATAAATGAATGCACAGGCAGACGCGGTTATAACTAATAATAATATAAAACAAAACTATGGCACAATATGTGCCACAGTGTAGTACAATAAATAATAGGAATGATACTTGCCAAGTAAAATAACAGCTGTTAAAAAGCTTTTGAATTTTACTAGTTCTAGAGTCTATAACTCTATTCAATTTCTTTTTGATTTAGCAAAGCAACACTAGTCTTGCAATCAACATTTTATTGCTTAAAACATCAGACAAGGCTGTGTGAACTAAGTTCCTTTGCCTACCTTTTTGGTGAATAAAACAACAACAACCAGAAAAGTTGGATTTATCGGTTTCCTCAGAATAAAGCTGCGATCACATTATAAGCCGTGGGCTTCGGACGCAGCTGGGGGGCCTGATTTAAACGGTATCTGGGTAATGAATGTACATTGAAGTATACAAACTAAGATACATCGACTATTTTCCTCCGGCCGGGCGGCCTGTCGTAGGAAACGACAAAACAACCCACCGCCAAGTGGTACGGTAGAATAGAATAGAATTCTTTATTGCACACAAGAAAATAATACACATGAGTTAACAATCGTATAACTAGTACAATCGCCAGTCTTATCGCTAACAGCGATTTCTTCCAGACAACCTTCTGGAGGTAATTTTATATTTTTAATTATGGGTCGATATTCAGTGCGCATAGTTTAAAATATATACAATCATATATACATATATTAATAGTAAATAAAAATACACATACATATTTATATAAAAATATATGTACATAGAGTTACATACACATGCATAAATTACTGTAGGGTATTTGCCCATCTGGATGGCTACCACCCCTTCTCTCTTTAGAGAGCTGCAGCACATTTGTAGCACCTTTGGTGCTGCAGATATCCATAGGCGATTGTAACCGGTTTCCATCAGGTGGGCCATCTGCCTGTCTGCTGAAAAAGCAATCTGGAGAGTGTTTTACGGTTCTGCCTTCTACACTGATCAGTCGGTTCTAGTATTGTCTATGCACGGACGCATCCGATAAATTGTTTGAAGGTTTGGACGTCTCTTCCTTCCATAGCTATAGTATGTACGCACATGTCACGCATCCCACCACAGTAGAGCTATGGTGTAGTCTCATCTCTACTTTATATCTGCCATTGCAAGCTTACTGCATCTTATTATGGTTGGGTGATATTGATTTCAAATTCGTATTGCAGTTAAGTCATTTAGTGGTGGCCATAAAGCGCTTCTTTTTATCGAAGAAGCGAAACGTTTTGTGATAGTGATGCTTAATTATTTATATTATTATTTTTGGATAATAAAAGAGATATATTAAAGATATCGTTAATTATTTGTTGTTTAACCTTTATTATAAAGCTAGTATATGTAATGAATCTATAGCCGTTTTGACTATGGTATTGCTATGATGTACTTTTTTGGTATATGAAAAGATAAAGCTAGATTCAATCCATTAATCTAGTAGTTATCAACGTATTTAGAAAGAGTTATAGTAAAGAAACAATAGTTAATGCCATTCTGGTTCGTAAATTTTGAAAAATCTATTATATTTATCAGTTCTGCTGCCTAGAAGTTGTTTGTTTTATCTTTTTATAGAGGGTAAAAAGTATCAAAAAAATTCCTTTGTATAAGTACTTTTTAATTCAACACTTTTATTCATTGAACACCTTTTCGTCTTTAACTCAGTAGATATTTGAGATTATAGTATGTGTACGCCATTGTAAACAGCATGTGACCGTGGGTAAGTGTACTTTTACATTATATCACGCATGGTAGAGTATATGTATCTTTAGCACATTTTACTTACAATGCTAACAAGCATGAGCATGATAGTCGTACTAACACCTAACGCTACGTTCACACGGAGACGTTGATTTCTAAGTCGGATCTGATTTTTGCAGGATACGTTTTAGTCACAACATAGTTTGTATGTAGTTTATACGTGTAGTTTACAGGTTTTAATATCTGGCAAATAAGAGAAATGGGCAAAATTTTACATCCAATTTTGTGACTGCAATCTGATTCGGTCATACGGCAAAATATCGAATACGGTTCAGTGGCAATAGAATTTTTATACATGCGCAGATTCGGTTTGTTTACCGAATGCCACAAAATTGCAGGTACGGCAAGTCGGGTGGTTGTGGGGTACTCCCAAATGGTGGTGAGAGACTGAGCGCTTTCCTGCAAAAAGCCGAATGGCATACTCACACGGTGATACAGCATTCGGTTTTTTGCGGAAAAGCGAAACCGAATGCCGTGTGAACAGAGTATTCGGTTCTTCCGTATACGTTAAAAATGCGATCTGACAAAACTTGACCCGTGTGAATGTACAGTAACACATCACAAAACTCTATCTATCGTTTGAGAACGGCTGTTAGTTAATTTAGCGAGGAAGTACTTGAAAGCAAAATGACGTCGCCAAACTGTGAATTGTCAAAGAGTTAATGAGTAAAATAATGTTAATAATAATTTCTTTAAATTAGAATATTAACGTAATTGCATGATTGGATTCTCAACTGTTTTGGCATGATTATAGAGTTTAAATTAATATTATGAATAACTAAAATATATAAAAAATTCGTACAATATAAAGCTTTTGTGAGAATAATGTAATAATAATAATAACAACAACTTTTCAATTGTAAATACACTATTTTTAATTATAATGTATTATGAAACGAATTAATATTTAAATTGTTTAATTTTGATTTTTTTCGCAGGCAATAAAGCGCAGGCGCCTCTGCCACCGCTGAAGTTGTCTCTGGACGGATGGGCGGGCACCTCGAGCGCCTGCTAGCGAGAGAGGGGGGCCCCCGCCCCCGCCGCCCATGCCCACTCGCACTCGGCCTCGACAGCGCACCTCGTCCCCGACGCGCACCCTGCGCATGCGCTCCTCTCCGTTGCACACGCGCTGCTCTGCCCCGCAAACACTCTAGCCAACCCGAACCTCGTCAAACCCGACCCGACCGACCTCTCTGTCCTCCCAATTGACGAAGTTACCTTACCGACCGAGGACGTCAGTGATCTCCGCGACGTATTCGACGCGATCAACCGTCTCTGCGACACCATGAAGTCTACATTCGACGATGAGACTTACGAAGATTGCTCGAACGACTTCGATTCGCCCAAGTTCGTGCAAAGCAGTTCAAGTGCGTCAGAACTGGTAAGTCCTGATGAAGTATCGGTTAGGAGAGTGGAGATATATCACGCGGAACGGTGGAGTGCCGTGACGTCACCACCTCTACCTGACGACGTCGAAAGTGTGACATCACCACCTTTACCCGATGACGTTGAAAGTGTGACCTCACCATCCGCTAATTTCGGAAGTGTGACATCACCATCCGAAAACGTAGAAGGTGTAACGTCACGATCTGATAATGTCGAAAGTGTGACGTCACCGCCCTGTGAAGCGGACACAGGAATGTCGGATACAGCGATCGCTAACGAGCCTGTCAGTGAAATGTACTACACGGCATCTTCGGAAGTTTCGTTACTTTCCGACACGGATATACCGGAGAAGGTGCAAGAGGATGACAGTTCGGATGAAAGAAGAGAGTGTGTAATCGCGGGACACGTCGCTGCCATGAGGGAGAGGTTCGAGAGTATGACTAGAACCAACACACCGTGTCCGGATCTCGTCAGGTCTATGTCGCCGTCGTTGGAGGTATTCAGAATATAACACCTTCGCCTGATCGTTTAGGATGACTTTGAATTTATATTCAAGAGCTTCGGCTATAGCGTATAATTTTGGTACAGGCGTGTGCGAAAAAGATTAGGGTTCAAAAATATTTAGAGATGTCTACGCCTAAAGGTATTTTTTCATTGGTATAGGGTTAACTATCATTGAAATCAGTATATTCATGAAATACATTTTAGCATGGAAATAAGAACCACGGGATATGGATTATAAAATTAATTAAGCGAAGTCGCGGTATAAGCTCTAGTAGTCTATATAAATAGTTGATTGAATAATTAAAGGGAATTAGCGAAATCTTGTTAAATGGAGGATGGGTTTTAGGAAAAGATATAGCGGTTATAATACATGTAATTTATTTATGTAGACAAATTATGTCGATGATAGTTTAATCTCCACTGAAAATTAAGTAATACAAAAGTAAAACGTAGTCCCTGTACTTAGGTAAGGGTTGTGAATTTTTGTTTCCTACATCGCTATAAAGCAGGTACATATCGAGAAATTTCGGTTGTTTAAATGTAATATTTATAGGTAGAGATGGGCTCCGATCAGATTTGGACGAAGGTAAATATAAGGTAAGGGTATGTGGGGTAGGGTAAGGGTAGGTAACTCCCTCCCGCGGTTTTCCCCAGAGTGCTACAATATGGGGGCTCTTCAAAAGTGCGTAAACAGATACTTAGTCTCAACGAGGTAGGCAATGTATTGGTTCTCTTAGTGTTGCAGATGTCCATGGGCGACGGTAACCGTCTACCAAGTGGACCCTTGCCCAGTTTGCCTATAAACAAATAAAAAAAATGTATTTTTGAAGTTTGGATTTGTATTGGTGTCCGCTGAGATACTTATGAAATACTATGCGGATTTTAAGGTATTCAATAATTGAATTTAGTACTTTACTCGCCTTACAATAACAAAAAAAACGATATCTTCTAAGTTTGAATATTGCACATAGATATAGACATTATGGCCGCGTTCCACAGGAGGCTCACAACAACCACGCTCACGACCGCCATTTTTCCCGTTCCACTTGCTTGCGAGCGTTACAATCAAAAACTCAAGTGGAACGGATTATGGAGCGTTGATGTCAATAACGGCGAAATATACAAATGTCATAGATTGATGTATAGTTGTTTTGAAAATCGCGCCCTTGTAACGTCTCGATAAAGAGAATTAATGCTCTCTGGTCAACGATCACTGACCCACCTATTGATATGCGTCGTTGTGAGTGCTACGTGATCAAAAATTATGACGTCATTACTGACGTTTTCGTCACTACCGTAGTCGCTATGTGGAACGGCCGAAGGAGCATTTTGGGCGTTGTGAGCTGCAAGTGGAACGAGGCCAATATCTCTGCAAAGATACCAACCTTCATATCTTTGGTTATTATATGTCTACACAAGTGCAGTGAGGTAACATTGTGAACAAAAGTCAACTGCAATGTCGGAGCTAAGGTCATGGGTGCACACAGGTTTATTATTAGACGCTACAGTTTGAAGTGCATGTTAACATGACATCATGTTTTAATTTTAAGTAAGTTAATAAAGTAAGTAAAGTAAACCTCGAAATTCAAACGACCTATATAAGGGCTTACTTCTAAATATAGCAGTGACAGACATTTTAGTGATACTGCCATATAAGGCTTCCTATTTTTCCTACAAGTATTGGGACCCTATTAACGGTGTAATGTGGTCTCTTCATGCACGTCTGATCGAAGTCTTAATAAGGGATAAATTGTAGTACCTCAAATACACGCGGACCAACGGATTCGCAATGAGTAATAAAATAATGTATTCAATATTTAATCTATAAATAATGTGATCTTCGAAGCTCAAATTTTGTAGTTTTTGTAAATGACAGACGAATGTAATGATTAAACTTATTAACTATTATACTTCAGACCAAGTAGTATAATGCTTAGCTTAGAACTTATTATATTATAAAAATAAAATTTAATCGTCGATTAATATTCTATTTTGAAAGTTTCCATTTTTCGTCGCGATTTTTATATGTTGCCATAAATAGATAATTAGGTAAATATAAGTGTTGATAACTTGTTTTTTTTTTGTTTAGGAACAATTTGTTTCAAATTTGTCTGTTGTAAGTTAATTATTAAAATATTTTCTTGGTTTAAAATAGTTTTATGGTGATACTAGTTAAAGCAATAACTTTTATTAGGTATGGTGTAAGTGGGAGAGGTCCATTATAAGACAACAGTATTATGTATTAAAGTATGGAATTTTGCATTAGTACAATTCGCGCCAAATAACTTTTAATTAGATGCAGATGCGCTTGCCTCGCCATTTGTATTTAAGAGCGGCCTTAGTTTGACTCATGCATTTGGATCTATCTACATTAAAAAAAAAAGGAACTCTGGAAAGTAACTAATAATGTGTTGACGATTGGTATGAAATTTAATTTTTAAAGCCTTGATCTACCTGGGATACTCTGTTGGTGACTGTATCACGCAGATTTGGCAAAGGGTTTAATGCGTTAGTATTTGATATGCGACATTGTTAATGACGTTAAAGATTGATAGATAACTCATTATGTAACTAATGTATGTAATCGTTAACGTGTTATTTTTAACGCTATAAGTAAGATACATTTGGACACAGGCACACTAATAACGCAGGTGGAGCAGGGTTATTATAGATAATTGATTATAATAATTTTACGTCCAACACCAAACCAATGTCGTCTTTTCAAACCTTTGCTGAGAAGCGTACAACACCGTTAGTAGTTTTTTTTTTACCAAATATGTAAATTGTCACTATGACCACAAAATAAAACATCGTGAGGATACCTTCATATTAAGATAAACGGTGTGAAACGAGTCAGACAGTCTTAGATAAGTGTGGTATACATCAGTTCCCCTAAGACGGCGACCTGAGCCCACCAGTGTAGAGAACAGTTAAAGACCTTTTTAAGAAGTTTCATATGACGTGTTTGTTGTTTTGCTAATATTGTACTAGAAGTGTTTAATATTTTAGATTAATAACTTCATCAAGAATGTTAAGTAAAGTAAGTGAAGTGCGTGCTTTATAAATTAGAAATCTGGATCTTAATATATACCTAAGATATCATCAGTTGTAACTCTGTAGATTCATACATACAGGTGAATTTTTCAAATAATTGCATTGGTCATTTGATCGCACCTCATTTGAACGCTATCAATGTTTGTCCATTGGCTGATTGGGATAAAATAACGTGTTTCGAATATTAATTTATAAATAACTATTAAAAATGAATTTCATCATTTCCATATTGAATAAAATGAGGCGAGGTATAATTAAGGTATGGAAAATGTATGTATGACATCCCTTTACATAAATTGATCCTTAGAAGCTACACTATGATTTGGTATAATAATACAGGTGTGTTTATGTTTTGAAAATCAGAGTCGATTCGATTCCTGATATGGGTAATTGATTTTTCAGAAATCTAATTATACCACTTTAGTTTTCGTCAAAATCAGCCTCGGCATTCCCTTGAGTGTTTTGCGCTATTTAGCATACTTTAGCATTTGGTCCTGAAGGGCCACTTGAAAATATCACCTGTATATCAATTATTATTACAATTCTACGTTTAGTAACGTACCGGACACAATACTTACATTATATGAGAAGTCTTGTTTGAAAGCCTGTCCTATTAGCTCCAGGTCAATATCTGGAGCCAATAGCAAACATTTAGAGGATACAAACTTCAGATATATTTATTTTGTATTCATTTAACAAGGAAATAATACTTACTGATTATACTTACGAAATAACAGCTGAACTTATTGCTGTGAAGTGAGCAAAATAGGAAGTAAATTAGAGTAGATTCCGAAATGATGATGTGGCGTTCAAAGCAACTAATTATATTTGGTATTTTCCGTCAACCGGGGAGTCTGTAATAATATCCTTTTCAACATATTTGCTCAAGAAATACATTTAAGAAGCCTGTTACATTGTTCGGGAGTTAAAAATCGCACCATACAACGGAACATGTGGAAAAATGTAACGAAAATAAATAGGCTGAATAAAAGAACCTCCTTGGAAGCGCTTTTGATCAATGCATTTGTCTCCACTTTAATACTCTAGAGAAAATAAGATGTAAGATGTTGTTCCAATTTTCACCACGCGCATGTGTCGCCATTTGCTAAGGCGCGCCGTTTTCATGTTTAAAAAAACTTCAGATTGATGCGACTTTCCGACAGATATTTATGTTTGTTTCATTACTTGAGCCCTCGACTTTATACTTTATACAATCATATATTTTATTTAAACAATTCAGCATATCAAAGATACATATTTAAACAGTATTTTGTGAAATTTTTATTTAAAAATTCCGTAAACTTAGCCATTGGTACCTCATCTCCCTTGACGCCTCAACAAAAAATGCTCTTGCCGTGGACAGCATAACTCATTATTGGTTCATTTTAAATCAAAAAACCAAAAATATTTCGTTAGTAAATCTCGTTGGACGTTATTGGACGAAGGAAAAAAAATGAATTTTTGACAGACAACAAAAAAAAACACATTTTTTGGTCAAATTTTCGCCATTTATTGGCTCGAAAAAATTAGTTTTAATTTAAAAAAATCCTTCGTTCTATGACTAGATAATTTTATTTCAAAGATGTGTGCAAAATTTGAACAAAATCGCTTTATAACTTTTCGAGAAATCGTATCCACCGACTTAAAAAATTGAGTTTTGAGATAAACTATATATATAAAGATTTGAAATTTTAGGAGAATATTTTAAACATAATGTACTATTTAGTAAGACAAAAAAATAATCGATATTTTTTAAATTTTCAAACCCACCTAACCTCTTAAGTTCTTTTACTTATTTGTAAAAACAAACTTACAGCACTAGTATCATAAATACCTATTATTTACCTTACAATTTTGTAGTCAATTTGGCTCAGGAAGTTTATTATATTTTGTATCGTCAGTAATTGAAATTGAGCTTCGGCCTGAGTAAACCACACGGTGACCCTATCCGGAGAATAGTAAACCACAAATCAAGTATCTGATTATTTTTTGCATCACCTCAGTAATAAAACAAGTAAAGAAGCTATCAGCAATCACGAGTTGATTTGACACTACACTAGGCTCCAAAATAGTTTATACAATAACAACAAAAACAAAATAGTTTTTCATTTGATAAGCGATTTATCTGTTTACGGTCCTGATTAAAATAAAATAATAACATTAAGTTCTGTCTTCACTTTGATGAGAAGAGATTTTTATGAAGTGATTAAAAGCACTATTTGAATATAGGAGATGAATTAATATAATTTGAAACTATAGATTTGTTTACACTGGATATAATTTATGTGAGAATTTTAGACCTCCATGAACATAGACAATACAGGAATTCCAGAGTGTAATGGACCGATGCCAAATAAGCCTGTTGTATGTTATATTCATTATATGTATGGTATGGTGTTTGATATTTCTAATAGCGATAGTGGAACCTTCTTTTGTATTATAAAGGTGTTATGTGTACAGACGAACTTTTTATTGTAATTCGATAATATACGGCTTTATTTAACACATGGTGTTTTCTTTTGATGCCATTATTTTGAATTTTATCCTCTAGCATTCTTAGAACAGTGATGGTAAGGCATATTTTTAGTCAGTAGTCGAATTCCTGATAAGGTGAACTGCAGCAATCTCGGATATAGTTTTGAGAGAAAAGGACAGCGACAAATCTTAGTTTTCTAGGTAAGTTATGAATTCACCGATGAAGAAAGTATTGTAATCTAAAGTTGTCAAAAACAATACAAGATAGAGTTATTAGAACGATCAAATAAGAGTCGCGGAAGGTGATAAGTGTGAAAACTAATGAAATTTAAGATTTGAAAATAAAAAATAATGACATTTAGTGGTTATAACAACTCTTAACATCGATTAATTAATGTACACAGAACAATTCGACTAAACTTCGACTTCGACGCGAAGTTTTTTGTAAATTAATTAACGTCAATTAATAAGATACCGCGTTTAAAACCGTTAAAACGTAGTTTATTATGAATTAACGTCATCATTTTGTAATGGTGCTGCTTCATCTGCGATAATGTTAAAGATTTAGACTAGTCGTATGTGTTTTATTTAAAGCGTTGATAAATAACGCCGTTAACGAATAGCCACATTATTGCATATACATACGTTATCTGTCAATATCTAAGTTACTAACAATGTCGCATCTCAAATAATGCATGATACCCATTGCGATATCTTCGTGAAACGACAAACGAGGGTGTTTTCCGATTTCAACATGAAGATAGCAGCACTCGTAAATAAAAGCTAGTGAATTTCGTTGTTCATCGTTGTTGTTGACAGTTACTCACCAAAGTTTCAGCCATTTTGGACGCGCAGTTGGTATGTAACAGTCGTTCGAGTGAGTTGATGTGTTTTTATGAAAATGCACAAAATCGAGTATCGAGCTGTCATTAAATATTTGTTTTGAAAGGCAATACGCCTACGCAAATCAAAGATGAGTTGGATTCTGTGTATGGGGACTCTGCACCATCATTTTCCACAGTGAAATTTTGGGCACCTGAATTTAAACGTGGCCGATGGCCGTGGCCTTGGGAGACGATGAACACGTTCGGGACGTCCAAAAACTGCAACTACCGAAAACGTTAACGCGTTGGGTGCCGCGTTCCAAAAAACGTTCACCAACACTCTGTTGGCGCAGACGACCGCCGAATTAAAGTGAGATGAAACTTGGGAAGAGGGGGAACTCCCAAAAAGCAAAAACTTTTTTCGGCTGGGAAAGTGATGGCGACTGTTGTTTGGGATAGTCATGGATTTATTTTAATCTATTATCTTCCAAAAGGAAAAACCATTACAGGAGCATACTATGCATCATTACTTGGACAAGTTGAAGGCAGAACTTGCGGAAAATCGGCCAAATTTGCAGAAAAAGAAAATCCTGTTTCACCAAGACAACGCACCGTCTCACACCTCAGCGGTTGCCATGGCGAAAATCCACGAATTACGGTTTGAACTGCTTGACCATCCGCCTTACTCGCCACATCTTGCAGCCCCAAGCGACTTTTTTTTGTTCCCTTATCTAAAAATTGCACTCGGCGGACAGATATTTTCGTCAAATGAAGAGGCAATCACAGGTTACAGAGATGGGAGCATCGCTGGGATAGAGTTACAAGGAGACTGTGTTGAAAAAAAAACTGAAAAAATGTCTTATCTTTGTTAGGTCGGAAACTTTTCAGACCACCCTCGTATAGCTGTATCACTATCGTAGATGAAAGTGTAACCATTGATTTGATTTTAAATGTGTAGTGTAAATGCAAATTGGCTTTTTAACTAATCGGTTTAATAGACACGATTTTTATAGATTAAACCCGAGAACATGATCTCACCCGATAAGACAGAGCACGCTTACTTAGAAGGTTCAAATTCAAATTCAAAAGGTGCTTGAAAACACTCAAGTTGTAAATATCGGGAAAGACGGACTCCGACAATGAGCTCCTATTGGGGTGCGCATGATGAAGGTGGACGCAAAGAGCATCGTTCGTATAGGTCAGCCATACTTAAGCTTTTTCTTACAAGGGCCAATTGCTGCCACATTGAGGTATCAGATAAGGTGCTGCGGGCTACAACATTAATTTTCATTTCGGTGTTTTTTATTGTTAGAGTACAGCAAAGAGGTTTGCGGGTCACCTGATGGAAAGTGGTTACAGTCATCTATGGACTTTTACAACACTATAGGCGTTACCAATGTCATTGTACAACTATTAGTACAGACGGGCCACCCACAAACGCTCGACGGGCCGCGGGTTTAGTATCGCTGTGTATAGGTGGAAAATTCACCATATATCGGTGCCGCATGGCGGTACCGTTTGGTTGTCGGATGATGGAAGGGAAACGGCGGGATCAGATAGAAAGACTCAATTGTACTCTCCAAAGAGTATCCGATAGAAAACCGATAAGCTGGCAACCGTGCGTCGATTTTATAGCTGGAGTACAGCAAACAGGCCGACGGCCCACCTAGCGGTTACCGTCGCCTATGGACGTTTGCAACATCAGAAATGTCACCAATGCGCTCCCAGTAGCCTCAAATAAATTTTATGACACCCTTTTTGAAAAACCTCGGCTGGGAGCTCATTCCAAATCCCCACGGTGCGCAAGAGAAACGTTCTACAGAACCGTTGCGTACATGAGCGAAGCGGCTCAAGGAAGTGGGGTGAACTCCCAATCGATGGCGAGCGGTGCGATGCTAGAAATAGGACGAAGGCACCATTCTAAACAGTTCTTCGGAACACTCCCCGTTATGCAGTCGGTAGAATACGCAGAGAGAAGCAGTCTCTTCTAAGGCCAACCGTATCTAGACGGTCTGTGCGTATGGAGTCATCAACAACGCGAACGGCTCGACGTTGAATACTGTCCAGGGGATTAAGTAGGTAGGCAGGTGCTCCAGCCCAAAGGTGTGAGCAGTACTTCATATGCGGCCTCACATGGGCTTTATAAAGCACAAGGCGTTGCCGCGGTGTAAGGTACTGCTTGGACCGGTTTAGCACTCCCAGCTTCTAAGAGGCAAGTTTTACCTTGCCTTCAAGATGGCCCCTAAACTGTACATCATCGTTCGCGACGTCAAAGCCGAGGATCCCAATACTTTTGGAGGTGGTAAGGGGAGTTCCTTGGAACTGAAGCGCTTGCTCGAATGGAGTTTTTTTGGCAGAGAATACGTCGATGTCCGAGACCGAGTTTTGTCATCGAAAAGCTAATCGTTCTAACCATACCATACCAGTTTTATAATAGTAACGGCGACGGTAAGCAGTCTTATGAAAATATTTCTATAAATACAGTGTTAACACAAATATGCATTGTTTCAACATGCATACACAACATATAAAACACAAAAAGAGCATTTCAATAAATACTTATATATATAAAAGAGAAGTTAACAAGGGTACTAAATTTCAAACGCTTTTTCTGTCGAATTTATTTTATTTATAACGGCCTATGATTGAGTGGGCTAAGCCTTTATCGGTCGAGATTTCTTAAACAAACTTTTGGTTCGCTACTATGGGCTGGGTGTCTGGGATCGGCCCCAGAGTGGTCCGTTGTGTATCCATAACACAAGCGATCTTGCTTTTAGCTTGGGGATATAGAATGACGATTTAAAAAAAGGAACAATTTGTGTCAATTTTAATATTAAAACTTGTGGCTATATTTGACCTTATTGGAACTATTCTGATTCTTGGGGTGTCTAGTAAGACTTAGGACTCTACACGATATGGCTCATGGGGTTTTTAAACACGGCAGGTTGTGTTATCAAATTTAGTGCATATTTTTATCTGTACCAAGTTTCTACTCGGACCAACCTTGCATTATCAGTGTTTGAGAAAGATATCAAGTTTACTTCACCTTTTTATATATATTACAGAATATTTATGTCAATACATTAAAACTATATCGTAGTTATTTTTAAACAGATTTCCTAATTTACTGCGTGGTTAAGAATTAGTCAAAATGGCGCGGTCATAGATGACACTCGTGGTAAATCACATTGTGTAAACAGCAAATAAAGTGTACGTGTTGAATTCTTAAGGGACGTGCACACTAGTAAATAAAAAACATATAACCGAGTCCAGATATTTATTGAGTAAAATATTCAAAATTCTACAAGAGTAGGCAAACGTCACAACTTCACGTGGAAATGCTTTAGAAAAAAATCATCAATCAAGGCAGATAACATTAATATATATATAATGTATTTTTATAATAATATATATATATATATATATATATATATATATAGTCACAATCGTTACACGCATGTTTCAAACGGATTTAAATTAAATCGTAATATAGTCTACTGAATCGCTATCTGCCGACAGTGTGGTGTTACCCCTTGTATAAATTATGCCCACTTGCACGGCAGCAGGCGAGAAAGTGGTGAGGTAAGTGGGCAGCACGAGTATGCCATGCTCAATATATAATACTATGTTGTATTCACATACTCGCGTTGTTCATTTCCCTCGCTGCTATTCCGCTTGTTGCCGTGGAAGTGGGCATAATATAAACAAGGCATTCGAGGCCGTTCATAAGATACGAAAGGATAAATTTTGCCTTTATGGACCGCCCCGCCTCTTCGTCATACTTTATAGGACGCTTCCTATGTCTCTCATCACAAAAACTAGAGCCCCTATTTCGTGAGGTTTGTGCCTCTTTGTCATATTTTGTTACACCAAGGCGTTAATTAAACCCCGCTGTATATAAACGTATTTTATGAACGGCCCGTTACGATTTCTTATAGCTATATGAGTTGTATAATATATAATAATATATTGGGGGACAGGGGGCCGCCAATCCAACAACGCATGTTGTGACAGTGGTCGCCTGCGCGCGCGCAGGGAACTGCCGGCCCAACCACGGGCGCGCCCGGGCGACAGCATCACCTGTCCCGTGCCACTTACGATCGGACCTCATTCGCGAGAGATCGGCCGCCGCGCCTGTCCGCTAGCCTAATTCACAATCGGCACAAAAACGCATTTACAATCTCCCTGCACGCTGAACGTAACCGAGTTCACTGTCTTTGTCAAAATTTTCAATTTTGGGTTCACCAGTCTCTATAAAACTTATAGGGATGTGAGGATTGAAGGACTTGCATTTTAATTTCACCAAGATTTAGTAAAATATAAAAGATTTCTCAAAGCATTTTCAGAATTCGTAAAAACTTACGAGTTATAGCAGATTTCAGTTGACCCTCAATCCCCACATGTTTAATTTGGACCTATTTCTCTATTATCCCAGAAACTTATCAAATAAAAATGTAGATTAGTTCGACAAGCCATATCTTAATCAAGCTTGTGCCAGTTGACAAAAGTATTTCATTTATGTTCATTAAAATATTGCATGTGTTGTGACAATTGCTAAATGCAGTTAGATTAACTACATTCAGTGCTATTAGGGTAATATTATACTTAATAACATATAGCTTGGGTCTGTTACAATTCAACATTGTGACAGCAGCTTTATTAAATTGATCTTTACATAACCTTTTTAAGTTTGACAAATATTTCATTCATAATAAGATTACATTATGAACAAAGATCAATAAATACATTATAAGAAATTCATTAGGAAATGCATGCGATGTTCAATTTAAAATTGGAGTCTGAAATTAAAGATATGCGACGATTTAGGGTGGATGAGTATTTCCTTATTATAAGACTCGGATATTATTACATGTTGATGATATACATACATAAACCTTTTTAATTTTTATTAAGTATTTAACTGATTACTTTTTGATCTTTTTTAAGGGGAATATTTTTGTCTTTATTAAATATATAATTCTTAGTTTACACTAGCATATTCTTAGTTAAGTCATTTTGATATCTGCCATAAGACCCAGGCTACATATAGTGAGCAACATTTATGAATCTTAGAAATCTTATCACTGGATAGCCGAAACAATACAGGGAAAATGTAAATGTTAGGCAACCTTCTGGTACGTACACGTCAGATCACAAATCGTTCTAGAGCAGGCCGACGCGCCACCTTGGGGCGCCTTACCTTGCGTCACGTTAGTATCCCTTCACCGCATTTTTAGCAATGAGCATCGGACACACAACCGTTCAAGCGCACGTATATATGCCTCACGCAAAAGGTTTGCCGTTGAACATCCCCTCCCGCTTGCTACGACCGCGATCCGAACTCGTCTAATTAGTGCCACGAACTGGACGAGCATGGATCGCGGCTGTAGGAAGCGGGAGTTGTGATCATCGGCAAATCTACTGCGTGCGGCTGTTATAATCACGTTAATGGTAATTGTCGAGCGCCTACCTTCGCTCGGGGCCGGCGGGGGGGTGGGGTGTGGACGCCGCGGGCGGCCTGTCAACAGTAAGCGGCGGTTTTAGTGGCGCTGCGGTAGGGCGGCTTCATTGCGGTAGGGGCTGCACGTACCGGCGGCCGGCGGCTATCGGAAGCGCGGCTGCATCATGGGCAGGCCGGGCATCCCGCCCGGGAACATGGCGCCCATCGGCATCATGCCGCCCATGCCGCCCATGCCGCCAGGCAGCAGCATACCTGCGCACACGAGACGTGGTCAGCGAGGGGCGTCCGTCGGCACGCGCACGCGCCGCGGCGAAGCAACAGGGGACCGCGCGGGTCCAACACACGGCGGAGCCGTTGTGACTGCTGAACAATCGCCTGTCACCCGGACCTCGCCGCGCGCACCCCGCGTGCATCCATGTGCGTCCTGTGGCTGGCTCGCCGCACATGTATGCACATGTATGCACCGGGTGCGGCGGCCGATTTAAGGTGCAGTAATAAGCGAAGGAACACAGGTAGGTAGGATAAATAATTCACATGAAAAATCACACTGTCAAAATACTCGGCGAGATGTATAATATATATAATGTATATTATATAGATCTTTAACCCTCTTTTCATGCATGTTTCGGTGTGATCCGAGACGATCGCTCGTAGAATCCAATTCAGCCAACGACTATTACTCCTTTTTGTTCATGCACATTGTAAAGCGACAAAACTACTGTATGTAAATATATATAATATTAGTGTACCCACCCGTAAACCGACAAAAAAGTCACTTTTCATATATGACACTACGAGAAAATCGAGACAGTAATAAGATAAGAGCTACTACAATAAGCAAATCCATTAAGGAATGTGAATAAAATTACCGCATATTTTTCATTCCATCCCTCCGATTGTGCGGATGGCACGTCAAAATCACAGATTTACTCTTCAAAGTGTTTCGATACGTGTAGGGGGCGTTGTATACAGAATCAGTAACCATAGTAACTAAGGGGGCGTGTTAGTCAGTGGACGTGAGTATCGGACAAGCTGTTATGTGTGGTTATACTCGAGTTGGCATCAGAACAAGGCAGAGATAAATAAGAGAAAGAGAAATAAAAACAGAGAGAGAGAGACACAGCTGGGTCGCGTGGCCGGCTCAGTAGCGACCTCTGTCGGACACAACACCTCCACATGTTAAAATGAGATGTACGGTCTAGTGCTTATAATTGTAAGTACATAACGGAAATGGCACCCACCGGGCGTCTACGGCCGAAGATGGCACCGAGTGTCGCGTGCCGGCTTCGGCATTACCAACTAAAGTCGGCACTTCAGCGCCAGCGCGCGCGCATTCAAACTCTATTGCCTCCTTAACACAATCAACACAACACAACAAGTAACTGAGAACCATCTCGGTCAGCAGTGACAGGATTCAGAGACCATTGACACCGTGGAAAATAGAAAATAAAATTTGACCAAAACAACCACATTTATTTCATCAAGAACATATATCAACATCCATTTTCCACGCTTATTTAAATTTGAAACAACTCACATTTATGTCTAAAAAGGTTTGATTAAGAAACAAATATGTCACTGGTGTCTTCTTAATACTACGAAAAAATTAACAAAATAATTATGGCTAACCACCTTTTATGTCTTATATTAAAATGAACGAAACTAGAATCAAAAACTGTTAAATCTCTACAACATTTCTGCTCATTAAGACTATGGCAATATTTATAGCAAGAATATAAAAATACCAGAGGAATGTTTGTCCAGTCTTTACTAAAACATCTCATAATACTGTCTTTGGTTACATTATTTCTTGTACAAGTTCCTTAATCAAATTTTGGACAGTCTTTACATTAAAAATACATTATTTTGTTTACAAATAGAATTAAGTACATTTGAAGTTAACATCAATTAATTTTATATCTAATCCAAATAACTCTGATATGTCCTTAACACGAGTAGCTACATTATAATGTTTGTACGAACATCGGATATTATTCTTGTACAAGTGATTTTTGTAAATCTTAAGAGTAGTGTGTGTTGCAAGTACATTACTTATTCATTAATGTGTCATGTTTATAAACCCCTATATAGTGCCTCGTATTCTCTTATACATATATTATTTTATTAATTAAATTACATATAAGTTGTTATTTTATTGATTACCCATACAAGTTATGTTCTTTCGACTTAGCGTAAATTCAAAGTTTTTTAGTATTTGCAAATTGATTTCTTGATAATAGATTTTTTTAAATTATGTATAAGTGAAGAGAAAAATATCTGTTAAAAGTATATTATATTTCTTTTTATATTTGATTAATAAAATATAACTAAAAGTCATGATATTTGAAATGCATTATCAGTCAGCATTATATCTTAATTATACTTAGAAATTGAAGAGCTCAGTCATAATAAAATTAATAGGGGAGCGGACTGTAAAATCAAACGAAATAAATATTGTTTTTTAAATTACAGATTGTCTACCCCCATATCTTTTGTACGAGCGTACCTACTTTGGATGTTATAAGTAGGTTCAAGTAAAAGGGGCCAAATAGCGCATTAGTCATTGTTTACAAAGTAATTAAAATTATTTTGACACGATATTTGAAAGCCTGTTCGTATTTTCGTTATACGTAATTTTTTTTATAACATGTGTCCGCATCCCTATTATGCAGATTAATGACCGGTTCCTATATCTTACTATTCATTCACTTGCCCTACCATTGGTTGAGTTTTGACATTACTTGTATTGAGTTTATGTCAAAATTTAACCGATAGTAAGGCAAATGAATGGTGGACAAGATGTAGGAACCAGCCTTTAATTTATAATGCAATTTTATGAAACATGACCATACATGGTGGAACACGAGTTCAATTTGCAAATTATGTCAAGGCACTGGTGACCCCGTGCGTTCTTATGTGTATGTGGGTGTGTGTGTGTGTCTATCGGTGTGGGGCGTACACGTTATTACGTTGGTACGGGTGTTGGTACTGACCGGGTTGTATGGGTCGCATGAGGTTGAACTGGTGCATGACGGGCAGCATGCCCATGACGGGGGGCATCGAGACGGGAACCCCCACGCGCATGGTCTGGGGCATGACCCCCATCATGGGGGCGCCCATCATCGGCCGCCGCATCGCCGCAGCAGCGGCCGCGTGCTGCTGCCGCGCCGCCGCCGCCACCGCGGCGGACATGTGTGCGGCCACCTACAACACAAATTCACACATACACATTTGTAGGAGTCATAGTAGTCTTCTACTAATTACAGCTGGCTAAAGAGAATAACAAGATTGACAATATAGAATAAAATATATTAATGTAATCCCTATTAATATTATAAATGCGAAAGTAACTCTGGTCTGTCGGTTCCGTTTTCACGGAAAAACTACTGAACCGATTTGGCTGTTGATTTGATATTTGGCTGGATACAGTATATATATATATATATATACGATGTCAAGAATGAACATAGGATACTTTTATCCCGGAAAATGGGATAGTTTCTGGGATAAAAATGTATTTGTCTCTCTGTTTGTTATGCTTTTCCGGAAAAATTACTGGACCGATTTGGCTAAAAATCGGTATATATGTAATTTTAATACTGAGGGTGGACAAGGGATACTTTTTATCCCGGATAATGGGATAAATTTATGTAAAGATTATCCCAAAAAGTAGGATAGGTTTTTTGTGGTTTGCCATTTTCGTCATTTTGATCATTTCTGTAATTTTGGTCCCCTTTGTCCTTTTTGTTTGATTTGTCCAATTTGTCCCTTTAGTCCTCTTTGTCCTTTTTGTTGCCGGATAGATAAATAAGACTAGGACGGTTTGAAATAGAGGATGAAAATTTGGATGAGACCAATCATTTCTCAAGTTTATAGATACAAAAATTTATCGTCTATAAAAAATACTGGATCGGTTTTGCTGTAATTTTGTTTAAATGTAGTAGTTTTAATACCGAAAATGGACATAGATATTTTTCATGCCGGGAGATGGGATAGTTTGCAATATAACATGAAAATAATTTTCCAGGTGTAAATAGCACCAACATAAAATTTTTGTTAAATGTAACCTGTATTAATACCTGCTCTTTACACAAGAACTATGCACTAGAGGTTGACTTTGTTTAAACTCTAGTTTAACATAAGTGCTTAGTAAAATAGAAGGAAAATAAATAATAATAATAAAACATAAAAAGGAAATAAATTAAAAAAACAGATTAAATGCAATATTTTTGACAATCTGAATTGTCAGAAGGGAGTATAAAAAAATTGTTTAAGTGGCAAATAAATTGACGAGAGTGAGAGTGGAAAAAACATCAAAGAAAGTCAGGCACTAACGAAGCACCCTGGAGAAAAGCTTTATCTGAAGCACTGGTTGAAGACAACTGCCAATATTTATTCATATAGATATACCTCATTTAATTGCATAGACAAAACTGACCATGATCAAATAGCAGAAGTGTTAAAAAGATTAAAGTAATGAGCATTTTAAATAAATATGCATGTATAATGAAGTTAATGAAAGTAGATGAAGTGAAACTTGTTACTCAGGATCGTTGCAAGTGGAGATCCATAGTCTCTGCCTACCCCCATAGGAAACAGGCGTCGTAATATGTAGGTCTGTATTTTAAAAGTAAGACGATTAAATATTATTTTATCACCTGTATTTTATTATGTAAAAGTATTAGAATTTTTTGTAACATGTGTCAACTCCCTTATTAATAATAATATTTTTTCCGTCTTCCCCGAATATTGCGACAGGCAGACGCCACGGTCCCCATGCCCAGATCCATATCCGTTTCACTAGCAGTTCATCACAATAGCCCTGTCGGTACATTTTGTTCTCATTTCCTACAATAGTCCTACCACCAACCAGGGCTTGTCATTGAGTGTATTTTTATACGGCGTAGACAGGGATAATCGCCGGTCAAAGTCACATTTAGATTAAAGTCAAGGTATCTCTAAGTGTTGGCCTTCCTATGGCCCCCACACAAGCCCTCCAAAAATCCGGGCAATTCTTGTGGCCTGTGGTCTCGAGACATACAAATCTATAATGTTATAAAATTCTAAACATGACGTGTCTGTACATTGAAGCTATTTAAAAAAAACAACTGGAATAGACTATATGAACAATGGAGAACACAATGCATTTTTTTAATTTTACTTTTTTTTTAAAATTTATTATCCAATATGCTTTCACATTAGAAACACATTTGATTGTGGCACAGAAACCTCTTGGGTTTATTCGTGCCGCAGGGAGTCATGACAATATTGCTATATCAAAAATAGGAGCAGAGGTGAGTAATTGTTATCATCATTTTAGTGTTTAGTTCTGATTTCATAATAAAAGCGGGGTTATCATCATTCTAGTAAATGGTTCTCATTTTAGCCCCAGGTCTGCACATGTGAGAATGATGATTTGATGATGATGATGCATGATTTCTTGTGTTTGTTCAGGATACACGTACTAACTACTGAGCCGATTTTTATGCGGTTTTCACTGAACAACAGGAAATTCTTAGACTTAGAATTTTTAATACTTTTTATCCTGGGAATAACGCGACAATTTTTCTGGGAATGATTTAAAATGGCCAGATTAAAAAAATCCTATTCTAATGTGATTTTTTCACTGTTCGATAGCAAATTTTATGTAATAAAATGTGTGACATTTCTTATCCCGGGAATCATACTGGAATTTTCCCGGTTGCGGTTTGTAATTGTTCAGGTGCATAAAAATTAACTTACTCCGACGGAGGTTTCACTAAATTAGCTTACATTTTTTTTTAAATGCTGCGACATTTTGTGTTCCGGGAATCGGACGAAGTCGCGGGCATATCCTAGTAATAAACATAAACTGACCTCGGCCTGGCTCGTGCTGGGCGTGATCATGGCCGGCGCGGGCGCCGGCTGCGCGACCGGCGCGTCCGGCTTCGGCTTGGGCCTGTACCTGGCGGCCCTCGCGCGGATCTCCTCGAGCGACACGTCCTCGGGCGGGTGGACGATCTTGGAGCCGGCGCCGGTGGCCGTCACCAGCGGGCACGAGTTCGCCGCCGGGGGCTTCACCTCGCCGTTCTCTTTCGACTCGGAGCTGCCGGACGACGTCGACGTCGTCGGCGGTGCGCTTATTGTCGCGTTACTAACGGACAGTATTTTTATAGCTACAGTACAACACACAGGCTCACCTGATAGAATTCTGTGTTAATTGCCTTTGGCAGTCAAGCAAGCAGATGGCCCGCTTGATGGAATGTGGTTATCGTCGCCTTCGGATGGAAGGAAAGAACGCTTATCTTCTGAACATGGTTTAAAAACAAAGTCACTTTCCACGTCCGACTGTCTGTATATCTGCAACTCCTCCTAAACCATGCAAAGGATTTTTAAGCGGTCTTCACCGTCAGTTAGATGATTTTTCACTGAAGGTTTTATATACAGGTGAATTTTTCAACTGGGCCTTCAGGGTCAAATCCTAAACTATGCTAAATAGCGTATGATTAGATTTTTGAACAATGAATTACTCTTGCCAGGAATCAACTCGGCTGATTTTAAAAACGTAAACACACCTGTATACTTATACCAAATCATAGTGTAACATTATCAATTTCTGTGAAGGAATTTCAAAAGGCAAACCAAGGGCTAAAGGGTTGTTTTTGAACAAAATGTTCTATTTTTTTTTACTTCATTTAATTTTAGTGGCATATATAAGGCAGCTCATTCTTCAGGCCATGGAGAAAGAACAAACATACAAAAAAACTTTCACTTTTATACAATATACAGAAAACTTGAATAGAGTTTAATTATATACATATTTCACTTTAAATCTAAAAATATTATTCCTAACCCAGTTTTCGGGCGTCAGTTGTTAAAGTAAATGTATGTTAATTATTTCAAAGTCAAAAAAATTCAAAACTAATTAATTACAAGTACACTGTTGATAAGTAAGCGATGATGTAAGCTTCTTTGGCATCCGCTCAATGCTAAAATATGAACAGACGAAAGACTGGCATGTCATAGGAAAGTTTTTGTTTACACGCCTTTGAGTGGGAATGTTATAAAAATATTTTTTAGATTTTCAAAAGTAGTACAGTGTTGCTATTTTTGTAGTTTATAGAGTAGTAGAATTATCTTGTTCTTTTAGCAAACTAAGTATGAATCTATTGTCCTTATGTTTAAATGATCTCCAAATATAGTCAGTCATATAATAATAATAATAAACCGGCAGACAAACACACACACAGTATATCCCAAATTAAGCAAGTCTTGTGTTATGGGTAATATACAACGGACCATTCTGGGGCCGATCCCAGACACCCAGACCATAGCAAATTACGGAGAAAATATGTTTCCGAAATTTACTATACCAAGAATCGAGCCCAGAGCCTCTGCGTTGCAGTGAGGTAAGCCGGCAAAGGCTTAGCCCGCTCAACCACAGAGGCCGGCAAATAACTGATTTGGTGATCATTTACTATATTTGGTCTTGGAATAAAATTTTGAAGCGCAGCCAAGACTAAAACAGCTATAATTAATTAAATTTTTAACTTCCTTTTTTTGGAACATGTTTCGATTACATATTTTTATATAGTCTCTAATATATTTTTTGGTAAGAGAGTTAAGGATTCCAAATTATTTTCGGTGGTTAGAATATTTGTTGCCATCTATTTATTAATAGACAAGACCATCACAGAATGGCATATAGGATGCTAGAAAGAGGAAGACCATCTTAAAATCCCCAAACAAAGAGTAGAATGTCTTTGCATGCCCTTAATGAGATAAATTGGAATGGCTGTCTTTAGAGATCTGTCAGAAAACTACAGATATTACAAATACTACAATATGTTTAAATAAAGAGAAAGAATGGTCAATAAAGGAACAAAACTAGGCCTTATTTCCTGTTGTATTCTTTGATATTGATATCCCTGCATTGAAAAATTGACGACCTATCAGAATATAAGACCAGGATGACCGTCTAAAAGATTGGCAAGGGATACAGAAAAAAATATATCCACTGGACATTTTGGCCATGGTAAATGTAACACCTAATTTTGTCACATTTTTGATTATTACTCCAAATATTTCCTACACCTTGTTCATTATCTAAGAAATCTTTTCCCTCAAACTTTTCACTTATTGAATATTTTTTTAAACTCTCAACTATTGCACATAGTTAAAACTATGTTTAAACCAATTTATGTGCATTATTTTAGTTCCTTATTCTATGGTTTGATCACTTTTATAACAAAACACAGACTTACTTAGACTCATGCACTTATTGCAAAGAGTCTAATTTTTTTTTTATTATGCTCTGTCTTTGACAAGTTAAAGATTTACAAAAAATACGTAAGGTTTAATTCAAATTACGTTTGACGGTTTTAAGCGCAACATTTTATTTAATCTTTATTTTAACCATTTGGCTACTTTTCAGTAGCCATGATCACAGAAGACAAAGATGTCATGTCAATGAGAGTAATGTTAAATTTATATTAGCTACTGAAAAGTGGGCGAAACGTCAAAGTAAAAACCAAATAAAAGGCACATTTAAAACTTAGTTTGACTTATGTGTAAGTAATCGCGAAAACTTAACACTACACAAGGTTTACCTGTAAGCAGGGAATGTAGGTTTACTAGGCGTCGAGGTTGGTACACTCGCCGCCGGGAATAATGGCCTCATTCCAGGCAACATCATTCTGAAAAAATAAGATTTCATTCAAATTCAATTTATTGCAGCGAAAATGGGTTACATTTATAAAGATGTTGTAAAATACATATACAGTTCACCATAATCGGCCTGTCGGTATGCATAGGTTAAATTTTGCAATCATAAAGTGTCAGTTCATTTGATTATCACATCCATGTTAACAATAAGGAAAGAAATTTATGTCATTCTTTAATATATATGTCACAAAAATTGGTAAATATAAAATAATAATATAATAGTTTAAAATATGTCAATAAAATAATCTTTAACATTATAATATGATCTGTCAATTAGAAATTTCTTTAATCTATGTTTAAAACTATTAAAGTTGTGAATATTAACTATTGATTTTGGTAGATGGCTAATAAATCTTAGGAGCCATACATATCAAGCTGTTATTTAACAGTGAGGTTCGATTTATAGGACAGCATGTTTTGTGGGCTTGGCGTTGATTTTGAAGGTATTAAAAGAATGTGTGTTGCTTTGGAGGAAAATTACGACTTCATATAGATAAAGTGAAACAAGTGTGTAAATTTTAAGACTTTTAAAGTAAAGTTTACAGCTCTCTTAATCAATATGTTGGTAGATTTTGCAAGACAGATCTGCCCTTCAATTGATAATATAGGCTCCATAAACACTGTAGGGCTCTGGGCCTACCACTATTTTTTTTTAGAGGAATGGACAGTATACCTGCCGCATTTGTCTGAGGCAACTTGATGGGGAGCAGCATGCTTCTTGGGTAGGATTTGAACTAGCTTATATTTGAGACACAAGTGTATTAATACCTAAGCTACCACATGATTGTGCAATTGTTCTTGCTTCATGGGTTTGGATGTGAACTGATTCTTATGAAATTTTGTAAAATAGAATTAAAAGGATCCAAGTTGAAAATACCTAGGTATTATTTAAAGGAAAAAAATGTATTCAAGGGATATTTGTAACAAACCTGCCAAGTTCATGAAAAAAGGATAAACACTGATAATAGAAATTTAACCTATAAATACAAAGATATGATTATGTGCCATGCAGGAATGGAGAAAGAATACAATTTTCTGCAGCCAGACAGTCTGTCATAAAAGGGGATAAAACTAACCACAGCCAGGTGGAAGGGTATTTGCCAGTCTGGATTGTTACCACCCCTGGTCTAGAGTATGTTGCCATAACAACTTTGAGTTGTTCCAGCATTAGTGGCCAGGTTCCAGTCCCCCTTTAGAGAGCTGCTGCATATTGGCAGCGTCTTTGGTGTTACAAATGCCCATAGGCGATGGCAATTGCTTTCCACCACGGGGGGTTGTCTGTTAAATTCATGATGGGACTGTCTGATGAACTCATGCAATAAAAAAAATACAGGTTTATCTAATATTTTGTGTGCAAATTCTATAGTAGAACTATTTCTGTGTAGAAAAGTACAAAAAGTCTCACCTAGGCTGCATGAAGGGAGGCATCATAGGGTTCATGGACATATGCCCAGGATACATCCCAGGGGGCACAGGGCCCATTGGGGTGGGTAATATCCCCGGAGTTACTGTTGAAGGACCAGCACCCAGCTGCAACAAGATGTTTTATCAAAAATAAAGTTCATCAACAGAATTAGCTCAATTTTATTTCATTACAGGTTTAGATGAGCAAATCTTTTTCCACCTAGCAAGGGCGACCCGAGACGGCAGGTAACTGCTTCCGGCGGCAAAAATGCCTGCAATAAACGCTTGAACTAACTACTAAAGCCCAAAAAAAAGGAAATGTAAACTTTGTTTTTTCGTTAATAAAATCTGTATTGATATTCATAATGTGGCAGCACCAATAGCACGCTAGAGTTTTTGCAGATAGATGGGTCTCACCGCGGCTACATAAATAGGTGCAACTCCACCAATTAGAAATAAAGTGAGTTTGTTTGTTTTGTACCTGTCTCGCGGCCCGGTGGCCTTGTATATATGTTCTTTTGATTCAGGGATTGATTCCGATCTTTAAATAATGACGAGGGTGAAATACTCTAGTAATTTGTTTTTAATGTGTGTAAATGTAAAAGACATGTGTTTCTGAAAGAAAGCTATTTTAAATTCATTATTACGTAATATTTTACAAGCCGAGATTTAATATTATATAAAGATAATCTATATCAGATAGCAATGAAACAGTATAACCTAAATTATCTGCTAAAGAATAAAAATCTTTGATTTATGTCAAACAGTGAGTTTTAGTGTAACTGATCCTTTTCTAACAATGTTTTGTTAAGAAAGTTCCGATCTGTTTATAATAAATAAAAGGTAGATAGATAGATAGATAACACTTTATTGCTCACCAAAATAAACAAAAACAAAATGCTTAATTACAATACTTCTTGGCAAAACAATAGACGGCCTTATCGCTAAAAGTGATATCTTCCAGGCTACCTAGCTTAAAATAAATTCTTAACTAATCTGGCGCTGTGGGTGGAGCAGAAAAAAGACAGGACTGTACAATTTCAATAATTTATAAATTTAATACATACATAGATAGATCCAGACACAAAAGATGTCCCAGAACTATCTCACCCTCTTTTAAATTAATACGTTTTTAGATATAACTCTTGATATTTTTAAGTAGTAGTAGGGTAAAGGAAGTCTGCCACATCCTAAAACTATGCTGGAATCTTTACTCGGTTACAGCTCTTAAGGCTGGCTTGATCAGTGTAATAAATCAAGTACAATACATTCTCACAGAAAATTGGCGTGAAATTAGCCTTAAGGTACACAATAAAAAAGACAGGAATGAGGCATAATGTAGGTTACTTCACAATGACATGCTCGCAAAAGGTGCCTGGTGGGGACTGTGGATGTGATGACAGAAAGATTGGAATCATTGGTATGATTTGGCATATATCCAGAAGAGGAGTGATACATCACAGTGTCCCATAGATTATTAAAAAAAAATATAATTATTTTATGGTGTATCTCTTTATTCTACTTAAGGGGTTAAGCAACTCTAGAATTTTGGAAAAAAGGACCTCAAAAATGGCAGCAGCAAATAAAGTGCAGGCATTGCAGATTAAAGTTATTGCAAAATTATTCATGATTTTCTACTATCCAAACTTCAAACGAATATATCTCAGAGCTGCATATTTCAAGTTGGCCGGAAACATAACTCAGACAATTTGAAATGAAGAATTTATATTGAAAAATACATTGTGTATGGTAGTATATAAGTTTTTAATATGTTATATAGGTAGTTCACATATTATTAACATTTATCTGATCATTTTTTAGGTAACTTTTTAACATAAAGTGTGCCATTTGCCTAAAAATCAATATACAGAACAAATCCTAAATACTTCTGTAACTTTTATTACATATAATCGAGAAAAAAATATTTGCCTATATAAATTAGCCCATTCAAAAATTATAAACTGTTTGGCCAGCCATGACCCATGAACTCTCGGAAAACACATTTGAAATTAATCACTTCAAAAAACTTATTGTATACAATATCTGATATGTATAATAAACACCCTTTTTTGTAATTTCGATTTATTTAGTAGTTTTACTGAAAAAAATCCCCATAACAAACCTATTCTTTCAGCCTCGTAGAGTGGCCAACACCTTAGGGCCTGCTCCTGTCTTCTGTCCAGAATGTCTGACAGTTCATTTGCCTTACTATCAGTTAAAATTTTACATAAGCTTTATACAAGTAATGTCCAAATTCAACCTATGGTAGGGCAAGTGATTGAATAGTAAGATATAGGAACCAGGCATTAATAAGGATTGTGGTAAAAAAATATATATTATGATTTATATATTCTACTTGTAAACACTAAGTATTTCTATCCTCTTCTTGTAAATACAAATAAAGTTTTTAATTATTTCAATGACAGCTTTAGCTCAATCATATAAACTGTAAGTTTGAACATACTTACCAGTGCTGGTGCGGCTTTTTTCTTTGCTGCAGGCTCATCATCATCACTGTCTGAACCTTTACCACCCCCTATTAAATTAAAAATACTATAAAGAATGCTCTATGGTCACCAAATGAAAATTTCACTTGATGACCATAGAACATTTTATATTAGATACATATTAAAAAACTACACATTTATAAACACATAAAATGCTAGTATCCCAAGCAGAGTTTAGAAGAAAAATAAAATAGTACATACATGTACAATCCAAGATTCACTTGTAGCACAATGAGAAAAGTTTTTATACCTGTTTTCTGTTTCTCATGCTCCTTTATGTCTTCAGGTGGTATACCTTCCATACCATAGATTTCTATTTCTATATTTGACCTATTTGGTAATGAATTTGGAACTTTGTCTATGGCTTCTTTGTGAACCTGAAAATAGAACAGCACTTGAATATTCGTCCTTTTTATTGAATAACAATTTAATATTAGAAAATATGATTTATGATTTGATTTACCCAAGTGTATATTGGGAATGACATGTCGGTTATACTATTATGGATTGAGAATTGGCCGCGTAACACGCCAAATATCTAAAGATATACGCGAGTTATAAAAAGCGCAATCACAGCCCGTGGGCGGGCTGAGCTGTTGCCAAATCGTACAACTCTGTTCCGACCGACTACAGAACATGACGCACGTACCTGCATACAGTGTATTGATAATCCAGGTCCCGTGTACAGTTTCTTGTGACATATGTGACATTTAAAATGCTTCGCTTTCTGGTGTTGAATGAGAATTTTTTCATCGTCAAACTCCCTGTTACAATACCTGAATATCGCTAAGGAAATCTTATATAAATAATATCAATAACATTGTGTGACCCAATTATCCAAGGTTTAATGTGTAAGAATTATTCCGTAATAAATGTATTTATTGAAAAAGGATACCAGCACCAAGGTTTAGACGCCTTCTTCTTCTTCCTACCCATATTGTACCTTAATCACTAAAAATTATCTGAAATAACTAAAATTACGCTTAAAAAGTCTTACAAAATACTACGAATCACAGATTTCTTTATTGTTAACGAACAAAACTCAAAGACCACGCCAAACGCAAAAGAAAAGCTGTGCAAAATGGCGTCGCTAAAATAACGAACTGTCAGAAACAGAACTGTCAATTGATCTGCCACGCATCAATTTATTTAGGTTTATGGCTTGGCAGCTAGGCCTTTAAAATTAATGTACTATCTTTATTTTCATAAGCCTATGTGTAGCACAGCGAACTGTAGGTTATCAGCTGGTGCCTTTCAACGGAGTTCTTGTGACAACTCAAAAGGACACGTTTGACTACACAGTTCACATTTCTCAAAAAACACATAATTACTACTCAAAAACTATCAATATCCTACAACTATTGTTCATTTTAAAGTAATTTTACACATTTTTATAAATAAACCTGCACAGCACAACAACTCCTTTCAGTTCCCGCTAAAAACTCCTGCCATGCATCATTTTTCCATGGTCATAGATAATGTAAGCGATAACGCTATTGTGTTACCGGTATTTAATTTTAAAAAAGAACTTGTATAAAATATTTTTTTTTAATATCAAGGGATTGAACACACCTATTTGTAAATTTTATTACAGCTTTTTTTCTTTATTAATCTGGCAATGAAGCATATCATAATATAATGACAATTAATTTACGTTCTATGTCTATAAAGCGTCTTTCTCACTAAGCAATTTTATTTGATATACACATTTTTATTTTATATTCAACATGCTTTCATAAAATTAGAGTTTTGGGTGAATTAATTCCTAATAATGATTTTTTACTACTCGTAAAACTCGTAATACTTTAAACATGATAATAAACTCTAGCAGAAACGTACTAAAATATTAGAAAATATCAGTTGTAAAGCAATAACTTAATTTCCAGGAATATTGTTGGTTGGTTTAATAATTTATAAGGGTTAAGCAATTTTTTCATCACTAACGAGTTTTTATGTGGGTTAGCGGACTTGCGAAATCATTACGTGTTGATATAACATTACATAGACTAATAAAATTTCATTTTTAATAGTTGGGTTTTTGGCGGGTATTTGAAATGTAATATTTTGGTGTGCATTTTTAGATTTTGTTTAAAGTTTTTCATGTAAAATATTAATTATGTTATCCAGGAATTGTATTTATGTAGAAAGTCCTATTTATTTAGTGATACGTGACTTGGAGTTGTCATAAGACTTGGAATTAGTTAAAAATCTTCAATTTTGCAAGGGCTGGGGGATTACTATATCTGGATTTTGCCTAGTGTCTGTTTACTTAAAAGATGCTAAGGTTTGATGTTTTGTACTGAAGCTTAAATCTTCATGAATGTGTTGTAAAATGATATTGGCTAAATATACAAACTGTACAAAGTTACTTTTAAAAAATCAAGAAGACAATTACGCGCTGCATTTGAAAATATAAAAATATCGAAATAATTACTTGGTTTCAGTTAAAAACATAGAATTAAAAGAATTTTTGTTTTGATATTGAAAAAGGCGCCTTTTTCAAATCAACTAATGATATTTGTGTATTTTGTCGTTAATGACATCAACGCTCCATAATCCGTTCCACTTGTGTTTATGATTATAACGCCCGCAGACAAGTGGAACGAGAAATATCGCCGTCCTGAACGTAGTCGTTGTGAGCCTCATGTGGAACGTAGCCATTAATGTACTCTAACAACGCGTTCCACTAGTAGTTCACAATGCCCAAAACGCTGTTAGCCGTTCCACAAGGAGACATCAGAAAAAGTTATTCATAAAATAAAGATTTGGAGGTCTTCAGGTGGAAATGAAATACTGTTGTGTGTTTGAATTGCAGTTGAGGAATGCATATTTATTCGGTAAAAATACCGATTAATATTTTATATTACAGCACACATTTAGCTGCTAAACAAAATATAACATTTAATAATAATAAGCGCACTCGAGCGATTACACGTGCCGCGGTGAGGTGAGGAGAGGTATGTGCGGAGGGAAACACGGGCCCCGACTAGAAGCGGCGCGCTTGCCGATCATTTGCGAACGGCCGCTGTGGTGATCGGAGTAAGCAGACGTCTGCGGCTACAAAGTATAACATGGAAAAATTAAAAATGTCAGTTGCATGAATAAAACAGTTGAATGGTTTTACTTTTCAATACACTCAGGTTATAATTTAATCGATTGATAACTTTTATCTGTTTATTATTTAATGTTTTCAAGTCGTGGTACCGCCATCTCGTATTCAAACCACAATATACATTCTTGATACATATATATTCCTTCTCTTTTGTGTGATAGTATGTATTTATATCTAACTCTGTCCCCCTGATTTTTCTTTGGTACATGGAAGACGTCGCCATTTTGTCGTCGGATTCGTTTGCGGTGTTAAAAAGATATGTAAGAAATAATAAGATTTTTGGCAAGTGCAGTGAGTCGTTAAAACAAACTAAATGGCGGCCACCCTGAAAAGTGGTGGATATTGATGGAGGTGGTTTCAGTTTCCGTGTGTGTGTGATGTCTGCGTCGGAAGCCAAGGTGGACATTCTTAGTCGGCGAGGGTTTGGGTGAGTCTATCTAATTAGTGTATTTATATTTATATATTCTTAACACCAGCGAACAACTCAATAGTGAATAGAGTACTCATAATTGGTCCATAATTCGGTGATCACGAAGACGTGCCATACGATTATGTAACTATCTTGAATGTGGAGGGCGTGATATTGACGACATTGAGTGAGCTTTCAAAAGTCGAGTCATTCATCCAACAAATAATACAGGTAGACACCACGGCGCTCAGAGTCACGAAGTATCCATGAAACTATCAATTAAATTTCAATCTTTTAACAATGTCATGCTACATCTGGGAATTCTTTTATATCTGCAACCTTAGCCCATGGTAAAAGGAAGAATACCGAGGTATTTTAGTGGATGTACCTGCCTAGTTACGTAGCCCTACACTAGTCCACAGCAGGGTCAGCAGGTCCCCGATATTGGGGTGTGCGTAAACTACATTTCATCTAGACAAAAAAAAACTACGACGAATTTCCGCGCGCAAAATAAAGATTAAAGTAATAAATGATCCCTTTTATCCAAAATAGCTATACGGTGTTTATAAGCTTGTTGAAAAAAGTTAGCAAAAGTGGTATTCATAATGCGATTGGGAATATCCATTGCTTTACTATAAAGTTTACTTTGATTATTACCTATAAGGGGCGACTTTAGGGTAGCCAGATAAAAGCGCCTACTAGTGTCCTCTAACCTTTCACACTTTCACAATGCTTTCAGTCTCTTCGAACTTCACTCACGAAAATTTTCTTGCAACGATTTACAAACCACTTGGATTTACTCTGTGGCCTTGCCGGGTCTCGACGGGCGAGTTAGACCTCAGTGAACTGAGAGCAATCATTCATTCAGGTTATATTGCATTAAATATTTATTTAGGCGCTAATCGCCCCGCAAAATAAACTACCTTATTTATCAAGATAAAAGTGCCCTGCTTATTTTCGGTATTGGGATATTATACATCAAATTTTCAGCAGAAACGGTTCCGTAACCTTTTCGTGAAAGCGTAACAAACAGATGGAATTACTTTCGCATTTATAGATAATAATATGGATATTAGTATAAATTAGGTTGCGCGTAACTGATAACATTGAGCTATTGTGTAATATAATATATATATAGCTCAATGATCTATAAGTGTATATACACATAAGGGCTATGATTTAATAATGAAATATCAAATAGTTCACTGAATAAATGATGTAACACATCACGAATTTAGAATTGCTGTTTATAATAAACATATTCAGGTTGTTAATGAATTAATAATGCATTCGTGGTTTGCGCATAAAATCCCTTTATCCTTCCAATTTTGAGTTTAGGTCGGTGTAAAGTAATTAACACTTTTTATGTTACTTTTTGAAGCTTCATGAAGGTTGTATAGTATACGACAAACTGCGAGACGCCCACGCTGGTAAAATTCGGCAATGATCCTGGGTCAACACTTGGATACTTTTTATAACGACAAATGACGTCGTTTCCGTCAAGTAGACAATAGCCAAAAAGCTAGCGTTAAAGTCTCGTTTTCTTCGTACCGCCATTGCAATTTACTAACAAACACGTCGTCAAGGTACCGCAATAGAAGTTTCACTGGCACTCCTATACCGTGTTTATTCTTACAAGATAAAATTTTAGTTAAACGTGTCTTTAGGTGATGAATATAAAACATTTTCTACTGTAATATCTAACTTTAGATGTGGCCTAAGACATTTAAACATAATTAAATAGTGTAATTCATTGCTAAACTCCTGTTTGTAATGTACGAAAATGATCGTCTAAAGAAAACAATGTATAGATGAATAAGCTTTATGTTCCAGAACAAATCTCCAAAACGGAAAGAAAGAAGAAAATATTTATTTCCAACGGCAAAACATACACAACTCTGACTTCAAAATGTACATTATGTTTTGAACCTTTTCAAGAACACGTAAGAAGAAATCAAAAGAAAGTCTCCATTGTTGCGTTCAGTATTGCCATATTGCCAAGAAACAATAAAGCTACGTACAAATGGACCACTGACCACAGGCACCCGTGGTGGCCACTCGCCACTGCGTGAACAAAAGTGGCGGTGGCGGTGGCGCGTGGCCGCCATCCGCCATACGTATCCGGCGAGTCCCTATAAAATTTATGAAACGGCGTGTCAACTGCTTGTTGTTGGCTACCGGTGGCAGTCTTCGGTGGCCGGTTTGCGGACAGCCTAAGAAGTTGAATCCTAGTTAGTAATATAGTTAATACATTCCTATGAAGTTGTCTGCATATCTTTTTACTAAAGCTGATATTAAGATTTGCAGCAAATTAACAATGTAAACACATACACTGTACAATGTAAACTAAATACATTCATGCAAATTGAAATAACATATAATAAACCGGAAACATAAAAACACCCACTTTGTACCGGAGGCTCGGCACTTAGTAGGATTTGTACGATATTTGTATATAGCCTAAAGAGATCATATTTATCTCTAATATCAGTTTTTCTTGACATGTATGTGAGAGTGTCATGTGCCGCCAGTTGTGGAGGCATGACATTCATGTTTCGGAGGCGTGCTTCATTCTAAGGCTACGATTGGTTGGTTCGTTTGAGTGTATGGTTGCAGGTACGGATTTAGGACGAACTCTTGGGGTTTGACACCTCAATAGAGGTTGAATAATTTCAGATGCAGGTTGCTTGGGCATCATTAATTTTCTTCGAGGCCCAGCAACGCCTTGGTGACGTCCCAGGTGTTGTTTGCTTTTTGAAACTTTATATCACGAGAACCGTTTGCTTTTAAAAAGTCAGATTACTAGTTCGTTATTGTTTACCAAAATTAAGTTTCGGGTCATTTCAGGGTCATGTAACTTATGGTTTTGGATCAAAGTTTCATTATTTATGTATAAGAAGGCCATAAGAATTGATTACCAGGAAATATTTTGCAAGTTGTAATTAATAGAAGGTAAATTAAACGTTAACATTTCAATATATTTCCCGATAAAGAACAAGTTAAACTTGGCAAAATTCGCTGTTATTAAAAATGTTTACAGGATGATTAAATTTATTATCATTTTAAATTTATAATATATTATTACTGTATTAAAAATATTAAGATATACACTTATAAATATTTTTTTGTATTAGATTAAAATGTCACAATTACTTTTGTAATAACAAGCAACTAAACAGCTATAGCAGTACATGCATTTTTTTATTTTACTGTAAATTATCAATGGCATACGATATTAATTTAAATGTGAATCTTCTTCTTCTTCTTTCTTACGTAATTCTTTCGATCCTATTCAATGACAGACTAACGTTTTATTAAGCCGAGATAAACACAGACTGAAAAAGATCTAAAAACGGTAATTTTTGTTTAAGTACCGTATAAAAACAGTATTCACTTATTTACAGGCAGAGCATCAATTTTACTTTTTAGTACCGATATACATAATGTTACATATGCCGTCAAAGATAAGCGCACAGCTGCCTTTGTAAGCGCCGCTTATTGTCTTCACCGGATTTAGTTATTCTTTTGTGTTTTGAATTTGTAATTAAGAAAAACATGCTATTGTCCTTCTACTTGTTTTATAACCATCATTAGCGTCGAACTAATCCTTATTGTTATTGTTT
This sequence comes from Dendrolimus houi, assembly GCA_039645545.1. Classification (NCBI taxonomy): domain Eukaryota; kingdom Metazoa; phylum Arthropoda; class Insecta; order Lepidoptera; family Lasiocampidae; genus Dendrolimus; species Dendrolimus houi. The sequence continues at coordinate 19,532,209 of CM077122.1, forward strand.
TCGACTTTGTTAGCCGTTCGCAGGTGTGCAAATTAATATTTCTTAGAAAGTCAGTGTGCGCGGCCAACTTCTTTGTACTGTGTAGTTAGTATAAGACGATGCCCGAATGGAGGGGCGGGCAGTCAAGCGACGGCTACGAAACGAGTAAGACGTTTTCTAGTACTCTCGATTAGCAATATAGACGACGGACTTTGCGCGTATCGAACTGTATCGAATCGTGCAGTGTGAACTGGTTGCATCCAGTTTTATTTGTATTTGTTTTATACGTGTTTGTACAGTTCTAATAAATTCTATAGTAGTTCCAACGGCATTTTTAATTCGAGTCCTGTAGCTCATAACAATAATTTAAATCCACATTTTATCAGATTTATGTAGTTTTAATTAAATAAGAAGTCGATCCGGTAATATATAATAGTTAGACAGATACTTTTGTGAAATGGCATTACCTATTTCTATATATCTAAGTACGTCCACGTGCGTCAGCGCTCGTATTTTGTAATACTCATGTAAATTTGTTATCAGTGACAAAAGGCTTCGAGTGGTTTTATCAATGTTAAGATATATCTATATATGTTGTCTAATGTGAATTAACTTTTTAAATTGCAAATTTTGGTGACACTATAGATTTTTATATCAATTAAGTAAGTTACTCATATTACCAAAACAAACCCTTTATTTCGTAACAAAATTCCCTACTTACTTTTTAGGGCTCTTTTTTTTATCGGCTGACAGACACACTGTATATCCCCAAATTAAGCAAGTTACGCTTATGTTATGGGTAATATACAACGAACCACTCTGGGGCCGATCCCAGACAACCAGACCATAGTAAATAACGGAGAAAATACGTTTCCGAAATTTACTATACCAGGAATCGAACCCGGAGCCTCTGCATTGCAGTGAGGTAAACCGGCAAAGGCTTAGCCCGCTCAACCACAGAGGCCGCCGGCTCTGGGGCCAGTCTAACCTTGTTGCTTTCAGGAATTTATTCTCGTACTAGTTGAGCTTGGATGCTGATCCCTGGGTTCAACTTAGTGGTAGTTGAATGTTACGACTAATAGCAACTCGTAGCGACTTGATTGCAACTCAGCAGCGACTCAATCACTAAGTATTTGTGAGTATTATTTATACTAATATTAAAGTAGCCTAAAGTAGGCCGCAGCGTCAGCAAAACGCTTTACGTTAAGGGCAACGGGTTTATTAGTTTGAAAATATGAAAAAAAAAACGTATATTATTGTTTTATTACAAGTCCTATCTGAATCAGCTGATCTTTATGCATACTAACTACTTGAAACCACTCCTGAGAAAATTCCCGCCAGATTCCCGGGATAAAAAGTAGAGTAGAATTTAATTCTAAGAATGAGCGGAAACTGCATCGAAACGGCCCTATAGTTTTTACGTGAATCCGGAACAAACAGACAAACCGACAAACAGTTAAATTGTAAAAAAAATGCATCGTGTTTTGCACCATTTATATAGTCTATTCCAGTTGTTTTATAAATGGCTTCAATGTACAAACATGACATGTTTAGATTTTAAAATATTATAGATTTAGCGGTTTTCATTGTCAGTTAGATAAATTTGTCACTGAAACTTTATTTCAGTGACAAAACTATCAACTGATAGTAAAAACCGCTTAGGAATTTGTTGCGTAGTTTATTAATTAGCGGATATACAGACAGACAAACAGACGCAAAAGCGACTTTATTTGATACTATGTAAAGATTATTAACTAGTACATCGAAGAAAATTTATCTTATATAATATTCTACCTATAAAAGTAGAATACTGGGCCTGGGTCATCAAAGTCAATGGGTAGGAAAGCTGGCTGCGTTACCTCGTTGGATCACCATACTGATCCGATCTCCGAGGTAGGAACCACCTTCGTCTGAGGAGTCGCTTAGGTGTGTTGAGAGTAAAGCGAGAAGAAAAGCAATATATATAGGTATATTATATACGCATAAATCTGTTTTTCTTACGAGATAATTTTTGTATAAATTTTGTATTTTGTTGGTTAATTGAAAATATTTCCTACTATTCACATCTTCCAATGACTGAGTTAGAGGCTGGCAACGCTGCTTCAAAAGCTGAAGCTCTCAAACGGCGCAAATATGGAACCTTAGGAAGGGGTTACATATTTGTGCCGTTTGGAGTTGAAACTTTAGGTCCGTGGGGTCCATCGGCAAAAAGTTTCTTCAAAGAGATTTGCAAGAAACTCTTTGATGCCACCCGTGATCAGAACCAGAAGGCTGGCTCATATTTCGCCCAAGAAATAAGCATCGCCATACAGCGCGGCAATGTAGCCAGCCGTCTGGGCACGCTCCCATCTAGCAGCGATTTGTTACACAGTCTATAATAGCGTGTTCTATTTATAACTTAGTTTATTTTTAGTTTTAAAATTACATTAATAATAAATCATTGTAATTTTAAAAAAGTATGGATGATCTAATCGAAATAGTAACAATATAAAGTTATTTATGATTTCCTACTTTAATATCTAACTTTAGATGTTGCTAAATTAATAAAACTAGTACAATGAAAAAATTTATAAATAATCTAATACAATAAAAGAGAACTTAACTTATTTGTGTTGTATTCTACCCATAGTCACTCAAGACTATAAATAGAATACTGAACCTAGATCACCGTCTTCTATGGGTAAGGTGCCCAGAAGGCTGGCTACGTTTCCTCGCTGGATCGCCATACTGATCCGTTGCCCGAGGTAAGCACCAGCCTTCTGATCACCTGAAGAGTCAATGAGTCGTTTTGATAAATTTTGGTAGAGGCTCATGGCCTCAGGACCCCACGGTCCAAGCGATTCGACAGCAAACGGCACAAACATATAACTCTCACTGAGGTTTGCATATTTGCGCCGTTTGAGTGATTCAGCTGTTACCGCCACCGAACCGCCTGATCTAGACGTGTTGCTAAATTGATTGACATTTAACATAATTAAATTAATTCTGTATTTTATTGCAGAAATCGTGTGTGTGTGTGTTGTACCAGAATGTTGTTCTAAAATAGTGTTTATTTTTTAATAAGTAAGACAGGATACGCAATACAAATAATTATAATTTTGTTCAAACATACAAAAACAATATTGTATTACCATATAAAATTATTCCAGATAATCGCAACATAGATAAGAGAATTGTTTAAATAGAAAAAAATACTTTTGCGAAACCTGAAGCTTCATGTAATTTAATAATTATTCTTGCGGTAAAAAACTTATATTGCATTCTACCTACAATCCCTTAAGATTATAGGTAGAATACTGAGTCTACGTCACCGAAGTTAATAGAAAAGGTTCTCAGAAGGCTGATTACGTTACCTCGGTGGATCGCCATAGGTATCAATACGCTGTCGGAGGTAGTAACAAGCCTTTTGATCATAATAGGTTGGGGAAAAAGTCTTTTCGCATATAGTGTGTATGAACTTGTAATAAGATCTCTTTGGCTCTCGACCATTTGTATCTGGCTGGTTTTGGTATCATTAAAAAGTTTTAATTTTAATGAACATAATTCCAAATTCAAATTAGGAAAATGTGTGATTTTCATTTGTTTTTCTTATTGTTAAAATGAGTGAATCTAATGAAGAATTCGATACATTTTAAAATTTTACTACTAAAAAGGCAAAAGGGCAACACAAGCCGCGAAAAAAAATTGTGATGTTTATGGACCTAATGCAGTATCTGTGAGAGTAGCGCAAATTTGGTTTAAGCATTTTCAATCGGGAAATTTTGATATCAAAGATGCACGTCGCTCTGGTCGCCCTGTTACGGACAAAATTGATGCCATTTTTGAAAAAGTGGAGCAAGATCGGCATATTAGTAGTTACGATGTAGCTGGAGAACTGGGAATTGACCACAAAACGGTTTTGGCGCATTTGAATAAAGCTGGGTACACAAAAAAGCTCGATATTTGGGTGCCTCATGAGCTCACTGAAAGAAACCTAATGAACCGTGTACTCATTTGTGATTCTTTATTACAACGTAATGAAACCGAACCATTTTTGAAGAAGCTGGTAACTGGTGATTAAAAGTGGATCACGTACGACAAGAACGTGCGAAAAAGATCATGGTCAAAGGCCGGTCAGGCTTCATTGACTGTGGCGAAACCCGGGTTAACTCGCAACAAGGTGATGCTGTGTGTATGATGGGATTGGAAGGGCATTATTCATTATGAGCTCTTACCGCCAGGCAGGACCATCGATTCTGAACTGCACTGCGAACAACTGATGAGATTAAAGCAAAAAGTTGAGAGAAAGCGGCCGAAATTAATCAACAGAAGGGGTGTGGTTTTTCACCATGATAACGCTAGACCTCACACATCTTTAGCTACTCAGCAAAAATTACGAGAGTTTGGCTGGGAGGTGTTGATACATCCGCCGTATAGTTCTGACCTTGCACCTGCAGATTTTCACCTGTTTTGGTCTCTGCAGAATTCCTTAGGCAGTGTCAGGTTAACATTACGAGAGGACTGCCAAAACCACTTGTCGCAGTTTTTTGATCAGAAGCCCCAAAATTTTTATAGCAATGGGATCACGTCCCTACCTACAAGATGGCAAAAAGTTATCCAACAAAATGGCACCTACATACTTTAGTCAAATGTAAATAAACTTTATAAAAAAACCTTTTGATTTTTTATATAAAATGCGAAGAAACTTTTTCCCCAGCCTAATATATTAATAATAATGTATTAGGCATTTTAAGAGCTTTTTGTGGACTCATGGTCTTAGTACTCCTTGGTTCAATCGCCTCAAAAGCAAACGGCAGAAACAAACAATTCTCACTAAAGCCTCGTTCAGACACCACGGCTTCCGCGCGGACGCAAACCACGTGGTTCCAATCCGCGAGGATTGAAAGTGTTCAAACAGGCACGGTGAGTGTGCGTTTCATTTCGATATTGACAGTCGAAGAGGCAATATGTGTGTACTTACTATTCCGTAAAAAAGAAGGAAATGGCAGTATTGGGTATATCCAATTTTACGTGATCGGCTCACCCATGGTCAGTTATATCGAAAGTTGAGGAATTTGAGCCTAAATTTTGAAGTGATAACTTCTTATGGGAGGGTAAACCGCTTCGTTATGTAACGCGTTACGGAGCCAATCTGTCTGGCTTCCCTTTCTCTTACGCATACGGCAGCGGTAGGCAGGCTCCTCCTTTCTCATTTGAACCCACGCGCTATATACATAAAATTTAAGTAATAACCAAGCTTTTCTCAAGTTAAACAATTTCAATATTAAATAGTTCAACTTAGATTAGTTTAAGTTATCGCTTCTGTCGGGCATCCCGAGACGCACACATTTTTTATAATTATTTAAGAATGTCAATAAATTCATTTGACGAATTACTTGAAATGATCATTGACCAAATTGTATCTTCTGATACCCATATGTAGTTCAGCATGTCACCAGAGGAAAACCTTCGTCAATAAATTGGGTATCGAAGTGACCCATTGTCACATGTTCGATACGCGCGGATTTCATACATGCACAAAATTGCCCAGAGAAGACACTCTATCTATATCGTATTATATTATATTAACTGAACGCGCCGAAGCGGTTCATTTTCTAGCGGTCGAATGGCGGCTACCGCATGGATGTATGGTCCGCGCGGTTGATCCGCGATGATTCCGCCGTGACTGAAGTCTGAATGAAGCCTAATGGTTGCACATATGCGCCGCTAAACACATTTTTATTTTCGTTAATATGAAACGTCAGACCACTAAACATTATTTCAAGTATGCCATATATAACATTGAATGTATGTTCTGGAAGACCACGGGCCATAAGAATGGCCCGAACTTTTGAAGGGCTTGCGTGGTCAACACGTAGAGGCCCCTTAATAAATTTAATGTACATGTGGCGTGAAGTGACCGGCGTTTATCCCTAGGTACACTATATAAAAATGCACCCAAAAATAAGCCCCGACCAGTGTAGGATTACAGGAAATGAGAACAAAAGGTACCGGGCTATTGGGATGAATTGCTAGTGGAATTAGGGGTCTGGGACTATGGGGACTATGGCTTTGACCGTCGCAATGTTCGGGGAACATGGATAAAATGGGCAGACGGTGACCCGCCACTCAAAAAACGGGCAACGGCTCAAAAAAAAATGCCGTACAAGATTGGCGAGGGACAATATGGCTAAGGGGTGCCGAGAGGTGGGCTGCAGGTTCACCGAAGCCATTTCCGACGTTATGTCATTTATCACTTGCAGCCCTGGAACTTGAATCTTAACTGTAGGGATCTCCACATCGTGCCGGCATCGGCTAAGGTAAGCACGGGGGGCTTGCCTTGACCCGCGGAGTCGGGTCCGAGGTGTCGTTACTCACCTAAGGCTTCGCCACAAACCCCCTGCGTGTATATGTAACACTATTATTAGTCTTTGTATTTTCTGTGGTCAGGTGTTAAAAGAGGCAATGTATATTTTAGTAAGAAATTCAAGATTACTCAAAATTTTATTTATTTGTGCTAAAAGGCGTAGAGGTATGCTAATCGATTATATTTCAGAAGATCATAATAAGGCCTATGTAGTATAGTTATTCATCCTCTTTAATAAAATAATTAATTTAATAAAAAAATAATCTTCTATATTTATTACATTACAATTAAAATATAATAATATAAATTTGTATAGATAAAATAATAATAATAATAATATAGTAGTTTAAATATTCTAAGCTACCACAACTAACTGTAAATGATGTTAAAGATAAATTTGGAATTATCTATTCATCAGAAAACGTCTTCTATTATCGCAGACATGAGCGAAGTCTGTCTTACATGATGTGACCATTATAACCATTACTTTTGAATAATGTGGCAGTAAAATCTCATTTCTTACGTTATTTTGGTCCATAAAGGTATAATATTAATAATCTAAGCTTTGGCCATTTTAGCACCAGGCCACAAAATTTTCAGCCCCCTTAATAAAAACGTTTTGTTGTACCCGTGTGTAGTTTTGTAGTGTTTTATAGAATTCGCAACTATGAAATAAAATCAACAATTTTACCTAATATTTAAACACCTGTGAAGCTGTATTTCCTCGAGTCAACGAGTTAGCATATTTGTTCTTGCAAAGTTGCGAATTACATATTTATATAAGAATTAATGAGACGTGAAGATAATGCTTGTTTCTTTGCAGATGTCAAGATTACTGTACAGTGAAAAGATTATTATGTTAGTAGTAATGACTTGTGATATTATGAATTGTAAAATAAAATATATCACAAAAAACACCTGGGACTGATTATAGAGTCCAAATAGAAAGCAACATATTGTGTCCAAACCTATTTGGACATAAACCTTTTTTAGGTTATTTTTTAATTTAAATGTTTCATTTTCTTTTTTTCTTTATTCTTGTCATTAGGGATTCTTAATATCTAATATACGCAATATTTTCTTTTACTCTAATTTATATTATCTTTATCTAAAATACCAGTTTTTATTCATATTGTGTGTAAACAAGTGCGTACATTTTGACGCTTCAGTATTTTATGTGAAGATTGCTAGATTTACCATTAGGGCTCCAATTCTGCCTTCTTTAGCGCGTTCCAATATTGGTAGCTCACAACGCCCAAAATGCTCCGTTAGCCGTTCCACAAGGCGACGTCACTAATGACGTCATCATTTTCGACCCATGTCAAGAGGTGGGTCGAATAACTGTTCCACATGGGTTTACGATCGTAACGCCGGGAAGCAGGTGGAACGGGAAAAATCGCGGTCGTGAACGTGGTCGTTGTGAGTCTCTAATGGAACGTAGCCCTTGTCTGCCAATCTTGTCAATATCGCCAGACAGGATCGTCTCAATTGTAGGATTGCCTGATTTCGATATTCTGTTAACTCCAATGGGTGTGCCGTGGCACGCCATTCTAATTTTATATATATTTGTAAGCGAAAACTCGCGTAATAAATGTTATAATTTTGGTAGGTTTTCTATATTCATTTCGGCTAACGCCATTTCTGCTACTGGTGATACAATTTTTTCTATTATTCCGCCGCGACGATATCGAGAAGATGTGGTGGATTCAGTAGAATAAAAATTTCTTACACTATCGCAATCCTACGTTGAATATCTTCGCAACGCCAAGATATAGAAGTAGCAGGATTGAGCCCCAGTACGAATGTCGCTGGTCAAGTTAGCGTATGTGCTGTTCACCTGTGCATATCAAGCATCTCCATCCATATAAAGGGATGAAATAATAATATAATAATCATTTATTTATTTACTTCCCATAAAAAGAAAAACAAAATGAATAGAGTACAAAAATTTGAAAAACTTAATAAAATGGGAAAGACAGGAGCCCAAACTAGCTAAACCCTGTATGATGGTACTCCTGGCCCTCGCCTCCCATTAGGCACTATTTCTATAATAACCGCTACCACAGAGCACTACAATCAAAGAAAAATAGAGAGATGTGTGTGTATGTCTGTACGTGTGTGCGTGCGTGTGTGTTGGAGTGTGTGTGTGTGAGTGAGTGTGTAATTATGATTACAAGTGTGTCTGGATGTGGGAGTATCAATGTTTGTAAAGTGTGAGTGTAAGTAAAAAGTAATTGTTATTCAGCAACTGTTATTAATTTCTCAGTTTCTAAGTAGTTTTGAGACTTAAGGAATTTACGAATTAAATGTTTTGTTTTTTTTTTGGGTAAGTCATAAATATGACATAACTTATTTATCTTGTTGTATAAACGACTTCCTTGGAAACCAAAAAATCTTAGATAAAAAATAAATCAAGTATATAAAGTGTGTAGTTTCAATCAAGGATCCTACATTGTATTTAGAATTTCTAATCTCTTGATGATTCGTGTCAAATCAGTAAACAGATTTTTATCAGTTACTCCATTCGTAATATAATACTGTCAAACTATATATATTAAAAAAAAAATTAAGCAACGATCCCATGTGCTGATACGTTGCATTTCGAGTTTTTGGCGGGAACTGAAAGGAAATATTGTGCTGTGCAATTTTATTTTCAAAAAATGTGTAAAATTACTCTAAAATGAACAATAGTTGTAGGATATTGATAGTTTTTGAGTAGTAATTATGTGTTTTGTGAGAAATGTGAACTGTATAGTCAAATGTGGCCTTTTGAGTTGTCACAAGAACTCCGTTGAATGGCACCAGCTGATAACCTACAGTTCAGCTGTGCTACACATAGGCTTAAGAAAATGAAGAAACTACATTATAATCTAAGATCTGGCTTAAAGGCCTAGCTGCCAAGCCATAAACCTAAATAAATAATAATAATACGTTGTATTTCAAATCTAATCAAAATTCTATCCGTCATACCAGCAAAATTGACAAAGTATATTACAAGATTTTGCCACGCTGCCTTCGTTGCCAGCCAGCGTGGTACGGAAGCCAGCCTTCTGAGAACGATTTAATTTGATAGTGATCTGGTACAATAATATGAGATTCTGCAAAAAATGCGTAGACAGATATTTAAAGTCTGAACAAGGTACGTAATCATCGGCTTATCAGGTGAATTGTCTGCCTACAAGGTGACCTGTGCTTCAAGCAACCTTAATTTACTACTTTTTATAGCATATGAATATAGTTTTATCTGTAGGTTTTTTTTCTAGTCGCTTAATAAAAGGGGAAACATGACCCTTATCATTGCAGGAGTATTTAGAATTAGAAATCATTTGTCGAAAATTGTACTGATTTCACTGTAGTATGTATGATAAGCATTTCGTTTCTGTAAATAAATAAGATTAAGACGATTATCGTTTTCATAAAAAGTTAAATCCGAATAAAAAATTCAAATAGTTTGTAGGTCCCAAATAGCTTTCGGTTGGGAACGTGCCTAAAACGCTAGTCGCATTCTCGCGCTGGTCGGCAACGCCAATGCGTTGCCCCATGTACAGGCCAGATTTTTGATTACGTGAAACTTCTATTAAACGAGGTGATAGGTCTCCATAAAACCGATAGGCTTCGGGACCCCATGGCCCTAGAGTTTCGACACAGACCGCCACGAATATGTACCCCCATTGCCAATAGATGCATAGTTGCGGCGTTTATCGTTTATATTGTTTTAAGTCCTAAGGTATTCTTACGGTTTAAAACAGCAAATACTTTTATTCAATAACCGTAGGCTACTCTACGGTTCTTCTTCTTCTACTCTCTCAAAAAGATTTGTCAAGAAGGTTTTGTCAATTTTAAAAATGTTGAAATGAAATAAATTAGTAGAATGTGACATTTTTAGATGTTACTAGCTGATGCCCGCGACTTCGTCCGTGTGGTGCGGTTTTTTAACTATCCCACGGGAACTCTTTAATTTTTTGGGATCAAAAGTATCCTATATGTTGACCAGGGATATAAGCTACCATCATACAAAATTTCATTTAAATCGGTCCAGTCGTTTCGGAGATTAATCGGTACAAACAGACAGACAAACAGAGAAACATAAAATTTAAAAAACATCTATATTAGTTCTATTGCACTTTTTACATCCTCCTGACTCGGTTTTTAGCATTTTTATTCATTATACAGAAATTCGATCTCTACAGTTTTATTATATGTATAGATTATCAATGTCATTTAATATAAAGACTGTCGGTACTCTGTGTTGTCAGTTAGGTACAGATGACATAAATAAATCAATATAATAGGAGATGATTGAGATATTATCATATTATGTGACTGTAAATTGATTGTGAAAGAAAATACATAAACTATAAAAATATTAATAGGCAAGTTTTATTGTACAATGTGCGAATGTGGCGAACACACTGAGCAGTGTTGTTCATCAGATAGAAAACAAACAAGTAAGTGTGAGCCACAGATGTTCATCAGATTGACTTCTAAATTGCAGATCCAAGGATTATGTAAGTAGATCGGTAAAGACTCAGAACAATAACTAAAATCAAGTTATTATTCTGAGGATAAAGCCGAGTTGAAACGGTCTGACAACAGTACGTTCGGACCGAGTGCTACTCGTATCAAACCGAATATTACAACCGAAGCGCACTTGGAGCAACCCGTTCCGGGATCCTGATCCCAGTAAACTAAGACTGTGTTCTATTATCAAGTAACTCGGATGATTTTATAGAAACAAAAATTACTTCTACGTGAGTTTACATTAACTTTGAAAATAGTTGGAAATGGAAAATATTGATGGAAGTAACATCGGATGAGTGTAAATCCGAACATGCTTTGATCCTTATTATCGCGGCATAAGACTGGCAACAAAATACATAAAAATTCACTTTAATGTATAATATTATAAAATTCTAAACATGCCGTGTCTCTACATTGAAGCTATTTTAAAAACAACTAGTATAAACTATATAAATGATGGAGAATATGATTCAATTTCTTTAGATTTTTGTCTGTTTGTCGGTTTGTAGTTGTACAGGTGCACAATAATTGCCTTATTCCGGCGCAGTTTTCACTAAAACAATAGCTTAAATTTTTTAAATGCTGTGCTACTTTGTATCACGGTAATCCCGTGGGAATTTTTCCGGGTATGGTACAAATTAGTTACGTTATATAAAAACTCGCTGAATCCGATACGATTTCACTGGAAACCGAACTAGAATAGCTAAAAGTCTAACCCTGCTGAAAATACCCTTTGATTTTAAATACTGGCAAAATATCTAATCTATATTACCTGTCAAACGTGGACGTCGTTGGTATATCCTAGTACGTACATAGTAATGTACCGAAACTTCTTAAAATTTGCGTTAATATTATGCAGTGAAGTATATTTTAATTCTATTGTATTGTAACCAGTTATTTAAGGAAAATTAATTATTTTAATTTTTATGTATGTGTGCAAATAATTAAGACTAATTTTTGATAATGTTCAACTCCGGTTTCTTTATTATTCTAAGCAGCTAATTAATTTAAGAATGAATTTTTAAGTAAGTAACAAATACTTAAAGAGTATTTGTGTTTAATCATTCCCGTGTCTTTTTATCTTTTATTGACTATTTTTTACTCGTATTATCCTATAACAACATACATATCATGAAAGAATTAATTACGTTTTTTTTTATTTCAAAGACTATTCAGTTATTTATAATAGTTATACAAGATTTAACGACTCTTTAAAATTAAGTTAAATGTCAAAAACAATTCAACTGTATAATTCAAATTAATTTACATTGAAGGTATTTTAAAAGTAACACGCTTAATTTTTTTGAGCTTTCCACTTCTTTGTTTAATCGTCGGAGAGGAGACCACATTTTTTACGATTTCACAAGCTAATAATTTTGTATTGTCTTCAATAAAAAGACATTGAACATCCTCATGATATTTAAAGCTCTGATTAACGACTTTATAAGATGAAATAAAAATCTCAACCCTAAGCTTAATGTATTACCTACACATAAATTTTTAGTTGTTGAACCTCATGCTACATCATTCATTTTTAGGGTACAATATCATTGATTAATTCCCATTATGCTTATCATAGTTATCAACAAAGCACTTGAAACGAGAAAATTCCTAAGTAGAAGATGTGACCAATGATCCATGCGGGAGATTCACCCACCAGTTTACAGCGGATCGGCCGTCAGACTGGCACCAACTGGCGTGGAAGTGTTCCGCGGGCGCTCCTCTTGGTTCAAGCTGAACTTTTGCTACATTTGCCGAGGAGAACTAACCACATGCGGCCCAAAGAGAGGCTCACTCGCATACAGGGGTGACCCCACGTGAGTCAGGGCTGCAGTGTAGGCCACAACTGATTCCATGGCCCTGACATATGACGTCAGGAGGAACACCGGGGTGTTTAGAGGGTATTCTGGCAAAGTTAGCCGTACACTGTTGTGTTCCCGAGCAGTGGGGTATCCGCAAACGGATTCACCTCGACAAATAAAGCCTGTCCATTGTAGTCCACCAATAAAAAAGTAAGTTACCAAACATTATCGTATGGGACCTCCCTAAAATCTACAATACTGCTTGCAAAACAAGTTTTCCGACCATGTCCCCAACTAGTGATGTTCACGCGATGACGTGTGCAATTTTATCATTCACTACAACCATTGTACATGATGCTAATGATTTCAACAAAAGCTTCAAAATTGACAAAAATTGTTTACTTACTGGACCAATCGTGACTCGATAAATCGGGAAACGTGAGCTTAAATTTTGTGTGTTTTTTGAACTGGCTACGCACACCGCTTCGTTTGCGTGAGAAATGGATATAGCAATATGTATCTGGATCTTCTAAATCTTATATCGTCTTCGAATATGCCCGAAAATTTAAATTAAACTTCTTGCTTTATTACCTATAATTTTCATTGAAATCTATTCCGCCGTTTGACAGGCATGACCAAGCATTCGTCACTTACGTCAATAGATTAAGATTATCCCATAAAGGTATAGATCAGTGGTTCCCAAACTTATTTTCTATACTGCCCACTTTGAGAATGAATTGTTTTTTAGCGCCCCCATTTTTTCACCTACTTAAGAACCACTATAACGTCAAATTAAATTAATTGATTATTGTGAGCTATATTAGCGGAGATTAAACATTCATTCTAAACGAAACTTTTCCTATAGCCCGCAAGAGTTAACTTGAGACCTAAGCGCAGTAGGTAGCACACAATGGCGCTGAGGTCTCAAGTTAACTCTTACGGGCTACACCTGCCAATGATAATGATTATTGAAACGGGTTTCTGGGTCTCTTACCGCCCCCCTTTAGGCCTGCAGCGCCACAAGGGGGCGTTATCGCCCACTTTGGGAAAGGATGGTATAGATGCTTATAATTATCTAAGGATCCATTGTGTTGATTGTCCGAAAATATCACTTTGAAGCGATAAGTTCGCCTATTGTTTTAACTAAAAATATGGTAACGGCATATTACTGAGATGTTATTTTGATCATTGATAAAGTGTTATCCAAGTATCTAAATCGTCACCCTTGTCATCCTAAGGTTACATCCCAGTTGCATGCAGAAACTTCGGTTTGCTTTATTATGTTTTCTTCGCCACTTAGCGTGGGCCCCGGTTGCACTCAGGGCGTTGCTTTCCTACTTTTTCTTCGATACTTATTGCTAAAGTGGTTTTCGGTATCTCCCTTATAACGTATAGCCTGTATTTCTTGAGTCCCTTCTACTAAGACCTGGCGGAGGCGACATTGCTATTATAGGAGTTCTGCCCCTAACTAGTTTTCATAAAAAGTACCGGTGTAGATGAGTCTCTTGCTGTTTGTCTTCTATTTTACGGAGTGGAAAGCTGCCCAGTATTCAAAAGTTTTTAATGTAGCCCTTCCACGTAAATCCACCAATAAATGTACAATCTACTTATTTATCCATTCAATATCCCTTGTTGGACGTAGCCCACTCTAAATCTGTGCCACATATATCGGTCTTTTATCTTCCACTCCAGCTCCTGCTGCGGTCCACCGGGCTGGAGGACGTTCTCCACTTTGTTTATACATACAGTTAGATACTACTTATACATATATGCATTTTATTCGTGCAGGAACGGAGAAAGAATACAATTTCCTGCGGCCAAATGTCCTGTCGCAAGAGGCGACAAAACAACCCACAGCCAGGTGGTAGGGTATTTACCCGTCTGGGTGGCTACCACCCATGATCTAGAGCAGTGTTCCGCAAACTTTTTGTGTTCAAGGTACATCTAGGAAAACGAAAATTTTTGGAGGTACACCCATCGATTGGTACACCACAAATATAAATCATTTTTTAACGGTGCATTCGCATTATACTTTACTATTATACTCGCGTGCCACCGCCCGCGCTATACGAAACAAAACGCCTTGCTCGTGCGCTCGCGTGATTTACCTACATATTTTATGTGTAACTAAGTATTTTTCTTATCCTTACATTATTTACTAAAAATATGTTTACACAACCTTATTTTTCCGAGGAAACCAATTAATGACCACGGTACACCAGTGTGCCGCGGTACATACTTTGCGGAACATTGGTCTAGATTCTAGTTCTAGAGTATGCCGCTATGACAACCTTGAGTTGTGTTCCGGCATTAATGGCCAGGTTCCAGTGTCCCTTTAGAGAGCAGCAGCGCATTTGTAGCACCTTTGGTGTTGTAAGTGTCCTTAGGCGATGGTAACCGCTTTCCATCAGGTGGGCCGTCTGCCTGTCTGCTGAACTCGTGCAATAAAAAAAACCTATGTAATAAATCTTATTTTTAATTACGTTAAGCGCTAACGAACCTCTCTGAGTGCGGCAGTCAGAGTATTACGATATTTTATATTACAATCAATATGCCTGTGCGTAACAAATATTAATCCCATTCAGCAAATATTTTGCAAAATATCATTATTATAATATTTTCACATCCAGCTACACACAGACATATTATGTTCGACATACTTTAAGACTCACTGTGAAAAAGCAATGATTGTATATTATTAATTTATATAAAAACAGTTTAATGTAAAAGGCGTTGCCTTGGAGTAATACAACAGGTTGTGTTATTTTTACAATTCTTTTTCTTTGACGTCAATGACATAGGTACATACACTCCTACTCTTGGTAAGTACATATATGCGTTTCGAAAAACTATACCTAACGTACAAAATCAGCAATACCATCCTATAAGCGATGCAGAAAGTATTATTTAATTAAACATATGATTATATAGGTTAAATTATGTACAATTTCCTAATAAAATAATGGCAAATAATATATAGGTCTCAAATCACTGTCGGTTGGGAACGTGCACAAAAGGCTGGCCCGCATTCCCGCTCTGGATCAAAACACTGATAATGTTTTTTTTATTAACGCAGAATATCTTTTCTTCCGACACACACACGGGCCATGGATACGAGGGGATGCCAACTGCAGCGGCTAATGCCGCCTGCAAGTGTGTGTGTGTAGGACTCATATCGGTCCCTCTCCCAATGAAGGGAGAGGCCGACGAACTACCCACAGACCCCCAGACCATAGTAAATAATGAAGAAAATTCGTTTCCGAAATTTGCCATGCCAGGAATTGAACCCGGAGCCTCTGCGTTGCAGTGAGGTAGTCCGGCAAAGGCTTAGCCCGCTCAACCAAAGACCGTCAATAATAACGATAAATTCTAAAAAAATTAACCCGCTTAAAACGGTGGGCATGGCCTAACTAAAGATTGTAACATTCTTTTTCTTTAACTATCCTGATTTAGAGTAAAGCTCAGAATGTTAGTGTAGTGTATTAACCGGTTTATACGAATGCGTATAATATAATAATCCCTATTTAATATTATAAACGCGGAAGTAACTCTGTCTGTCTGTTCCGTTTTCACGGGAAAACTACGGGGCCAATTTGGCTGAAACTCAGTATATATAGGTATATATATTTTCGATGCCGAGGATGAACATAGGATACTTTTTATCTCGAAAAATGGGATAGATTTATGTAAAGGTTATCCGAGACAGTTAAATATTTAAGATATATTAGATTTTGAAGTATGACGTCACGAAATTTGAGACCCCTTGTCACACAATGTCACATTTCGCCGACTCTTCCTTAAAGTGTAACGTAATTTATGAATGGGCCCTAATCTGATAATCTTTAGCTTCATTAACGATTAATAACAAAGTCATGCATGCGACTTTGTTATTAATCGTTAATACAAATAAGGCTTGAAACCCATCGCTACATCTGCGTGAAGCGGTCACTAACACTAACATTGTCCCGAGTGGATCAGGAACATGAGAGCATCATGTGAAATTACTGATTGGATTTAAATGAAACTTGACACAGCTACATTATAACGTCCCGGGTCTTGACCTGGGATGATAAATAACAACGTATTCGTAGTGCTGGGCTTATTCATAGAGAGCTAGAGAAAGTTTGAACGCTTCTTTATGCTTGGTAAAGAAGCGAACAAACTTATGAATAAGATCGCAATACTGTGGCCGAATGCGTTTTAGATAGATAGATAGATAACACTTTATTGCTCACCAAATATACAATTTCAAAACGGACAATTATAATATTGTCATGGTAGAATACATACATACATACAATAGGCGGCCTTATCGCTTAAAGTAATCACTTTCATGGAACCTAACTTAAGGAATAGTTTAACCTAATCTGGCGATGTAGGTGGTGCAGATTGTTAGGTATACCATAAACAAACATACTTAAATTACATAACTACTACAGTCTACAGTATAAGAATTAGGCATAATTATTTAAGAAAAAGTAGTGTTTTCTGAGTGCGTTCTTAAATGTAGGCGTTTTAGTTAAAGCGTTAAAAAATAACGCCGTTGACGCATAGCCTCATTATGTTATCTATCAATATTTAACGTTATTAACAACGTCGCATCGCAAATAACGCATTAAGGCTTATAGCAACGCCAACGTCCTGAGGATTTATCGCTACTGATTTGTCGATCGATAGCGGGGATTCCGTAGACGCGGTCCTTTTTCAGATGCTTTATTATTTGATAATTGAGTAAAAAAAAAACAAATTATTTATCTCTCTTTTATGAAGATATGAACATTATTTAACCCTGTTTTGATAAAAATTGAAGAAATAAAATGGTCATTTTAACAATTTGAAGAGGATTTGGTAAATCTTTTTCTTAACTTAAAATAACTACAGAAAAATTTCGATAAAACCACATTACTTCTAATATCATGAAGATTTACAACATTTTTTTGTTAAATTATTGATCAGTAATTACCAACGAGAAGTTGTTTCGTTTGCGCTCCACTTTCGACCTTTTGCGGCAAAAGGAGCCTTAAACATATCGCTAGAGCTGCGTAAAACTTGCAACACTACCGCAAATGAAGCCGCACCGGGAGTTTTTGGCGGGAACTGAAAGGAGATGTTGTGCTGTGCAGTTTTATTTTCTAAAAATGTGTAAAATTACTTTAAAATGAACAACAGTTGTAGGATATTGATAGTTTTTGAGTAGTAATTATGTGTTTTGTGAGAAATGTGAACTGTATAATCAAATGTGGCCTTTTGAGTTGTCACAAGAACAGCGTTGAATGGCACTTGCCGATAACCTATAGTTCAGCTGTGCTACACATAGCATAAGATTTTAAACATGTTTCCGACTGAAAGACATAGATTCTATGGTCATGAATAAATTAAATAATAATGAAGCCGCACCAAGAAAGACAGGTATAGCCAAATAGGTGGCGCTGCGGGCGTAGTAGTAGTAGAATTCACCACAAAGGTAGACAAGGGAATCTTAGTCCATACAGCCAATTTTAATGTAAAGTCTTAGTATAGGTAGCGAAGTTAAATTGTAGGCTATAACTCTGCCCTATGAATTGCACTTGCAGTAATCGACATTTTTGAGTTTTT
Source organism: Dendrolimus houi (assembly GCA_039645545.1). NCBI lineage: Eukaryota > Metazoa > Arthropoda > Insecta > Lepidoptera > Lasiocampidae > Dendrolimus > Dendrolimus houi. Next base: position 19,550,452 of record CM077122.1, read on the forward strand.
ATTTTTTTTGCTGAAATGGTATCCCAAGGCGCTAATCTATATACATAAAGCCTATTTTTCTTGATTTTAGATAAGCTAACAAGTTATATATGCAAGATGGTCATGTTGTTTAGATATCAAAAAATATGTTTACCGCGTTTTTCTCGTAACCGTCATTTTGCTAGTTCAGCGTTTGCTATAACTCGAAACAGTTCAGTTGACTATACAGTTAACATTTCTCACAAAAACACATTATTAGTACTCAAAAACTATCAATGTCCTACAACTGTTGACCATTTTAGAGTAATTTTACACATTTTTAGAAAATAAAACTGCACACTATATATCGTAACCCCCCCCTTCAGTTCCCGTCAAAAACTCCGCTACGGACGTGGCTTCTTTTGTGCCACGCCGTTGCACCTCACCAATAAGCACGTCGTTATGGCAACGCGGACAGTGTCCTTGGCACTATTAATTAGCAAGAAACGTGATCTTATTAAGCAGGTTTTATCTTATTAAGTTATTATGTACAGATCGGATATGTAAATATATTACTAATACACGTATTGATTTACTGAACTATTGTAATATTTGAATATATTTGCATATTTTGTAATAGATGCTTCTTATTTTGATTATAATAAATATGGTATCCTGTTTTAAGAGATTATTGTACTGTAATACTGGCTTTATAATCTATTCTTTAATATTTTCTTAAGTTCTCGCGACTAGTACACATAATAAAACTACGTTTTAACGGTTTAAAGTGCGGTATTTTATTTGATTTTTATTTCAACGTTTCGGCCACTTTTCAGTAGCCGTGATCGCGGAAGACAAAGATGTCGAGTGTCAATGGTTAAATCGTACTTTTATTATATCTAGTCTTCAAGTTTCTTCGATTGTTTTATATCTCATACTAGTGATAATAGAGCCAAATGTATGTCCATGTATGCGACGTGATATTTACTGTGTACATGCGTCACATGATCTTATGATATAGAATGTTCACATTTTCCATATGATAAACCGTCATACTATCTGCAGACCGTATCTGTATCTTATAAGTGCAGGAAGGGAGAAAGAATACTAATTCCTGCGGCCAGGCGGCCTGTCGTAAGAGGCAACAAAACAACCCACAGCCAGGTGGTACGGCATTTGCCTGTCTGGATGGCTACCACCCCTGGTCTAGAGCATGCCGCCGTAACAACCTTGAGTTGTGTTCCGGCATTAGTGACCAGGTTCCAGTCCCATCTATGAGTCCAGCAGCACATTGGTAGCACCTTTAGTGTTGTAAATGTTCATAGGCGACGGTAACCGTTTTCCATCACAGTTAGGCCTGACTGCTGTACTCCAGCAATACAAAAAAGACCTGCCGGCATCAATCGATCGATTGCCGATCAATGCAATCGATCGACGGTGATCAAAGTTGAACGATTGGTGTGGTAGCTTTGATTGGTCGATGGATATGTTTCCATAAAACGTCGACTACCCAATCGATCGATCGCCGATCAATGCCATCGATCCACGTTGATCAAAGTTGTTCGATTGGTGTGGTAGCTTTGATTGGTCGACGGATACATTTCCATAAAACGTCGATTACCCAAACGATCGATCGCCGATCAATGCCATCGATCGACGTTGATCAAAGTTGATCGATTGATGTGGTAGCTTTGATTGGTCGACGGATACGTTTCCATAAAACGTCGACAACACAATCGATCGATCGCCGATCGATGGCGGAGCGGGGCGGGTTCTCGGATAATCGAGCAGATCGATTGATGTCGACAAGTCCATTCTACCATCGATCGATCAATTAGTCTGGTAACACCCTTAGCGCTCATATGCACTGTGTTTATAGGTAAGTAGTGCACTGCATGCGGGGGGCATATTCAAAGGACTACCATGCATATTCAAAGGCAACCATGGAAGTGAAACATTTTTGACAAGGCAACCATATATTGTCATAAGATAATATTCGCAAAAACCTTTCCTTATTTACTACGGTCTGGGTGTCTGGGGTCGCCCTAGAGGGGTCCGTTGTATGTTATCCAAAATACAAACCTAACTTGTTTAGCTTGGAGATATACAATATGTGTGCTTGTCTGCCGAGTATCACCTTTCTTATAATTATGTAACATCAATTGCTGTTCGTTAGTTTTGCTTTAAATCAAAAACAGCTAGAGCGATTTTGATGTAATTTTATGTGCGTTTCAGTGGGACTCGGGATGGTTTAGTAGCATTATTAGACCCGGTGGGTAGCGCTGGAATCGGGTTCTAGATTTTTATTGTTTTAGGCCAAGACAATGTCTGCCGGGACTACTAGGATATTTATAATATACAAAGTCATGGCAATGTTGTGTTTAAAGTTAGAAATTATAAAAAACTAGACCAATAATTTTGGTTGGGCGCCATTGCCATTTTGACAGTAACGGAAATGTGGGTATGGCATATTTGTGTACCTAGATATCGAGGGCTTCATAACATATAGGCGTATAAGAAAAAATACCATTTTTTTGTTGTTTCCTAAAAACTATGCATGTTACAATTTAGAATGTCTTACCAGTATGCAAGTGTACCTAAAAAGAAGGGTATTCCAAATTTCAGCCGTATACAATCAACTAGTTTTGTTTTGTTCATGTTCACAATTTTGTCCCTTGTGTAAAACTGCACTTTTGTCTGTACACCCATTTGTTATGAAGCCCTCGATATTATGGTTTCCGTGTCTCTGTATGCGCGGATAGACCCTCAGAACTACACACCGACTTAGTGATATGACGAAAGTAAAGATTTCATTTTTGCTAATAGCTACGAAACCCTTATTTTATTGCATGAGTTCAGCAGACAGGAAGATTGCTTACCTTATGGAAAGCGGTTACCGTCGCTTATTGACATTCGTAACACCAAAGCCGCTAAGAATGTGCTGCCGCTCTCTACAGGGAGACTGGAACCTGACCACTAATGTCGGAACACAACTCAAGGTTGCTATGGCGGCATACTCTAGACCAGGGGTGGTAGCCATCCAGTCGGGCAAATACCCTGTGGATTGTTTTGCCGCTTTTTAAGACAGGCCGCCCGGCCGCAGGAAATTGTATTCTTTCTCTGTTCCTGCACGGATAAAAATATAGTACAAAGGTTAACGAACATAAAATTAATTGCAGATGCATAATTTTTGCAAACATTTCACTCGCCAAGGTTTTAACATTTACATTCTCGGAGCAAAGAAAAACAGGTTATGATTGTCAACCTCATTTTAATTCAAGATCTTGTCTTTCGAAATGCCGACGCGAGAATTTTTCTCTAAATACCTTGGCTAGGTACGTAGGTATTCGCGCAGTTCTATTTTTGAATCGTGCAAGATATGGAAACAGAAAATACACGAAAACTTGAGAAAAATACCTGTTTTAAATTTCTTAAGTTTTCGTGACGAGTACACATAATTATAACTACATTTTAGTGTTTTGGAGTGCGGGATCTTATTTGATTTTCTATAATATTATAAAATTCTAAACATGCTACGTCCGTACATTGAAGCTATTTAAAAAAAAAAAACTGGAATAGACTATATAACCATGAAGAACACGGTGTAATTTTTTTAGATTTCTTGTCTGTTTTTATCTGTTTGCCTGTTTGTTCGGAATTCACGTAAAAACTGCTGGTCCGATTTAGATGTGGTTTTCGCTGATCGACAGAAAATTCTTAGACTTAAAATCTGCGCTACTTTCTATCCCGGGAATCCCGCGGGAATTTTCCCGGAAGCGGATTGAAGTTGTTCGGGTGCATAAAAATTAGCTTATTCCAATACAGTTTTCACTAAAGCTTACATTCTTTTTTACATCCTGCGGTACTTTGTGTTCCGGGAATCCCATGGGAATTTCAAGTCAAGCGTGGACGAAGTCGCGGACATATCCCAGTTAAGGATAATAATTTATAAACTTATGTATTGATTATTTTTTATGTCTTCCGCAGAGCGCTCTCGCGCTGCAGCGGCGACTGAACACAGGACGAGCATGATAACTTCGTGAGCAGTCTGAAAGCTTTAACGAAAGCTGTTAATTTTTAAAAAAGCTGACAACGTTCAAAACACTTCATTTAACATCTCCTCAAATGATGTTTGCTCGCCAAAATATGATTTGTGAGCATGACTTGTGGCTTTGATGTAGTAATTTCCGTACTTATATGTAAATTGACGTGACAATTCCTTAATAAACTTGTCATGTTTGGTGTTAATCCGGATTGATTGCTCTCTGGTGATTGATTTTCAGTTTCCTTTCAGTTGGCTTTCGTTATCCGAGTTGCTTGCACTTGGCCGCTATCGGTAAGTATCATAGCGTCGCGGTACATGCAATAGGTCGAATGTGAGTAAGAAATTTTTTGGAGGAATAAAGGAAAATTTACAGGAAGGATTAAAAACTGTTTATGTTTTGTTATGCTAGTTAAATACGATTTGTTATAATGAATTTTGTACTAAAATTGAATGTAAAGTTATAACGTATTTCAATAATAGTTATTATATAATATGTATATATATATTAGGCTGGACCAAAAAAATCAATTTTTTTCATAGTCATACTGAAAAATGGGTTGCTAGACACCTTTAGAGAATCCTCACTAAAAATGAAGCTCTTAATTTCAATAGGAAGGTCCTCCGCATTACAGTTTTCAATTTTTTCCTTAGTCCGATAGAAAAAAAATCATATCTCCGTTAGTAATTGATTTAGCAGAAAAATTCAGTACACTTTTTGGCAGGGAATCGAACGTTCTACAAACGAAGTCTCTTACATTTTTATCGTAAATGTCACCATTTACGAAATATTGAAGATTAAAGTTTGATTATTTTCAAACAAATTTATTTTTTGCTTATGAATTTTGTAACTTATGAACCATCATCATACTCATTTTAACAGATTTTGATAATAAATTCAGAAAAATCCGTTTTATTTTATGAGTTATAAAAAAACTCATTCTAATTCAAGTTTCTGTTGTTGTTGTAACATATACCTTTAAGCATGGCTCTGTTGGGAAAGACTGAAATTTTTATGTTTTTTTTAAAGTCATAAAATAAAACGGATTTGTCTGAATTAATTATCAAAAACTAAAAATGAGTATGTATGAAAGTTTGATAATTAATATCTTTAAACCACTCATTTTAATCGACTAAGCATAGGAGACCATTTTTGTAGAGCGTTCAATTTCCTACAAAAATATATGTGGCCCATTTTATAAACTTTATTTGTTCACGAGTTACAAAATTAATAAGCAAAAAGAAATATGTTTGAAAATAATCAAACTTTAATCTCCAATATTTGTTAAATGGTGACATTTACGATAAAAATGTAAGAGACATTTTTTGTAAAGCATTCGCTTTCCTACAAAGTAAAGCTTTCCTACAAAAAGTATGTGAAATTTTCCTACTAAATCAATTACTAACGGAGATATGAATTTTTTCTATTGGACTGAGAAAATAATAAAGAACTGCGATATTTGGTGAGAATTTTTTTAAGGTGTCTAACAACCCATTTTCCGTGTCACTTGTAAAAAATAAATGATTTTTTTGGCCCACCGTAATATATACATATATAATATAAAATTGGTTTTTCTCGCATTTGATCTATTGCAAGTACCGCGACGATAGATTTTATCAAAGCACATACTTCAGTCATAGCCAAAATATTAGAAATTAGGTACTTAAATAGAAAAATAAACATCGTGATTTAAAGTATAACATTATTATTAAATAAAAACAAAATTAAATATCTATAATACTATAAAATCGTAAGTGTTGTCTTTTAAAAAAAAATCGTGTTTGTCTGTTTGTTCGGGATTCACGCAAAAACTACTATTTAATTATAAGGCCGATTTCGATGCGGTTTTCACTGTAGATAGTAAAATCCCGGATGTAAAATCTGCGGTACTTGATGTATCGAGAATCCTACGGGAATTTTCTTGTGAGAGGTTTCAAGTTGTCAGGTCGAAAAAAAAATCCGATGCGAAATTTTCCCTGATCGATAAAGTCTTTAGTAAAACAATAATTGTAGTTGTGTATACCTTTAGTAACATTACTTATCCCGAATGCTTACGGGATTTTCCGAGATTCATGCTAAAAAACAATCTTTGATTTTATATTTAGCACAATAACTGTAATATTTGTTGTCCAACGTGGACAAAGTCGCGGGCAAATGATAGTATTTTTATATAGTTAAAATTAATATTAATTTCGTAGGAAAGTTTACGATAACGCTACAAAATTAAGGGCAGTATTTAAGTATTTTTTCCGTGCAGGAACGGAAAGAGAATGCAAGCCTGCGGCTAGGCGGCCTATTGTATGAGGCGACAAAACAACCCACAGCCAGGTGGTACGGCAATTGCCCGACTGGAAGCCACCAGTTGCCTGCTACCACCCCTGGTCTAGAGTATGCCGCCATAACAACTTTGAGTTGTGTTCCGACATTCGTGGTCAGGTTCTAGACTCCCTTTAAAGAGCGGCAGCGCATTGGTAGCACATTTGATGTTACAAATGTCCATAGGCGACGGAACCGCTTTCCATCAGGTGGAGACTGCATGTCTGCTAAACTCGTGCACTAAAAACATACAAAAATATGCCGGAATAAAGATGTATGGAAGGGAAAGCCATAGTGTGTAGATTTCATAACATTGAGAAAAGATGAAAGGAAATAAAGAAGCTCTCAAGTTGTCTTGGGAAGCATTAGGATGATTATTAGCTGATATTATAAGCATTCTAGAGTCACGCATGAAGAGCTCCCGCATGCTTGGCTGCCTTTATGTCCTTGACAGCAGATAAATGAATGAATCGCCTCTGCAGGTAGGGCCACGTTTTACGGAAAAACGCAAGTTTAATGCAAATGCAAATGAGGCCACTTTCATCAAACTGTAGTACGCTTAATAAAACTACGTTTAAACGGTTTTGAGCGCGGTATTTTATTTGATTTTTTATTATTCCGACGTTTCGGCCACTTTTCAGTAGCCATGATCACGGAAGACAAAGATGTCCAGAATAGAAAATAGAATAGAAAACACTTTATTGTTCACCACATACACATAAAATAATCAATTTACAGTAGTCACATTAAACAGTAAAAGTAGGAGCAATGGGCGGCCTTATCGCTTTAGAGCGATCTCTTCCAGACAACCCGGGCTATGGATTTTATGAAAGGGAGATTCGCAAGTGTATGACAGTGGTGTACAAATTAAATAAATAATAAATAGGATATATAAATATCACACAATACATATATCTAAAATGAATAAAAAAAATAGAGAACAAATAATAACATATTAATACTAATATATACATCATTTAATATGTGTATAGCAACAGCAATAGCTATACAATATTAATAATAGTACAAATAATACAAAATATATTAATATAATTATAATAATATACATAATATTAATATAGTTAAGTGTCAATGAGTGTTGTTAAAGTTTTATTTAGCCTACCGCCAACTTTTTCATTTTAATTATTTAGTTTGAATTTTTATTTATGGTTATTATTGACTCTACGGGAATAATGCATATATTCACAGTAATGCTGCGGCTACATGTGCGTTAGTGTTAAAGATTTAGACTATGGCCGAATGCGTCTTATTTAAAGCGTTAAAAAGTAACGCCGTTAACGCATAGCCACGTTAGTGTATGTACATACATCATCTGTCAATTTTTAACGTCATTAGCAATGTTACATCGCAAATAAACCCACCGCCATATATGCGTGAAACGGCCTATACCTGTATCACTATCGCAGATGAAGCCTTGAAAGACAAGTAGGAAGTACAACCACTACACTGATTCTGGTTTGATGGAGACTAAAAATCAGCGCTGTGTCCCACAATGCTGAGTTTCTAGCCTCATTGCCGTTAACTTTATATACGTACACATTTCTTAAACTGTATCTATTTGTTAGTATAAATCCTTGTATTTTATGTGTGTGCATATATTTTTTACGACAATAAATATATTTTTCTTTTTTTTTAATTTATTACAGGAGTTCAGCAGACAGGCAGATGGCCCACTTGATGGAAAGCGGTTACTATCACCTATGGACATTTGCAACATCAAAGGTGCTACAAATGCGCTGCTGCTCTCTTAAGGGAGACTGGAACCTGGTCACTAATGCCGGAACACAACTCCAAGTTGTTATGGCGACATACTTTATTTAGACCAGGGGTGGTAGCCATCCAGTAGGGCAAATGCCCTACCACCTGGTTGTGGGTTGTTTTGTCGCCTCTTACGACAGGCCGCCCGGCCGCAGGAAATTATATTCTTTCTTCGTTTCTGCTTGGATACTTTGCTAGTACTAACCGCACTAGTAGCCACTATAATTTAACGCTAGAATAAAGTAAACTATCCAATTTCGAAAATCCACCTTAGTCATCAGATAGCCAAAAACTTGAGGATAACGCTTCAATCGGTGACAAGTTAAAGATATCACATATTGCTATCCTTATCTTTGCAAGTTGCGTGTACACGAGCCCTAACGTGTAAGTTATAATTTAAAGCAAGGTAGCTGTTCTACCGCGACAGTTGGTATCGAGCCTCCGAGTACGGCACTAGGCTGTTATAACCTTTCCCAAAATGACGCGCGCGAACTAAATATCGACCTGCACAATACTAAACAAAACAAACTTCTAGTCTTTAAAAAAATACAGTTTCTTTAGTGTTTAACTTAGGTAACCTTAGAGGTGTATTGTTACATTTAATTTTAATACATTTAAATAATCGTTGCAGTGAAAATGGTTTTGAAATCGGACGATGACAAAAGGCCAAGCAAGTTGGCGATTATGGATGATGATGACACCTCCGATACGCCACGTGAGTTTTTCTTTATATTATTTGCAGTCTTTATGCTCATTAGCATTTTAAATACTTTTGTAGTGTAAAACGTGATCTTCAACCACGACAATTAAAATTTGCTGCGCCCTACACTGTTGTTAATGGTCTGTAAATGAAATTTGTTTCTTACTACTCAGAAATTTTGCGACCATTTTACACATAATATTTCAAGAACAATATAATCTACAAAAGTGTTTTCTTCCACATAGATAGTTTATGAATAAAATAGTTCAATAATATGCTATTCTTTCCGCAAAGGTAGTAGATATTTGAAAACTATATATCCTAAACATATGCTGTTTTTTCCCCATAGGTATATGTATTTTACGAACAGTAAAGTAACTTACAAGCTTCTTTCCACATAGATAGTTAAAGAACAACATAGTCTACTGATATGCTGCTGATTTCTGTAGTCTATCCTTCTTTCAATTAAATGACGATTATTCAAAATTTCATAATTCGTTTGCCAGTCAAAAATTGAAAATTAAGATACCTACCTACAGACCTATGATAATTTTGAAAAGGGATCTATAAGAATATCAAGAATCTAAAAATATTATTTTCAATAACTTTCTAAGATTTTAACTTTAAATTAGCCACGATTCTAAAAAAATGTATTAAAATTAACTAGTGAATAGATGGATTATCGTAACATTTAGTACATATAACGAAGAAGGGATAATTACTTCTTATCCCGGAGAATGTGCGAATTTTCATTGGACATGGATTCAAATTTTACACAAGCGAATCTGATTGAATCAAATTATTATGTTTAAATTGAAAGATGACGACTTCCGGATATATAATATTTTATAACGAAAAATGCTTAGAGTCTGCGGGTTGTAGATTTAAAGTTTAAGCGAACAAAGACGAGAACAAATCTTTTAGCATTAGCATAAATTCATACTTGGCCTGCCCTGATTTTGAGTGACACGTTTGACCTTTACTATAAATGTTGCAACATTAAAAAAGTGCATAAATAATTACCAGACAAAACAAGTTATTCAACTGCAACGTCAAGTGCACAACAATATTAGATCAAGATTGTTTAAAATATTGCAGCAATCAATTTTATATCAATTTTTAATTAAATAATAACATAATATTTTCTTAAGTTTTCACGACTTGTATACATAATAAAACTACGTTTTAACGGTTTTAAGCGCGGTAATTTATTTGATTTTTGTTATTCCGACGTTTCGGCCACTTTTCAGTGGCCGTGATCACGGAAGACAAAGATGTCAAGTGTCAACGAGTATTGTTAAAGTTTTAATTATCCTACCTCCAAGTTGTTCATTTTAATAATTTATTTATTTATTAATACTCGTTGACACTTGACATCTTTGTTGTGGTCACGGCCACTGAAAAGTGGCCGAAAAGTCGGAATAACAAAAATCAAATAAATTACCGCGCTTAAAACCGTTAAAACGTAGTTTTATTATAAAGAATAACATATTATTATTTTTTACTTAAGCTTGATGGCTATAACTACTAATGTAGTATCGATGTAGAACATGTACAACCATGTTCGTAATCAGTATTTAATTATTTCATTTCGAAGAGAACTTTTACTGTTTTTCTGTATGAGATTACAAAAAAAGGCTGCTATGTATGATAAGTGAAGATTTTTCGTAACTTAATTTTAGTATAATTTAATTTATTTGGGTTATATACAATAATTATCATACTTATAAATTAAATATTAATAATTAATAAAATTCATAATTATTACACATTTCAGCGAAGTTTATACTAAAAAGAATTAATTTAGATGATTGGCTCATACAACTATATGAATGTTTTTGTGTTAGGCTTTATTATTTTTTATATTTAGGCCGGCCACACTCCGGTGTCAAATGTTAACGCCATACGCCTACTAATATACGAATTTAAAAATATTGCTGACAGTTAGACGGATACGAATAATATGAAAGAAACCAGATCATTCACTATTTCAATTCAGCGCCCAAGGGTTTGAAATAAATCTTCTGCATTGTATTATTTTGTGTGCGTTTTAACACACCTTTGATCTTCTCTTTAAAATGGTAAAAGTAGTAGTACTTCACATACGTGATTCAATCAAATAGTTTTAAAATTTTCTTTTTTATATTATAAACTAACTGTATCCACTATTATGAACTCTGCAATATGTCGAAATGAAATAAATACATGAAAAGTTGAATTTAATTTAATTGGTTCTAACAATTTTGCTTATAAAAAGGGCGGCCGTTAAAATACCATCTTATCAATTTACTTTTAAAATATCATATATTTACATTATGGGTGCGTTCCTTCAGTATCTTACAACGCCCAAAATGCTCCGTCTGCCGTTCCACATGGTGACCACGGTCGTTATGGTCGTGCCGAAAACGTCACTAATGACGTCATTATTTTCGATCACAGAGCGCTCACAACGACACACGTCAAGAGCCGGGTCGAAGTGGTCGTTGACCACAGAGCATTAATTCTCTCTACCGATTGACATTCAAAAAGGCGCGATTTTCAAATCAACCAATGACATTTGTGTATTTCGTCGTTAATGACATCAACGCTCCATAATCCGTTCCACTACAGTTTATGATTGTAACGTCCGCAAGCAAGTGGAACGGGAAATGTTGCGATCGTGAACGTGGTCATTGTGAGCCTCTTGTGGAGCGTAGCGTATCATTTTTTTTATTGCGAAGCTACCAGCTTCAGCTTCAACAGGCAGACGGCCCATCTCATGGAAAGTGGTTACCGTCGCCTATAGGTGTTTGCAAAGTCAAAGGAGAAGCCAACGCGTTGTTAACCTTAGAATTGGATAAATAGTTTGATTTCATTCTCCACTACCCTATCGCAGTTTTAACTCCTAAAATTTTCACTCAGTGTTGAGCCGCTTCGATTGATGTTCGAAACGAATTTGACACCAGAGGCTATCTCGTGTTGCGTGAAGAGAAACCTATATCGTGCCATATAATGCATACATGCCATTTTTTTTTTAAGGCGGGGGAAATGCATTTCGCACAGTACCGGGTCCTTTGCTAGGGATTAGACCATATGCATGTGGTAATATTCGGCAAGCACTCTATCGAATTGTATTCGAATAGATGATTCGATACAAGTTGTTACACAAGTATTTATTTTAATTTTGGAGTAACGAAGTATATTATGCTTGGTTTTATTAAATTTTATTTATTTGTTTTACTAATAAAATATTATATAAGTGGAATTAGTTCTATTAATTTATATTTAACAAAATTGGGTCGTTTTGGTCTTACGCCAAAAGGAAGGCTTGCACTGAAAAGCAGCGTTGTGTCGGGTATAATTCCGGCACAGAAATATGCTGAGTGCAAACCTAGTTTGCTGAAAATGCGGCATACAAATTCTCAAAATATTCTCTGTGTATAATAATGTATAAAGTATGTAATTACGTCGCTATTTCTTCAAATAAAGTGTTTCTTTCTTTCTTTCCATACAAAATTTCGTTAACTTGAACGTGATCGAGTAGTCAAAGAACTCGCACTAAGCACACAAATCGACAGATTAAAAATTCGTATCGTATGAATAGCAGTTTTCGTTATTTTTATATCACAGACAGAAGCTTCAAATTAATTTATTGTATAGACATATAAACTATTATTGTGCATTTTCTTTCCAAAGGCATTTTATAATAACAATAACTGTTTACAAATATTCATATAAAAAGCCTTTAGACTTCGTTTTGCGGTACTTACTAAGGTACAATCTGTTGATACAGGTTTTTCATTGTTTTCTTTCAAGCGAATAATGAATGTTCTGATAAAATATTGTATGAGAATGATCTAGAAAATTTAATTGTAAGTAAGAATTTGCTACGAAAGGCTAGTAATTTCACGGTCAAAGTATTTTAGGTTTATTGTTTATAGTAATGCGTCAACTTGTTTCGATTTGTATTTTAATTGCATTCCTACATTTATAACATGAGCTAAACTTGTTTCTACAAATGTTATTCTTATTTTATTTTAAACTAGTAATGCCAGTTACTTCGCAGGCGATACTCACACAGATATAGAGGTCTTGCTTAAAAATAATACACTAAATCCATTATTTATTTTTAATCAATACTATATGTACATAATGTCTTTTTTTAAATAAAACTACATCAAAACATTCGAGTTCCCACCAAAACATCGCATCCAAACTGATTTCTTTTATTTTTAAAGTACGTGTCACATTGACAGTTCGCCATGACAGTTTATTGGTTAATAACTATGGCAGCGCCATCCATATTGTCTTTATTTGTCTATCCTACGAGAACCATCGCTTTTCGGGATAAAAAGTATCCTATGTTTGACCAAGGGTACTTATTATTCTAGCTCTATGATAGTTTCATTGAAATCCGTTCAGTATTAACTTTGGCGTGACCTGCGAATAGACAGCCATAATTTAACATCTATACATTTATTGTAATGAATATTATGTGAATCTATCACCCTAAATTATCCAAAAAAGCAGATCAGTAAAGAAATCGGTAAGAGCTCTTAAGGAGCGTACTCATCTGCGAGCCGTAACCAAGCGGATACAGTAACGTGTTCTAATGTGGCGTCGAAAATGATTTCCGCTCGCGACGCCCAACAAATCGCCTTTGGCCGCGTACTCATCTGTAAGCCGCGTGGATATAGTAATGAGGTTCTAGTGTGGACGTGGCTCGCGAGCACACTGCGAGCACCCTATTTCGCTGAATTTTACCGGTGCCTTTGACGGCGGCGACTGCCGTGGCCTTTGATTTGGGGCAAAAAGTCCAAAAGCAAGCAAAAAGACCAAGGCCGCACTATGATTTTTGGTTACAGTAACTGCAGGTTACGGTTACAGCTCGCAGGTGAGTACGCGGCTTTACACGTTTATGCGGCGGAGCCAGAGTCGATGTATATATATATATATATATATATATATATATATATATATATATATATATATATGTATGTATACATATATACATATATCATATGATTTATGAACCAGGTGTGTAAAGACAATAATAAATGAAAACATGATAAATCCCTAATTAGATTTGTAACAGGGATGGGCCGAAATTTGTTTTACATTCGGTTTGACCAAATATCGGCAGCTTGAGCCGAAGTTTGGAATTCGGCCGAAAATTGGTTTAAATGCCGAACATTTGGTGCAAGAAAAAGTAAAATACCTACTTGCACTATTTTGACTGAAATTAATAGAAATCATATCTATCATAAATGTAAAATAAAATTAGGCTATTATATATTCATGGTTATTTATTTTAGTTAGGAACATGTTAAACCTTAACTTGCAATGTGATAATAATCAAATTAGTTCTTCTTAATGAAAGAGCTTTAGAAATCTTTGCCTAATTAAATATACATCAAATAAAAATAAAAATGAAATAAACGTAGTATTCTTCTAATTCTTTTGAAAATCTCATCAGTAACTAGTGTAACTGCTTAATTATAATGCTTAACTTGAATTTTAAAAAACAAATTTAACGGCCGCATCAGCAATTAGAACTTTATTTTGATTGAAATTACTTTTTTACAAACTAAACAATAATGGTCTTTCTAATAAAGACTTAGAAAAACGCCAAGTTTCGGCATTATCAAATCACGACGTGTTGCTTTTGAAAATTTGCTTTGCGAAATTAAACCGAAGTTCGTATTCGGTTCAAACTATATTCGACCCATCCCTAATTTGTAATGATTGTGCATACAGTGGTTTAATCACAGTTTACGATAGATTCAGTTAAGAAATTAGTACTTAACGAGTATTTATTTATGATGATTAGAATGTATTATATTGAATACAACTTAGTATATGTATATTTATGATACAGGGAAAGTTGTGTAAACTAGTTTCGTTTTATCCAGTCGTAAATTATTATAAGGGTTTCTCTAAAGTGAAATTACGTAAGGGAAACCATCCAGCGACATGATTTATTACCACTGCTAACTTCTACTTAATTAGTTTTGTTATACAAACTGGTATCGGCAGACAGACAAACACACACATTGTATGTCCCTGATCTAAGCAAGTTACGCTTGTGTTATGGGTAATATACAACGGACCGCTCTGGGGCCGTTCCCAGACACCCAGACCATAATAAATAACGGAAAGTTCCTTTACGAAATTTACCGTAATCGAACCCGGAGCCTCAGCGTCGCAGTGATATATATTTAATACTGCAATAAGGAAGTTGACAGTGAAATCAACTAAGATACTTTTTATCATCTAATAAAGCGCCGCCGATGCCATCTAGATTTTGTACGAGTATTGCATAATATTATGACGCAATTTTTATAACTAGTCAAATAGCGTATCTATTAATTATTATATTTTAAACAATATGTACAACATACCACCTATACGAACAAAGCGCTTTGAGTCCATCTTCATTATGCGCACCGCAAAGGAGTGGAACTCACTGCCGGAGTCTTTTTCCGAAACCTACAACCTGGGTGTCTTCAAGTCTCGTGTAAAGGTAACTTCTAAGTAAGCGTGCTCGATCTTAGACCATATCTCCACTCAAAATCGACGAGATAATGGTCAAACGCGAACCTATACAATAATAAAAAATATCTATATACATATGATAAAATTGTAGGGGTCAAATTTCTGTACAATGAAAAAAATGCTAAAAACCAAGTTAGGGGGATGTAAGAAGTGAAATAGAACTAAGTAGATTTTATTCAAATTTTTTGTTTCTCTGTTTGTCTGTCTGTTTATACCAGCTAATCTCCGAAACGACTGGACCGATTTAAATGAAATTTTGTATGGTGGAAGCTTATATCCTTGGTCAACAAATAAGATACTTTTGATCCCGAAAAATTAAAGAGTTCCCGTGGGATAGTTAAAAAATACTTTCCACGCGGACGAAGTCGCGGGCATCAGCTAATATAAAATAAAATTATTGCTATCATATTTTAAAGTTTTTTTTTTAAATGTTAAATTTGACTTCAATGCAAACGGCACTGATTTTGCCAATGTCAAAGTATAAAGAGACAAGTGGGAAAGAAAACAAAATATTTTAAAGTTACGATGATGACATGATATCAGAACACACGCTCTTTTATATCAATATTGTTTCAGAATTTATTGTATGTATCTGTCAAACTACCCCAATTGTCAAAACTAAAAACATATAAGAGGTTCAATACATTTGATCATAAGTTCGTAACCTACAATATCAGGCATTTTAACTCTTATGAAATGTGATCTTACATTTTCGATCAAAATTCTGGCAGGCTCGGAAATCAAAGCTCTAATGTTCGTAGTAGGAGCGGTTGCTTTAACCGAAATCGGGTTAAACAGTATTATATACGTTAAAGGTAGATCTACATTCTAAGCATTATACATGAATTGCTTAAATTTGTGCTAGTTATTTTACGGATTTTAGTTTCTTTTTTATGTTTGCTTATAGGCAAACTGGCAGATGGGTCCACTTGATTGCAAGTGGCTACTGTCGCCCATGGACATCTGCAACACTAAAGGAGCCGATGCGTTGCCTACCTCGTTAAGACTTTAATAATCTGTTTACGCCCTTTTCGAAGAGCCCCATATTGTAGCGCTCTGGGAAAACCGCGGAGGGCGCTCATTCTACAGCTTGCTCACGTATGGCATAAAGGAGCGAGCGCCACGTACAGTGGATAATTTCCAGGTGTCAAGGAAGTGTGGATGAACTCCCAGTCACCGGCGAGCAGTGCGGTGGTAAAATGGCGACGTAGGTACCAAACCAAACAGCTCCTCAGAACACCCCCCATTGTAAAGACGGTCGAACGCGCTGAGAGCGCCATCGAATAAAACTATGAATAAATTATTTAATAAATATACAAACACACACAGTGTATATTTTCATGTTAAACAATTTATACTTGTGTTATGGTTAATTAATATAATATAGAACGGAGAACTCTGGAGTAGATCTCAGACACTTAGACCAAATTCAACATTATTTATACATTACGATTATTAAGGTACGTATGGCATTTAAAGTCCAACATTTAAAATGTTTTCCCCATACAAATAAGGAAAAGTAGCTTTGGTTTTTTGAAAGTTACAACATACTCGTTTTATACAAATCAATTAAGCCTTATATAAATAAATACGCGCACCTTCTGCAGTCTTTTAAAGGGGGACAAGGTTTTATGCGCATCACAAGATCTTCCTCCATACGAGATCACAGATTTATAACTGAGAAAGGCTATTTTGTTTTAAAATATTATTACTATTTTTACGTACTTTATGTCGGTTGTTTAGTACTTATATCTAATATTTTATATCACTAGGAAGTTTTTTGTTCCTTCAGCCTTCTATGTCTCTAGGGTTAAAATTGCGTTTTATTGTTTATATTTGTATTTTTTTTTGTTTTTTTGGAGAACTATCTTTCTTTATTTTCACTATTTTAACTGGGAAGGTCAGAGGTAAGAGATCCAGAGCTAAATATCCAAAAGGGTGATCTGTCTATGATCTGGAGAAACTTCCCGCCGAGGTTTTCCTCTGCGCTACGACGTGGGGTCATTTAAGAAGGGCGTTCTAAAATTTCTTAGAGGCCGGCAACGCGTTGGCGACGCCCCTGGTATTACAAACGCCCATAGGCGACGGTAACCACATTCCATCAAGTGGGCCATCCGCCTATTTGCCTGCTTCAGGCAATAAAAAAAAAGGGTAGACTGATCATGTATATGTCTGTAAATACTGCCCTATGAATATACAGTTCCGAATTTTAAATGAACAATCAAGGAAAACCTTTTTTTAATGGATGTATAGATTTGCGTTTGACCACTGAATCACGTGATGTTGAGTGATGACGCGGTGTAGGATGGAGCACACTTACCTAGAAGATACCTATTTACTCGTGACTAGAAGACTTCAAGATTGTATTTGTCAGGGAAAACAGATTCCATCAAATTATTCTATTCTTCGGTAGTGCGAGCTAGTAAAGATGAAGCGAAATGCTTGGTTCTGACTGGTGTTGTTTTCACCATGTAACGGTGGCGCAAAGGCGCAAACCGGTGCGTCTGGTTCTCCGATGGTAAAATGGGGATGGAGGAACCAGCTCGTGCAGTTCTAAGGAACACTCCCCGAAATGTATCCGATAGAAGACAGATAGACTCGCGGCCTTGCGTCTATGCTCCAGACTCTGAAGTCGAGCATAAAAAAAACGGTCATTGCCGACCAGCTTCCTGGCTGCCTCTTATCTCAATTGATTCCAACACCTCCAACTGATATTTGGCTGAGCCGTCTCAAAGATGAGAACATTACTCCATGCACGAACGAATTTGTGCTTGGTATAAGTTCAGCAGGTGTTCCGACGTTAACTACTGTCTCACCTTGAGTTAGATGAGTGGATGTTATTTTACACCCGTTCTTTTAAAAATATTATAATTTATTGTAGCGTGTGTCCCCGCTCCCCTATTCTCAAGGAATGATTATAGCAGGATATAAGTATCATTCGATTAATAAAAGGATGTAGAGGATCGTTTAAATGGAAATAGATTGAGTGGGAAGGTTGCAGTTAAAACTGTAATTAACAATTAGGTAGATGACACATATTACAATAAATTCAAGCATTATTTTCTTATAAAAGAGCGGGTACTAAAATATCATACTTTTGTTATATTATTTTCAAAATTATCATGATGAAAATAATTTTAATATTGTTTAGACAATAACACCGGCCCACAAAAACGTGGTCTGTACTTTTGAACAAACCCATCTATTCTTATGTATTTCGATGCCTCAGAATTTTGAGGGTGTATGAACCAAACTGACACCAGATTCGGATTCAGCGCAGTGTAATTAATACGCAATTTGACTCGTTTAAGTTATCATGTTTTAGGGATGACTTAATGGTTGGAGGAGCGAGACGCAATGCTCCTCCGTCTCAAAGGAAGATCTTCCAGCGAGGCTATTGTTGGTCCTCGTAGGCCTAGGTCCATCTATTGTTGTTGGAAATTGGTATATATTATTTGTACGTTTCGGGAATCGTTTGCAACCTCAATTATTGTACAGTGCCATATATTGGCTTGTAAGTGTTCCACTACAGTGTCATAACTTACTAGGCTCATACAAAATCTAGTTGGCTTCGGCGTTTTGTAAGATGTTAAAAATTTCTCAGTTCATTTGACAGTCAACTACCCTGTTAAATAAAAATAATAACAGCTCATGAACGTCCCACTGCTGGGCTCGGGCCTCCCATTTATACGGGAATGGACAGTATAGTTGCCCGCCACGCTCGTCCATGGCGGATTGGTGGGTTTGACACATCGGTTATCTCGATGTGTAGGTTTTCTCACAATGTTTCCTTCACCGTTAGCACTTGGTTAATTACGTGGCACTTACGTAATACGTAACTACCCTATTGGTAGAACAAAAATATGCATTAAACATTTTAATTTCTAAGCAGGTATCATTGTGTTATTTTCCTCATTGTGCATTAGACTGTGCTTTTTGTATGTTAGATTTTTGATAACGAAATAGTCACAATTGTAAAATCGGAAAAACCAATTTATCATATTTGTTTTTCGTACTTATAATTAAGTCAGCACTTAAATCTTCATATGTGTATTTCTTCTGTTCATGTGTATGTCACTGAACTCCCCCTAATCGGTTAGACCGATTTTGATGAATTTTTGTGTGTTTAAATTGATTGACCTACGCAAACTTTAATTTGAGTGGGTCTTCGAATGGTTTATATTCCCAATTGGAATCGGTAAGTGGTGCTGTGATCGGGTCCCAGGATTTTGCTGAAATTATGTGTGTTTGAGTGGGTCCCGGGATGGTTTAGGTTCATAATTGGATCCGGTAGGCGTCGCTGCAATCGGGTTTCTGGTTTTTATTTTTTCAGGGCACGACAACATCTGGGGCCCGCTGGTAAAATTATGATTTTTAAGTATAACAAAAAACAATTTAATTGGGTTTTAATGGTGGTTTCTAGACTTTTAAGCCAAGTCTGTTTTGGATATTCGGCACTTCACAGGTTTTTCAAATGAAGTTTCTTCATTTTCTTAAGCCTCTGTGTAGCACAGCTGAACTGTAGTTAATCAGCTGGTGCCATTAAACGGAGTTCTTGTGACAACTCAAAAGGCCACATTTAACTATACAGTCCACATTTCTCACAAAACACATAATTAATACTCAAAAACTATCAATATCCTACAACTATTGTTCATTTAAAGTAATTTTACACATTTTTAGAAAATAAAACTGCACAGCACAGCATCTCCTTTCAGTTCCCGCCAAAAACTCATATGTCAACAATAATATAAGGCATCAAGTGCAGTATACATTTTTAGATGTTAGTTATTGGTTAAAATATTCTCAAAGATGCAGAAAAAATGGGTTAGGTAAAGTAAAAAAGCGTGTTAAATGTGATCTGGTATCTCTAAAACATTAGATAATGCAGCGAGTCCAACCTATTATCCTGAATCATGCCCCACATCCTGTTTCCTATATTTATCAATTGACCACATCACTATTTTAACGATTTCCGGTTTTTATTCTCTGTGAACCACAGACTGCATAATGATTATTTGAATTGCACAGAGTATCATGTATATATTTGTATGAACCGATATACATATGTATGTACATCAGTATAATAAATATGTATTAATGGCCATGTAAGTAATATGCATTTCTTAAAAATTACACAGCATTTATGTTATACTTTCCTTCATTTCTTATATATCAATAAAATAAACAATTACGTGAATGACTGTTATCGCTTGAAGCGATATCTCTCAAGCAGTGTAACATAAAAGTTACATGAAAAACGTTAAATAAACACTAGAATTGTTATACACTAATGACTATGTCACTCATTGGTTTTAATTGAAAAAAGTAAAGTATTAGAAGTATAAACAACCAGACCAATTTGCGTGTATACGTATTGCGCTTTATAAAACAGTACAAAATGTTTATGCTTAAGTCAAATTTCAAACAAATAAAATTATTCACGATCCAAAAAAATATACGACCCCAAGGTGTTATTCTGTCTATCATTATATTAATGTACTCTGTGGTATTATGAAAGAAAAAAGGAGATCCTAGTAATTCGATTTACAGAGTTACGTTTTTTACTCTGCGATCGTTATTTTTACTGTTTTACGGTTATCCGCAATATTTATGTGTATGGACATTTACCTACACTATCTTTTATCTCCATTTGCTTAGAAATCAATAAATGTACTTGAATTTGTGACGTGAATCAATATCGTCTAGGCAACCATTCTCCATCTTAATAGAGCGTAATGTTAGGACGACATAACGATCTGTTAAAGAAGCGGAAGGTTAAATGTTATTTCGATTAGAGATGCCCCGAATAGGTAATGGTTTGGCTGAATACCGAATATTCGACCGAAGCGGCGAATATTCGGCTGCCGAATGTTCGGGGTAAGATATGCGCGATTCGCGCGTGCAGATTATTATTGCAGCACTAATTTGTGAAGTATTTTCTTACGTTCTCGCAAATGATAGGTACTTATAATTAAGTCTATGTTTTAAAGATTTTAAATAATTTTTATTTGATAAAATAAAAAAATAACATCGTCGCGTTTAACAATGTTAATATATAGTTTAACTATCAATTTTTGATGGAAATATACAATTTTGAGTAATACGTGGGGTGTTTTTGTATTCGGTCGAATAGTGCACAGTATTCGGCTGAATACCGATTAGCTGCCGAATGTTCGTGGCATCTCTAATTTTGATGATGTTTAACCTGAAACAAATCAGGATATTTAATTTTATCAGGGTAATATTTATGATAAGTTAGCGGTCTATAATATACTTAATATCCGTATAAGTATTTAGTCACAAAATAAATAACCTTACTCATTGTGGTGTTACTTAGTTAACTGTTGTTTATATTGACGTTGTGGCCGGAATTTTGTTTGACTCAACAATGAGAATTGTCAAAGGAAAAACAAAGAAACTATAAACAATATTTTTTATTGAATGACATCGCTTGGGAATCAATAAACATTTTCATTGTATGTATCATATATGCGACACATATACATTAGAAGAATAGAAGAAATGTATTAGAAATATGACTTTATGGTTACTTTCACTTTGTTCGTTAGATGTCACGAGTTTTAGATTATTGTACTATTTTAACGAGTTTATTTACCGACAGAATAATAGAGGGTACTTTTTATCCATTCTGTCATCGCTTGAATATAAAAGCATGCGGACGGAATGTCGAGACAACATTCCCATGCCGACTTTGGACACGTGCAGAGTCTCGTTCCAGCTTTGGTCTGATGCATATGTCTTAGTAACGCTCTAGGGTGGCTATTTATTATGCGAGAAGTAAGACTTAATTACATCTGTTATTAATAGTATTGATTTGTCGTCATTTTTTTATTACTAGAGTACAGCAGATTGACGGCCCACCTGATGAAAAGTGTTTACCTACTGTTGTCCGTGGACAATAGTAACACTAAGAGCGCTTTCCTTTAGTATCTCACAACGCCCAAAATGTTCCGCCTGCCGTTCCACATAGCGACCACGGTCGTTATGGTCGTGGCGAAAACGTCACTAATGACTTCATTGTTTTCGATCACATAGCACTCACAACAACCCATGTCAAGAGCTGGGTCGAAAGGTGCGTTGACCACACAGCATTAATTCTCTCTATCAATTGACATTGAAAAAGGCGCGATTTTCAAATCAACCAATGACATTTGTGTATTTCGTCGTTTATGACATCAACGCCCCATAATCTGTTCCACTAGAGTTTATGATTGTGACGTCCGCAAGCAAGTGGAACGGGAAAAATAGCGGTCGTGAACGTGGTCGTTTTGAGTCTCTTGTGGAACGTAGCCTAAATGTGCTGCCGGCTTCGAAGGGGTGATTGGAACCTTTCCACTAATGGCGGAACACAACTCCAGTTTGTTATGGCGGCATACTCTAGACCAGGCGTGTCAGACATCCAGGCGGGCAAATGCCCTACCATTTGGGGTTTAAATCTACTATTACAATATCTGTGCGTTGTGAAGATAATCAAAGTAAGATTCCATTGCGATAGTGTCCACAATTCGTATTCTACTAAATCCAGAATATCTTCTCGATATCATCGCGGCGGAATAATGGTAAAATCGGCATTCATTACCTTTAGCGGAAATGGCGGTAGCCGAAATTAATTTTGAAAAGCTACCAAAAATTTAAACAATTATAGATATGATTATTATGGTGTGCCAATAAAATTATGTAAGAACAAGTTTTCATATTTTTTTGCCGAACTATATAAAGATTTTATTTTTCTATAAAATAAATGATATCTGAATGTCTGTCATAAAGATCATGTTCGAAGATAGCCGATCAACAGATATCTCTAAAAATATTTTGCCAAGGTGAACTAGACCGAGATTTAAATATTTAAGTTTGGTCTGTGAGTCAAGTTTTTGTGTGGCACTTATATAAGCAGATTGCATGTATTACATTACTGCATTTTATGCTTTCTCTTTATTTCACGCTGTTCTCGGGTGAATGTGTTTTATTATAGTAGATCTTTAGCTATAGAAACGCACAACAATATATATATATATATATATATATATATATATATATATATATATAGGTCGAAGTCTTTTGTGTTTTTACAAGTGACACGGAAAAAAGGGTTGCTAGAGACCTTAAAAAGATTCTCACTAAATATGCGCTCTTCATTTCATTAGGAAGGTCCTCCGCATTAATTTTCGATTTTTTCCTTAGTCCAATAGAAGAAAAATCATATCTCCGTTGTTAGTAATTGATTTAGCAGCAAAATTCGATATACTTTTTTGTAAGAAATCAAACGCTCACATTTTTCTCGTAAATCTAACCATTTAACAAATTTAAATGGTTACATTTACGATAAAAATGTGTGTGTATATATATATATATATATATATATATATATATGATGACATATGTAAGAAACCCTTTGATACTACCCGTGATCAGAAGGCTGGCTCATATTTCGCACAACAAATAATTATTGCCATATGCTCCCCGTTGGCAGTGATCTCTTGCATAGTGTATTTTAGTTTTGATGTCTTTCGTTATTTAATTTTAATTTTTAGTGTATATATATATATATATATATATATATATATATATATATATATATATATATATATATATAAAAATGGTATGTAGTGTTAGTGCAATATTCATACAACAAAACCCGTAGCAATAATTATAACTGATTCATAGATTTAACTTTTTTAATACTTGCAACAACTCAGAAGCGTCTATGGTAAAAAAAACTAAAAAGGCTAGGAATGACAAGAATTTGTTACATTCTCGTTTGGAAATTTTATATATTATATAAAATTTATTTAAAGTTCTACATATAATAAAATAAGCCGAACACAGTAAAAACCATTTTATTTTCATGTTGGCAGACGCGATAGATTTTTACTGTTAGATTTATTTTACTACATGAAAACTTTAAATATAATATATATTATATAATATATAATATATTATCTAAAACTTCCAAACAATAATGTAATAAATTTTTGTCATTCATAACGTTTTTAATTAAAATAGTTTATCAATGACTTCAATCCGCTATCGGTTGTGCCAATTTGCTATGTAAAAATGTTCTAAAAATGTTTGTCCAGTGTATAGGAGTCAGTGTATGAAATGTATTTAAGCAGTAAGGTTCTCTGATTATAAGTATAGTGACCAGTTGCTGTTCTACCATAAACCCGTCTGAGTTGTTGCAAGTATTACAGATGAATCTGGATCTACACGATGCTGTGCTGCTGACTACGTCAAAAAAATCGTCTAACTAGCGTCCACACCACCCGATTTGATTGGAAACTATCGAATGGACCGGTCCCGACCAACCAGTGACCTAGGATTTCATATTTCTATCCGTACTACGTAATTCGATTGCCACTCTAGTCAAATTGATCGTAAAATTGTATCGTGTGGAAGCCACATACAGTGAATTAAAAAAAAACAACTGTGATATAGGTACAACCTACGTACATAGGTAGACGAACCGATGGACGCGATGTGTTTATAAGGGTTTGGTTTGAGTTAAAAAAAAACTGTTTCTATATGTAGAATATTTTAATGAAATTGATACTTACTTCAAGTACCTGGTAACTGGATTAGCTTAATTGAATATTGATCGCAGTTTATTAGTATTCTACGTCTTAGTACCAAATGTTTTTCTAATGAACCATTAAGTTTAATGTTTTGATTGTTGGAATGAAACAATCTAGCGACCTGTCTGTATAGGCATTACTTTAGGTTATGTAGGTAAAACGTTCCCATATATACAGTCATAACATTGCTAACGATAAGATGTAGGAAGTATGCAATCACTAATTTTATGATGCGGGGTGCGGCCGTAGTTCTGTCAAAACCATTATTGTTTTTATTCGCTTCATAAGTCCCGTATTGTTTTTGAGCGAAGCTCAACTTTTTTAAAGACATCATAGAAACATTTTTTATAAAAAAAATATATAATTACAATATTTTTTATAAAAAATACATTATTACAATATTTTTTTATAAAAAATACACAATTACAATATTTTTTTATAAAAATATTTAAAATACAATATTTGATTAAAAAATATAAAATCTTGCCGCTCGCCGGCAGCGGGGTCCAAACTACCGGTGGTTAGGGCTCCAGAGAAAGGACTCACCTCACAATCCGTGCCGCGTCCAAGAGTGCTGTCTTCTGTGTCTGGCCTTTCACCCAGTTTTCTACCGAGTGTCTCTCTGGGTGACGATCGAGGCTCTTCAGTATAAGACCGTTGACGGTGACAACTATCTGCACAATGCTCGTTGACTCCAGACGCCACATAGCGGTGACCTCATGAGCAAGACCTAAGTATTTACTTAGTTTCTCTTTTTCTATCTTCACGAGGCTATAGGAATGCGTGATACTGATGTCAACGAGCATTGCTCGTCGCGCAGATCGATCTAATATCACGATATCAGGCTTATTGGCTACAATAGTCCTGTCCGTGGCATGAATGTTTTCCAGAACTGGCTGTGGCGAATAATGGTAATGAGGCAACTGCCGATTATTATTATTATTTGTATGTCTTTGAAGACCTCGAGACATAAAAATGGCCCGGACTTTTGAAGGGCTTGCACGGGGCCATGGGAAGGCCAACACGTAGAGGCCCCTTGACAAAAATGTAAATGTAGCGTGACACTAACCGGCGATTATCCCTGTCTACGCCATATAATAATGCACCCAAGGACAAGCCCCGGCCAGTGTAGGACTATTCTGGGAAATGAGAACAAAAAATACCGGGCTATTGGGGTGAACTGCTACTGGTACTAGGGGTCTGGGAATATGCGTCTGCCCGTCATGTGTCCCTGGAGCTTGAGTCTTAGCACTAGCGATCTCCACTCCTTGCTGGCTGGCTAAGGCAAGCACGGAGGCAGGGGCCTTGCTTTGGTGGCCCTGGAGACGGGTCCGAGGTGTCGCTACTCACCTAATGCTTCGTCACAAAGCCCCCCTGCGAGCTTATTATTATTAATTTTATCATGCAACGCCGAAGAAAATGAATCTCTTTCACGCACCGTAACCCGTTTGTCTTTAATGTCGGTTTTTCATATAATTATCATAGTTTATGACGAATTTTAACCATAATATAATTACGTTTTAACGGTAGCGCGGTATTTTATTTGATTATTATTCCGACGTTTCGGCCACTTTCCAGTAGCCGTGATCACTGAAGACAAAGATGTCGAGAGTTATTGTTTAACCCCCAACTTGTTCATTTTAATTATTTAATTTTTGTTTATGTTTATTATTTACTATATGGGGCCTAATCTAAATTACTACCGCGTCGCAACATGTTCTAGCTTGAAGAGAAGAAACAGCGGTAGAAACTCTTCAGCAACATGCCTAGCTCTAATAATTTTACATAAATTTAAAAGGGAGGTAAAACAAAAAAGAAAATTGTAACTCAAGTTGTGATGTGTTCCAGTGAACGCAGAAAGAGCTCACAGTGTCCTGTCCTGAGGGCTGGCAGTTGTTTCTTATTCGGTTAAGGTCGAGACTCCACCATAGCGAAGATGTGTGCGGTGTGCTGTGTGCTGTGCGAGAAGAGATGTTTTTCAGCTCGGGTGAATCCACCGAAGCTTTGCGGAAATGTGTAGTGTAACAGAGATGTGTGCTGGCTAGCCTTACGAGTGTGTGAGGCATTGAGCAGTACGCATTACTGGCTGGGAGGGTGACATCGATCACTGCACGCCGCTCACATCTCTCGTCTTCGCCGTGCCTCGTCCGCGCACAGCTCACATGTCCGCGTCCATCGCGCCATACAAATATGACATATCTCCGCACAGCGATCTCCACTGAAGCTGAGCGGAGAGATGTCTCAATAACGCAATTCTATTGGTTGTTTAAAAAACATCTCTCCGCTCGTCTCGTCTCCGCTTTGGTGGAGTCCCGGCCTAATAGTTTTGATGATCGGATCCCAAACAGGTGGTACTCGCCAACCATATTCTCTATTGACATTTGTGTTTTCTGATTTTAATAGCCTCACGCATCATTCTGGGTGTGAAATGATTCTCTTTAGCGGTGCGTAAATTTTAACTAGTAATAGGAAAATGAATTGTTAGTAAGACAGAAAATTAGCATTTGTCTAGTATGGCGTTGTATAATAAATATGATCCAATATATAAATTTATTATTATTTTGTACCATAAAATTCACGTGCGTTCCAGTTACGAAATTCAATTATTAACGGTGTTTAACGACGTATCGATATTTTATTTATTTATCGATACGATAAATAGTGTTGCGAAACGATCCAACGTATTGTATCGAATACACGATGCGTGTCAAGGATACGATACTTGTTGCGAGTTAAGTCTGGACACATTTTTTTTGTATATATAAAAATATTTGAAAAAAGAACATCAATTAATGATTTTTATAAATAATTGATGTTTTCTGAAACATGTATGTTATTTTTTTATTTATTGTTAAATGAATATGTAAACATGTCGTAATTGTTTTCGGTGTTTTCTCTTTTGGTGTGTATGGTATAATGTGTTCTGTAAACGAAATTCAAGTGTCTGTCATTGGTTGTCACATTTTCACCATAGCCGGGTTTCTTCTATATTTCATTATTTCTACTTTTTCCTTAATATTAGTAGAAATATGTCATTACTAGTATGGAGTTCCAAAATTTTAATCAGTAGTAACGCAAAATATAGGAATCGGTTGTTGTATAATACATTAATGGACGGCCTCTGTGGTTGAGCGAGCTAGGCCTTTGCCGGCTTACCTCATTGCAACGCAGAGGCTCCGGATTCGATTCCTGGTATAGTAAATTTCGGAAACGTATTTTCTCCGTTATTTACTATGGTCTGGGTGTCTGGGATCGGCCCCAGAATGGTCCGTTGTATATTACCCATAACACAAGCGTAACTTGCTTAATTTGGGGATATACAGTGTGTGTGCTTGTCTGCCGATTTATTACTGACATTTTGTTTAGCCTGTACCGCGAAATATAACAATCCAAACATATTGGTCTACGTGTGTTCACACGCAAGTACTTCCGTGCGAGTGTGTGCGTGTGCGTACGAGTTTGCTCATGTGATAGGTTTTTGTTTATTTATTTAGGTTTATGGCTTGGCAGCGAGGCCTTTAAGCCAGATCTTAGATTACAATACAGTTTCTTCATTTTCTTAAGCCTATGTATAGCTCAGCTGAAATGTAGGTTATCAACTGACGCCATTCAACGGAGTTCTTGTGACAACTCGAAAGGCCACATTTGACTATACAATTCACATTCTCACAGAAACTTAAGTACTGCTACTTACTGCTCAAAAACTATCAATATCTTACCACTACCTACTGTACATTCTAGAGTAATTTTACACATTTTTAGAAAATAAAACTGCACAGCACAATATCTCCTTTTAGTTCCCGCCAAAAAGTCTCTGTTATAGGTTTTATATTTGAGGAACTAATAAAAACTCGGTAAATTCGTAGTTTCATGTAAGAAGACACAATGTGAATTTTTTCGTTTAGTACCATAAAGACTGAGATTTTTTAAAATATTATCTACACGTTCTATTTATGTTACTATATACGATATAGAATGAAAAATTGCTAAAACTGCTAGTGAGCTATTCGTATTTCATTATTTTACAAAACCAAAATGTTCATTATCATATGTATTCTCTTAACAATATCCAGTGTTACGTAAGCATGAGCAAATCGTAATCAATTGTATGCTTTGTAATTGGTCAATTAGTTGATTAATGGAGTAAATTACGTAAATCTTTTGTAATTATTCATAGAAAAATTGATAATATAAAACCGATTCCAGTGGAGCATTTAAAAAGTTTCGGGAGACCTATGTAGTCTAATTTATCCGGGCAGGAACAGAGAAAGAATACAATTTCCTGCGGCTGGGCGGCCTGTCGTAAGAGGCGACAAAACAACCCACAGCCAGGTGGTAGGGCATTTGCCCGACTGGATGGCTACCACCCCTGGTCTAAAGTATGTCGCCATAACAACCTTGAGTTGTGTTCCGGGGCTTTAGTGACCAGGTTTCAGTTTCCCTTAAGAGAGCAGCAGCGCATTTGTAGCACCTTTGGTGTTGCAAATGTCCATAGGCGATGGTAGTCGCTTTCCATCAAGTGGGCCGTCTGCCTGTCTGCTGAACTCCTGCAATAAAAAAATTAAAAAATGACCAGCGATCTTCAATCATATTTCAGAAATGTCAACCATTATAAGCATTTTAGACAGTAATTCATGAACATATATAATCAACCGTTAACAAAATATTGTAGACTAGAATTAACCCGTGGGTCAAACTCTAGTGTGTAAGCTCTTATTTAAAGAGCAAGCGTTAATACAGGCTACATTCTATTGTTACGAGTTACGGGACTGGAATTAAAATGCCGTTTGGAATTACTATAGAATTTATTAGAACTATACAAACACGTATAACACAGGTACAAATATAACTGGACACAACCAGTACAAACGTAATACACGATTCAATAACACGCGCAAAGTCCGTCACTATATAGCTTATCGAATGTACACACGTCTTGTCTCGCTTGTGACCATCGCTAGACTGCCGATCTCCCCATCGGGCCATTGTTATATACTGCACCGATACAATATGGCTGCCCGCCCGCGTAGATCGAATTTCTTAGAATTCGTAATCTGCACACCTGCCCAACTATGCCTGCAAACGGCCATAAACGAGTACAATACACAACAGGCTGTTTTTTAATTACAAATTTTAAACATAAGGTAAACAAAAGACTAATGCAGGTGTGCATTAGTCTTTGTCGGTCGTAACAGTATTATATTAAATATTTATGTTAGTGTTATTTGCCCTCGGAAGATTCACTTCATTTTATATCGCAAACTATCCCATCTCCCGGTTTGAAAAGTATTTATGTCCATTTTCGGTATTAAAACTACATTTAAAATAAAAAATACAATAACGCCGATCCAGTACTCCTAGTAGTTTTTCTGTGAAAGCTTAACAGGCAGACAGATCGACTTACCATCGCATTTTTTTATAGATGATAAATTTTTATATATATAAACTTGAGAAATGATTGGTGTCCCATACAAACTTTCATCCTCTATTTCAACCCGTTCTAGTTTTATTTATCTATCCCAATCTACCTATCTATAACCTATATAAATTATCAAAATAACCAAAATGGCAAATCAGAAGAAAACAAAATCTATCCTACTTTCTGGGATAACCTTTACATAAATCTATACCACTATCCGAGATGAAAAGTGTCCCTTATCCACCCTCTGTATTAAAATTACATATATACCTACTTTCAGCCAAATCGGTCTAAGTTTCTCCGTGAAAGCATCACAGACACACAGAAAATATACTTTTATCTCGGAAACTTTTCCATTTTTCGGGATAAAAAGTATCCTATGTTCATATTATTCATGTCTATGACTGTGTTCATCCTCGGCATCGAAAATATATAATATGTATACTGATTTTGAGCCAAATCGGTCCAGTAGTTTTTCAGTGAAAGCGTAACACAGGGACAGAGTTACTTTCGCATTTATAATATTAATAGGGATTAATAGGGATATTATAAACCGGACCTATATCTTACCAACTGTATATTTGCATTACTATCGGTTAAAATTTTACATAAGTTCCATACGACTAATGTCAAAATTGAACCAATGATAAGGCAAATGAATAATAAGATATAGGAACCGTCCATGAATCTGTTAAGACTATGTAATAATGCGTAATATTTATCTATTAAAAGCAATAATCTATACTAATATATAAAGCTGAAGAGTTTGTTTGGTTGTTTGAACGTGCTAATCTCAGGAACTACTGGTCTGAATTGAAAATGTCTTTCAGTGTTAGATAGCCCATTTATCGAGGAAGGCTATAGGCTTATTTATATCACCACGCTAAGACCAATAGGAGCGGAGCACCAATCAAGAATGTTTCAAAATCGGGGGTTTTTTAACTTCCTTTTTTTAAACTATTCCACGCGGACGAAGTCGCGGGCAGAAGTTAGTTATTCATATTTTTACCAGTACTTAACACTCAGTAGTAGGTGGTGATCCATGCAGCTTCGCAAGGCGTTGTAAATGAAACTGTTTTCGTAATCAGTGTAATTATCGTATGTCGTATAATGTAATATTGCTTTCTTTTTATTCTTTTGCGATCTTTCTTCATCAGAAAGAAATATTAACTGACCCACATCAGTATAATATAGTCGATCTAGCATCAGTGTAGCGCAAAAAAGACTAGATCGTCCAAATGATTAAATCTATACATATAATAAAACTGTAGAGGTCGAATTTCTGTACAATGAAAAAAAATGCTAAAAACCGAGTCAGGGTGTAAGAAGTGAAATTGAACTAATTTAGATTTTTTTTTTTTTTTTTTTCTCTGTTTGTCTGTCTGTTTGTACCAGCTAATCTCCGAAACGACGGGACCGATTTAAATGAAATGTTGTATGGTGGTAGATTATATCCCTGGTCAACATAGGATACTTTTGATCCCGAAAAATTAAAGAGATCCCGTGGGATAGTTAAAAAACCGTACCACGCTGACGAAGTCGCGGGCATCAGCTAGTTGGTGAATAATATTAGGAATATCTCCTGATAACCTATCAAAATATATAGCTACATCCATATATCGTGTAGTCTAGAAGATTAGGATAAAAAAGATTTTTTTCCAGGAAATCAACTTTAAGTTTTCAAATCAAATTTTTTTCTATTTCTACCATTAGGTCGACCTACATAAATATGTAATAAACTATTTTACCATGAAATTATACGATCATTCAGAGATATCCATTTGTATTTGATCACTGTATTTTTAGGTGCAAAATTGATTTTATGATCATGATGTTATATTTTGTTCACCTAAAATGCTATTTTTCCAGACAACCTTCGTATGGAGTATAAGAAATACAACAAAAGTTTTTAAATTCGCACTTCTACAATAATGTCGTTTAGTTATAAGCAAATAGTATTTTTAATTACAAGACAAAACTTTTAACGAGTGCAATAAATACACTAGGGACTCGTGGCATTATTATTGCATTAACATCAAGACCACAATTTTTTTTTGATGATAAATAAATATTTACAAAGTTAATACATGTTTGTCGATATACTAAGTATACTAGGTATTAACAACGTACCCGTATATCTATGAGTCAATCTTTAATTTGTACAGCTTCTGAGTTCTGTCGTCCTAGTACATAGGTCTAAACTGACTAATCCATGAAATTCTAGAGTTTATTAACAAACAGGGTATTATTGTGTTGGTGCATTGCGTTACTTGCGAAACGGAGTACACGTAAATTACCGTCTTCCTTTTGACTGTCACGTCACGATTGTAAGCATACTTACTGTGCGTTTCCATACAATCCAAAACATTAACTTTAATTGTTTCGTAGGGATTGATAATTAATACTATGCTTTTGTTGATATTATACTAGTTGCATATTGTTATACAAGTTGTTAACATCCGTCCATTGACTTTGCGAAATATCTAAAACCAGCTGTATCCATCACTTTGTTTTTGTGGGACTTGTTTTTAGTTCCCGGCACGTATTTTAAGCGGTCGGCAGAATAGCAGGGATCGCTTTGACATATCGATATTTCATTTGTGTGCAGCCCAAGGTAACCGCTCAAGAATCGTGCCGGGAAGCATGCTTATATTCATATGTTGTTAGATGAATGAAAAATATTCAAATGAATAGACGAATATTTAGAGTATAATTTATGTTTTAATTAAATCTGTTTGGCCGTTTCGGAGGCTATTCAAACTTTCAGACGGACTGACAAATTTATTTTTGAAACTGTCATTAAGTTTAAGCACTGTGCAAATGGCACTTTTCACATCAATTTTGGCATTTCTTTGGAAGTCGTGCACATACAATTAGTTCTCATTATTATAGATATACGTTTTAATAGTTATGCCATTTTAAAAAGAATCACAAACTAGGGTATTTTCTGAGGCTTATCTTGTATAAACTTAACATGTAAATATACTGCTAGAGTTGTTACGTTTTCCCGAAGTATTTCATATCAATATCTAAAAACTATACCTGTATCAAATTCAACCGAACCAACGTGAACTGTTGAAACTTAAGGGCCTTCTGTTGCATATAAATACTAAGCCGTGATGGGGTAAATAGTTTCAATTCACTTTCACAATATTGTACTACTAGAAATTATAATGTCATAATAAACATTACGTTTGTACATACCTATGATAAATTTGTTTTTTTTTTAAATTTAATTTATTCATGACCATAGCTATGTCTTTCAGTCGGAAACATGTTTAAAATGAACTTATGCTATGTGTAGCACAGCTGAACTGTAGGTTATCGGCTGGTGCCATTCAACGGAGTTCTTGTGACAACTCAAAAGGCCACATTTGACTATACAGTTCACATTTTTCACAAAACACATAATTACTACTCAAAAACTATCAATATCCTACAACTATTGTTCATTTTAGAGTAATTTTACACATTTTTAGAAAATAAAACTGCACAGCACAACATCTCCTTTCAGTTTCTGCCAAAAACTCCTGATAAATTTGTAATACATTAGTATTGCCAGCGACATTTCATTCGCGTTGCCATAAGAACGTGTTTATTGGTGAATTACAACGGCTTCTAAAAAAAAAAAACGCGGCCGCAGTGACATCCTTTTGGTTATATTCGTTTATCCCGCGAAAATGACCGCGTTGCTCTAATACTCAAGCTCCATCTGGGATTATGTTAATTACTGACTGTGGCCAAATGCGTCCCATTTAAAATAAAGCCGTTCCGTTAGCGAACAGCTGCATTAGGATGTATATATATATCATATAATTCATATATGTGCGTGTGTGTGGGTGTGTGGCTGAGTGTATGCAAAATAGAACATTTTGTTCAAAAACAACCGTTTCCTTTGGTTTGTGGTTTGATGATTCTTCACAGAAATTGACCCCTACAAGCTACACTATAATTCGGTATAATAATACATATGATTATTAATATATATATATATATATATATATATTCGGTATAACAATACACGATGTGATTATTTTTCACAATTAGCTGATTTAAACCCTGACAATGGTAATTGAATTTTCAAAAATTAAATAAAATAATACCATTTTAGTTTTAGTCAAAATCGGCCTCGAGATTCTTGAGTTTTTTTTTCTATTTCGTATAATTTAGGATTTAGCCCTAAAGACCCACTTGAGAAATTCACCCTGTATTACGTTATCTGTCAATATTTAACGTCATTCACAATTAATACCAATATCGCGTCTAAAATTACATATTAAACCCATTGCTACATTTGAGCGAAATGGTCAATAACTAGAACATGATCCCAGATGGCGCAGTAAGGTAACAGACATTTTAAAAGTTACATTTTCGAAATTTGACTCCTAACTATAATGTGTCATTGGGTACGTTTCACAAGAGGCTCACAACGACCATGTTCACGACCGCGTTTTGTCCCGTTCCACTTACTTGCGGACGTTACAATCAACCATAAACTTTAGTGGAACGGATTATGGAGCGTTGATGTCGTAAACGACGGAGTACACGAATGTCATTGGTTGATTTGAAAATCGCGCCTTTTTCAATGTCAATCGATAAAGAGAATTATTGCTTTGTGATCAACGCCCACTTCGACCCACCTGTTGACATGGGTCGTTGTGAGCGCTATGTGATCGAAAATTGATGACGTCATTAGTGACGTTTTCGTCACGACCATAACGTCCGTGGTCTGTATGTGGAACGGCTGTCGGAGCAATTTGGGCGTTGTAAGCTACTAACGGAACGCCTCTATTGTAGACTCTAGACACATCTGCTTTAAAATAACTAGACGAACAGGCGCTATGAGTGAAGGTATATCCATTAAAGATTTAAGTGCTAATTTTTCATTCAGATGTTAATTGGTTGTAACTGTGTTAGTGCTAACCACGTGAGTTCTAAGTAGCCGTTTAACAAAATAATTTTCTTCCCATAAAGATTACGAGTCCATCACGAATAAAGATAGGTATAGGTAGGTCGGCATCTAAACTAATTGTAATCCTTTTATGATCGTCTTCCTTTTCTTTACTTATTTATTGGCATACGTTTCCAATATTGTGGAGCCTGTTGTTCTATTGTACTCGTTTACGGCCCCTGTAGGCTGCATCATTAGCCAGGTGTTACGGATTAAGTCCAAGCTCATTCTAGGAAATTATGTCGACGATACGGGCGGGCACATTTGCATTTGTGCAGTATAAAACGATGGCCTGATTGAGAGAGGAATTCAGTTGAGCTACAATTACGATAAGAGCGTGACGTGTGTACATTCGGGAATCTAATAGTGACGAACTTTGCGCGTTTTATTGAATTACGACCTTCTGCATTATGTTTGGATTTGTTGTGGTCGGCTATATTTGTACCTGTATTATACGTGTTTGTATAGTTCTAATAAACTCTATAATAATTCTAACGGCATTTTAATTCGAGTCCCGATAACTCGTAACAATATTGTTCCGTATATTTTTAGTCGCGTCTTTGAATAATTAATACTTACATAAGACGAAATATGTAAACTTATGACAGGATATGGTAGTTTGGAGTTTTTGGTAATACTTGAAAGTTTTTGAAATGTTTCTTTAAATGTTATATATTAGACACTCACAAAGTACCAGTGTAAAAATTGAGTTAAGTTCAATATTTTAATAATGTTTGAGAATGTGTATTTATTAATCTTCTTGGCAACTTGCCTTTTAACGATTTCGTAAACCTCACGGAACTTTAGCATTTTCTCCTTAAAGTTATATATTTAGGTATAAAATTTAATGAAGTTCAATTCATATGCTGGACTACTACAAAGAAACAAATAAAAAATACAGTAAAATATACTTATTTTCATTATATATTAGGGATTGTTTCATTATAATTTATTAATAAAAAAAAATATTTTGTTAAACTCAAAGCCACATAATATAGCTTTGGTTTTTTGATGGATGTAAGCCTAAGTCCTGGGTATAAACTGTGTAAGGAGAAAACAATTCATTGATTGACTATCGGCGTTAAAGGATTGTAAAGGGGGTTAAACGTGTGTTATACCTCTTTAACGTATAGCTAGGTTTAAGCATTGGTCTACTTACTTCTGGTCACGGATTCGATTCCCGTTACTATAAATTTCGTAAACGTATTTTCCTCAATTTATTTTGGTCTGGATTTCTAGGATCGGCCTCAGCGTTGTTTGTTGTATTATTCAGAATACAAACTTTACTTTCTTAATTTGGGTATATACAATGTGTTTGTATGTCCATCGATTTGTTTATGTATTAATATTGTTGAGCAATACAATTACTCCCTTATTCATTAAAGTTATCCCAGATTTATAGTTATAAAACAGTTTTTTATAATCGCACTCAGAATCCGACTATGAATAACGCAAGTTTTTAACGAACTAAAAAACATCGTATATTTATTGTTATTAATAGGGCCAGTCTCTCTTTTTATCTAGTCCTTTAGTGTCGGCACAAAATGTCTTTTTCTTCCATACTCTCCTCTGTACTGGCTTACACCCCCTGTACACCCCCAAATCATCATGACATCCTTTACAAAATCCATCGATCTCTTATTTGGTTTTCTTTTACTTTAATATACCTGTCACTAATTACTGCCATAGTATTGTTACACGCCGACAAAAGTGGATGCACACCTGCCTGCTATAAAACAGCCTATTGTGTATTGTACTCGTTTATGGCCGTTCGCATGCATAATTATGCAGGTGTGCAGATTACGATTTCTAAGAAATTCGATTACCCGGGTGGGCAGCGATATTGTATCGGTGCAGTATATATCAATGCCCAATGGAGAGATCGGCAGTCTAGCGATGGTCACAAGTGAGACAAGACGTGTGTACATTCGATAATCTATATAGTGACGGACTTTGCGCGTGTTATTGAATCGTGTATTACGTTTGTACTGGTTGTGTCCAGTTATATCTGTACCTGTGTTATACGTGTTTGTATAGTTCTAATAAATTCTATAGTAATTCCAACGGCATTTTAATTCGAGTCCCGTAACTCGTAACAGTATAATTGAATAAACATTAAGACGGGTAATAATTACAGTACAAGTAATTATTATTAATATAAACTTTACGCAATGTGAAATAGATTGAATTCTTTTGCGATGTGAAATCGACGAAGTGTAATTTATGTATTACTCGATAAAAGACATTTTACGTATAATAAGAAAATTTTATATAAATATATGAACTTAAAAAAAATATTGTTACGAATATGCGTATTATTTTGTATGAAGTACAATTTATTCCTATCGGTTTTAAAAATCGCATTGTAAACCAATGTATGTTAGGCAATGTAAAATTGAAAGTATTGTGCAATGATGGGGTTTGAGATTATGTTGTGTATTTGTTTGACTTTATAGGTACTGACTTTTAGATAATTTAAAATCAAAAGTATTGCAGCGTTGTTATTGGCTATATAGACTTGTCCACGGAAGCGACGTTATTAATCAAAATACTACCCGTGCGCAAAAGGTTTGCCGATGGCCTCATGATGTTACACGTCGATGGTCAGTAGGGTTGACAAAAAAGTTATATAAATAGTTGTTGCAATGAATGTATTATTGTATATACTTTACATAAGTATATACAATAATAGTAAGTAATACAATACTAGTAAGTAGTCATCGGCAACCCTTCTGCGCGAGGCTTATAAATATATTTGGACTTGTAACTTTTATTTAGTAAACAATTACATTGATCAATTCTTAGTTGTGTTTTTACCCAATTTAAAATTTGAAAAAATAATACGTGCACTTGAGACTTCATTCAGATTCTTGGGTATTATATTCACACTTTCTTCATGTGACCATGCGGTATCATTGTTGTTATTTTAAGTGTTGACTTCAAATGTTTTCTGAGATGTAGATAATATTGTTAGCCTACACGTTGACTGATTGAAATCTGAACATAAGAATTTGTATGCATTGCTCTTTGGATTAGTTTTAATTTGTTCTTTCTTCTTGTTTTTTATTTTTATTGCATGAGTTCAGCAGACAGGCAGGTGGCTCACCTGATGGGAAGCGGTTACCATTGCCTATAGACATTTGTAATACCAAAGGTGCTACCAATGTGCTGCCGCTCTCTAAAGGGAGACTTGGTCCCTAATGCCGGAATACAATTGAAGGTTGTTATGGCGGCATATTCTAATCCAGAGGTGGTAGCCATTAAGATGGAGAAATACTCTACCACCTGGCTGTGGGTTGTTTTGTTGCCTCTTACGACAGGCCATGCGGCCGCAGGAACTTGTATTCTTTCTCCGTTCCAGCACGGATAATCGTTGAAATATCTAGTCTTTTAGTAACATTATCAGCCCCTGATTTTTTTATATTATTTTATTTGAAAAATGCATTGACTGTTTTTTTCTTTCTTCTCTTTGAACGAAAGCTATTTTTTTATTATTACTCCCATATCCCACACGAATAAAATATTAAGTATAATAATATAACAACAACACAAATTACGTCACACGAATTTCATGATTTTTGACCCTTTCCGGTCCTTGTCACAGCTGGTCACATTCGTGAGACTCCTCCGTCCCTTGTCACACAATGTCACACTTCTTCGACAACTAAGGTGTGACGTAATTTATAAATGGCTCCTGATGAGAACTCAGTATTAAAAATCCAATTAATACGGACAAAAGTGGAATACTTTCTAGTGGATACATTATTATTAACTACATAGACGCAAACCATGTGTATATTTTGTAAAAGTTTACATACATAAATTTAAAAATATGTGTCACTTCATTTCTTGGTTTTTTTTCACGTAGGCTCCTTATATACTTTTTCATTTCTTTTATTCTGAAAGTATGCTTGGAGTTGCGTAATCACAGGGATGAAAACAGCACTTTTCGTCCCGGGGAAACGATTTTTCCTGCTGTCAAAAAATTTAGAAAACTATGCTAACATAGAATGCAACTCATGTCCCAACTTGTTTTTACAGCCACTGTTAAATCGCGACATAAATTGTAATAAAGAATATCAACAATTTTGCAACTACATTTTATACTTATAAATTGGTTTATTAATTTACATAAATTTGTGTTAAATATTTACTATCATTAGTGACAAAAAGATACAGGCTGGTAAAATGCCACATTAAAAAAAAACTTGACGTTTCAAATATGACGTACATGATGACATTTCATCAAATTTAAATATGGGTTTAACGCCTGATTTCATTAGAGAAGTATTTGTTTGTTTAACTAATCAGTTTTTATTTACTTTCCTGATATTCGAAATGAAAAGCAGAGTGTTAATCTCGGGTGAAAGGCCTATTTAGGCACTCGAATTATTAGCGTCCTCGCTACGCTCACACGCCAAACCAACTAAATACTGTGACTAAATACTGTAATAGTGACTAAATAGGTCACTTTCAACTCTCGTGTAACAATCTACTATTATTCGTCTCAGGCGCAGACAGGAAATAAACAAATTGCAAGCAGTGTTCTTAACATCGAGTAAGCATAGAACCTTCAGATATGTCTACACAAGGCGACTACCCTTAATATAACGGTGGTATCAATTAACAGTATGAATTTCTTCAGGAACCGGAAAATCTAGTATTTCGTATGTCGACTACCGTGTGCTGTGTAGTCATCATATAACATCATAAGGAAATGTCAATGAACTTTATATGACGAGATTATCAAGTAGTTTATTATAAGGAAAAGTTAAGAATCCTTTGTGGTTGATGTAATGTGTATTGTAGGTGATGACTAAGAAATGTCAGTTAAAAAGTTTCAACATTTAACAGATTAAGTTCTTATGATATATTGAAATTATGTTTAAACGTCTTTTGAGTGAAGTTGATTGTAATGCAAAAAGAATTTTTAAAATCTGTCCAAAAACAAAGAAGTTTAGGGTTGTACATTATTATATAAGAAAATGAGACGAATTGAGAAACTCCTTTTTCGAAGTCGGTTAAAAAGGATAGTGCAATAGAAGTTCATAACGCTCTAATGTATCAAGTTTAACTCAATTTGAGTTTTTTTTAATATTTATTAACCACCAGCTGACTCGGCAAACTTCGTACCGCCTCAGAATCAATTTTTTTCATATTTGCTCACCTTTTAAATTTTCCCTGGACTTCCACAAATAAATCAAAACCAAAATTAGCCAAATCAGTCCAGCCGTTCTCGAGTTTTAGCGAGACTAATGAACAGCAATTGATTTTTATATATAAGATTAAATATTCTACTATAGAATTTATTCGTATTTTTTAGTGACCAGGAGGCCCTATAGCGACCGCTTTTGGACAATCGCTTATTGAAATTAACACGTGCCTAGATAGTACTAGCAGGTGTAAGACATGCATAGGTAGCTTAAGGAATCGTTTTATTTATATATTTGTCATATTCGTAATACGAATCGGTGTAAGCGAAAGCTTTAGAAGCCCTGATATGTAACATTATATGCTTCTAGAAATTCAGTCAAACTGCGTCTTTAAAAAATATTTGGTTTGTACTAAACACGGTGATAACACAGATAAAACAATAACTAGCAACAAAGTACAGACAGGAACGTAGTATCTGAACATAACGTAACGTAAAGTATCCGTGCAGGAACGGAGAAAGAATACAATTTCTTGCGTTGGGGCGGCCTGTCGTAAGAGGCGACAAAACAACCCACAGCCAGGTGGTAGGGCATTTGCCCGACTGGATGGCTACCACCCTTTGTAGCATTTTTGATTTGTAGCACCTTTGGTGTTACAAATGTCCATAGGCGATGGTAACCGCTTTCCATCAAGTGGGCCGTCTGCCTATCTGCTGAACTCATGCAATAAAAAAATAAATAAAAAAAGTACTTCCTGTATTAGATATAAATAATAATAAAAACTTTATTATAATAACATTAAATTACACAAATCTTACAAAATTATACCTATACAAATAGATTTTTCCACTGGTCCTTCAGGGCCAAATCCTAAATTATGCTAAATAGCTAATAATACTCAAAAGAATCTCTAAAAAACTAAAGAGGTATCTGTACTCGTCAGGAATCGAATCGACTGATTTTGAAAAAAATAATCACTCCCTGTATTTATTATACTAAATTATAGTGTAGATTGTAAGGATCAATTTCTGTGAAGCAATAGTAAACGGCAAACCAAGGGAAAGGCTTGTGTTTGAACAAAATGTTCTATTTCCCATACGTTATTACGTCAAAAGCAGCCTTAAGACTCTTTCGAGTGTTTTTCGCTATTTAGCATAGTTTAGGATTTGGCCCTGAAGGCCCACTTGAAAACACATAAAAACTTATAGCCTAAAAATGTTCTAAATGTGCACAATGGGCGGTCTTATCGCTAAGAAGCGATCTCATTCACACAACCCGTGGCAGGAATAAAACAGATTATATTTGTCAAAGGTGGTATACATAAATATTATACGATATGTAGTTACTTACATTATATTTTATTCATTAATAAACATATAAGTATGTAAAATATTATATAAGTAAAAATTATACTTAACAGACATATATGAATATTACATACATATATACATAGTTTATTATGAAACTTTAAACAGGAACCATTACCTTATGTATACCTAGTGTCGGAGTCGATAGCCTCTATCCATCGTCAGCTTGTACGCCATAAAAATGTTTAGGGCCTGTCTATGGGAGTTTTATTAGTAAGCATAAACGTTGACGAAGTACTAAATCATAAACTTCATATCTCGAAAAACAATAACTACTTGACATACAGGTTTTATGTTCTCTCGTGTCGATTTATGACTTCAAAGCTTTTAATGATGCAACTACAGTCTGACGACCTACCTGTTGGAAAATGGTTACCGTCGCCTATAAACATTTGCGACAATAGAGATGCTACCGACGTGCTGTTGACCTCGAAGAGGTCTGGAAACTGGAGACTGATGCCGGAACACAACTCAAGGTTATTAAGTGTTGATCCGGGATTCTGTTCACATCACTACACGACATTTTGAGAGGAATATAATAGAATTAATAATTCAAACATTCCTCCGTGTTCGAACTTCGCCTAATTCTTTTTTTGAATTAATGAAGTGGCTAGGATCATTTTACAGACTTGACATAAATACTTTATGTTGTTTGTTTTTAATACTAACAGATTTGTCTAAATAGGCCAGGTAACCAGAATATAAAAAAGCGACCGGCACGTTACAAGTGGCTTTTCATACATTTCTGTATTAGAGGACACATGCTGAGACTTTATCTGCGTTAGTGTTAAAGATTTAGGTTCTGGCCAAATGCGTCTTATTTAAAACGTTAAAAACTAACGTCGATAACGCATAGCCACATTAGTGTATATACACTCTGATGTTAAATATTTACAATTTTAACAATGTCGCATCTCAAATAACGCATTTAACCATTCCATTTTGTTTAACTTTTGACATGATGTACTAGTCATTCAGATTTAAGTATAAAATATTGCACACCGGTACCGATAGAATATAGATGTACTAACTACCTGTTGTAACATCTTTTATCTTACATATATTAGCAATAAAATAAATTTGAATTTAATAATAATAATAATAATCGGTAGACAAACACACATATTGTATATCCCCAAATTAAGCAAGTTACGCTTGTGTTACGGGTAATAAATATACAACGTACCACTCTGGGGCCGATCCCAGACACCCAGACCATAGTAAATAACGGAGAAAATACGTTTCTGAAATTTACTATACCAGGAATCGAACCTGGAGCCTCTGCGTTGTAGTGAGGTAGGCCGGCAACGGCTTAGCCCGC
This sequence comes from Dendrolimus houi, assembly GCA_039645545.1. Classification (NCBI taxonomy): domain Eukaryota; kingdom Metazoa; phylum Arthropoda; class Insecta; order Lepidoptera; family Lasiocampidae; genus Dendrolimus; species Dendrolimus houi. Next base: position 19,593,589 of record CM077122.1, read on the forward strand.
TCATCCACAGAGGCCGTCAATTTTAATATGGGACGTGTTTTCTATATATCAAATTAAACGATAACCAGTTCATTGTCAGGATTGTGAAGTATAAACGAGTAAACATACAAACAAAAGCATTTTGACTTTTAGATATTTTTGTGGGATAATAATTATAGAGCAAACGACCTTAGAACGTAATAGGTTGGTATGTAAGTAATTTTCTAGAAAACTCAATATAATTTAATGACAATAAAGTTATTAAAATATCTCAATAGAAAATTATTACAATGCCAATATTATTGATAGCTCTCGCTCGATCGAGTCACGTATGCAATAAATGAAGTACAGCCTCTTAAATTATGAAAGAAAACGTGTTTGAAGGTGTTTTCCTCAGCCCTTCATGGCCCGCCCTAAATTGATTGTTGCGTAATTTGTTTATGGAATTTTAATTTATTAGAATATTTATTTATTTAAGTCCAAAACATACTACATTCATTAAAATTAAACAATAACATTGTAATATATAGGGCCAGATCCAAACTACGTGCTAATTAGAAGAACGACAAAATGAATATTATAAAGAAAGTTGCTGAGAGTTCATTTTATAATAGAACAAAGTGAGTCAAAAATCGACAATATATATTATTAACGATTGTGTGAGAGAAGTTTTTTGGTTTTATTGATAAATTTAAATTGACTATAATTAATGTTATTTGTGTTCGCGTTTAATTTGGTGCGTTCATTATAAAAAGGCCTCGCCTAAAAAATGTCACACACATTCGTACCGATGGATAGATGTGGATACGGGAATAAATAACTGTTTTAAAGAATAATCGGCCAAGCGCATGTTAGTCTATGTATGAACGTTTCGTCTAGCGATGATCAGTATCTAAGTAACTTTCTAAGTATTTTATCTATGTAACTTTGTTTTACAACAATGGCAACAGATTTAAATTTATAAATCTATATAATATATAAAGCTGAAGAGTTTGTTTGCTTGAACGCGATAATCTCAGGAACTACTGGTCTGATTTGAAAAATTATTTTTTCCTTTTGAGAGCTTCCGCTGCGTGCGCTGCGTAAACGGTTAAAGTTTCGCAAAAATCATGTGTGACAGAATATATCTATCTGTAATATGTCTATCTTTTAAGGTTGGTTCTTTATAACCTTTTTTATGTTAACCAAATTTGTTCTAAAATAATGCATTATTTGCAAAGGTGTTTTTATAAACAAGATATTAATCCTTATCCAAATAAATACGTTATTCATCTCAAGTATTTAATTTGAAACAAAATTGCCATTTACATCGCACGATTCGAATGAATATCTTAGGAGATATCGCAGTTTTAAAACAACATCGCAGCAAAGTAATGATCAAGTACTGCGCGCACATTCATGATGTGCAAGGCCGGCGGGCAGACATTACGTTTTAAAAATATTTTCACCTTCTACGTAAACGAAGTCGCGGGTTAAAGTTAGCGTTAGCCCAAAGTAACTATTCCACGCGGACGAAGTCGCGGGCTGAAGCTAGTTTACTACTACTTACTCTATGATGTTAATTACAATTTTGGAAGTGTTTTGATGTGTGATGATTCAGAAATTTGTAAACCCAGCACCAGTATGCTGTAAGATTTAACTTTTAGAATTTAAATATGCGGCATACCAAAACAGTCACGTATTAAAACGTGTAAAGAAACTATTGTGATGTTTTGAACGAAACCTAATATTCTTGGAAATTTTTGAGGAAGCATTCAAGTAGAGGAGCGAAGTGGCAACCTGGGACTCAATTCTGCTATTACTATCGTCGTCTCAATCGTACGTTTGCTTGATTTAGTTAGTTATTCTGTTAATTCCAATATTTATAATCTTGCGAAAAATTGTTTAAAATTTTTCAATATCATTTCTGCTAGTGGTAATACCGATTTTTCTACTATTACCCTGCCGCAACGATATCGAGAAGATATTGTGGATTTAATAGAATATGAATTTCTGACACTCTCAATGGAATCATACTTTGAATATTCTTGCAACGCCAAGATATTGAAGTAGCAGAATTACTAACGCATTCGTATCTCATTCATACGATTTATACCTTGTTTTTTATAAAGCCGTGTACTCACCTGCGAGCCGTAACTGTAACCGAGCGGATCCAGAACGTGCTCTAACGTGTACGCGGACAATGATCTACACTTTGTCGGGTCGTTGCGAGCGCGCCACGTGCTGCTCGCCTCGAACACGCGAGCCACGTATACACTATGGTTTTTACTTACAGTAACTGCAATGGTTACGGTTCAGTTGAGTACGCGACTTTACAAGATAAAGTTTTGAACACACTGTCGGTCTAATTATATATTCAGCGGATTAATTTTAAATGTGTTACTTTAGTATGTAACTAATTGCTAAAATCGTGTGTGTTTGTTGTATCAAAATGGTTTTCTTAGAAAACAATATGTATGTATAGGTTCGAATACCAGGGAGTTTTCGGAGACAACTGAAAGGAGACGTAGTGCTGTGCATTTAGATTTTCTAAAAAAGTGTCAAATTAGTCTAAAATGTTAAAGTAGTTTTATACATTTCTGTTTCTAAAACAGTAGTTGCAGGATATTGATCGTTTTTGAGTAGTAATTATGTTTTTGTGAGAAATGTGAGATGTATAGTCAAATATGGCCTTTCGAGTTTTCACAAACACTCCGTTCACTGGCGTCAGTTGTAGCCTACAATTCAACTGCGCTACCTATACGAAGACTCATACATCAGAATTGACTGTATTACTTACTCAAATCCTAGCCTGGGCTTTTTTCTGACCTAATGTCGTGAGTGACGAACTTTGTGGTTGAGTGGGCTGAGACTTTACCGACCCACCTTGCTGCAACAAGGATTCGATTCCTGAAATAGTTAACTTAATAAAGAACTTTTCGTTAATTTTTACTACTGTCCGTGTGTCTGGGATCAGTTCCAGAGTGGTACGTTGTATAATATAACCATAACACATGCGTAACTTATAATATAGGATATTTATAATTTGAGGATATACAATATATTTTTGTCTGCCGATTATTTATTTATTTCTTGTCGTATATAATATTCTGTGTGTGTATTAATATATTATTTTTATTCTTTTTCAGGTAAGTTGCCTTCTGTACCAGATAGTTAATTACGGTATGGAAGATTAATACTGTTAAAACCTAGGCGTCGACAAAGACAAATTCCACGTACAGATTTGTAGAAGCACATTTATTACCCGTCGGCATTTGAACTAATTGTAATTCTTTTATGATCGTCTTCTTTTCTTAACTTATTGATTGGCATACGTTTTAGAGAACAGCCTATTGTTTTATTGTATTCATTTATGGCCGCTGCGGCGGACTCATTAGCCAGGTGTTTATGTCGATTACGATACGGGCACATTGCATTTGTGCAGTATAAAACGATGGCCTGATTGAGTGAGGGGGCAGTCAAGCGAAAATCACGATCAAAGCGAGACGTGTGTACTACAATCGGGAATCTAATAGTGACGGACTTTGCGCGTTTTCTTGAATTACGTCCTTCTGCATTACGTTTGGACTTGTTGTGTTCGGTTATATTCGTACCTGTGTTATACGTGTTTGTATAGTTCTAAAAACTCTATAATAATTCCAACAACATTTTAATTCGAGTCCCGCACTCGTAACAATACTATAAACGGCAATTCTCAGTAACAAACGCAAAACGACAAGCTCCGAAATCTCTCTTTTCTTTCACCATATCCCAATTATTTGGGGTCGGCACAATATGTCTTTTACTTTCACACTCCTCTATCCTGACATACATTTTCTATCACACCACAAAATATCATGTCATTCTTCACACAATCCATCCATCTCTTTTTTGGTCTACGTTTACATTTGTACCAATCCATGTTGTAGTTGTAGTTCAACATTCTTTTTGTCACTGACTTTCATCCCTCCTCATTATATGCCCATACCACCTTAATCGTCTTCCTCTCAACTTTTTAGTCATATATAATCAATACCATATTTATATTATAGATGGTGCCACATGTCAGTTTTCTTGCGGTGTTTGTTATACATGCAGTCTTCGTACTTTGTATTTAATTTCGCTCCCTCTCCTGACGAACATGTTGGCCAGAGTACTATTTTTTTCAGGGTATTTTGTCTTTCTTACATTTTTTTTCTATAAGTCTTCGTATAGATAGCACAGTTGAATTGTAAGTCACAGCTGACGCCATTCAACGGAGTTCTTTTAAAAACTCGAAAGGCCACATTTGACTGTATAACTCACATTTCCCACAAAAACACATAATTACTACTCAAAAACTATCAATATCCTACAACTATTGTTCATTCTAGAGTAATTTTACACATTTTTAGCGAATTAAAACTGCACAGCACCACGGTCCCCTGTCAGTTCCCGTAATACATGAGTTGAAAACTCAATCTCACTCTTTCTAACAGTTATTTTACTTTTGACAGATCGACCACAGATCAACTAGTAATGCCTTTATCGATTGGATTTTATATAAAAATCGAGTATGTTTTTTTAAAAATTAATTTAAACCTATGTCATTTGGTAAAATACTAATAATACTCTATCGTCTAATAAATTAGCCACATAACAACATTTTTATACGTAAAAGTCAAATGAAAGCAAAAGTTATGACTTTTTAAATATTAATGTAACGGAGATAGAATACAATTTTCTGGGGCCGGGAGGCCTGTCGTAAGAGGCGACAAAACCACCCATAGCCAGGTGGTGGGGAATTTACCTGTCTGGATGGCTACCACCCCTGGTCTAGAGAATGCCGCCATAACAACCTTGAGTTGTGTTCCGGCATCAGTGGCCAGACTCCAGTCTCCCTTTAGAGAGTAGCAGCGCATTTGTAGCACCTTTGGTTTTGCAAATTTGGTTTTGGTAACAAATGTCCGTCAGGCGACCGTTTGGATAACTGCGCTTTCAATAAAAAATAAGACGTGTTTTTATGTTTGCTTGTAGGCAAACTGGCAAACGGATCACCTGGTGGTAGGCGGCTACCGTCGCCCATGGGCATCTGCAACACTAAGGGAGCCGATGCGTTGCCGTGTTATTTTCTTTTAATTAAAACAATTTCATTTTGAAACGATTAATAGTAGATGTTTATACGTTTCAGCTTCCATTACTTTAAAGGTAGATTTTACAATCACCAGATAAAAGTTATTCGATAGAATATTACATAACATGGGAAAATTAAAAATGACAGTTGTATGAAGAAAACAGTTGAATTGTGTTGAAATCTCCATCGCATTCCCAAATACTTTTATGATTTTTCAAGTCAAACTCAATTTCTAAGTAACGATTCACACTATTGCATATATATATAGGCATATAAAAAAATCATGTCCAAGCTGACAGCCTCCCTGATGGAAAGTGGTTACTGTCGCCTACGGATATTTGCACCACCAAAGCATTTTGAAATTTTGTCATGTTATAATTGTATAATTGGCTCCAAGGCGAATACTGTATTTTCTTTGTTCGTGCGTGTGAATGAATTAAAAAAGACAGGGTTTTTGAGAGAGCACCAGCTCTCTGAACAACCATGTTCAGATGACGTAACGATGTTTTTTGGAAATACCCCAGTGAAACTTTAAACGTTGCTTTTGCCTCTCAATACCTGTTTAATAAAATTATAAGCACTTAGGGCTGTCACTTAACAAGAAGCTTAAATCTTAAACATATTTTATGAAAAAAAAAACTGGGTATTTACAACAACACATAGCTCTTCTACTGAGAATAGAATATATTATACTTCATTGTACAATAAAATTAATTTTAAAATATACAAAAACATGTTTAGAATTAAATACAAATGGGAGCATTCTCACTGATAGTGATCTCTTAACATTGGGATAGAGATAGAAATTTGAAATTTAAGATCTTCGAGCAAATTGGAGGTTACGAGAGGGAAGGGAAAGTCTAGACAGGCGTATGTTGTCCACATAAAGGTAAAAATAGATATCAGGCAAGGTAGTGAAATAGCTGGAACAAAATCACAAAAATTGGAGAAATGTTATAACCATCTAAGTAATATTTATAAAACTAGAGCTAATAAACTTATAATAACAGAACAGCCCACTATAGGGGAACGGAAAATATACCCCCTAAGCTTGTTCAAAGCGGCTTGGCAGGTTTTGACAGATCAGTTATCTCCATGTGAAGGTTTCATCACGATATTATCCTTTACCGTCGTTGGTAATTGTAACAATATGCACATTAGGTCAGAAAACTGCCTAAGTGGTGCACGCGTTCCGGCCAGGATCGAACCCGCGCCCTTTGAGTGCAGGACGCGTGCGCTAGCCATTAGGCTACCACGACTTTTGTCTGTGAATAAATTTATAGCAACTTAATAGTAGCGATTGATTTAAATAGGAATTAAAATTGATCATTAATTTTAAAATAGAGACATTTTTGCTGTATCCAAACTGTAAGTTATGTTTACTATTTATGTATACTAATATTATAAAGAGAAAAGATTTGTATTTTTGTATGTTTATAACAAATAAACTCAAGAACTACTGGACCGATTTCAAAAATTCTGTCACCATTAGAATTCTACATTATCCCTGACTGAAATAGGTAAATAGAAATATTTATTACTAAAAAAAATTAGATCCCTACTAAAAGTTCAATAATGTAACCCAAGGTGTAAAAAAAAGCCATAAACCAGCCTTGCGAAGCCGCTAGTTCTTTATAAGCTAATAATATACTACTAACGAACGAGAAGTAAAAACTTGAATAATAAAATAAATAAAAAATAGAATTCGCATTCACGGACTACAATCCGACGAGGCGCTGTATAAAGATAATTTTAATTAGCAAGTAAATTGTAAAAACCTGTTGCCTGATAAAGAAAATAAAGTTGGTCAAGTAGGTGGCTGGTCATATACAATGAAGGGTTTTGTAGAAGTAATAATCGTCTACTGTTTTCGTCATTTGCCTATAGAATAATAAAAAAATTTTTCAATCGAAAATAGCCCATGTCATAAAAACTACTCGATGGATGTTGTTGAAACAGATTTTGGTTTAAACATTTTTTCCAATATACATACAGCTCTTATTTTTTCAGAATATTCCACTACATACTAATTCAGAAATTAGAATGAGGGGCAAAATTTTCATGATGCAATATTGTTTGTTTATTTTCAATATTGCCGTCTGTTTGACTTAAACAAAAAGCCATTAAAAATATCTTTATAATTTTGTAACATTTGATTATCAATTCCCTACACGACTATGTGGACTGAAAAAATTCAATCCTCGACTACATGTGGCGGCTATCCCTAAATTGCCTTACTTTTATCGTGTTTTTACAACATTTTGTAGTGGCAAAATGGCAACGGAATCCTAACAAAATGAAAAAAGTGTTTGTCAAGATTATTACAGGTGGTGATCCATCGTCTGGCGACCCCCATAGATAGGGCTGCCAACTGTTTTTGAGAAAAATAACGTATCACATTTTAAGTAGGGAAAAACACAAAGTATTTACGAAAAAAAGTATTTTACAAATTTTTATTTACTTACTAGCGTTTTCCCCACCGCGTGTAGTAGATCACTATCACCTCAGACAAGTAACTTATCTGTCACATTGACAATGACATCTAACGTTTTGTTCAACAATAATTGTTATGTGTTTCATTTTATACATTACAGTAAAGATAAGAAATAGAGTATTTTCACATACTTTATTTTTATGCAAAAGTATAAAGTATATTTACCAAAAATAAAGTAGGATACGTTATTATAGTGTAAGGTTGGCGACCCTATCCATGGCAAACAGGTGTGGTAATATGGTAGATATGTATATATATTTTATAGATGTTGTCCAGCTAACTCTAATTCAAAAGTTCATTGAGTTTGCAAATTGTAATCGTGACCTAAAAATTTCGAAAGTTGCTTATGTTTTCGAAAAAGGTGTCTATAACTCACAAGCGGATACGTTATAATTTTCACGCTAGTGTCTGACTGCAATTTTGTCTACTTTCATTACTTATATGTAGAATTTGGCACTCAAGGACTTTTAAAAATAAATTATAATATTTATTTTTAAAAGTCTGTGACAAAATTTTCGTCTAATATTATTATGCAAAGCTGTATAGATGAATATGTTGGCGCCAGGCCAAATTAAGAGGCCGACTCTGTCAATTCCAGCTGACGACTAGCAATACAGAATCAACGCTAATAAGGAACTGTCATCTGTTCTCATTACACTAAGCAAATTATTAATTCTATTTACATCTAAAGTTACAACCAAGTAAACTTCATAGTAAAAATTGTAAACCAAGGCTAATTTTATTCATTAAGGGCCGATTTTTCAATCATTAGATAAAAGTTACCAGAAAAATAAATTATAACCTGAATAAATTCAAAAATGTAACAATTCAGCTGTTTTATTTATATAATTATCATTTTTAATTTTCCCATGTTGTATTTTATCCATATGAATAACTTTTATATAGTGATTGAAAACTCGGTCCGTAATATTGTAAACTGTGAAAGTCATTTTCTCCAAGATAAGCTGTAAAACCAAACAGAATATAATTGTGATGTGGCGCTCTTAGATGTCTCTTTTTTTGCTGAGGGAAATTCACTTGATAACTGTCTACCGCGAGGGAAATGCGGTCTGGAATACCCACTTAAACCGCTCGGTGTTCCCCCCTTCGCCATATGCTAGGGTTACGGGAAAGTTGAAGCAAGGCCCACTACACGTGCTCTGGCAGTGATCTTAGGTGTATATAGTCCTTAATTCAATCTTAACTCTGACAAAACGCTTTAGTCAATCCCTCTCAACTGTCACTAGATTTCTGGTTTTACAGTCTATATTAATTCGAAAATTTACGAAGATATATGCCGGAACGGAAAATAATACTAATTCCTACGGCCGGGCGGCCTGTCGTAAGAGGCGACAAAACAACTCACAGCCGGGTTGTAGAGCATTATGGCCCAACTGGATGGCTACCACCCTGGTCTAGAGTATGCCGCCATAAAAACTTTGAGTTGTGTTCCGACATTAGTGGCGAGATCCCAGTCTCACGTTAGAGAGCGGCAGCACATTGGTAGCACCTTTGGTGTTACAAACGTCCATAGGCGATGGTAACCGCTTTCTATCAGATGGACAACTGGAGAGTCTGCCTATCTGCCGGACTCATGCAATATTTTTTTTTATAAAACATAGGCATTAGTTTAATGGTTATGTAAATTTTTTTAACACAGCCAATGTTTTAGTTTCGTATCGCCTGCGTCTGTGTTTCGAAACGCGAACGGCGAAGTAAAATCCTGTTTTTGTTTTTGCACACATCAATGCGATCACAACCGGTCGTGCACACTTTTCTTGCGTGTAGTATGTAGGTCATTGAACTCTTTAAACTACACATCATCCTATTACTACATTCATATTTTAGGACATTATCAATTATTTTTTTTATAATTTTAACGTCTTCATCTCATGTTTTTGCGGCAGTTGTTGTTTTGCTGTTTATATTATTTTCTAGGCGGATAGAGGTTTATGTTCTTATAAAATATTCTTTTTTTATTTATACCTCTTACTTTTTCAATCATCAAATACAACTTGTTGTTGTTGCATGAATGTAAAATTGAAAAAACTGTTTTGTTTATGCTATTTGTTATTTTTATCCGTTGTATTTTGTATTCATTTATGAGCTAGTCGTTGTATTGTTTACTGAATTGCAATAGCGCACAGAGTACATCGTGTAAGTCGTGGTAGCGTAATTAATGGCTAGCGCACGCGTCCCAAACTCAAAGGGTGCGGGTTCGATCCTGGCCGGAACGCATGCACCACTTGTCAGGTAATGTGCATATTGTTACAATTACCTCGTCCAACGGTGAAGGAAAACATCGTGATGCAACCTGCACATCGAGATAACCGATGCGTCAAACCTGCCAAGCCGCCTTGGACAAGCGTGGCGGGTATACTGTCCGTTCCCCCTATAATGGGAGGCCCGAGCCCAGCAGTGGGAGATTTATGGGCTGATATTATTTATATAAATACAGAGTACATTAATATAGAAATGCGGCATCATAGAACATGCGGCCACGACTCTTATTTTCTGGTTATAGTCTATCCGACAGAAACGATGTCATTTATCGGGATAAAAGTAGGTATCCTAAGTGCTAATATAAGTTAGCTCTGCATCGAGTTTCATTTAATTCAGTAGTTTTCACGTGAAACTCTAAAAGACATAGAAAAAAACTTTCAAAATTTTATTTTCGGAATGTGCGTCTTCTGATTTTTTCTCTCTTTTTTTATTGCATGAGCTCAGCAGACAGACGGCCCACCTAATGAAAGGCGGTTACCATCGCCTATGGACATTCGAAACATCAAAGGTGCCACCAATCTGCTGCCGCTCTCTAAATAATGACTGGCCACTAATGCCGGAACACAACTCAAGGTTGTTATGGCGGCATACTCTAGACAAGGGGTGGTAGCCATCCAGTCGGGCAAATGCCCTACCACCTGGCTGTGTGTTGTTTTGACCTCTATTATGACAAGCCGCCCGGCCGCAGGAAATTGTGTTCTTTCTCTGTTTTTGCACGGCAAACTCCGTTCCTGCACTGATAAATCCTATATCCTACTAATATTATAAACGCGAAAGTTTGTAAGAATGTACGGGTATGTTTGTTACTCTTTCACGCAAATGGATTTTGATGAAACATTACAATAATATAGCTTACACATCATAACATATAGGCTATAATTTCTAAAGATATAGTGTGAATTATCCAAAATATAACGATTTTCCATCACCACGCGGGTAAAACCGCGGGGCGCAGCTAGTTTATTATAAAGAAATATTTTATATATTTTTTTAAATAATTGTTCAAACTCGACCGATGCGTACAGATTTATATATACATTTAATTATATGTAGGAAACAATCGTGAAAATCTAGAAAAAACTAAATGTAAATACAAAGGTTAATTTTTATGTAGCCATGTTCAAGTACTGTAAAATTATTTTGCATACATAAATAATTGTACTTATAACTCATAAGTTATTTAAAAAAAAGTTATTAGAAAAATTTGATTACTTGTAGATATTTTAAACGTGCCCTAAGACACGTTGTTGTCGATTTTTATCAACTAAACTATGAAACATTATTATTCGCAATAACCTAGTAATTTTGTTAAAAAAATATTTATACCTAAATTAGGTTTTCCTTGTTTGTTAGTTTAAATTTCGAAAACGTAACTTCATAGGGCAGTATTTATAGACATAGCCATGATCAGTCTACCCTTTTGGAGATTTAGCTCTGGACCTCTTATCTCCGACCTTCCCATTTAAAATAATGAAAATAAAGAAAGGTAGAAGGCGGATAGAAAAATAGTTCTCTAAAGAAACAAAAAGAAAAAAATACAAATAAAAACAATAAAACGTAATTTTACCCCTAAAGACACAGGAGGTTGAAGGAACAAAAACATCCTAGGTATATACAATATAAAATATCTATATATATAAAACAAAGTCGTGTTAGTTACACCATTTATAACTCAAGAATGGCTGGTCCAATTTTTATTATTATTGTGTTTTTGGAATTGTCTTCGTCCGGAACAGGATAATAAGTATTAAAATACGATATTCATCAATAAAAAAACATTAGTCTAACCATTCATCTGCTAGGATCTTTCATGGCCGATATCGACAATGGTGACTGCTTTTAAACTCATTTTCATTTGTCTGATTTAGCTGAATTATTTTTGTGTGTGTTCAAGTTGGTCCCGGGATGGTTTAGAAATTTTCGATTCAAAGAACCAGGTAGATGGCGCTGCAATCGGGTTCCAGAATTTGGGTGAAATTATATTGTGTGTGTTCAAGTGGATCCTGGGATGGTTTAGATTTACGATTGGACCCGGTAGGTGGCGTCGCTGAACACCTCTTTAACGGTGGGACCGATTTTGATGAAATTTTTTGTGTTTTTTTCAAGTAGATTCGAGAATGGTTTAGATTAACAATTGGTCCCGGAACGTCAGCCGGGTACAGCTAGTTAGATATAGAGTAAACAACAGACATAAAATATGTAAAAATAGTAATAAGTTTTTAAAGAAAATAGCCTTTCTCATTTATAGATCTGTGATCTCGTATGAGGAAGATTTTGTGATGCGCATAAAACCTTGTTCTCCTTTAGAAGACTGCAGAATGTGTGCGTATTTATACAAGTCTTAATTGATATTTATAAAACGAGTATTTTGTAATTTTCAAAAAACCAAAGCTACTTTTCCTTATTTGTGCAGGTACGGGGAAAAACCTTTTAAATGTTGTAATTTAAATGCCATACGTATCTTAATAAGCGTAATGTATATTCAAATTATGTTGTAGGTAAAGTATTATTATTCAGATTTTGTATCGTATTGCTTCTGATAATATCATAGTTTTATTAAAATAGCAGTAGAAACTAATAAAGTAAATGTATCATCGTCGTACTTATCTCAGGTTTGTAGTATCTCAGTACCAGCTGCTCCCATTTGACTGCATACAACGCCAAGTGGTCCGCTGGTCGATGATCCCGAACTTACAGAAAGGCCTTGAACTTATCACCCTTATAAGAGGTGTGTTCTCTCACCTATACAATGGGGAGTGTTCTGATGAACTTTTCGAATTGGTACCATTTCTTTCTTTTCTATCACCTTCTCCTAAATATTTGGTGTCGGAACAATATGTGTGTTCCTTCCATACTCCTCTATTCTACACTATCATTCAACAGTGGTAACAGCACCAGCGCGAACGTAACGTCTTGTCTTCACGTTCCTTCTGCATGCGGGAGAGCTGTGAAATGCTCTACCAGACTCCGTGTTTCCGAAAAGTACAATCCGGATTTCTTCAAGTACTACCCGTGCGCAGAAGCCTCATGACGTCACGCGTCGATGGTCAGTAGGGTTGACAAAAAAGGTTACATAAATAGTTGGTTGCAATAAATTTATTATTTTAATTTATTATTGTATATACTTTACATAAGTATATACAATAATAGTAAGTAGTCACCGGCAAACCTTCTGCGCGCGGCTTATAAGCGCAGTCGATCTTCGTCCGCATCATCGTTTAACATAATGGGGTACTTTATAGGAGTAAACAGATATATTATAAGTCTCAAGCAGGTAGTGTCTTATGGCCGGTTCCTATATCTTACTATTCATTCACTTATCCTACCATCGGTTGAATTTTGACATTAGTTGTATGGAACTTATGTCAAATTTTAACCGCTAGCAAGGCAATTGAACGGTCGGTAAGATATAGGAGGACCTGCGCTTAGTGATGCAGATCTCCACAGGTAGTAACTAGTTATAATTAAGCGGAGAATCTGTCCGTATGTGTACTAATTAACAAAATGTATTATTTTGATCTTTATTAGTTACTACTATAAAATTATTAAGTTAAACACATATAGATATTTATCTTCACAGTGTTGAAGATTTCGTCACATGTGTTACTATGTACACTCATACATATTTTCATACCTATTTCCCATAGGGGTAGGCAGAGACGACGAATCTTCGTAGTAGATATAATCTGGCATACCTATTATTATATCCGCTTTCATTATCCTGTTAGTATTTTTTATTTGACCTTCATCCAAAAAGTCTCTACTAGAAACAGACAAAAAATATAATCTAAAAACTAGATTTTAAATGTGTTTTTGCCAAAACTGGTTTTCAAAATTGTTTTTTAGATAACCTTGGTTAATGACAAGAACACGTTAAATGGGTTGCATTTTATTTAAACGCTATCATTTAAAGCAATCATTATACAGATAAAATAATTTGTTCGGATTTCCGCTACATACACGACACATCCTCACACATCACACACACGGGATGGATATTAGACAGAGCTTAGGCTGCGCGCAAACGGGCCACCGATCACATAGCCACTGGTGGCGGCCACGTACCACCTCGCGAAGAAAAGCGATGGTGGTGTGTGACTTGTGCGTCCAGTCCCTACAAAATGTATTAAAAAGGGAACTGCTTGCCTTTGGCCACCGATGGCTGTAGTTTTTTTTTTAAATTTATTTTAAGGACTTTTAGGCGAACGTCCAGGTCAGTCCCGTAAAGACTAACTTTGCCTCTATAGTCTAACTAATGGCTGTAGTCGGTAGCACGTTTGGGCCCAGCCTTATAGACTAAAAGATATTCTTAATGTGGGCAATGAGCAATCAGTTTAAAATTAATTATTTAAAGTTTAAATTAATTAAAAACATTTGAGTTAGTTTCTTTCAAATATATATTCTTGGGTCGTTTATTATGCCACCGAGATAGAAGAGAGGTTGTTTTTAAATATACCTTTCTCTGTCACGGAGATCGTTAGAGATTGAAGAGGTAGTACGTTGGCACTGAAAATGAGCTTTTTATCGGATATAATCCTGCACATCGATAAGATGAGTGCAAATTTCGTTTGCTAGAAATGCGGCATACAAAATCTTAATATTTTTTATTATCTGTAAACAGTGTAATTAGAAGTTGTGGGGAATTCATACAATTCTATTCCCATAGCCTACCTATAAGAAACTAGCGACTAAAAAGTCGAAAGTGCCATGAATTTGTTGGCGCTTACGTTTTTATTCGTGCATATATTATTACTATCTCTTACGCTCGGCGGCTTTCCATGCGTATTGGATTAAATACCAATTTCATAATCAGATCTGCTTTCATATCGGCTTTTGTTTCGAAATATGCGGCAATACTGCAAAATTAAAAATACAAATTGTAATAATAAAATACATCGCGAGTTAGACGTTTTTAGTGTAAGTTTTATTTACAAAATTAATTCAGTATGCCGTGGTTCGCTATTACGGCGTGCGTGCTTGTGACATATATTATTGGTTTTTATTTGTTTATTGGGTTGTTGTTCACGGACTTCACTCGGTTCTTTGTTCTTTGCAGTGAGTTTTATTTGCGAAAATGGCCTTAATTTATTTAGAATGCTGCTCCACTGATCACTTGCATTTTTTTTATGCCGAAAAGGCATATTGTGCCGACCCATAATTAGGAGAAGGTGAAAGAAAAGATAGAGAGGGACGGTAAATGGGCTATCCTATCTCTCGCCCATCGTACGAAACACGATTAGCTCAAGGCTAACCGTTTCACGCCAATATTCTGTAGCAGCGAAAGGTACAGGTTAAATGATACTTCAGATGGCAGAGTAGCATTCACCATGAAGTCCTGGTGTGAACTGAAGTGAACTAGATTATTTTGGAAACGGTAACTTTAAGTAGGTACAAATATTAACAAGTCGTACAGTTAGTACAATATATAGCACAGTGTGTGAGCGGGATGGATGATGTGCGAGCGAGATAGAGCAACTATTAATATGTGTGCTCCCGCGTTGCGCTAGCCAGTAGTTCGTTGTCCGCTGCGATGACTAGATGTATTTAGCTCTCATAATTCCATTAGAGCGGGGTCTCACACCGATCGAGGCGGCCCTAAGAAGTGTAATCAAAATAGTGATTCCAGCTTGGCTTTATATTGGTAGAGAGTTGCTCACTATTGAAGGAGGTATAGCAAGAAATTGTATTATTAGATATCGACTGAGTATCAGGGACGGATCTAGGGGTTAAGCCGGGGCCCGTGCCCCCCGCGCGGCCACTTCAGAGGGCGGCAGATTCAAACTTCGCAGACAAATACACAACTCATCATTAACTCAACTTTGACCACTGAGACGTCTAGTACTTTAAGCACATAAATTACTTTTCGCGGGGCGCGTAGGCATAGGATGAAATCCACAGACGCACGCGTGTACATCAGTGGGCCTTCTGATGGCTGAAATGATGATGATGAAGGTAAAAATATAGGTGAGCGGAGGCGGCGGCATTTTTCAGACTTTGCCCCTCGAAATTTTTCTTAAAAAAAAACTTATTTATTTTCTCAACACAACAGATACACAAAGAAACCTGGTGTGTGAGACTGGTGCCTGAAATAGATTTACAAGAAATCTCTATGACAGGTCACCAGTGCTGCACTCCATAGCTATCAATAATAAATGATTCTTGATGATCCGATGATTATTCATGATCTGGGGCTGCTGACTATGACATTACTTGTATGCAGCTTATGTCAAATTTCCCGATCATAAGGCAAATGGACGGTTAGCAAGATATAGGAACTGGCCATTAATCTTATACCAGACCTCTATTAAGATAATGTTTCGCACTTTGAATTTTTCCAATAGATCTTAACAAAACGTCGGAAATTTTTTGCAAAGATAATTAACGTTTCCTCGATAGATCGAAACTTTGTCGGTTAGGTATCTATTTGCTTAAATTTTAACACGTCCCGATTATGTAATACACACGTTCCAATAATAAAACAATGAATTTATCAACGTGCAAATTGTTGTATACATTGATACGGATATGTGCTGGAATTCTTAATGATAAAAAACACGTTTGTAGAATCACTTACCCACTTTCCACTGTCCAAACACTTGTGGTACTTTGTAAAATAAATAAAGGTGTACAAACTCGTTCTGGTTGTACAGTGAATCACGATAACATTATCTGAAAATAACAATAAGATTATCACAAATAAAAGGTGGAAGGCAAAAAATGTGCACACGAGAAATCAGGTTGAAATCGACCAAATCGACCACATCGACCACATCGATCACATCGACCGCATCGATCACATCAACCACATCGACCAAATCCACCAAAATGAACAAATTAACCAAAATTACGATAATGGCAAATCACAAAATAAAAATCTATCCTACTTTCTGGGATAGTTTTTACATAAACCCATCCCATTATCCTGGATGAAAAGTATCCTATGTTCATCGAATATATGTATATATATATATATATATATATATATATATATATATATACTGAGTTTCAGCCAAATCAATCCCGTAGTTTTTCTGTGAAACCGGAACAGACAGACAGACAGAGTTACTTTCGCATTTCTAATATTAATAGGGATTGCTGGTAGTTCTGAGGAAATGGTGTTATTGTCTTGGGGTATATGGTGTTTTTAGTGGATAGGTACTGAATCTAATGCATCGTGTTGGCTCTCTTATGCGTCCTTGCGGTATGTACCTACATAATATCATTTTGCACAAGAAAATTGGGTAGATGACATATTCTACAATAAATTCTAAATCAATGTTCACATAAAGAGCAGGCGTTAAAATACTCTTACCTTTAAGGTATATCAATAAAAACAATTAATTAATTACTATTTAAACAATCATTGATACGCAATTTGATTCGGTAAAGTTATGACATCATAACTTTCCATATCCGTACAAAATCTAGGAGGCTGCAGCGTTTTATGGTGATAAAAAGTGTCTCAATTAATTTGATTGTCAACGACCTTACTACAGAGCTTCACGAGGTAGTGACAGCAGGAATTAGTATTCTTTCTTCGCTCCAGCTCGGATGAAGATAATCACACACCTGTAGGGGAACGCACCCATACCACGTGACACATTTTTTACAAGATTTTACCACCCTCTCCCCCTCGGTGACCACCCATAGTGTATGTCAAGACCTTATCCCCTCTCCTTGTGTAGTAATTCATAAATATGGTTTATAACCATTTTTTGCAAACAGATAAAAAGTCAATAATTTGGCTCATTAGCCATTTGAAAAGCGCTAAACGCTGCGCGCCATATATGAATATAGCTCAGACAAATGCAAGATTTCGCTATGATATAATAATAATCGGCAGACAGACATACATATTTTATATTCCCAAATTAAGCAAGTTACGCTTGTGTTACGGGTAATATACAACGGACTACTCTGGGGCCGATCCCAGACACACAGACCATAGTAAATAACGGAGAAAATGCGTTTCCGAAGTTTACCATTCCAAGAATCGAACCCGCAGCCTCTGAGTTGTAGTAAGGTAGGCTGCCTAAAGCTTAGCCTGATCATGCAGAGAGGCCGTCATTATTGACTACGTGACGAAAACCTAATTGCCCCCTCGCGCCCCGTGTCCATGCGTGGTATTTTGAAGTCCTCCCTCACTGAACGGGTCACTTAGTATGGGTACGTTCCCTAAGTACAAGATGTAAATAGATTTAAACTTAATCCCATTTAATGAGTGGTCACAGCTTAACAACCAAAATAGCCCTGTACTCATAAAGCATTACATGGCAGAATCTGTTTTTCCCAAAAACTACAACCTGTGTATCTTCAAGTCCCAAGTCTTGTACGAGTATGTTGTATGTGAATAGATAGTTAGATAACTTCTAGGTAAGCGTGCTTCATTTTGCTATACTAGCGAGAAGACATCTCTTAACTCTTTACTGTGTGGGACTCGCCAGCCTGATCTTAGCGTGGTGGAGGTAGGTAGGTTGTTATTGTCCAAAATACCTACTAAAACTCCTCGTGCTCCTCCCGTTCACCTCTAGCCAATACCCCTGGAAATGACTACCGCCGACTCCGCGTAACCGCGATCCACCCTAGACCATCTCTCCGCTCAACGTACGGCGAGACAGGGCCGGATCTACGGCGGCAAATTCAAACTTCGCAGACAAATATATCATTAAAGCAACTTTGACCACTGAGACGTCCAGTACTTTACTTTGTGTGGGGAGGGTAGGCATAGGTTAAAAACCACAGTCGCACGCGTGTCTTTCAGTGGGCATCTGATGGCTGAAATGATGATGTTGATGGAGGTAATCCGTGCAGGAACGGAGAAAGAATACAAATTCCTGCAGCCGGGCGGCCTGTCGTAAGAGGCGACTAAGCAACCCACAGCCAGGTGGTAGAGCATTTGCCCGACTGGTTGGCTACCACCCCTGGTCTAAAGTATGTCGCCATAACAACCTTTAGTATGGAACACATTCCAGCATTAGTGACCAGGTTCCGAGAGCAGCAGCGCATTTGTAGCACCTTTGGTGTTGCAAATGTCCATAGGCGATGGTAACCGCTTTCCATCAAGTGGGTCGTCTGCCTGTCTGCTGAACTCCTGCATTAATTATTTTATTTCATACACTCCTAATGATTAAATCAGGTAGCATTTAAGATCGTCCAATGAACTTCTTATAGCTCGTCTCACTGGGCCATTATTTCAAGGAGTAGGTAAACATATAATTTGGTTTATTGTTTTTGTGATTTTTTGTATCCTTGGCGTGTACTGTCTGTGCGGTTTAATTCGCTATTATAGGCCCAAGGTCGTGTTAATAGCGCAAATAAGTATGCCCATAAAAACAGCGTTATCTGTTAGAAGATTTAATATTAGATCATCATCATCGGTTGCGTTCGGAGTGTTCACTTCGACGGCCAGTGTCCGCTTTTCTACTTTTTCTACTCCACTTCGCGCGGTCTTCATCATCCCCCATTTTAAGACCATTGGTACGCATGTGATCCTTCACAACGTCAAGCCAGCATTTCTTGGGCCTTCCCCTTCGATCGGGACCTGGCGGAGGCGGCATGGCTAGACATTCAGACACAAATTATATGGCATGTGTATTATTATATACTATTTATGATTGCCGATTCATTCGTTCGTAACTTGATTTCATATTCGTACTAGGATATGCCCGCGAGTTCGTCTACGTTAACTTGAAATTCCTGCGCGATTCTCGGGAAACAAAGTACCGCAGCTATCGTTTTAGTGAAAATTGTGTCCGAATAAACTAATCTGTATGCATCCGATGCAATCGGCCCATTAGTTTTAACGTGAATCCCGAACAAACAGAGAAAACGACTAACAGACAAGAAATCTAAAAAAAATGCATCGTGTTCTCCGTCATTTATATAGTGTATTCCAGTTATTTTTTTAAATAACTTCAATGTTCAGACACGGCATATTTAAACTTTTATAATATTATAGATAGATTTTCTGAACACGGTGTGATATCGAAATAAACCATTGCCAGTTTGCTTACAAGCAAACATAAAAAAAAACTTAAGGCTCCGGTTATAAACACTTGAAAATAGGAATTGGTTTATTAAAAATCAATCATTTCATTTGGTTGGACGTTTAATATTTCTTCACAGAAAATGATCCTTGTAAGCTACGTTTTAAGTTAGTTTAATAATACAGGTGTTTTTTTCAAGTCAGCCGATTCGATTCTTGACTAGGGTAATTGCTTTTCAAAATTACACACATTAAAATTATTCATAGGTGTATGCATAAAACCAACAGCGGATATGATTGGACTTGATTTGGATTGGTCAGACATGTATAAATGTCGTATTGTTCTTGTTAACGTTTAACGACGAGGAAAGCCCCTCCCTTTCGTAGATTGTAATATCTATACTTCTCTTTTTCTCACTTATAAATGTATTGCTGTCACACTTGCCCTATAGATAGAGTGAGTGCGTCACCAACAATTTAGTGCGTTACTGAACGAGAGAGATATAATAGCAACTGGTTATTGTATATTCTATCTGACCTACGACCGGAAATTTTGACTATATTATTTCCATGGCCTTGTATTTGAGAGATAATGAAACAGATCGTTGCGTTGTTATGCGCAGACATAATTTCAAACGTTATTTAAATCCTAACAAAACCATTACATACTGATGTGAACATTATGTTATGATGACAGTGTAGTACAAAAAAAGTATTCAAACATGTTTTGAGTGCAGGAAATTCGAACATTGTATAGTGTGGTCTTATATGTCTCAATCTATAGTCAAAGCCAATTATTTTTTTAACAATTTTACGGACCCGAGTTCCGTACCCTTTTTTATAACTTAATTTTGAAGAAAGTTTTAAGTATTTATACACACTTCTTGGTAATTTTTGTTTTTGCGTGTGACATTTATTCAATCCTATTTGTGTTGTGGTACTTGTGGTGTACGTTACGAATAACTTATTATATTAATTTATTCTAATTTTAATACTAAACTTATACTAATGTAGAGTATATCTGTTACATGCTGGTGTTGTGAGGAAGTGCATGCGCCTTATGTCTATACCTATATATATTATAAGTATTTTATTTATGGACTTATATATGGACATCATATTTAAACCTGTATACACAAAAGTGTTTTATTTTGTGTATACAGGTTTAAATATGATGTCCATATATAATCAATTTAAGTATCATTATACCCTGCTATATATGTTCCTTACAAAATAATTGAATTTAAAACTAAAGTTCCTTTCGCATTTAAAATATTACAATATATGCCCGTATATTTGTAATAGTATAATTAATAGTAAAATCTAAGAAGTCCAAAAGCCTCAAAATGACAAAAAACGGGAAAATATTACAAAAAGTCTAAAAGAACAAAAAGGTCCCAAAAGTCAGTAGTCACTAATTAATCGTTGTTACTTAGTAGTTGTAGACACTATCCAGAAACTATCTTACTTTCGGGATAACCTTTACATAATTCTATTTCAAAATCTATCCCGTTATCCGGGATGAAAAGTATCCCCTCTCCATCCTCGGTATTAAAATTACATGTATACCGAATTTCAGTCAAATCGGTCCAATAGTTTTCACGTGAAAGGCTAACAGATAGACAGAGTTACTTTCGCATTTATAATATTAAATAGGGATTAATGTAATATTATTTTAAAGCTTTTAATGGTGAGTTCCTTAAGTTTTAGTGGTGGTTTATTGTAAATTTTAGCCGCCATACAGAAATAGACTGTTTTGAAATAAAGTGGTTTTCGCAGGAAGTGAAAGTAGATATGTGGTGTTGTGGCTATATATGACCCGCTAGTATACTACTTCTTATATGAGAAACGGATAGTCTAATCAACTGAAATACTTGTTGGTGTTTAACCGGTTCTGCCCTGCTAGGAGGGAGCCGCCAATACTGCAATCCCAGAGGCAGTCCGCCTTACACCGTCCGGCGACGCTTACGCGTACAATTGATTATACATCGTTTACCTTTGTCGCGCATAATACAGGTATTATGAGCCTTATTTCGACCACAGTACAGGTACTGTGGTCGAAATAAAGCTCATCACATCATAACAGTCCACTGATTACTACAAGAACCCCACACCATCCAGGAGGAGCTTAGACATACTCTTTATAAACTTATAGAACATCGCAGCCTCATACATTTTTTTACGAGCGTAATGACGTCATAAGTAGGCACAAGTAAAAGGAGTCAAATAACGCATTAATAATTGTTTGAAAGTAATTAAAATTATTTCTATTAAGATTTATTTTTTATTTTTATGGATGTATAGGTTTGCGTTTGAACACTGTCTCACCTGATGTTGAGTGATGACGCGGTCTAGGGTGGAGCAAACCTACGTAGAAGATACCTATTCACTCATGACTAGAAGACTTCAAGATTGTATTTGTCAGGAAAAACAGACCCCGTCAAATTATTCCATTCTTGGGCGGTGCACACTACTAAAGATGAAGCGAAACGCTTTCTATAATAATATTTTATTAGTTAGATGATATCTTAACATCTGTTCTATTATATGTAATATTTTTAGAATATATTCTACTATTGTACGTACACTACGTATGTACGTACGTGTATTTACTGTACGCATCCCTATTAATCTGTAGAGGGTGTCTAGTTTGTACAATGGATTTAAAAAGAGAAGAATATCAGGGGTAACTAATCCGGACTAACAGATTTCGAAAATGCAACTCTTTGAAATTTTATCTGTCTCTCTGTTAGAGCATCACGTGAAAACTACTGTATGGATTTTAATGAAACTCAATACAGAGCTAGCTCATACCCCGGGTTAAACTTAGGATACTTTTTATCGTGATAAATGGTGTTGTATCGATGGGATAGAGCAACATAAACAAAAAGATGTCGCTACGGTTACATTTGTTTAGTGCTGTCGTTGTAATTCATGAAAAAAACGTCATTAGGGCAACGCGTACGAATTTTAGCTTTGCAATGCTAGTTGGCAATTCAATTCAATTTATTTTCCAAAAATTAATTTACCTTATTAGTAGTATTATTGACATCATTATTAGCATTATATAACATAAATGGTTCGGTTAACTATGGCACCCACACTAGAAAATGAAATTATGTGTCGTGGCAATAATACCTAAAACAAAAAAAAATAATTTATATGCTTTGGTTGTCCTGTTTTGAACGTTTGTTGGAAAATTTTGAATTGAGTCACTGAAAGTTATATCTACCTTTTTATATTTTGTTCTTTGAGGTTTTTGTTCACCGAATTAGTAAAACGACAATTTATATTCAGTTCAGTTTTCCTAATGTATACCTTCTCTTTGTGGGAACCTAATACGGATATCTAAGGAGGTTTCAAACCGGTTTTATTCTGGGTTGTTTTATTGCATATATGTAGATAATTGTTTTGTTTATAACAAGGGTATTTCCCGCGAGTTCGCCCTCATTACTTTTTGAGCTATATCCCGAGGGAACCCTTGTATGTTCCGGGATAAAAAGTAATGTTTATTTATTTATTAAGGCTTATAAAACAGAGTAAAACACAAAACTGCCACTAAGTCTACACGATTACAATACGAGCTTGTTGATCTCCTTAACATACACCCACATCTACAACAGTCTTGTGCTGCTAAAATATTACATACCTATTACAATCTAAAATAACACACAGTGTTAGAAACAATGACAGTACGGTGATTTCAGCTGAATTGAAGAATAATTTTGGCTACATATCTTTTAAATTTCAAGATATCGTTATTAAAAATGTCTAGTTCAATATTAGTTCCACTGATGCTATTATATAACCGACACAATCTTATCACAGGGTTAAAAAAGGAAGTGTTATTAATATAAACCCTTAAAACAAACGGCTTGTAGTTTCTGACTCTATAATAGGTATTTATTGATAGAAGTGGTAATAAACCTGAACTGTAAACAGAATTGTATAATATTTTGTGTAAATAAATTACGTTGAACCGTTGTAGGCGGTTCTCTAAAGAATCGAATTTAAATGCGAATAGTCTTTGATTGTAATTTTCTAACATCATATGTATGTTATTGCGATACGAAATAATTCGTATTCATGCCTTTTGAACTCTTTCGATGTTATTGATATGGACTTTGTAGTGCGGCCTCCACACTTGGCAACCATATTCTAATATGCTGCGCACTAGGCACAACAGGCTTAAAGGACACTTAAAACTTCTAGACGATCTTACTACAAAACCCAGTATCGTCCTTACCCTGCGAGTTATCATCGTAGTGAGTTTAGAAAGATAATTTCTCATCAAAATAAACACTCAGGTTCCTTATTGCACTCTTTCGTTGAATGATATGTCCTGATATTTTGTAGTTGAACTTAATTTTTTGGTGTTTGTTGGCGATTTAGAAGCATTTTATTTCGATTACACCAACTTAATATACGATTTGGATCATCTTGTAAAGAAATACAATCACTAATATCCTTAATGTTACTGAATAACTTGAGATCATCACCGTAAAGAAGACACGGGTTGGAGAAATCATTCTAAGATCATTATTAAAAATTATAAACAATAGAGACCCTAGATGGGAACCCTGAGGTACTCCTGATGTTATATTTATTAGAAGAGATGCGAGATTCATCAATAAATCGGTAGATGAAACGTGAAGCAACAATGCGAAACCTTTTAGAGTCACTATTTGACTTCTATGTTCCAAATAAGAAACAATCCATCTATATAAGTTGTCGTGTATACCGCTAGCTGCCAACTTATTATATAATAAGGAGTGACTAACCCTGTCAAAGGCTTTACTCAAGTCAGTATATATGCCATCAATTTGACCTTTACCAGGGAAAGCAGAGCAAATGTAGTTCTTATATTCTAGCAAATAGCTGAGCGTAGATCGTCCTCTGACGAAGCACTGTTGTTTTACAGATAATTTTTGTTTTACATGATTATATAAAAAATCGTATATTAGGTTTTTTCTTCTCAAGGTTTAAGCTATACTGAACTTTATAAAATTCTGGTCACATCTATTTAAGTAAAGCTGTAAACAAAAACAATTTCAAAGTCATAAGTAAGAATGTGTATATATATACAAGAAAGAAAATATATGTAAACGTCTAGTTATCCAAATTTTTAAGCATTTTTTTTTGTAACGGCTTCAAAAGTTAAACCGGCCTTTTATTTGATTTTTATTTCGACGTTTCGGCCTCATTAGAGCTAAGCATGTTGCTGTTTCTTGCGCCGTTTCTTCTCTTTAAGCCATAACATATTGCGAAGCAATGGTAAATTAGATTAGGCTCCCATAGAGTAAATAATAAATATGAACAAAAATTAAAAAGAACAAGTTTAGGGGTAGGCTAAATAATAACTTTAACATTACTCATTGACACTATACAACTGAAAAGTGGCCAATATGTCGAAATAAAAATCAAATAACAGTGGTTTTAATTATAATATTAAACTGTAAAAGAAAAACCAAGAAATAAATCTACTCTAAATACAAAAGCTATTAGCAACATTGTATTTTATTGTCTTATTGACGGATGTAGAGTAAGTACACTTGAAAGGAGGTGTGACATTAAACAAACGGATGAAATGTGCAAATCAAAACTGAAAAGCTCGCGTGAATATTCAATTATCTTAAGTTAACACTTTGTTCTATCTATTATTCCTTGGGCGAACAGCTTGGTTTGATCATGACTATCAGTAGTTAGTTGAAACACATTCAAAAATAAAATAATAAAAACAGCCTTTATTACTTGATCATTTTACATATTTGATTATTGATTATTATACATAATTATATTTATTTATTCAAGTTTCTCCATTTCTGGATGTATAGGCCTCCTCCATCTTTTGCCATTTAATTTTGTTTTGCTCGGTCCTTGTCCTAAGTCTCCCCGCGACCGACGCAATATCGTCACTCCATTTTATAATAGGTCTTCCACGACCTCTTTTCTGGTCTGGTATATCAGAACAGAATTCTTTGGCTCCATCTCTGGCTCTTACTGTGTGACCTGCCCACTTCCACTTTTACTTTACTCCGATACAAAACCAATTTCGTTTTGTTTCGGATATCTGTAATTTTTACGCGGTCTCTTAGTTTAATACCCAGTATATTCCGTTCGACTGCTCTTTGAAACGATCTCAGTTTAGTTTTGATAGCTTTTGTAGCAGTCCACGTTTGGCATCCATATAAAAGAGCCGGTATTATACTGGATTCAAAGAGTTTCTTTTTAACAACACATTATTTATTAAATTATAACCAGGTTTTTTTGCGAATTTGGCAAACAGGCAGACGGTCCATCTGATGGAAAGTGGTTACCGTCGGCTCTAGACGTTTGTAACAACAGGGGCGAGGCCTGAGCGCTGCCAGCGTTTAAAATGAGATAGAGGATATATGCCCAGACAAGGGACGTTCGAGGATCGGACAGGGGTTTTAGTGGGTATCCTTAACTGCGGCGTGATACTAGCTCTTCATATGTGAGGTGCTAGTGCCACCCTAACCTAACATATCCCACAACATGGGCCGTGACCTTTCCCCTCGCAAGACCTGTGGTCCTCAAACGGATTTCCCCTGTATAAAAAAATGTTATAGCAGAGCAGGCATGGTAGAGCGGTCGATATATATATAT
The DNA here is from genome assembly GCA_039645545.1 of Dendrolimus houi. NCBI lineage: Eukaryota > Metazoa > Arthropoda > Insecta > Lepidoptera > Lasiocampidae > Dendrolimus > Dendrolimus houi. The sequence goes on from CM077122.1 coordinate 19,620,049, forward strand.
AGGCGATGGATGGAAATATCTATAATATTATACAATTTTAAACATGCCATGCCTGCACAGCTATTTAAAAAAAAAACATCCGGAATAGACTATATGAATGACGGAGAACAGGATGCAATTTTTTTTATATTTCTTGTCTGTGCTACTTTTTATCTCGGGAATCTTTGTAGGAATGACTTGAAATGGCCAGATTGAAAAAAAATCTGATTCCAATGCGGTTTTTTTACTGATCAATAGAAAATTTTATGTAATAAAATGTGTGATATTTTTTATCCCGGGAATACCGTGCGAATTTTCCTGGGAGCGGTTTATAATTGTTCGGGTGCACAAAAATTAGCCTATTCCGACACAGTTTTCACTAAAGCGATAACTTTTATTAATTTTTAATTGCTGCGGTATTTTTTGTCCCGGAATCCCGCGTGAAATTCAAGTGAAGCGTGGACGAAGTCGCGTATATATTCTAGTTATGAAATAAGTTTTTACACTGGTAATTCCAGAACACTGTAATATAGAAACTTAAGTGCACTAAAATATGATCTGCATATTAAGATTTAATTAATTTTACACCTTATCTAATCCATTTCAATGTGTTGATAAAATTTCTCTGAATTCACATAAAATTAAGAGTCTATAATTTTTCATAGGCTATATAATTATATCGCGTATTAGAATAATTTTAAGCGATTACTTTACACATTAAAAAGTGTAGTTTAAGGGGAAGTATAATAAGGAACGGAGAGAAAGAAAAAAACAACAAATAACAACAAACAACAACAACAACATGCAAAAAATCATGGAACAAAATATTTGTCACAATTTTTTATAAAATGTTTGTCTTTGCTTTAAAACTTGTAAATATTTGCACTTCGTTTCGGTGTCCACTTTGCATTTCACTCTTGGAAAATTTGCTTTAATATCTAAGCACCTTTGATGAAATTTGGTATACTTTGATAACGCGGAAAACGTACAATAATTTTATCTCGAAAAATATTAGACAAATTTCCACAAGAAATGCATATAAACTTTGTGCGGAAAGCGCATCAGTATGAAGACTCTTCGATAATAATTTTACGAGATTGAAATTTTTAGACTATCATCGGATTGTTTTTTTAGAGTAACAATGTAGAGCTGTCAGTTGTCAATGTCACTCTGACACCAGGCGCTATGTCATAGAGAGAACAGAGTGCGTCATCATTAATTTTTGAGTATAGGATCTGTTAAATTATTAATATCTTACTTGCGCATACGTATTAGGTGGAGTGTCGTTATTAATTGGATAATTGAATCACTATACGCGTATGCATTATTGTATTTCGTCATTTGGTTGAATATTAGAGTAGAGATAATATGAACATCGTGGTTTGATCCTCCTTGGCCGATTACCCTACGCCTATACATGTTCACGAAGTAATGGGGCTCCTGATGAGAATATGCATACCCACCATTGCCACATGCCGATAGTAAATAACATATCAATTTCGTTAAATTTTTAACTAAAATATCGCTCTCTTGCATATTACTTATGCTGTGCGATACGTAGTGTATGAACTCTTTTTTCGTAATGATTATAAAATAATTATTTTGAAGGTAGTTTGATACATAATTGTATTAATATATTTTACTTACGGGACGTGAACTTACTCTGTTCTAATACAGTTTAAAACTAATACGGGTAGTAATAGTGATTGTCGCATAAGCCTAAATTAAGCATTATTTAGTTTACTGGATATAAATAACTACTTTGAATCATTGGAACATACCAACAAATACCGAATATTTATAAACGCATAACCAATCGTCAACCTTGTAAAGTACGGCTGTGCACTTCAATCTGACAAAAAAAAACGTGAAACAAAGAAATGAACCTTCACTGGTCAATGGTTACGGAGTTACGGATATCGAGAGAAACGTAGACATTTTTATTAAATTTATTTGTCAATGGTTGTATTGCATTAAGACGTGCGAAAAGATTAATTCTTCTTCTTTTTTCCTTTTGATAGTAACCGGTTTTTGTGATACGACCAGAGGCGGCTCTAACCCATGTAGCTCTTGCACATGGTGCAATTTTAAATGATGCCATAAAGCAATAGTACCACGTTCAGAACAAAAAGTCTCATATAAACAGCAAAAATATTGTTGTTTCATTTACTCCCAAGTTGGCCTATACTGATAAGTAAGACAAAGATATGTTAATAAAGCATTATTTTTTCCTTACTTCTATCTATGAGAGTTCTTGTTCTGAGAGTACACAAGCAAAAAGTAGTTTTTAAGAAGAAAGGAGTTACAATAATAATGCGACACTACTCCCATATAAACTCTAATTACCTATCTGTTCTAAGGCTGACTTCACGTTGAAACAATAGTTATTGTATAGATATGGGAGCCGCTCGTGGCGCGCCTTACTTTGTTACCGCACCCAGATTCGGTCATGACATGAGCGTAGGGTCTTTGAAAAAGCGGGCTCCGTGAGCGACGCATGCATTTCGGAGAGGTCGCGAGCGGCGTTCCGCGTCCCCTATGATCCAGCGCCTGTGTGCGCTGCTACCCTGCACTATAGGTATAGCCGGCATTGGTCATACGACGGTAGAGCGCTTGTCTTGCTGGCGAGAGTAGAAGAGTGGCTAATCAATCCAGTCTCCCAACTTCTTGATGTAATCGAAGACCTGAAGACTATCTTGTGTGTCCTGACATGTCGCTTTTTGCTAGATCTCTGCACTCCGTTTGTTAGATTGTGTTTGTTTAGTTGTTTGTTACATTGTCGTAAGACTTATAGTAAAAAGATGCCTACTAATATTGCGATGACCATTGGCTACACTAATTCTTAGACAAGGCTAAGTTTTAGGATCGTCTCGGAAAAGCACGAATTGGCTCTGAGTTGTCCCAATGTTTTTGATGAAGTGCTTGGTCTTTGATATATGTGTACACGGAAGTAAGAATAATCCTTTTCCCTGAGTGTGCATACTATTTACTAGTATAAATACGAATGTGAGTTTATTTGTTACGTTTGCACGCCTTAACTACTCAAGTGATCATCATGAAATTTCGCATACACGTTGTCAGGGGTACAGAAAAGGACATAGAAATACCCTTCACCCAAAAAAGTACCCGTGGGATAGAAAAATAAGTTTTAGACGGTCCTTGTACAAAAAACAGTTGTAGTATAGTATAATTAGTATTTGTAATTGATTGTCAAAATGTATATATTTTTGCAAGCAAACACTAGAATGTATATAAAGTACAAGTTCCTAATATTCTTCTGTCATGATAGTATGAAAATATGAATGTATATGTATATATGTATAAAATTGTGGTCTCACAATAAATATCTTTACAACAATTATACTTATTTGCAGGGGTATTATGATTTACATTACCGAATTATAATAGTTATGACGACAATGAAGCGGAAACATCGTTGGTTTTTGACGACTTTGGTTGTGTATCATATAATGCATGTCAATGTTAAAGTTTTACGTGTATCATGTTTCAAGGCTTCATGATTACTTTGTTTTGTGTGAAAGGCGAGGGTAATGTACTTCCTTTACGTGTGTTTGCTTTTATTGTTTACATTGAGTTAAATATTGTAGGGCTTAATAGAGTACCCTGTGCGACGCCGTACTTGGCTTCTATAGTTTTAACATAGACAGCAACTATGAGCTACTTTCATAGACTTTGACAATTATGGACACACTTCAATGATATTAGTATAGACATGAAAGATTTTTTTATTGCTTGAAGTTGGTAAGCAAACAGACGGCCCACTTTACTTTGAAACATCGTGACTGTCGCATATCTATGTTCGATTCTTGATACATAATTATATTATACTGTCGGCCTCCGCAGACGTTGTTCTTGCCTTAAAAAATTAGAAATCGTAGAACCCAATTCCAGCGCGAGGTATTTTGTTTAGATTGATGGGTTACATTATTAACGTTTTAGTAAGGATTCCTAATTTTTATATAGCCTATATTAATTAGGCATAATGTAGCATTCGAATGGTGAAAGAATTTTTGAAATCGGTCCAGCACTTTTTGAGTTTATTCGTTACAAACATACAAAAATATAAGTCTTTCCTCTTTATAATATTAGTGTAGATTTCGTAGAACTTTTCGTTATTTCCTATAGTCGGAGTATCTCATCGGCCCTAAAGTTGGCCATTATATCTTATATCCGAGACATGCTTAACTTGGGGATTTATAATGCTTAATGTGTGTTGTGTGCCGATTATTATATTTTCCTCGAAAAGAAAATTTTATTTTAAAGTAGGTTTTCTTATTTTTGTTAGTTGTTATTAATACATATAGAATGCCACTCTAGCGCCGCAATAAAGATTAAGCTTCAAAAATGTATACTCTTAATTTCCTTATTTACAGCTATGTCCTTGATTAATATGAAATCTAGAATCACATACAAAAACTCTCAAGTATTCTTTAGGATTAATTAAATAATTCTTATCTGCTAAGAGTGCAGATGATTTAACCAAACATAATCGCCATATGGTGATGCCTGTAATCTTCGGCAAGTCACCTCTTGATCATGATATTTTCAACTTGATATTTTATTATTATACACAAGAAATAGTATTTTTCTAGTTTTCGTAAAGGTGCTGCTACCTCACCGTGGGCATTGGCCTGTAGTGTAACATTTATGATTCGATTTTGAACATTGCGTTACAATACTGCCTCTCTGGCTGACGAGCTTTCGCCTGTAACGAAATATTTATTATTCTACTTTGACCATTCAGTTAATTTCACAGCGTCAGACGAAGAGGCCGTTGTGTTACAAGCTGTATCAAAATATTACAGATTGTATCATTACAGGTTGCGCACTGTAATGCTTGGTCCTCCTCCTTCGCCGATGTAATGCTTGAATTTATAACATTACATGTGCGGATTGTAATGCTCGGTCTGTAACGTTACATTACAGGGGAATGCTAGCCGCGAGGGAGTACATTTATGCCGCTGCTCCGCCGGCGTCGATGTTAGTGTTAACATATTTATAAGGTAAATTATAAATGTCGATCCAATAAAAAAAAAGAAATATTAAAAAAAAATCCACATTAAAATAACAATCTAATCTGAAAAGACTTAATTAATTTTAATACAGCTTCCTAGATTTCGTACGAGCGTACTTATTGTGTAAACAGTAATTAAAATTTTATCTCGTGATATTATAAAAGTAAGAGCTGGTATTGTAGAAGCCGATTTTATATATGTAAATATTTAAAAAATATATTGTAACTTGTAACATCAACTCAATTATGTTTCGATGCTTTCTAGTGGGTGCACTGGCTTTAATATCCAAGTTTCTTTCACCAAACACGATTAATTAACAAGGTTTTAAAGAGTAAGGCATTTTTTTTCATCATATCTATTATGTTTGGTTAAGTCTACATAATTATTTTTTTATTACTGAAGCACAGCAGACAGGCATAATTGTATAACATTAGAGTCTTTAATAAACAATTAAGGTCTTAAAAATAAAATAAATATGAAATGATTTTGAATGGATTAACATATTTTTTTTTTACAGGTAAGTTACGCAATAAGTATTAATGCATATGAAAAGGTTTTCAAGATTTTCGTAAGTAACAAATAATTATAATCTATTATTATTCTTAATACTACTATACAGTGGGAAGGTCGAATTTATGCATTTCATTTCTTATAATTAACTAGCTTCTGCCTGCTACGTCCGCGTGGAAAGTTTTTTTAACTATCCCACGGGAACTCTTTAATTTTTCGGGAGCAAAACTATCCTATATGTTGACCAGGGATATAAGCTTCCACCATACAAAATTTTATTTAAATTGGTCCAGTGTTTTCGGAGATTAGCCGGTACAAACAGACAGACAAACAGAGAAACAAAAAATTTGAAAAAATCTAAATTAGTTCTATTTCACTTCTTACATCCCCCTGACTCTGTTTTTAGCATTTTTTTATTGCACAGAAATTCGACCTCTACAGTTTTATTATATGTATAGATAGAAGATTATGTACAACTATAAATAGGTATAAACTACTTATGTATTTTTCCTTTAAAAACTTTAAATTTAATCGTCTTCAAGTCTCGCGTGAAAAGGTATCATCTAGGTAAGCAATAAGCATGCTCCGTCTTAGACAATTAACATCAAGTGAAGGCGCAATGGCGGACAAACTCGGACCTATACTAAACAAAAAATATCAATCTATTTGTTTATATATATAATATAATAGCAGCCCATAAATGTCCTACTGCTGGGGTCGGGCCTCCCACTATAGGGGAACGGACAGTATACCCGCCACGCTTGTCCAAGGCGGCTTGGCAGGTTGGACACATCGGTTATCTCGATGTGCAGGTTGCATCACGATGTTTTCCTTCACCGTTATTAGCACGTGGTGATTGTAACAATATGCACATTAGGTCAGAAAACTGCCTAAGTGGTGCATGCGTTCCAGCCAGGATCGAACCCGCGCCCTTTGAGTTTGGGACGCGTGCGCTAGCCATTACGCTACCACGACTTCACGCTACCACGACTTGTTTATAAAGTTTTGGAAATTGGGTCCGTATTCTATAACTGTAATCAGAGGGCTTACTCTAGAACGTGGTTCGTCGCCGGTATTCGTTTTAAAACTTCTTTCACTTGATAAAACACGTTTTAACGGTTTTAAGCGCGATAATTTATTTTATTTTTATCATTCCGACATTTCGGCCACTTTTCAGTAGCCGTGATCACGGAAGACAAAGTCAAGTGTCAATGAGTATTGTTAAAGTTTTATTTAGCTTACCACCAACTTGTTCGTTTTCATTTTGTTTATGGTTATTATTTACTCTATGGGAGCCTAATCTAATTTACCTTTATCTATTTCTTTCACTTGTTTTATTTCTGTGCATTTTACATTGTTGTTCCATTTACTTTTATATTTTGCCTCTGCTGCAGTTGCGTCGTAATACTTTAACTGCTAAGAAAGAAATTACGCAGATGTAGCCAAGGTTTTAATACGTTATCCGAGATGCGACATTGTTAATGATATTAAACATTAACCCAGCGCTTCCCTAACTGTGCGTCGCGACGCCCTGGAGCGCCGCGGTTTTATCCTAGGGGCATCGTGAGGCGATCTAAATAGGTTGGCTGTCTGTGTCGATGCAACCAAGTTGAGTGAGCGCCATACGCATTGTGATGCGGAGGGTGTGCAGTTGAAGGGTGTGCTTGCTTTTTATTTTTTACAACTAGTCGGTAAATGTATAGAAAGAAGGCCAGGGCGTCACAGTTAAAATAAGTTTGGGAAGCCCTACATTAACCGATAACTCATATATGTAGTTAATCGTAATCGCGTTATTTTTTAACGATATAAATAAAACACATTTGGATACAGTCACTAAGATTAACCCAGATGGAGCAGGGGCATTTAGACTGTGTTATTGTAGTTCTAGACAATTTTTTGATCGACTCTTCCCCTTTCTGAGATTTCATTAAAATTGTAATTTCATTTTTTGGCGAATCGAACCAAAACGAGCGACGAAAGGAATTTGAGTTACTCTAAAATTCCTTTCGCTCGTTCGTTCGTTTCGTCGTAGCCCTAGATTTCACTTACTTCCTAGAAACTTGTAGTATAATCTACCTCATGACAGGTGTTAAGTAGATGTCGCAATTGATATCGCTATGAATTTGATTAGCAAAATGACATTACACGATAACAATCGATGATAGATCTCGCGATTGTTATCATTGGACCGATATGACACACAAGAAACAAAGATAAATGTTTATATTGAATATGTACACGTGTGAGAAGGATGAATTAATGATTTTTGATTTTGTATCTCATATAAGTGAACTGTAATGTTCTTTTGAGAATAAATATCTTTAAACCCATTTTTTATTCTATAGTGCAAGAATGGCACGATAAACAGCGTCTAATACCGAGTTTCTATATCTTACTTTCCATTCCTTTACCATACCATTACTAGAAAGAATATTGATGTGACCTTACCATTGGTAGAAAATTGAGATCAATTGTGTAGAGTTTATGTCAAATTGTTACCTGTATTGAGGGCAAGGGAATGGATAGTCTTAAGTCCTAACCAGCCAGTATAACCGACTTTCAATTCACTCTACTTAAGATATAGCTTCCCAAAGTTTTTTAGAGGTGCTGCCCCCTTTATAGGAATTGCTGGGCCGTTTTAGCTATGAATCAGTCAATAATGACTGATAGTACGACTGATATTATGAGCAAATAATATGGTCCGCTCTTGTGTGTGGAGTTCTACTGCTTGATGCGACAGCCTTCATCTTCAAAACTTTTCATTATATCTGTTTGATTGTATAAAATTACAAGCCGTAACAGTAGATGGTTATTAGTATTACAAACTCGCGAAATGCGTACGAAAACTTGTTAAGGTGTCTCATGCACACAGGATCTTTATAGTTAAAAAAGGGCAAAGTTAGAAAATCAAGTAAAAGTGTTGTTTGTTCAATTTCGTATCTAAGATCTAATTTGCAATTTTTGTCAAGGGGCGCATATCCACTGTTGAGAAACTATGGTCCACTTCGTTTATGTAAAAATAAGCAAATCACTGTATCACCAGTGTGTCTTCTTATAAACATCCTTGTATTTTTTTAATTTAAATGATTGTAATTAGAATACTGTCATTGTGCTACCGAGAAGATAATAATTGCAATCTTGGATAATTTTCCATTTTATTACTAACTAGCCATGCACGCGGCTCCGGTCGGGCGGGATTGAAATATTTGTATTCATGATAATCTACTGATCGTAGGTATAAGACAAGCACAATGGAATATAAAAAAAATAAGATGGTAATTCTTGTTTTAATTCAGATTTTCAACTTCGGATCATACTCAAGACAAACTTTCAGACGGACAAACGTTTTAATAAAATAGTCATTTAGACTTCGTATAAATAGCAGTTTTCACTCAGATTATGGGTTTTATTTTGAAATCGCGAACAAACACTTAAATATTATTTATTATTATATTCTTAAAATTAATGCAATGAAGTATTGCATGGTTTATTTATTTAAATTGCTACTTAATTATTGTAATTACACATTGTTTTGTCATTTTACGGAAAATTGCTACAAACACCAATAGAGTTCTTATAATCACTGCATTTAACTCCCACATTCGTTAATCCGTCTTTATATTAGTACCGTCTTTGGTTGTGTATCATACAATGCACGTCAATGTTAAAGTTCTACGTGTATTGTTTCAAGGCTTCGTGATTACTTTGTTATGTCTGAAAGCCGAGGGTATTGTACTTCCTTTACATGTGTTTGCTTTTATTGTTTACATTGAGTTAAATATTATAGGGTTTAATAGAGTACCCAGTGCGACGCCTTACTTGGCTTCTATAGCTTTAACATAGAGAGCACTGACTGACTGTGATTTACAACGAGTAAACTCGAATACTACTAGACCGATTTCAAAAATTCTTAGGCGATATAAAAACTAGGGATTACTACTAAAACTTCAATAATATAACCCATCAATCTAAACAATTTTACTTGGAATCGGGCTCTAAGATTTTGATGAAATTTTGTGTGTTTGAGTGGGTCCCGAGGTGGTTTAGATTCACAATTAGACCCGGTAGGTGGCGCTAGAATCGGGTTCTAGATTTTTATTTTTTCAGGACAGGTCAACACCTGCTGAGACCGCTAGTGTATAATATAAATGTATGCCGCTAGGCCCCCGATCGTCTCGGTCGTGTAGGTACAGTGTTACGCGGTTACGCCGTATGCAGCCTACGGTGTTTGTAACGTTGGTATTAGACGGAACAACCGAATTCAATCAATTACATCATCATCATCAACCGAGCGATGAATCCCGGTTGCGGAGCATTCGCTCCGACGCCTAAGTTCCGCTTAGGCTTACCTACTGTTTCTTCTCCACTTCAAAGATTAACCAGACAGACAAACAAAAATTTTAAAAAGAACATCATGTGAAAAGTACTACACGGACTTAGATGAAACTCTACCTAGAGCTATATCTCGGGTCAATATAGAATCCTTTTACCCCGATAAATGATGTCGTTTATATGGGATAGAATAATATGATCAAAAATGTCAACATGGAAACGCGTAACAAGTTGCGCTGCCACTACAATTCTTTAATATTCTTATTACTATTTGTCATACTCTGACATCGATAACATTAATAACAGTAACGTAGATTTTTTTTAGCAAAGATATTTGTAGTTTATTCATAATCAAGTAAATCAATCTCAATTTTCCTAAACATCTATACTTTTATTCATAGCATTAGCAGAACTTAACCATAGCGTGCGGTGTTAGCATGCTACCTAGAATTATTCCGACACGGAATCTGGGCATGGCGTAAGGTCATGCCCACCTAAATGGAGCTCAAATTAATGGTAGTGCGATGATTTTTCATATTATTTTACTCCGGGTCAATATCCGATAAGGTTGAAATCTAATAGACCTTAATAGAAGAGGCTGAAAACTCCTAACTGTACTATTTATCTCTGATTTACTTACTCTTTTTAACACGCTACTATTAACTCAACCTGCACGTAGTGATGTAAAGCCAATATTAAACTTTCATTTCTGTCGTTCAATTTGGATGAACCGACCAAAGTGATGCATATAAACATAAACTTGAATCATTCAATGTCACTGAATACGTCTCATACAGTTCTACGCTTTTCAACCAAACAAATTCAATTTGATCAATGCGGCTGCTATAAGCGTTACATAATCTTTCAATGTAATTTTAGTTGATAACAAGTCTGATTACTTTGAACATTGGCACACTTATGACAAATCGATGACAATACAAATTAATTTCATAATTATAAAATTTAAAAAAAAGAAATAGTATTAAAAAAAAATAGCAAATAATCTTGCTTTTTCAATTTTCTTTACTATTAAGTAAAAATTAAAATGAAATGGTTCTCAAAAAATAGTTTTCATGTAAAAAAGTTATATTTTCTACAACATTAGCCCCCTTTTGGGGGTGGGTGGAGAATGCCCCCCTTCTCCGTTAACCAATTATGATTGAGGAGAAGCCCTTCTGGAACTTGTTACGTCACTTATCCAGTATCTAAATCGAGTGGTTTTAGACATAATTATGTACCTACCTACAACTTACTATCCGTTTGCAAATGGAATCTCTAAGGCAGCAAAAGTTTTGGTATAATCGTATCTTATGCCTTGATCACACGTAACTAGTACAGTGGCGAGTACTCGTTACGCGTAATTAAGCCTCAATGGTGCGGCTTCATCTGGGACAGTTTTAAAGATTTAGGCCGTTTCACGCAGATATGGCTATGAGTGTAATTCGTTATTGGACATGCGGCATCGCTAATGATGTTATATATTGACAGATAACGTATGTATATATGTTATAATCAATGGTAGATATGCAGTCTCTTCTCGGAATGACTGGTTTATCCTAGGTTTGACCAAGGCCTTTAGACAAAACCCGAAATAAATTCCAATTTCGGCCTTTGACTAAAGTATTTTTAGTCAAACCTAGAAGTACCTAACTTTTTAGTTGAATGTAAAATAATCTGTATCGGGCTTTGCCTAGTCGATTCTAGAAGCGACTAAGGCAGACTCGGTCAAATATCGATTGGTACTGCATTTGTTACATGTTTAATGACTGTATAAATTAGTTTCTCCTAGGTTAGACAAAAATTCGTCAGTCAATGGCAGATTAACGTCATTTATTTGGACTGTTACGACCTACACGCCGACAAAAGTACATTCAGACCTGCATACCATAAAAGCACACTTTATTACCTTTCCGTATTTGGACTTGTTTTGTTTACTTTGTGTTTAAATTTTGTAATTAGAAAACAGCCCATATTGTATTGTAATCTTTTATGGCAGTCATTAGTCAGGTGTGTCGAACTGATTCTAAGAAATTCGGTCTACGCGGTCGGGCAGCCCTATTGTATCGAGGCAGTCTACCGATAGCCAAAAGCGAAGCAAGACGTTAGTGACGGACTTTGCGCATGTTATTGAATCGTGCATTACATTTGCACTGGTTGTGTTCAGTTATATTTGTACCTGTGTTATATTTTAATTCGAGTCTCGCGACTCGTAACAGGACTTTGACTAAGACTTTGTCAGACCTGAGGTTTGAATACTCAAACCCAGGAGAGCCAAAGCTTCGATGTTTGACTATAACAAATACACTGATGTGGTTATGCGTTAACGACGTTATTTTTTAATGTTTTAAATAAGACGCATTCGGCCATAGCGTTAATATTTAACACTAACACAGATGAAGCCCCGGCATATAAAGAAAAGTAAACAAATTAACAATGACACGAAACCTTTCCACAATGTCATAAAGACAACAACGTAACTCATTGTAATTCAGAAACGGTACAGCCGTTCTAGTATGCGGAGTGTAAATGTCAGCCTTATTGTCTAATGTACCGCAATATGTTATAATGTATGGACATAGTTCAAATATAATATGTTGACAATTTAAACTATTCTGTGGTATTTTAAATCTATTTGCTATTGTAATTCTTTTCTAACAATAACTCCTAGAATTGAATATAGTCTATTGCATAACATAATATGTTTATGTATAGATGACTTTTTCAACTGGGAGTTAATGGATAAATCCGAAACCATATTATAGCGAGTCTCGGATCCGATTTTGATGCAAAGCGATAACGCTTTGCATCAATTCATCACTTAAAATCTCATTTTTGAAAAATCAATTATCTTAGAAGTTGGTATAATAAGAAAAACAATTTATTATTATACCAACCCCTTTTTTTTGCACGCAGGGAGAAATACATTTCATACACTACCGGGTCCTTTACTGGGATTAGACCAAAGCCATGAGAGTTGTCCACTGAAGATTTCTTTTTATTTATTTATTGAATGAAACCAACAGCGCTTATCAATAATACAAACAACAAAAAATTACTTATAATGTAGGGCTAACAACAGGTTTTACTGAATTTATTGTGAGCAAGCGAGCGAACTAAAGTTTAATAATGCAATAAATATATACATAAGTGAAATAAGATGGCGCAGATAACAGAGTCGAGTCAGTTGCCGGCTTGTGTGGAGACTCAGCAAGGTACCACTATTAAAGAGGTAATCCATGGGCTAATACTCCACTAAAACCCCCTTCCTCCCATGTGCCCCTGCGCTCGTTGTAGGAAAAGCGTGAGACTTAGAACGTAGTTACGCCCACGCTAATCCTGCGCATCAGTGCTTGAGAATGTCCCGGGAGCGGCAAACTCACTTTGTCAAATTATACCAACCTCTAGTGTAGCTTACAAGGATCAACTTCAGTGAAGGAATGTCAAATGTCAAATTAAGGCAAAAGATTTGGTCCGGTTCCAGGTAACTATAGGTTCGGCTTAAAAAGTTTGTGGAACATGAGGATTTGCAATATAATTAAGACACAAGCAGGAAACAACAATTGTATTATTTTTTTAATGGTTGTAAAAACGACTTATTGACTCTTCGGGAGATCAGAGGCAGTGCAGTAAATAGGGCGGTGTCACCGGTGCCCATGCACAGGGCGTAGACTCAGGGCTGCGCAAGAATGGCCAGACCAGGCAGGACTATTATTTTTCCGGTTTGATCCTGATAAGTTCCCGCTGCGCCCGTAGTGCTCGATTCTAACATATACGTACCTACATGCCAGTATCATCAAAAAGTCTGTTAAATTAGGCAAAACATCGAACTCATATTTTCGGCAGCGCACGAGCGTATTTGTGTTCTAGTTTTTTAAAAAAATTGATTTTTCTTCCAAAATATTAAATAATTGGTCCACCAACACCCAAGGTTCTTGTGCGTTATTTATCACCCTGAATGAAATAAAGTAGGTCTATACATAGCATTGCTCCAGCTAGGTTACCTATAATATCTAAAAAAAAGAAGGGCACAGTTATAGAAGCTCGCATAGGGCGCATAAAAGGCTATTTACGGCACTGATCAGAGGGCTGGGTCCTACTTCGGACAACGGATTAGTATGGCGTTCCGGCGAGGTAACATAGCCAGCCTTCTAGGAACCTTACCCATTGACTTCGATTACCTAGGCTCAATATTCTACTTATAGTCAGGGGCGTAGCTACCGCCGTATCAGCCGTATCAATGATACGGGCTCCCCAGGCTACAGGGGCCCCGAAAGTGTGTAAGCAAACAGTCTTAAAATGTTATCCACAATCTTTTATAGATTAATATCATTTTTGAGAATAACTACTAGGCCAACAGAAACGGCTCTCAGACTTGTCATTAATGTCTATAGAGACAGAAAATGCAGAAAAACTGAAATCATCTTCAGCTAAGGATGATTTGATAAATAAGTTTGCCGAAATAAAGAGAGAAAAGTGTATCTATGATTTGAATTGTTTGTCTAAGTTAGCTCCTAGAAGCATTAAGTATAAGTAAAAACTTATAATTAATATATAATTATTTTCATTCAATTCGAGTATTTTTGTTTATTTAATAAAGAATCGCCTTCCCTTGGGGTCCCCCAACACATTTTGATACAGGGCCCTTCTAAGACAAGCTACGCCACTGCTTATAGTCTTAATGAATTATAGGTAGGATATAATATAAGCTAAGTTTTCTTCACTGTACTAGTTTATAGTTATTGTTTTTACAAATAAAAGGTTGTAACATAAATATAGAAATATTTATTTGTAATTATGTAAGTAACATCTATGTAACAAAGCAAAGATTATGCTCTCACAAAGTAAAGAAATAATCATAAATAACATACAGCATGTATGTAATTCATGACAGATTAGTGACTAATCGTCTGACTGAAAATCAGGTAATGTTTTTTATATCAATGTGCATGTCCTCGAGCTGAAGGCGAAGTAAGATCGTGATAAGACCTGCATCACATCTGTAGCAATATTCACTTATAAATTACCAGTTTAATTGTAAACTCGCTCGGCCTCGTAACTCGTCGTATCTTCGAAAATATTTTTCAATTTGAAAGGATCTCAAATGGGTTTGCTTTATGCAAACTGAACGTCTGAAGCGTCCCTAATTTTTTTTTAAAAGTATTGTATATTACGCCATATTTCTTAAGATTTTCTAAAATATGTAAATCATTTTTGCAAAAATTTCCTTGAAAATCTTGAAGTAGTGAGTAGGGTCTAGGAGTAGGTACATATTATCAAGGACAACCGAAGTGGACATTCTGTGGCTTATTATTTAGTCACAAAATATACACCGCACACGTGTGCGGGACACACTTCACAATGTGCATAATGTACAACACATGAAACGTGATTGAATAATAAGCGAGAATGCCGCTCGGGTTCTTATTGTCCCGACGATGGCCGGATGCGAGCCGTTACACCGCACACCTACGCCGACGTTCGTCCTTTGTGCTGTGATAAACACAGCCAAAGATCGCAATATCATCTAATTAGAGTGAGACCTGGGAACTGAGTCATTGTAGTTATCACAGACGAAGTCTTTAAGGGGCCATCCATAAATTACGCCATACGTTAAAGGGGGGTCGAGGAAGTGTGACATTGTGTGGCAAGGAGTCGGAGGGGCTCCTAAATTTCTTGACGTTACATTTCAAAACCTAATATATTTAAGCTAATTACGGAAATGCTGTTTTAATGTCAAATTCCAAAATATGTGATTAGGCGGCATCCACTAGTTACGTCACATGAATTTCATGATTTTTCACCCCTCCCCTGGTCTTGTCACAGCTGGTCACATTCGTGAGACTCCTCCCTCAGTGTCACATCACATATTTTGCAATTTTACATCAAGGAATTATTAAATTAAAACAGCAAGTTCCGTAATTAGTTTTATTTCAATTTAAATTATTTTTTAATAATGTAAACACTATGCTCATATAGATAGAGCTTTGGAAAAATTTTGAAGTTTTTCGTTAATAGTACAAAATTCGTGTTTTAAGGCTTAAATACGAACGAAAAAGGAATAATAATTCTTCAGAGTCCTGGATGCCCTCTAGCCCGATGGACTGACGACCTGCGCAAGGTCGCCGGTAGGCACTGGATGAGGAAAGCGGAGGACCGGGATGACTGGCGCCGACTTGGGGAGGCCTATGTCCAGCAGTGGTCTGTGATAAGCTGACACTAAACTTTATATGGGGAAGAAATGCAGAAGGTTATTTTTTATGTAATATATGATGCCTTAAAAGTAAAAAGATAATAGACGTCATTTTAACACTTGTTCTTTTATAAGTAAATGATGTTAGAATTTTCAATATGAATTTATATATAAATATAACTCAAAATGAAATTATTATAAGATAGGAAGAAATGCTTAATTTATGTGACACAAAGTAACTTATGAGATATCTAATTATGCTCGGACTGATTGTAATAAAAGTTTTTCTGTACATAATTACGTATACTGCAACATCGCAGTGGTCACACATTCCTTCATTAGTGATAGCCTGATAGATACATATAAATAAATGTCTTTAAGTACTTAAGCGTAATAAAATGACACCGCTATCAATTGAAGGATAAAGTCGTAAAATTCAAATTAAAAATCAGAACAATCGTCTCATGTCATTTGCATTGCAATGCAACTTGTTTTCTCATTCAATTAACGGCTAATTGGGTTTAAGGAAGTTAAATAAATTAAGTTTTAAAGTATGGTTTCGCACGCTTTGTGAATCTAACTGAATCTTATTAATATTCTTCAATAGAGTGGGTATTCTACAGTCAAATTGATTGAGATTATTTTTATCATCTTACGAAACGCCGAAGCCCTCTTTTGTTCAAGATTAGTAAGTTATGATGTCATAACTTAAATGACTCATTTAATTAATACTAATGGTCGCCCGTGCTCGAAATTCGACCATAATAATTAATGTCAAAGACTATAACTTCTACAATCACAGATTTCGCCAAGGCAACAATAGATGAAAGAGTATATAATATGCGTGTGTGTGTCAAATACATGGTAGTGTGTGTAATGGTTTTTTTATTGATTTAATTATTTATGAATAATTTTAAAAAATATTAGCATTCGTCGCTTCTCTATCCTACTAATATTATAAACGCGAAAGTTTGTAAGAATGTATGGATGTATAGATGTATGTTTGTTACTCTTTTACGCAAAAACTACTGAATGGATTTACAGTAATATAGCTTACACATCAGAATAACACATAGGCTATAATTTATAAAGACATAGTGCGCATTATCCAATATAACGATTTTCCATCACCACGCGGGTGAAACAGAGGGGCGCAGCTAGTGTGAAAATCATCTTAGAATTTATTGTAACATGTATTATGTACTCAATTCTTCGTACTCCGTGTTATCAATCGTTGTTGTTTTACGCTATTCTTGACCCATGCAGTGTGTGGCGAGTCACCATCTACTGTAGGGGTAGTGTTTTGGTGTGCAAAAAGAAATGAAAGCATAATAACTTTTAAAAACGTTTACTGCTTGTAACACACTTTATGATATATAACACATGGAAATACGGCTACACGCGCCAGCATTCTTTATAGTCATCTAGGCGACTAAACGTTAAACGAGTTTAAACGACGCGGCGGCTTGGCGGCCAGCAATTCCTGCGGGGACACACTACACAGGGTATAGGAGCCTAGGAGAGGGTGGACGTCCCGCGCATAGCGCATATACGGCGCCGGGGCATCGTGGCACAGACTACTATGAATATTACGTATGCGTGAGGCTCCGCAAAGCTAGCGTCGCTGACAGCTATAGCTAGCTATTCTATCCATTTTTCCTGTGCTCTTGGAATACTAAGAACTGCAGGCGCGATAGTCCTTCCATTTTCCTATATTCTCAACTCATTAGAAGTTCACCTAAATTGCACAATCTTCTCTGTTCCCAGTTCCCAAATAGTCCTACACTCATTGAAGCTTGAGTTTAGGTGCATACCTATACTATAGGGATAATCGCTGTTCAGTGCCATGTCTCACCTATTCGTCGTCCCATGGCCACATTGAAAGTTTACACTTTCAAAAGTCCGGGCTATTCTAATAGCCTGTGGTCTTCAACGACATACAAATCTATATGCAAATAAGGGACAAACATATTCCTACAATATAGTCCTTACCAAATTATAAACGTGAGTGACACTAAATTAGATAATATATACTAATCTACAATTTTTAGGAGTCACTAAATATATTAAAGTCCAGAAAATAAAAATAAAGATTAATATTAATTTTTATTTGCTTCAAATATTATTATGTATAATTATGTACAAAATCGCCAAAAACTATTTAGTAATAGCTACTGAATAGTTTTAAAAGAGAGAAAAACAGTTGTCTTGTCTAGAAAGTAACTTGCAAGTAAATCGTTCAATATTTAAAGAGCATATTATTTATTTAATTAATCTTTACAAATGATATTTAGGTAATATTGTTTTATTTTTTCTGTTTACGGTAGTCTAGCGTCATCTATTTATATTAACTATAAGTTACGGAATAAATCCTTTGTAAGAAAACCTTCACTAATGAACGAGTACATAAGTTTGAGAACAGATGGCGTTGGACAAAGTAATATAGAAAGCATTACGCTAGATGTCACTAAGAGTAATAAAATTATATTAAAATGCAAAAATTACAAGGTTACCAGGTCAGTGCCTTTCAGATGATTATATTTTAATTATTTTTCTAATTATTAAATATAAATATTTATTATATTTTAGGTTTTTTTTTCAAAGATTCTTCGAGTTCTTGCCGTTTCGGCAGAATGCTTATCAGATCAAACCTGTAATGAATAAAAATATAGGTTCCATTGTTTACTTTGATATGTCGCAAAAACTGAATAGTCTCTGGTAAGCATGAGTCATCAAGCCTTCGATGTTTTGCAAGTTGAATTGTTTTTATGTTTTAAAATCAATTGATCGATATTTCTTAACTGATTTAACACTTTTATAACCGCTCTCAGAGTGACAAATGTTTTAGTTAATTTACTGTTCTATTATAATAAATATCTTTACCGAGTCGTGTGTTTCATGGAAACCACGTAACCGAAACCGTCCTCTATTATAGGCGCTATTAAAACATTTTTAGGTTGCGCGCAAGTTTGCTGAGTCGCCTAGTTCGTAGCGCTAATTATATGAACGCGGGTCGCTGTCGCTATCTGTGGATGAATGAATGAATGAAAACACTTTATTGTTCATCAAAAATTAAAACTACGTTCATAAAACTAGGTACAGTAAATGTTAAATAAAGGGCGGCCTTATCGCTTAAAGCGATCTCTTCGGGGAGTGTTCATCAGCAAACCTTCCGCGCACGTCTATATGTACTTTCTGGTCTCCTGCATCAGTAACCCGAGTTGATTTATGGCCGGTTTCTATATTCATTCTCCTGCCTTACCATTGATAGAATTTGATAATACTTGTATGGAGTTGATTTTTGCATCCTATCTCTATCTCGGCCTGAAACGGTTAGCCTTGAGCTAATCGTGTTTCGTGTTATGAGTGAGAGACCTGATGACCCACTTCCCCCTTGCCCTATCCAACCTTCCATATCCCATCCCCCTATTTCAATGCCACATGTGGAATTGAAATAGGTGATGTGATTAGAGGGCATGACATACCATGCCCTCTAATCACATTCCTCCTGTCTGATCCCTATATACCGAACGTTGTGCTCTACTTGGCTCGCTTCAAGTTGAAAGAGGACCCCTCGTGTCCTTGTGAAACCGGAGTTCCAGAAACCCCCCTACATGCCCTCTTCGAATGCCCCCTTTACACGAGAGAGCGCTACAACCTGGCCAGCACCCTGGACGTGGACGTCACGCAAGACAATATTGCGGAATTAATGGGAAAAGGAAAAATCAAAGACTTTATACGGTATGCGACCAAAATTGTAGAAAGAGTATTAAAACGAAACAAAAGCTAGTATAATGTTGCCAATATATAATAAGTATATATTAGTTAACATAATATAGGAACAAAAAACTGTATAATAGGACTAGATTTTAAGAATAGACATAAGAAAAGAATAAATAAAAGAATAAAATATAATAATAATAATACAAAAGATAAAAAACGGTCTCTGCCCTGAACCAAGGCGGAGGAAGGCGAATACAAAAAGAAAAAAACATTGTGCTTATGTGGCGTTGCAGGGCTCGACTTGCCGCGACCTCAGTGTGTGTGTGTATGTTTGCACCAGCGGTCGCCACATCACGCACTCATTTCTCTTCCTAGCAGGGGTGTACCTACCGCCGTATCATCCGTATCAATGATACGGGGCCCCCAGGCTACAGGGGCCCCGAACGTGTTATCCAAAATCTTTTATAGATTAATAACATTTTTGAGAATGACTACTGCGCCCACAGGAACGGCTATCAGACTTGTTATTATTGTCTATAGAGGCAGAAAATCTAGAAAAACTGAAATCGGCTTCAGCTATGGAAGATTTGATAAATAAGTTTGCCGAAATGAAGCGAGAAAAGTGTATCTATGATTTGAATTGTTTGTCTAACTTAGCTCCTAGGAGCATTCAGTATAAGGAATGACTTATAATCAGTATATAATTATTTTAATTAAATTAGAGCCTTTTTTATATTTATTTTTTACTTTACCCTCCCTTTGGGCCCCCCAATACATGTTGATACAGAGTCCGTCTAAGGCAAGCTACGCCATTGCTTCCTAGCATACCTTATCGTGAAATAAATACGTAGCCAAAAATATCATGTTTATATTCCCAACAAGTGGCGTCCCAAACACCATCCGAAAGGCTGGCAACGCGTTGGCTTCGCCATTGGTGTTGCAGATGCCTTTAGGCGACGGTGACCACTTGTCATAAGCTCGGCCGTCTGCCAGTTTCACAATAAATAAAACCAGGGCGGTGTAATAAAGGCACATTCTCATTCTCGCGAAAGATAACATTTCGAGAACGCTAAAAGTGGAAGTCTGACTCTTTAGTTAGGTTTCCAAAAAGACAGTGTGCTCAATATTTCTGGGGTCTAATTCTATACTATGTCGTCAAAATCGGCGAACGCTATCGTCTCAATCGTAGTTTTGTCCGATTTCCGTATTCTGCTAACCCCAAAGGGATGCCCATGGCACGCCACTATTTTTATAAATATTCATAAGCGAAAACACGCGAAATAATATTTACATTTTTGATAGCTTTTCAATATTTATTTCGGCTAATATCTTTTCTGCTAATGATAAGACCAATTTTTTTCTACTATTATTCTGCCGCGACGGTATCGAAAAGATATTGTGAATTTAGTAGAATACGAATTTTTGGCCCTATCGCAACGGAATCGTACTTTGAATATCTTCGCAACGCTAAGATATTGAAATAGCAGAATTGGGCCCCTGGTGTTTTACCAAGTCATAAAGTGTATGACGCAAACGTGCATAATCTTCTACACTTTTACGATAGGTAAGTGCTATCTATACATTGACGCTTAAAGTGAAAGACATAGCGAACAGTTTCTTTCACAGTAAGCAATGAATTGCTAACATGAAACATAATTCACTGTGACGATAGAACGTGGCTAGCGTATTTTCCATTATGAGTCAAGATTGGTAAATGACCAGAAACACGTAATTTGAGCTAAAATGAATTTAGGAATATAGTTAAAGACTGTTAATTTTTATAGTGTTTAGTTTTAGTTTAGTGTCTAATACTGATTTCAGACTGATCAACCAAATTGATTCAAAGACATAGAACTGAAAAATCTCCGTGTAGGAACAGAAAAATAATGCTAATTCCTGCGGCCGGGCGGCCTGTCGTAAGAGGCGACAAAACAACCCACAGCCAGGTGGTCGGGCATTTGCCCGACTAGATGGCTACCACCCTTGGTCTAGAGTATGCTGCCATAACAACTTTGAGTTGTGTTCCGGCACCAGTGGCCAGGTTCCAGTTTGTCCTTCAAAGCCGGCAGCAAATTGACAGGAGCTCTGGTATTGTTAATGTCCATAGGCGACGGTAACCACCTTCGATCACAATTGGGCTGTCAGCCTGTATGCTGTACTCCAGCAAAAAAAAAGATTGATATAAGTTTTTATATACATCACTTTGGTTGATTTCTCTAAAACGAAAGACAGAAATGATCCGTCTGCTACCGGCTTAACGCAGCCGTATCAGATTTCTATGACGTGAGTTCGGATCCTGGCCGGGAAGTATGAAGCGTTTAGGCAGTTATTTTTACCTAATGCACGTAACCATTTATTTCAGCCAAATATTGAATAAATTGATTTCTGAAATCCACCAATAGGGTTTTTGAATTTTTTAAATATTTTTTATTGCTGTAATACGGCAGACAGGCTGATGGCCCAACTTTGATGGAAAGTGGTTACCGTCGCCTATGAACATTTGCAACAATATGCTGCCGGACTCGTAGATGGAACTGGAACCTGACCACTAATGCCGGAACACAACTCAAGGTTGTTATGGCGGTATGCTCTAGGACAGGGGTGGTAACCATCCAGACGGGTAAATACCCAACCACCTGGCTCTGGGTTGCTTTGTCGCCTCTAAATAGAAAGATCATATTATAACAAACTTTATTCGCTATAATTAAAAAGTTATATCAATTTAAAAAAAAAACATAGTTAACTAGCGCAATCTGTGAGAAATTATCAGTTTTCGGCACTCTGGTACTTCGGGTTCAGAAATTTATTTTTAATTTGATATAACTTTGTTAAGGACTGCATGAAATTAGAAAGAATATTAAAATAATACGCTGGACAACGATGGTGAAAGTACATATATTTGGTAACTATCCAAATCTTGGGTCAACAAACATGTCATTCTCGTATATATAAAATAAATACGAAAGAGTTCATAACAAAATTATTAATTATAGGAAAAAGATAGTGTGTTATAAAACTTATATATTTCATCTTTCCATTTAATAAAAAAAAAAACCTAATTTTACTCGTTATCCCAGGGGTCACCAATTAGTTTGGCTCGGGGTCGTTTTAAGAAATAAAATGACCATCGCGGTCCGCACAACATTTTATAGAAAAAAATATTTATTAAACAAATGTAATTACGGAAATAACAAAGGTATTTTTTTACATATCAATGAGAAAGATTACATTTTTTCGCGATCCACCATTTGGCGACCCTTGGATAGAGGATACAGAGTGTATCCTGTAAAAATTGGTGGGCCAGTGCCCAATAGTGGGATATTTCAGGGCTGATATTATATTGTTACAACTTATGTTCCGACAAAAACAAAATCCACCTGCATATCTGTAAAAAAACACATTTTATTACCTGTCGGCATTTGAACTAATTGTAATTCTTTTATGATCATCTTCTTGTGTTTACTTATATATTGGCATACGTTTCTAGAGAACAGCCCATTGTTTATTGTACTCGTTTATTGCCGCTTGCAGGTATCATTAGCCAGGTGCACGGATTACGATTTCTAGGAAATTATGTCGACGCTTGCCGGGCGTTGGACTGGCCGGACTGCACAAATGCAATATTTGCATTTGTGCAGTATAAAACTATGGCCTGATGGAGGGAGGAGGCAGTCAAGCGAGAACCACGATCAAAACGAGACGTGTGTACTACAATCTGGAATCTAATAGTGACGAACTTTGCGAATTTTATTGAATTACAACCTTCAGCATTATGTTTGGATTTGTTGTGTTCGGTTATATTTGTACCTGTGTTATACGTGTTTGTGTAGTTCTAATAAACTCTATAATAATTCCAACGGTATTTTAATTCGAGTCCCGCTAAACTCGTAACAATATTTTAGATTAATAGTTACAAAATAACTGCAGCTTGCATTTTAAATTTGGCATGTCTAGTTGATTTTTTCTTCCTGCTAGCTAAGTTATTCTTAGATATCAATTTATCTTGTCTTCACTTCAGTTCTGTGGCGATAAACGACCCGCGCTGTTTTATGACGGAATACGCTGCCTGTTATAGTACGTAATACTTATATCATACATTATTGATTATAGGATGAGTAATAGTATGACCGGGTTAAGTAAGACTTTAATTTGTTGAGAGGAATACAACTTACATACATTCCACAGTTGGTGATTTGTAATATATGTAATAACAGCCCATAAATGTCCCACTGCTGGGCTCGGGCCTCCCTTTATTGGGGAACGGACAGTATGACGACGAGTACGACCCGCCCTGCTTGCCCAAGGCGGCTTGACAGGTTTGACACATCGGTTATCTCGATGTGCAGATTGCATCATGATGTTTTCCTTTAGCACGTGATAATTGTAACAATACGCACATTAGGTCAGAAAACTGCCTAAGTGGTGCATGCGTTCCGGCCAGGATCGAACCCGCGCCCTTTGAGTTTGGGACGAGTGCGCTAGCCATTACGATACGACGACAATTTGACTTGCAGTAGTGTAATATAACCCTCCGGCAGTGGATGTGGCCTTAGAGACCCTCGCCTGCCAGGGCACGCGGAGTTAGTTGAGCTTGCGCTTTCTCGTAGCCCTGGCATAAGGCACAGGAATGAACGCCCAGGGGTTTTAGTGGGTATCCTTAGCTCTGGAGTGGCAATAGCATCTTTAGTTCTGCCTAGAGGTGCTAATGCCACCCCGACCTGGCGAATCCCACATACGGGTCGCAACATCCCCCACGCGGCATATGGTCTTCAGTCGGATTTTCCCTGCCTAAAAAAAGTGTGACAAATGTAAAAAATACCATTCAAAAGTCAAATCACCCTAAAGTATAATGTCTCTGCCAAAAATTTACAAACATCTTGTACACGCCACCTAATTTATATAATAATTAATTCTTATTTATTAAAGCGGCCTAGCCAAATTGTGGCTAAGCTTTTAGCATCTAGGTATCTATAATATAATAAACTTGTAGATGAATCGAGTTCGTGTTCGTTCGTTCGACTTTAAAATTGCAAAAAAATTAAGGAGGGCTAATTCGGACCAGCAGATTCCGATGATACCACTTTTTTTCTGTATGTGAGAGCTTCACATGGAAACTACTGAACAGATTTAAATGACACTCGATACAGATCTAACTTATAGACCGGGTCAATATATACAACACTTTTTATTCCAATATGTGACGTTGAATATAACCAAGAAGATGGCGTTGCTTTCGCGTTTCCTTGGTGCCGCCGTTGCACTTCACTAACAAATACGTCGCGACCATGCCAACGCAAGCGAAGTTTACCCCCCACTATTAGTTACAAATAAATAAAATTTAAAAATTTATTCCATTACAAAAAACCGGTTTTAGGAACCGTTATACAGGATGCACGTGGCCTGGCTAAAGATTCCGAATTATTTTTTCTTCTTACACCACCCTGATTTTATCTTGGTTTATTAAGATAACGGTCCCTATATCAACGTAGTGTATGCAATATTCTGTTATTTTTGTCTTAAAATTTTGAAGGTAGGATTTTATAGAGGGGTGTTTTAATACATGTTCTTTTTTGTGAATTTCATGAAATCTTATGACATTTAGTGCGAAATGTGAAATACCTAATTATGAAATGAATTTATGCCTTTTTGTGCCAAATTGTGAAATCGACTCTATGCATACCGGCAGCTCGATTATGGCGAACTGTATATACCTATTAATTACCTTATAACATCTTCATAAATGTATCTACCCATTTTCGCTACAACAAGTAGATTGAATTTGAATTTTAATCACTTTAATAAAAAAATAAATCAAGATAACATTAGCAAAACCAGCCTCATATATTATCAAGGCAGTGGTTTTTGTCAAAGAATCTAGAAACCGACAGGTCGTTTGTATAAAACCAAATCACTTCATAGCGGTATATATTTCCTATTGGAGGTTGCCAGGTAAAATTTTATTTAATAAACTTTCCCAAAATTTGTTTTTGACTTTTTTATCCTGTCAAAGTCTATCTAACGGGGTAAATAGAGTTTATTCCATAGATATTTATTTTGTCAGCAAACAGTCACATAATCCAAACACTGATTATGAGTTACATTGTAATTTGTAATTCAGTGCTGCAAAATTGTTTAGAAAAATATAAGTAACAAAAGTAATATTTTCTTAAGTTTTCGCGACTTGCATACATAATAAAACTACGTTTTAACGGTTTTAAGCGTGGTAATTTATTTGATTTTTGTTATTCCGAGGTTTCGGCCACTTTTTAGTGGCGGTCTTTCGCGATCAAGGCCACTGAAAAGTAGCCGAAACGTCGGAATAACAAAAATCAAATCAATTACCGTGCTTAAAACATAGTGACAAAAGTGCTCAGAACAAGTAAATTGTACAACTTTAAATTTAAAAAATACAAGTGATTCGATACTCACTTTGTTTTCCATTAAGTTTTAAATGGAAAAGGAAGTATGCACTTATCTACTGTAATAGGAGACGAGACGGCGCCCCGTGGCATGTGCTGATACGATTTATTCGTGTTGACAATTGCATTTTCATAATAAAAACACGTATTTATTATTAAATCCTCTTCCGCCATGTGCCAGGGCAGAGGGTATTTACTTACCTTTTCGACTATTGTCGTCGCATACCGTAAGAAAACACGTAATATTAGCTGCTATTAGGTTTTTCCACTGACAAAGCATAATTATATACTGAGTATTTTTCCAAAGGCTCGAGCTGTTTGTCATTTAGCCTGCTTTGAACTAAAAAGTGTTAGCATTTAGCGTTCGCTTCATAATGTATAATTATGAAGTTAAAACATATATGAATTAAGGCATGTATAAATATTTCTTCTTTTAATAATAACATTATAATAATTTATTAATGTGACTGAGTTATGTACAAATCAGCCAAGGGTCGTCCGAAAACAATCCAATCTGAAAAAAAAAACAGAAAGACAATCTCCTAAATGATTTTTTCTAAATAGATCCAACGAAAGCCTCATGGATCAATGGACATTTCCTATATCTTAGAAACCGTGCTTTACTATCGGTTAAAGTTTGACATATAAGCTCCATATAAGTAATATTAAAATACAACTGATGGTAAGGCTAATTAAAAAAATATCTGAATGTGCTTCAAAATTTTTCAAAATATCCCGAGATTGTGGGAGAAGTGTGCACCTGTAAAGCCTCTCGTCCTCTCTAATCGCTTTCAGCGTTCAGTAAAAAAGTTGAACCGGCGATCACGTCATCGCATGCGGCGGGCGCGTGGCGTCGGCGGACCCCGCTCCTCTCACCCCCGCGCTGGCCTCTGACTATTCCCCCGCGCGGCGATCCAGCCCCCTTACTCACTAGGGCTGCCACTTCATCGCTTTCTGAGCCGGAGAATCACTTTATAGGATAACTTAGTTCCCATCTTTATTAAACAACTTTCAAAGCCAAACTGCACATTTAGTTATGATTGAGAACTTATGCCGTATGGGATTCGCCATGTTAGGGTAGCACTAGCATCCTCGAAGAAGTGCCATTGCCAACCTAGTCGGGTATACCCACTAAAATCACTCGGGGATCCATCCTTTGCGTTACGCCAAGGCGATATACGCCTGGTCCCTCCGCGGGCCCTGACAGTTGTTTTTTGTTTTACACTTAGGGCCGATTTTTCAATCATCAGATAAAAGTTATATGTAGAATAAATTATAACCTGACTGAATGTAAAAGTGTCTTATTCACGCAACTGTAATGTTTAATTTATTCGTTTGTATTTTATTTGATGAATAGCTTTTATCTGACGATTGAAAAATCAAACCTTACTGTAACTGACGCAAAAGCCATTTAAATCTTTTTTGTATTGTCATTGTCAATTGGTTACATAACTTATATGAAATTGTTCAAACAATTGAGTAAATATGTTGTAAGACATATTATATTTTCTTTATTTATTGCTAACGGAAGCTTATTGTATATAAAACTGAACTGTATTAGACGAAATAAAAGTGTAGACCAAGCTTACGTGAACAAAAGCGTCAATGAAGTGAAGCATTTATTAAAAACTTATGTGCGTAAACTTATATATTATACACGGGGTTTGCGTCGGTGTGATAAATATATTCCACTTTAAACTATTCCACTTTTATCCATACTAATTCGACTATTTAATACTAAGTCCTCGTCATGCACTGTGGCGTGACGGTTTTCTGTTCTAAAAATAGCTTCACTATGAGAATTCGGGGCTCGGTCTACCTAGGTATTTTGTTCCTCTGAGTTTAAAACCTTTTAAAAATTGGTGTGTATTTAGAATTTTGATCGTCTAGATCGTCTAGCTTCTTTTAGCTAACTAGGATATGCCCGCGAATGCTTTCACACTAGACTTGAAATTCCCGCAAGATCCCTGCGATAAAAAATATCACACATTTTATTACATAAAATTTGCTATCGGTCAATAAAAAACACATTGGAATTCGATTTTTTAAATCATTCCCAGATTCCAGTGGGATTCCCAAGATAAAAAATAGCGCAGTTTTTAAGTCTTAAGAATTTTCTGTCGATCAGCGAAAACAGCATCGAAATCGGTCCAGTAGTTTTTACGTGAATCCCGAACAAACAGACAAGAAATCCAAAAAAAAATTGCATTGTGTTCTCCGTCGTTTATATAGTCTTTTCCAGTTGTTTTTTTTTTTTGATAGCATCAATAGTATAAGCACGGTATGTTTAGAATTGTACTCGTATAATATTATAGATTAACGCTGCCTACAAAATCGGCAGCCCTATTGATCACCGTGCCTATATTTACCGACACTGCGCGTCCGACGCCCGACGATCCTAGTCAGTGGTCGGCTTCAACGCAGCCTAGATCAATCACAATCACGTCAAATCACGTGCAACCCTCATAATGTCAACCCTTTACTGCAGATCACCACTCCACGTTGCCGTTGGCCCACTCACCAACGTTACATAGTTAGATGAGCATCGCGCGGTTAATTTATTATATATAGTCTAATTAGTTTATTAATTCTTGGATTCTTTACGTGCTTTCTTCTTTATAATGGTGTCTAGCAACCGAGGTAAACACGTGTTGGTATGGGAGCAGCCTGGCTTGGAAGACCAAAGATCTGGCCGGTATACCGGTGAGTTTGGATTTTATTCATGAAACTTTCAGTCAATGGTATATAACGCTGACTAAGCATTGTCACATTGAAGCTTCAATTAAACCTAACTTTGTTTTTTCAATTTTTGAAAATGTTTATAACCGAAAACAAAAATTACATAATAATATCATCTAAAAATATTTTCGTATTAACATGATTTAGAACTATGATTATATTTACTTTTATTCAATGCCACGTTAACATTAAAAAGATGAAGGTATATTAAAAAATTGATTGTGTAGGTACAATTTTTTATGAAAATTAAGTTGACCTGCAATTTAGTTAACTATCATTAAAAATTAGTAAAGAATGTAATATTGAAAAAAATTTGACGACCTCTGTGATTAAATGATGCTAAGCCTTTACTGGCCTAGCTCACTGGAGCGCAGAGGCTACGGATTCGATTCTTGGCAAGGTAAAATTCATAAACGAACTTTTCTTTATTTACTGTAATTTGGGTTTATGGGATAGGCCCCAGAGTGGTTCGTTATACATTACCCATGGCACAAGCGTAATTTTCTTGGCTTGGGTACAGTGGCGGATTTAAGTTGGCTGCCGCCCTCGTTTAAAATGGCGCCCTTTTTAGTGTTTCTTAAACATTTTGGCAGAAACGGAATACTTACGTAATTACTATGTCTATCCGTGCGTATTTTTTATACATTCAATAATCAAACTATTTGAAATAGTTTTTGAGTGTGAATTGTCGTTACGTGTTTTGCCTCAAAATTCTGTCATCCCGAAAAATTTTCCGCCGCCAAAATGATGCCGCCTCGGCTTTATGGACCTATACGTAAATCCAGCATATACAATGTGCGTGTTTATCTGCCGAATATTCATTTAATATCAGAAGAGATTTTAAAGTAATTTATTTATTAAATGTTGAAAAGAGTAATAAATAATTGACGGATCTCGTTTCGTTCGCATTAATAATTGTGTGTTCAGTATACGCTTGGACCCAGTCAGACCCCCATTTTATTTCTGTTTTAAATTTATTGTGTAAACTCGAGCTCTCCTACAATTTTATTATTGGTAGCCTACAGAAAAATAGTATGACTTATTACATACAGTAAGTCATGCCCTACTTACGTATATGTATGACGTCAAATGTATTGAAGTTTCATTGGGGCGCTATCATACTGAAGAACGTTGACGACGTTACCTACACCATATCATACCATAACCGTGCTAGGAATGTATCCGACAAAAAATATTCTTTGTAATTAAAATTATTAAATTATGTCCACTAAACCGTTCCGTCACCGACCAACACCGTGGCGTGCCAGACACGGACCGTCAACAATCGTCAGCGAGAATATTTTGCCGGTGCCGCTACGCTCCATGCATGGCACGTTACGTTGTCTAACCGGTGCACTGGCGGCGAAATAGGAAGCATACGGGTTTTAACTGTGTATGATGACCGTTCTGAGCCCATTAAACCACTAAAAATTAGACAACTGGAAGCACACGGACATGACACCTGGATGATACACATATGCTGCCCGGATGCTACTGGCACTAAACTAGTGTAGTTCTAGTGGACATAGATGAACGTATCGATCGCATTTTTTACCGTCCCTGATACGTTCACAGCACGGTCATGGTATGATCCGGTGTAATGGACAGATACCTTTATTGTTAAGAATTACTATACGAGAGCTGCTTTAGCAACTACTAACTTTTTTATCCTTCTTATACTCCTTTCAAAGGTTGTCTAGAAAGAAAGGACCATAAAACCGACGATTGTACTTGAATATTAATATTTTTTATTTGATATAACATTTTTTGTACAATAAAGTCTATTTTATTCTATGATGTATACCTAGATTGCTTTCCTTCTTTAAAGAAAATTTGGATACCACACAGATTTGATTTTTGGCATTCGATTACACTATTTAATTATGTTTAAATGTCTAATCTTAGGTATTAAAGTAAAAAATGTTTTAAATTAACCCCCTAAGAACGAAATTTAACTAGATATTTATTCAAAAATTAATATTTTTTATTATATCTGTCAATATCTAACGTAACGCATTAAACCCATCGCCATATCTGCGTGAAACGGCCCATATCTGAAACAACACTATCGCAGATGAAGCCGCACCATTAAAGTTCAGTGGTTTCCACAAAGCCATTAATATTATAATTACGAATGAATAAATATTTTCAATGAGCGACGTGAGAATGTCAAGATGACAGATTGCCATGAAATACTGTTCATCCTTTTCACAGAACCGTAACGTTTTAATGAGGTATTTGATATATTAAAAGCAAGATATTTTGCATTGATTTTGACGTTGCTATTATTATGATGAGGCGCTGCGACATCTATCGGCCATTTGACGCCTCTCAGGTCGACTATAATAGTAGACTGTCAAATCAACCGGCTTACTTTTTATTATCTTACAAAACGTCACAGCGTCATAGATTTTGATCGAACGTACAAACTTATGCCGTCATAAGTATGTGCAGTCAAATAACACATTCTATTTAAACAGTAATCAAAATTCAATAAGTCAAGTCGTGGTAGCGTAATGGCTAGCGCACGCGTCCCAAACTCAAAGCGCATGGGGTTGTTTCCTGGCCGGAACACATACTCCGCTTAAGCAGTTTTTTGACCTGTA
This sequence comes from Dendrolimus houi, assembly GCA_039645545.1. Lineage (NCBI taxonomy): Eukaryota > Metazoa > Arthropoda > Insecta > Lepidoptera > Lasiocampidae > Dendrolimus > Dendrolimus houi. Next base: position 19,651,583 of record CM077122.1, read on the forward strand.
CATATGTTACAATTACCACGTGCTAACAACGGTGAAGAAAAACATCGTGATGAAACCTGCACATCTAAGTAACCGATGTGTCGTACCTGCCAAGCCGCCTTGGACAAGCGTGGCGGGTATACTGTCCGTTCCCCAATCCGGGGAGGCCCGAGCTCAGCAGTGAGATGTTTATGGGCTATTATTATTCTATTATTATGATAATCACTCAAGTGGTGCATATTTGCAGCCCAAAGTGAGAGTTATAAGTTTATCCCGTTTGCTGTTGAAACGCTTAGACCGTGGGGTCTTCAGGACATGAGCCTATACAAACATTTATCAAAACGACTCACTGACTCTTCAGGTGAGCAAAGGGCTGGTGCTTACCTGGAACAACCGATCAGGGGGGCTTACTCTCAGAAGTTCTTCGTTGTTCGTTTTCGTTTTAGAATTTTTTTCTTGTTTTTGTATCTAAGTACGCTTTCCATTGTATGTTCCATTTAATTTTGTGTTGTATAGACTATATTATTATAGTTTTAAAGAAATTTTTGTTACTTTTCTTGTATCTAATATTTCATTGGTCTTTCGGCGGCGGCGGATCCAGCAAGCGAAACGTAGCCAGCCTTCTCGGCACCTTACCCATAGAAGACCGCGGCCTAGGTTCAGTTTTCTACTTATAGTCTTGAGGGACTATGGGTGGAATACAATATAACTAAGTTAAGTTTTCTTTTATTGTGTTAGTTTATGAAGTCATTGTATTTAAAAAAAAAACTATAACGATATTTTAAAAGTTAGATGATAAAATGTTGTTTTGTCCTTTTATACTTTATCCGGGTACGAACGGAGAGAGAATACAATTTCCTGCAGCCGGGCGGCCTGTCATGAGGGGCGACAAAACAACCCACAGCCAGGTGGTAGGGTATTTGCCTGACTGGATAGTTACCACCCCTGGTCTAGAGCATGCCGCTATAACAACCTTGAGTTGTGTTCCGGCATCAGTGGCCAGATTCCAGCATCCCTTTAAAGAGCGGCAGCACATTGGTAGCACCTTTGGTCTTAACAATGTGAAAATATTAGAATTTATTGTAACATACATAATATCCGCATCCTGTCATTATAATTTCAATATTGTTGGACGTTCAATTATTTGGTATGTTTCAACTACGTTTTCCAGTCTCGACTGCTATGCGTGACTCAATTTTTTCTATTCAGTAACTGTATTATCTTACACGCACCTGATAGTTTGATGATTCGTTTAAAATCGTGCTGAAAGAGATTCATTATATTGATGTATGTAAAATAATAAGTACAGTAGAGACTCGATTAAGCGGACTGATTGTAATGCATTCAGATCATGGAAAATCTGGATTTCGATCCGGATAATCGCGAATCCGCATAACTCAGGTCCGGTTAGTAGTTTCCATTGTATTTTAATTCAAAATGACGCTGTTAAATTAATTTTCAGTATATTTAATCGTGGTCGAAATTCGACCGTAATTAATTTAGATCATAAGTTTGAACATAATTTAGGTTCTGTTGTCAAATACTATACTTCTATAATCACAGATTTCGCCAAGGCTACACTATTAATTTAACTTCAACAATAAACGAAAGAGTATATATGAGTGTGTGTGTCGAATACATGGTAGTGTGTGTAATGAATTTTTTATTCATAATTTAAAAAAAATATAAGCATTCTGCGTTCCTTCTCTATATAAACTATAAGTGTGCGAAATTTCATACTCCTCCGTCCGCGCAATTTTCGTAAAAAGTTTTTCCTTCGCGTATTAATATATAGATAATTTCATATTATGATTTAGCGATAATTACAGATATAAATATTTAATTTTGACTGATTACGTTCATCTTTCGATAATAATACTTCTTCTGCTTATCTCAAACTTTATGTGTAATTTGACTTACATTATCCTTACATTTTTATATGGCTACCAATACACACATTGGTGTAATTTTCTTATAGGTCCTATCATCATATCTATCATTCCATGAGCATCTCCTCAAGGAATGGTTTCCGACTCACTTTTCACTCAATGGAATGGAGTGGAAAATAGTAAATAAGACCGATACATAAGACCTCTAATATTCTTTTGATTTAGAGAAATTTCATTTAATAAAAATAAAATTGGGAAAGCTCTATTCGTTTTTGTCCATTCTGAATGACATTAGTGAGTCACTCGCAAAATCTTTCTAAATTGTTAATTACGCGCGAAATTAACCAATATTTACAGAGTTGCGACCGTGAAACCCGATACGGCGTAATAGATAACCTTATCGTTAGTATGGAAGTATTCCCCATTATTCATCGAATTATGAATACTGTGTTTGCCTTAGCGCTATATTGCAATTCATCAACAGGCTAATGTTCGATCCTGGTTGTACTGTGAAGTTGTCTTGTCATGCCTTAGGAGCCATTCATAAATTACGTCACACGAATTTCACGACTTTTGACCGCTCCCCCGTCCTTGTCACAGCTGGTGACATTCGCGAGACTCCTCCCTCCCAGTGTGACGTCACATATTTTGCAATTGTACATCAAGAAGTTATTAAATTGAAACAGCAGTTCCGTAATTCATTTTATATCCATTTTGTTAAAATAATTTAAACACTACTAATAAAAATAGTTAGAAATATTTTGAAGTTTTTCGTTAACGGTTCAATTTTTTTTTATTGCATGAGTTCAGCAGACAGGCAGACGGCCCACTTGATGGTAAGCGGCTACCATCGCCTATGGACATTTGCAACACCATAGGTGCTACAAATGCGCTGCGGTGATTCAAATTTCGTGTTGTAAAGCTTAAAGATTTTGAAATGTGACATCATGAAATTTAGGACACCTTGTCACACAATATCACACTTCCTCGATCCCTCCTTAACATGGACGTAATTCATGGATGGCCCCTTATGTAAAATCACTGGCTCACTTCCTTACCTTCCTACCTTCTCGTAAGAGGTGACAGAACAACCCACAGCTAGGTGGTTGGGTGAATGCACGTCTGGATGGCTACCATCTTTGATCTAGAATATGCCGCCATAACAACCTGGAGTTGTATTCCGGAATTAGTAGCCATGTTTCAGTCTCCTTTTAGAGAGCGGCAGCACATTTTTAGCACCTTTGGTGTAACAAATGTCCATAGACGATGGTAACCGCTTTCCATCAAGTAGGCCATCTGTCTGTGTCCTAGATACACAAACAATAAAAAAATTAAAAAATGTAGTATGTCGTACCAATGTTGTCTACATTTTAATCCATTATCACGGACATAAAATGCTGCCAATACTGGAGATCTTGACGCGGTCTTTCTCTAAACTCGACAGACTATGTGTAACATCAGAAAGTTGATCCTTTGATACTTTAGAAGGGTTTGAGCGCCACTTATCATTAGGCGGTTCTCCTGTATTTCTTCATGGTAATAGAAAAAACTTGACCTTGGTTCCGCTTCCATATGTCATAAGATACTAACACACGCGGAAAAGTCGTCGACACTCGACGTTAGATAATGTTTACCAAAAATTATACTACCCATAAAAATAAAAAAGTTAGAAGAAGATTAATTGCACATGTGTTATGGGGAGATTGTATAATTTATTGCCATTATAGTCGATTCATCATCGAAGATAAAATAACAAAGGAACTGCGACACAAGCTTGTTCTACGCATTTTGTTTATAGTATAATAATAAAGACCACGTGAGCAAAGTAACTTCTTTCTTAAAATTAGTGCAGGAACGAAGCAACTAATTCCTGCGGCCGGGCGGCCTGTCGCATGAGTTGACAAGATAACTGTAAAGATATCAATAGTATTGTTACGAGTTGCAGGACTCGAATTAAAATGCCGTTGGAATTATTATAGAGTTTATTATAACTATACAAACATGTATAACACAGGTACAAATATAACCGAACACAACAAGTCCAAACGTAATGCAGAAAGTCGTAATTCAATAAAACGCGCAAAGTCTGTCACTCTTAGATTCCCGATTGTAGTACATACGTCGCGCTTGTATCGTGGGTCTGGCTCGACTGCCTTCCTCCCTCAATCAGGCCATCGTTTTATCCTGCACAAGTGCAATGTGCCCGGCCACGCGGACCGAATTTCCTACAATCAGCTTGTACTTTAAAATCCGTAACATCTGGCTAATAATTACAATACAACAATAGGCTGTTCTCTAGAAACATATGCCAATGCCAATAAATAAGTAAACAAAAGAAGACGATCATAAAAGAATTAAAATAGTTTCAATGTTATTAGTTCAAATGCCGACGGGTAATAAATGTGCTTCTACAAATCTGTACGTGGAATTTGGCTTTGTCGGCGTTTAGGTTGTAACAGTATGTTTATATTATGTTTATACATTAAAAATTCCAGCTGGATGCACGAACTGAGCGAAGCCATTTAAATTAAAATAAAAACTACTGTTCAAGGTGACACCGTACAAGGTTCTGTTGACAAGTTTACAACAATATTCCTGATAAAAGCCTTTTTATTCCAATCTCATTATTTAGGGCTGAATGCTGACGATTCCCATTTGGTTTGTTACTCGATGCGTGAAATAGAATATCCTACGTAGTTACATTATATGAGCTAGTTTTAGAACTATTGTATTGTACGCCTGTTGAATAAATAGGGTTTTGCAATTATAATTGACACGGGTTTTGACAAGAACTTGAAGGTGATGTTTTGCGCGGTGCAGTTCTATTTTCAAAAAGTGAAGTGAATTAGTTCACGAGCTTATGATTCGCGCTATACTCGTGTCCTTCTCGCGGGCAGCAAGTGTTTACTCGCTGCCCGCGGGGCAATAGCATGCATTAGCATAGGACACCGCTTGTCTCTTTTTGTCACACATACAGGCCTAACGGGAGGCGTAGTGATGCACTAGTGTAGTGTCGATAGGAACACTATGAAAAGGTATGGCTATCGATAAGTGACCCACCGCACATGTCTCTTCCTAATGCACCGAACATTTATGGCACCGCGGGCATAGAGTGTATGACACCAGTATAATAATGTATAATACCTTGTTACCTGAAGTCATTAAAGTAAATTACCATGATCTTTCAAGATCTGACTGCATGTTGAAAAAATATCAACTCTTATATGTATGACTATGTTTTATTATATAATTTTGTAGCGTTGTAAGGTCTACATCTTCCTATCTAATGTACAAATAGTGGTTTCGGAGAAAAATTACTGTAACATACAAGAACAGACGACAGACAGATTGGTAGACACCGGGATTCCTTTTTGTCAAAATGATTACAAAAGCCTAAAGATGAATATTATTTATTCAAAAATAATAATAGTTGTAGATAGTATATTGAATTCTTTGTTGTTTATCTCCATAACACCTAGCGGACAATCTTTAGTAGCCTCAGTACAGAGTCTTTACTAATATCGTGGTTTCCAAATAAAAATAATGCATGAATAATTGAAGATTTGATACATGTTAAATAAATAATGATAATATCAGCCCATAAATGTCCCGCTGCTGGGCTCGGGCCTCCCATTATTGGGGGAACGGACAGTATACCCACCACGCTTGTCCAAGGCGGCTTGGCAGGTTTGAAACATCGGTTATCTCGATGTGCAGGTTGCATCACAGCATCACGATGTTTTCCTTCACCGTTGTTAGCACGTGGTAATTATAACAAATAATGAATAATGATAAATAATACTAATTACAATATTTGAATTTCGTCAATTTCAGTACGATTTGCTTCCCAATTTGTACTTGTTAGCACGAGTGCAAGGACCTTGGTCCTTACTAACGTTGTATGTTTTTATAAAACTTATGAGTGTTTTAAATATTTTAAACAAATTGTTTCAAATATGTTAAAGTTCATATAATCAGAATTTACAGGTTTTATATTTAGAAGCTATAAATTCTGACTCTTATAATTTTGCTTTTATGCATGTACGTTAATGTAATGGACTCTTTCAACGTCAAATTCACCTACTTCTAGGCATTACTGATTAATGTTTTACCATTAAGTTATTTAGTTTAGTTTATCAAAGCATATTGTCAGTTTTTTTCTTCGTTTACTGTTTGGCTTCTGCTGTTCGATTCTGTACGCAATTGTCTCAGTGGCGGATTTATCAGTAGGCTGAGTAGGCTGGAGCCTAGGGCGGCAGATTTTGGAGGGGCGGCAAGTTTGAGGCCAATTTTTTATATATATCTTAAACAGTCTTCAAATTACGGAGAAAGGCACCGGTTTAATAAGACTACACAAATAATAAAGTTACAAGTCCACTGACAAAAAAATATCTAAATAATTTGATTGTGAACTAATTAGGGTATCGATTTGTAGAGTTCGGTAGGGGCAGCAAAACTTGAATAGCTTACAGGCGGCAATTTTCTAAAGCCGCCCCCGAATTGTCTGTTCCTATGAAAGAATACTATAGGCTAGAATGTTTTTACATGGCACTTTCATGGTCCGCGGACCACGAGAGACGTATTACAGTGGCGGTGAAAGGAAGAGTGCGGCCGGTAGGGCACATTTCTTTTCCCCTCACTATTAATACTGGAAGGCGATTTAAAGTTGGTCCGGACCATAGGTTGAGCGGCGTATAGCTTTTTTATCCGTGCAGAAACGGAAATAGAACACTGCGGCCGGGAGGCTTATTGTAAAAAGCGATAAAACACCTCATAGCCAGGTGGTAGGGCATTTGCTCCTTTGGATACCTACATACTCTACAGAATGCCGCTATAACAATCCTGGGCTATGTTTAGGTACTAGTGGTTAAGTTCCAGTCTACCCTTCGAGTCCGGCAGCACATTTCTGGCACCTTTGGTGTTGTTTCGACTTTGAAATGGACCTTCAGCATGTCTGCTATGCTCTAGCAATATAAAATTAAAAAATAAATAGTATGGATTTTTTTATTTGCTTATGTAAAACATTTACTAGATACATTTGAATAGATAATTACAATTTAAAAAAAAACCAATGACAGGTTTTCACGAATTAGCTATTGATTACCGGTAGGTAACATGCAGACATCTGGCAAATGAAATATAATTTTGTAAAAGTTCATTTATTTTTTGTGAAGCTTTAAAGCGTCTGACAAAAGTTTTGGTCCATGGAGTGTCTGACACTTATGATATTATTTTAGAATATTATTCTACAAAACATATGTAAAACTCAGCCATGTAAATTTAAGTTAAGTAACACTTATTTTTAGTTGCCTTCCTTACCTGGTACCTGCCCGAGTGTCACAAGGAGAGCTCCACAAGCACGCAGGTATTCAAAGAGCATGAGACGCTACTGAGAACCTAAGTTTTCATCTATGTGGAAATGAGTTATGTCTGATCGCTGAGGGATCTTAATCTATATAGTCTTTGCTGGGATATTAAAGTGGACCTTGTTTATAATCAATTTCGAAAGAATTAATACAGTATAGGTTCGCGTTTGACCTTGCTCTCGCCCGAATACGAGCGAAGAATGGTCTAGGATGGAGCAAGCTTACCTAGAAGGTATCTATTCACACGCCACTTGAATATACCGAGGTTGTAGGTTTCGTGAAGAACAGACTTCGGCAGTGAGTTTTCCTTTGCGGTGCGCATAATGAAGGTGGTGGACGTGAAGCGCTTTGTTCGTGTTAGTGATGTGTCCTCCATATATTAGATATGCCAGTGCGTCTGGTTTCCTGTAAAAGCTCCAATTTATCCGACACGCATGTTCTAAATGCATATCACACTAACATTCTGTATTCAGAGAATCTACAGACTACCGAAACACAATAAGTGCAACATTACCCCGAATGACGTTCAAGGCGGTTCAAATACGACGCCAACTTGTATGTTATCTCATACAAGTGTTCAACGATGGGAGGTATATGATTTAGTAAGGAGAACTTTTGGAACGTTTGCCAAACTTAGTGATTCTTATGACCATAACAAATTTAGGTAGACATTTCAATGACATTGGCGCTTTAAATAATATTAATTGCACACGCGAATTTCGAGTTCTAGGAAAATAGGAACTAGTAAATTCAAGGTTTGATTTCTTGCCAGTAAATGTTGAACAATTACAGATAGTTTTTAACAGACTTACATATTTGCGGTAAGTTTTTGTCTCTGTTTGACGTTGTATCATCTCCCTTGCCCAGAGTCTTCTTCCTCTTTATCTATAATGAGGAGGTTGGGGCCTCGAGGTTTTACCTCTTTACCCCGGCTGCAACTCAGTGGGCGGCTACCCACCGGTAACTAGGTTTGGATCTGCTGGAGTCTTCTCCGCATGGCGATGGCTTCGCAGCAGCTATCGTTGGCCAATCTGCGGCGTTCGGTGGCCTTCGCGGTCTTTCCGCTGGCTACTTCCGCGGCTTGGTTGGCCATTCATTGGCGTTCGGTGGCTATCACGGGCTTTAGGTGGCCACCTATGGCTTCTGGTATCATCTGCCTGTTCCATTTGGGATTATGTCAGTATTAGCGACTGTGTCACGCAGCAAAGCGTTATTTGTGATGCGACATTGGCTATGTTCCATTAGAGACTCACAACCACTGCGTTTACGACTGCGATTTTTCCTGTTCCACTTGCTTGCCAACTTTGGAATCGTAAACCCAAGTGGAACGGTTATTCGACCCATCTCTTGACATGGGTTGTTGTGAGCGTTGTGTTATCGAAAATGATGACGTCATTAGTGGTCGGAGCATTTTGGGCGTTCTGAGCTACTAATGGAACGCGCTGATTGTTATTAATTGTTAATGACGATAAATATTGACGAATAATGTATGTGTACACATCAATGTACGCTAGTCATTAACGGTGTTATTTTTAACAATTTAAACAAGACGGCCAAAGTCACAGTCACACTAACATTAGCCCAGATGAAGCAGGGACATAACACATCAAAAACGTGTTTGCTTTAATGTTTGTCACCATTTCACGTGTTATCTCTGATATAGGTTAAATAAGTGTTAGCGTGATATTCGTGCGCATTTACAGTTTATCGTTAATTAATATAATTTTTTCCTTCTCGGTAACTGAAATTTTGGCTCGAATGTTATGTTCTACTGCCAAGTTTGCCCTGTGATGTCAGTAGTCTTAGTAATTATTAAGTCCTTATGTAATTTAAAATGTTGGAAAGTGTAATATTTATATTCAGCAACATATATAATTCCCAAAATATTTCTATGGGACCATCGTAGGATTCGCCGGTAAAGTCACCGGCACGATTCTTGAGCCGTCACCTTTGGCTACGCACAGTGTAATATTGATTGTTTTTCGAAGTATGAGATCTTATCTCACTCTCGAGTAAAGGGACAAAATATAATATTATCGATTTATATTTATGTCGATAAATCGTATCACATTGGCTACGATCAATGCGCAAAGCGATTGCTACCATATCGCCTACCGCCCATGATACGTGCCGGCAATTATGGTATTTATATGCTGCCTCAACATTCATTTCGCACTCGACTGTGGGCGATGACAAATGTCAAAATATTCGAGGTTTATAAATGTTTTGATTAATAATTATATAATAAAAACAAATAATCACCGTCGGTCGTGGAACATAGAGGTGATATCAATCTATCGTAACAGAACGTCGTATGTATTTCTATGTGCTCCAAGTGTAAGAGCAGTATCTAAACACGTAATCGTACTCGCGCTGCCTTTCCTTTGAGTACCACACGAAATGAATAACGAGGGGAGCGTAGTTTTTTGTTTTTTTATTGCTAAACCGGCAAACAAATTGCCTTGGTTTCATTTTTTGAATAATATCAAATTGCTTTGGTGAGATTAAAGCGCTAAAAATTTTATACTGTACCTATGTTAGAAGTCATTTAGAATATGCGTCTCATATATGGAACCCACGCTATTATAAATATATAAACCGCATTGAAAGTGTGCAAAAGCGTTTTTATACGACGTTTATGCTATAGGAAAAAGATGCATTACTCTAGTGATTCATATTTTGATCTTTGCAAAAAGTTTCACCTCTTAAAGACCGACGAGATATTGCTGATTTTTACTTCTTCTAAAAATTATCTCCTCCGATATTGATTGTCCAGATCTTTTAAGTAAGGTCCACTTTAATATTCCAGCGAAGTCTATACGATTTAATCAACCCATAAATGTACCTTTAAGTTTTACTAATTACAGACAAAACTCATTTCTAGTGCGAGCAAGTAATTATTTAAATAATGTAAGTAAATACGATAACATCGACCCATTTGTAATCAGTATTTCAGGAGCCAAGCAGTGTCTAAGCCTTAAATTTTTAATAGTGATTATGCATCTCTGTGCCTTTTCTATGTCTGCATGTTAGTTTTAACCAACAGCTTATTTGTGAAAATCTGTCATTGGCTTTTTGTTAATTATAGTTATCTAATTAAATGTGTTTAGCTGTAGATTTTTCATAAATCAATAAATAAAGAAGCAGACGATCTAATGAAATACGATTAGCTTAATGCTAATGACTTCACGCCGATATTCTATGAGAGCGCGGCACATCGATCGAGTTGGTCTAAAGGCTGTTATCAAAATTATAATTCCATCATGGCTCTACCACGTCAGAAAGCGCCACGCAGGCTACGTTCCATTAGAGACTCACAACGCCCACGTTCACGACCGCGATTTTTCCCGTTCCACTCGCTTGCCGGTGTTACAATCGTAAACCCAAATGAAACGGCTATTTTACCCACCTCTTGACATGGGTCGTTGTGAGCGTTGTGTGATCGAAAATGATGACGTCATTAGTTACGTTTTCGCCACGACCACAATGACCGCGGTCGCCATGTGGAACGCCTAATGGAGCATTTTGGGCGTTGTGAGCTACTAATGAAACGCTCTGGTCGTGCAACGGTAGCAAAAGCAACAGTTATAGGACGAGTGTTATAGCTACACATTCGTGCTGCCCACTTTCCCGCTTATTGCCGTGGAAGTTTGCCTAAAAAAATGAGACAGTATATCCATATCTATGTTGTCTTATCAACGGAAAATAGTTTTAAGACAAAAATAAAACTGACTTGGCTAATATAAATAAATCATTCACACGGAAACATTCCGACTACATAAGTTTAAAACGCGACTTGCGTCAAAATCGCTGTACATACATCTATATACCTACACACATACGTCATTTTTACGGTATATGTGCAAGAATTTTTATTAGAATTTTAAATAAACTTTATTTTTGCTGCAAGCACGCTTTGCTCACGTGATGTAATGACGTTTGAACTTGAACATACACTCACAGGATGAAACTTGCGGAAATAAATTAATTAATAATAATTACTGGCCTGTGACTTCTTTCACGCGGGGCGATATAAATATTATATTAAACTAGCGGGCTCGTGCGACGTTGTCTTGATCTAAAAATAAAATAAATCGAACTGAAATCGAAATCGAAACCGCAACGCCACCTATAGCGTTCAATTGTGAATCTAAATCTAAACCATCCAGAGATTCAATTAAACACACACAAAAAATTCATGAAAATTCTGGAACCCTATTGCAGTGCCACATACCGGGCCCAATTGTGAATCTAAAGTCAATTCTGAACCTACGCGGAATTCCCTAAAAGAGACAAAAAATCAAATACGGTCCAACGGTTTAGGAGCAATTTAGTGACATACCTACGCACGCACAGAAGAATTATATACTCGTATACAAACATTAAAGAATTTACACACAGAAGTTATCTGAGCTTCAAGATTAATTTAAATTGACACGAATGTATAAAATTTGAAAAAAATATTACGTGTCATTATGAAGACTCGTTTCCCGCTATTGCAACCTATAATTAATTGTTGATCATGTAGAAAGTGTGATTGGACATTCCTAGTCAAAATTGATCACATAGTATGTGGTGGTCGTTGTATCGAAAATTGGTTTAGACAAATATTACTATGGCACGAAATAAAAACTGAAATAGTGCAAGTGTAACACACGTATCCTAGAACCAACTGTATTCTACCACAAGGACATTTTTGTTTACTATATAATACGTTTTACACCACCATAAAAAACTAGGTCGGCTTGACAAAAATCATCAAATATTATTAGCCTAAAGCCGGAATCTTAAACTGGTCAATTACCTTTATATTTGCTATAATATAGAAAGCATGCTTTTATGCTAATATGTACTATAATAAGGAGTAGCAACAAACAATTTTAAAACAATCGAAAGAATCGCATTCGTCGTAAAATTTGAATCGAGTCGATAATCAACCGAATAATCGAGATGTTCTCTAATTGAGGTTAGGCCCTCAATTAGAGAATCCAATGACTTTGGAGAATCTCTTAGTGAAATTGACTCGTGCCTTGATTTACTGGTTGTTGTAAGATATAGATAGCATAAGGTTCCACTTTATCTTAATACTTCCATGTTCATAATTGACCGGTTCCTATGTCTTACTATTTATTGACTTGCTTTATCATCGATTGAATTTTGATATTACTTGTATAAAGCTTTAACCGATAGTAAAATGTACGCTCGGTAAGATATAGGAATCGGCCACATAAGAGTCGGCGACGACCTCTTTTGGCTCTCAGATTATCATTATATTAATACGTGAAGCAAAAACTTTGTACCCCTTTTTACGAAAATTGCGCGGACTTATAGTTTATATAGAGAAGGAGTGCCGAATGCTAATTTTTATTTTAATTATGCATAAAAAATACATTAAACCAATAAAAAAACATTACACACACTACCATGTATTTGACAGACACACGCATATATACTCTTTTGTTTATTGTTAAAGTCAAAATAACAGTGTAGCCTTGGCGAAATCTGTGAAGTATAGTCTTTGACAACAATACTTACAGAACAACTTATAATTGTTTATAGTCAACTTGCGGGTGGCGGATGGTGCTAGTCGTTACCGCTTGTTAACATTTCGCCCGTTTACTGAATAGCAAGAAGGAAAGTGGTGAGAAAAATGAGTAATGCTAGTATATAAAAACCCATGCGTTAAACATGGCATATTCACGCCGTCCAACCCCTCGCCACTTTTCTGCTTGTTGCCGTGTAAATGAGCATAACGAATCTGACACAACTATTGATTCGAATAAAGATAATCGATCATCGAGATGTTTTAACAATCGACTTGAATATCACGTTTATGCGCATCATTACTAAGTACTGATTATACAACGATTTTGCGAGCTGACATTGAACTTGTTATTATAAATTGCCTAATACTGACTTATGAATCAGCGTTTTTCTTGATTAAATTGGTTAATTGAATAAAACAAGCCTAATTTAAAAGGAATATGTTCCATATTATTTTCAAGCTAAGCAAAATTTTACTTTTATGGCGTTCCACTAGTAGCTCACAACGCTCAAAATGCTCCGGTAGCCGTTGCACAAGGCGACCGCGGTCGTCGTGGTCGTGGCGAAAACTTCACTAATGACGTCATCATTTTCGATCACACAACGCTCACAACGACCCATGTCAATAGGTGGGTCGAATAGCCGTTCCACTTGAGTTTACGATTGTGACGCCGGCAAGCTAGTGGAACAGGCAAAAACGCGGTCGTAATTTAAACGTGATCGTTGTGTGTCCAATGGAACGTAGCCTTTGTTGCATGTTGTAACGAACTAAGTCGTCATGGCAACGGGAGCGAATTTTCGCTGGCATTGCTATTATGGTGATGTTAGACGGCTCAACCAATTTAATTAATTTCGTTGAAAGGCTCTCATTAAACTGAAAAGAAACGATGAAATTCAACGACATTGAATGACTCAATTTGTTTATATCAATTATTTTGGTTGTTTCATTCAAATTGAAAGACAGAAATGAACCGTTTGATTATCGGTTTTATGTAAATATGATTTTAAGTTTTGATATATTTAAAAATTACGTAAACTAGACTAACTTTGTTTACTTACTTAGGTATCTTTATAAAGTCTATAAAGTTTTTTGATGATACCGAAAGTTGATCTTGTAATTTCTTTTGTCAACAGGTGGCCTCGGAACCCGTCATTGGGTGACGTTCATGCTGTTCCTCGGAATGGCGAACGCGTATATCATGAGGACCAACATGTCTGTGGCCATTGTGGCTATGGTCAATCACACGGCGTTGCCTGTGATACACGAGGCGACTGACACTGAATGCGGGGACCTTGATGGCAACTCTACCAGTGTGAGTAAAGTCACTTACTAATATTTCATTTGTGCGAAGTAGACCTAGCGCATTGATTGGTCGGTTAGATTTTTGTAGACCTACACATCGAATCAGTCATAGGTCACATCAATGCGGGTGATGGGATCACTAGCACCATCTAGTGGAGAAGAAAACGTGCAAGTGTTCCGAAAGTGACCTTCTCATTCATTAAGTTGGCATTCTCCTCGACAATACAGAATGAGTCCACCTCGCACCTACCAGAGTTGTGGCATGTGCTATGCTTTTGTCCTACGACCCTATTCTAAGATGATAGAAGGAATTTCGAGGTGATTTAAGTGGTTATTCGTTGGTCGCCGCGAGTCCTGTACTATACTCATTATCTGTTCTTGAGCAATAAAAGTAAGCACCTGACTTAACTTTAAAACGTATTAAATAATACGTTTACTATTTAAAAAATGAAAAATACGTCGTTCTTGAGTATTTATTATTATGAAATTGCAATAAAAGACCGGCAATTTATACAACAGACTTTCATACAATGGCTTTAATAGATTATGCAAATTGTATGTTTTTTTTAAAACAATTCTACGGACTCGAGTTCCATACCTTTTTTTATAACTTAATTTTGAAGAAAGTTTTAAATATTTATACACGCTGCTTGGTAATTTTTGTTTTTGTGTGTGACATAATTTATTCAAATATGATGTGTTGTGGTGTACCTTACGAATAACTTATTATATTAATTTATTCTAATTTTAATACTAAACTTATACTAATTTAGAGTGTATCTGTTACATGCTGGTGTTGTGAGGAAGTGCATGTGCAGTGTGTGCCTTATGTCTATACCTGCAAATTGTACGTTAATACTCTTCTTTATAGTCCGCCCACCAAGACGGCTCGTTCGTGTGGAGTTCGACGTTGCAAGGGTACATCCTGTCTTCTTTCTTCTATGGCTACGTTATCACTCAGATACCATTCGGGATTCTATCTAAAAGGTGAGTTATATACATACTGTCCATAGTTTTAGGTAGAGAGAGTAATAGATCTGCCAGTTGGTACGGCATTTGCCCGACTGGATGGCTACCACCCCTGGTCTAAAGTATGTCGCCATAACAACTTTGAGTTGTGTTCCGGCATTTGTGACCAGGTTCCAGTCTCCATTAAGAGAGCAGCAGCGCATTTGTAGCACCTTTGGTGTTGCAAATATCCATAGGCGATGGTAACCGCTTTGCATCAAGTGGTACTCCTGCAATAAAAAATAAAAAAGATATCCACAGGAGATTCAGGATATTGGTATCAACGGTCTTTTTCATCCAACTCACAACTAAATGTGTTTTGCAGTGGATGTGTGGTGTTGCAAGAATGAATAGGCTGAGATACGAGCACATAAGGAGGTGTTTCAAAGTTGCACTCACCCGTAACTGAAAAATTTAAAGGAAAAGATAACGGTAGCATATAAGAAGGACGAATGAAAATCATGTGACAAAAAGAACATTAAACTGGAAGATTGATGGATATAAGAGTAAAGGTAGACAAGAAATACGTGGATGGGCTGTATGAAGGATGACTATCATGTTGATTTGTGGTGTGATAGAAGATCTATGTCAAAATAGAGGAATATGCGAAGAAAAGACATACTTTGTCGACCCCAAATGATTGGGAGAAGGTGAAAAAAAGACTAAAGGTAGAAACCGGAGATGAATGAAGCATATTTTTTTTCCTAGAAAGTAAAAGAGTTCCTATAAAGTTTGCAACCAATAAATATGATGAAAGTTAAGGGCACTTTAGGGAACGCCCTACATATATATATATATTTATCTCTTTAAGCTGCATATAAATGTCATAAAGCGCATTAACATCAGCGTTAGACCGTTAGGAGATTTGAGTCCATGTTACATGACGTCAGACAACCGACGGGTGTCCTCTTGCCTGGCGCCTGTTGTCTGATGAAGGTTAACGCTTCATTGAATTTATGGAATAATGGAAATTACATTGAAGATTTTATGAACTGTTAGAGCAAGGGAATGTTCGTACATTTTTTGTTTCGCGCATTATCAAATAAATACCCATAATAGCAACGATTAAAATCCCATATCTTAGAAACTACTCAAAGTATTTTATTTTCAATTCTATAAATATAAAAAGTAGATATTGTTTTAATGGCTCAATTATTTTGAGAACTTTTCAGCTAATATATATTTTTAATATAAAATATAGGTAGTAAAAAGTTTATTCATAAATGACCGTTTATAAATTTTTTATCTATAACTCTATCTGAAGGTTTAATTCGAATAAGCTCTGAAACTGCTGAACGGATTTCAATGAAACGTTTATGGATTACATCAGCAATTTTATATTAAATGTTCCTGTTTGTTTCATTACAAGGTTCAGAGATATAAAAATAAATTATAAAAACCCGCTCGAATGCACTGCCGACGAACATAGCCAGTTACTAATTCCATTGAAATTTAGATGATCAGACAAGTTTAACTACTGTATTAAATTATAACATACCAGCGTAGTCTGCAATAGAATTCACGAAGTTTGTTGATGACCTATCGGTACTAAGATCTACATTTTTTGTTACTTAGATTCGGAGCCCGTTATTTCCTCGGCGTGGGCATGTTGATCAATTCAGTGTTCGGATTCTTGGTGCCGGTCGCTGCTGAAGCTGGCTTTGAATGGCTAATCTTTGTGCGATTCATACAGGGATTGGGGGAGGTAAGATATTATTACAACTCAGATCCCGACAAAAAAACAAAATCCACCTGCATATCTAAAACAATACATTTTATTACCTGTCGTAATTTGAACTTATTGTAATTCTCTTATGATCGTCTTCTTTTGTTTACTTATTTATTGGCATACGTTTCTAGAGAACAGTCCATTGTTTTATTGTACTCGTTTATGACCGCTTGCGGCCGACTCATTAGCCAGGTGTTTCGGATTATGTCGACTACGATACGGGCACATTGCATTTGTGCAGTATAAAACGATGGCCTGATTGAGGGAGGGGGCAGTCGAGCGAGAACCACGATTGAAACGAGATGTGTGTACTACAATCGGGAATTTAATAGTGACAAACTTTGCGCGTTTTATTTAATTAGGACCGTCAGCATTACGTTTGGACTTGTTGTGTTCGGTTATATTTGTGCGTGTGTTATACGTGTTTGTATAGTTCTAATAAACTCTATAATAAATCCAACGGCATTTTAATTCGAGACTCGCAACTGGTAACAATATTAAAGATTTTAAACTTTTAAAGGTATTTTTGTATACGCGAATATACATCTTATACATCTTCTTAGCTTTAAATCCGATTTCTTACTTTTTCTTCTTCACTTCACAAGATCTTTAGCATTACTTCTCCTGTGACTATTAGCATGCATGTCATCTCTCAAGATCTCAAGCCAGCATTTTTTGAACTTACTCCTGCTGCTGGAATCTGGCAAAAGCGGCGTATTTAGATATTTGATCTCTATATAACTAGTCAGTTTCTGTAAAACGTAGCTGCACTAGAACGAGTGACTCCCTTGCAATTTGTCTACCATGTTACGAACATGAAGATACTTCCGCGTGACTCCACGAATCCACCTTATAATATTCATCTCCGTGACACGCAGTTCCTGGTGTAATGGTGATCGTTATTTTTCATAGTTTAATATACGGATTGTTTTCTTATCAACAGGGACCGATAGTGCCGTGCACGCACGCCATGTTAGCGAAATGGATTCCACCAAACGAGAGGAGTAGAATGGGGGCAGCTGTATATGCCGGTAAGTTTCCTAACTTTATTATTTAAAGAATACTATAAAAAATATAAAAAACATAAGTACATTAAATTTTTTAACTTTGTTGAATAGATCTCATTAAGCTAAATCATTAAACATTTCTTTACCTTCTGTTCCCCTCTAAATTTTAAATTATGAAGTATAAAATTCTAAAAAAATATTGAGGTTCTAGAGCCTCAGAACTACTTTTAACAAAAAATTGGTTTGAATAATATCCATTGAGCGGTTTTTTAAATCTGTGGTATTTTCCTTAAAGTGCTTTTTTCTACTTCCATAGCCGAATTACGAAAATACTTGAAATTTGTCATTTCTACGGAACTCTCCATAGTTCATATACTACCAAGCACCTAACCGAATATTTTTTTTACAATGAATGTAATTTTACTAAAATTATTCCTTGCAGGCGCTCAGTTCGGCACAGTGATATCCATGCCTCTCTCGGGTCTTCTGTCTGCGTACGGATTCGCTGGTGGTTGGCCTTCCATATTCTATGTCTTCGGTCTCATAGGGACAGTGTGGTGTTTGGCGTTCCTCTTCCTTGTGTCTGAGGACCCTGAACATTGCCCCAGAATAAAAGAGACCGAGAAAAAGTACATATTGAGTTCGCTATGGGGTGCTGCTGGGTCAAGCGTGAGTAAACTTTTTATAATATTAGGTTGGGGAAAAAGTTTCTTCGCATTTTATATAAAAATTCAAAAGGTTTTTTTTATAAAGTTTATTTACATTTGACTAAAGTATGTAGGTGCCATTTTGTTGGATAACTTTTTACCATCTTGTAGGTAGGGACGTGATCCCATTGCTATAAAAAATTTGGGGCTTCTGATCAAAAAACTGCGACAAGTGGTTTTGGCAGTCCTCTCGTGATGTTAACCTGACACTGCCTAAGGAATTGTGTAGAGACCGAAACAGGTGAAAATCTAAAGGTGTAAGGTCAGGACTATACGGCGGATGCATTAACACCTCCCAGCCAAACTCTCGTAATTTTTGCTGAGTGGCTAAAGATGTGTGAGGTCTAGCGTTATCATGGTGAAAAACCGCACCCCTTCTGTTGATTAATTCCGGCCGCTTTCTCTCAACTTTTTGCTTTAATCTCATCAGTTGTTCGCAGTACAGTTCAGAATCGATGATCCTGCCTGGCGGGAACAACTCATAATGAATAATGCCTTCCAATCCCACCATACACACAGCATCACCTTGTTGCGAGTTAACCCGGGTTTCGTCACAGTCTGTGAAACCTGACCTGCCTTTGACCACGATCTTTTTCGCACGTTCTTGTCGTACGTGATCCACTTTTCATCATCAGTTATCAGCTTCTTCAAAAATGGTTCGGTTTCATTACGTCGTAATAAAGAATCACAAATGAGTACACAGTTCATTAGGTTTCTTTCAGTGAGCTCATGAGGCACCCAAATATCGAGCTTTTTTGTGTATCCAGCTTGTTTCAAATGCGCCAAAACCGTTTTGTGGTCAATTCCCAGCTCTCCAGCTACATCGTAACTACTAATATGTCGATCTTGCTCCATTTTTTCAAAAATGGCATCAATTTCGTCCGTAACAGGGCGCAGGGCGACCAGAGCGACGTGCATCTTTGATATCAAAATTTTCGGATTGAAAACGCTTAAACCAAATTTGCGCTACTTTCACAGATACTGCATTAGGTTCATAAACATCACAAATTTTTTTCGCGGCTTGTGTTGCATTTTTACCGTTTTTGTAGTAAAATGTTAAAATATATCGAATTTCTTCATTAGATTCACTCATTTTAACAATAAGAAAACAAATGAAAATCACGCATTTTCCTAATTTGAATTTGGAATTGTCTTCTTTAAAATTAAAACGTTTTAATGGTACCAAAACCAGCCAGATACAAATGGTATAGCGAAAGAGATCTTATTACAAGTTCATACATACTATATGCGAAAAGACTTTTTCCCCAACCTATTATAACTCGCTTCTTAACTAACGCAAATCAGACTTAAAGGCTACAGAAATTTGGCACATATAAAAGTGTCATATTATGTCTACAAAAATGTAGTGTCAAATTTTAAATTTATTAAAAATAGTTCTTCACGAATGTGTCAATTATACTTACCTACATAGATAGATAGTATACATTAGATGACAAGAATAATATTTTTCGAGTTGTCACATTTGTGGCCTGTTATCGCGTAGAATATAGCTGTAATGTATGAAATAATATTACGATCACATCAAATTTATTTGGACTTCAGGAAACCATTTCATTTTTAATCAAACCAAAGATGTTGTATGATTCATCAATATTCTGGTTTCAATTGCAGTCTCCACCGATACCTTGGTGCAAAATTTTACTTTCGACGCCATTCTGGGCGATAATGTTGGCGCATATGGGTCAGAACTACGGCTACGAAACGCTCATGACGGAGCTGCCAACCTTCATGAGACAGGTTCTGCACTTCTCTATCAAGGATGTAAGTATATTATTATAGTCTAAAAACACTTTTTAGGATAGGTATTTCTTCATTATACTCATATTTCATTTTTATTATTACAACCTACTTTTTTCTGTTTATTGTGCTTTATATTTTAATCTTTGGTACTTACGCGTTTTTTGTAATTATTTGTTTTTCTAATGTTTAGCACGGGTCGCATGCCATATAATGCCATATATGTGATTTAGGAGATGGGCACTGAAAATCAGCGCTGTGTCGGATTGCGTTTCGGCACAGCAAAATGCTGAGTGCCAACCTCTTTTCCAAATTGCGGCATATAATTTCTGTATAATTATATCTACTTTGTTATGCTACTATTTTGTGCTGTGTCTCGTTATTTGAAATAAATATTTTTCTTTCTTTCTATACACTTGCAAGTTTTGCTCGCGTAAGCCTTTAAAGAAAAATTGCACTAAGATTTATCAATATCATCGAACTTGATATATTATTATGGGACTCGGTAGAAGCGTGCTCACCATGAAATTAAAGCCACACCAAATTTAAATTTCGCCGTGCATTTTTTCGCAAAATCTGTTGTAACTTATGGAATTTTATAAAAATTAAAAACGCGCCCGCCACGAAAGTAATTCTGCATATGATTTAATATATATAACAATAAAGATTTGATGTGCGTTTTAAGATTACTACAATATACAATTTCCTGCGGCCGGTCGGCCTGTCGTAAGAGGCGACAAAACAACCCACATCCAGGTGGTAGGGCATTTGCCCGTCTGGATAGCTACCACCCCTGGTCTAAAGTATGTCGCCATAACAACCTTGAGTTGTGGTACGGCATTAGTGACCAGGTTCCAGTCTCCCTTAAGAGAGCAGCAGCGCATTTGTAACCGCTTTTTATTAACTGGGCCGTCGGCCTGTCTGTTGAACTCCTGCAATAAAAAAAAACAAAATTGTAAAGTAATCGAGGATACAACTTTATTCCTAAATTTCCTCTTCAGTGTGCAATATTTTGATGTTTAGTTTTAATTTAAAATACTCTTGGGATCTTTAAATTTCATAAGATAAGTATGTGGCATGTGTGCTTAAGAGTATGTGTTCTGAGTAACATGAATATTTCAATAAAAATATAAATTACCACATTTCAAAAACTTCATGCAGCTTTTGAAATCGTCAGATAATGAAATGTTGCAATTTGCAAGACTTAAATATCTTTACAGAATAAATGCACTCCTGAGAGGTAATAATTGTAAAGATAAATATTTTTAATTGTTAATACATTTTATAATATTTAAATATTGCCCAAGCTTCGTTTTATTTTGGACAGAAATTAATATTTCAGGTCATTCTACGGTTTGCCCAGAGAATTATTTATATACCTTTCGAATAAAACATTTATAAACAGTTGTATACTTAATATTCTAGAATACTAAAACTCGACTCCCAAAATACTGTGCAAAATGTATACACAAAACGATTATACCTAGGCGACTGAATGAATGGCTGAGTATGAATAGGTAGGTAATTCAAGATCTCCGGTCGGTTCAGCAGAGCGTAAATGTTTTTGTCATCCATAAGCCTACTGTATTATGTCGTTTGTGAAATACAAGCTGCTGTACTGAATTATTCAGTTCGATGAGAAATTAAACTAAATAAGTAGATGATTTGACAGTAAATAATACATTTTCATTGTTTTGGCATCATCCTCTAATAATATAGTATATTTACATAATTTACAATAATAAAATTACATATAATCGAATATAATAAAAGAAAACTTATTTGTATCGTATTCTACCCATAGTCCCTCAAGACTATAAGTAGAATACTGAGCCTAGATCACCGTCTTCTATGGGTAAGGTGCTCAGAAATCTGGCTACGTTTCCTCGTTGGATCGCCATACTGATCCGTTGCCCGAGGTAAGCACCAGCCCTTTGATCACCTGAAGAGTCAATGAATCGTTTTGATAAAATTTGATAGAGGCTCATGGCCTCAGGACTCTACGGTCCAAGCATCTCGACAGCAAAAGGCACAAATATATAACTCTTATCCTCTTGAATATGATATATAAATCAACTGGGGTATGACTGCGACTGCCTTCACACTTGATTTGAAATTCTCGCGGTATTCCCGGGGCACAAAGTACTGCGGCATTTGAAAAATAATGTAAGCTATCTATTTAGTAAAAACTGTGTTGGAGTAAGCAAATTTGTATGCACCCGAACAACCACAAACCGCTCCCGGAAAATTCCCGCGAGATTCCCGAGAAAAATAAATATTACATAAAATTTGCTATCGATCCGTGGAAAAATAACATTGGAATTCGATGGTTTTTTAGCCAGTTTAAATAATTCCCAGATGTATTCCCGCGGGAGTCCCAAGACAAAAAGTAGCGCAGATTTGAAGTTTAAAAATCTGCTGTCGTCAGCGTAAACCGCATCGAAATCGGCCCAGTAGTTTTTACGTTAGTCCCGAAGTAGAAATCTAAAAAATATTGCATCGTGTTCTTTCGTCGTTTATATAGTCTATTCCAGTTGTTTTTTTAATAGCTTAAATGAACGGACACGGCATGTTTAGAATTTTATAATATTATAGATAAAGAAGAAAAAATAATAATCAATCGGACTTTGAGAATTATATGTGACGTTAAATATTATAAGGAACTGTGAATGGAATGGCTTCACCCTTGTTGCTAACGTCTATAGGCAACGGTAACCACTGTCTATGAGCAGGGCCTTCTGCCTCTTTGCCAGCTTGACAATAAAAAACTGTCTTGTAATTTTTGTATCCTCGCATGCGTGCCGATATAATAAGAAAATTGGTCCATTACGACCAATAACATCTGTTCCATATTAACGAAGGTTCCGTAGCAATGAATAAACGCGCCGAGGCGTGGAGGTCACGACCCGAGCTCACCCGTCGCCCCGTCGGTCAATTGGACAATTTGCGCGTTGATTCAGATACAATCGGATTGGATACTTCGCGAAAATTTAATAATAAATTTATACCGTGGATCACAGATAGTAAGAAGATACCACTCGCAGCTTTGAGGACAAACGAAATGAAAGCCACGGAGATGGTATTGTTTGCAAAAAAATAAAAATAAAAATTTCATGTCAGCTCCGACGCACGACTGAACTTTACTCCTTAGTACGACTGACTTTAAAAATGCACTGATGAATATTATTTTAGCTCTATTTGTATTACATTAAACTCCTCAAAAACAAAACAAAAAAGTGTTATTCATAATCGCATTCAGAATTTCGCGATTGTCCGTCTGGCGATTATTTGTAATGCTTTTTTAAGATTCTTTTTAACGAGCCTATAAACCTCGTATAACGATTATGAACAAGGGGGTGAGTTTTTAAGAGCGACCATAAAGCTTGGTACATAATTTATAAAATTATTCTTTTGCAGAACGGTTTCGTGTCAGCGTTGCCCTACCTCTGCATGTGGCTGTTCTCCATGTTCATATCGGTGGTGGCCGACTGGATGTTGTCAAGCGGAAGGTTTAACCATACACAAGTCAGGAAGATTATCAACAGTATCGGTAATTTCTTTAATGAGTTGTCGGCGTAACCGTGAAGGATGGTGTTTATGCAGAAGGCCTAGAGCGGTCACGTTTAGAGAATCGCTTACTGAAATTGAAACGTCTACATATACTGGTGGTTGTAAGACGTGGTATACAGGCTGGAATTTTTTAATGTCACGTGGAGGGAAAGTACTCTAAATAGTAGAGATAGCAAATTTTACTCCAAAGAAACATTTCTTTATTTTTGAAAAGAATTAAAACTGTATTCAAAGATTTTCGAAAATTCTCTTGCCACCATAACAATCTTGAGTTGTGTTCCGGCATTAGTAGCTAGGTTCCAGTCGCCCTCTAAAGAGCAGCAGCGCATTTGTAGCACCTTTGGTGTTGCAAGTGTTCATAGGCGAAGGTAACCGCTTTGCATGCGGTGGGCCGTCTGCCTCTCTGTTGAACTCGTGCAATAAAAAAATAGTCTTTTTTTAAAATTACAGTGTAAACTCCATGTGAAGTCACTCGATTTAACGACAAACTCCCATAAGCGTCCAAATCACTTGGCTTTGGTTGGTTTAGCTTGTCTTCCGTACAACGATACACTCTCTTTAGCGTTACACTCACTCTCAATAACGACAACAATTAGGTAATATAAAGTACAGCCCGTAATCAACTCGACTGTCGGCATCATGCATACCGAAATTTCTAAGAGATTCCGAAATGCCGAAATTTCTAAGTACTTCCTTCATCACCAAGGTGCTTCAATATCGCAAGATATGAATAAAATAAGTAAAAAAAATACAACAAAATTACAGGTGCTCTCCATTTAATGTCAACTCTCTAGAACGCCATAAAATGCACAGTCCGTTCAGTGTCGTTATATAGAGTTTACACTGTATCTTGTGATAATGAACATAACAATCAATTGTCATGTACTGAAAAGGTTCTTGTTCAGCATAATGCCAGTTCCACAACCAGCGATGATCTTCCGCGAGCATCAAGTGATGCCTTAGGCTTAGCTTAGTTTCTGATGTACCTATATGCTATATTATACTTTGGAATGCACTACCACTAAACATCAAGCAGACACGATCATTACCTTCTTTTAACAGATTAGTTAAAGATTACTCCCCCAAGGTATAGTGTTATTGTTTACTTTTGTATGTATATAATATGTATATTTATGTATGTATATATAATGTGTATGGTAGTAGGTACATAATTATGTTTTATTGTTTATAATGATTAATTTATCTTTTATATTAATTACTACCTATTTATTTATTAATAAACTAAATTATTGTACTAGTGCTGGTTTAGCAACTACCGACTTTTGTTGTCCTTCCTATACCTACTCCAGCCAAAGGTTGTGTGGAAGAAATCGCCATGGGCGATAAGACCGCCGATTGTACTTGTATATTAATGTTCTTGATTTTTATACAATAAAGTATATTCTTTTATATTTTATATTAGTGTGAAGATTCCTAAAATTCCATTTAGTTCTATCCGTGCAGGAACGGAGAAAGAATACAATTTCCTGCGTTGGAGCGGCCTGTCGTAAGCGGCGACTAAACAACCCACAGCCAGGTGTTAGGGCATTTGCCCGACTGGATGGCTACCACCCCTGGTCTAAAGAATGTCGCCATAACAACCTTGAGTTGTTTTCCGGCATTAGTGACCAGGTTCCAGTCTCCTCTAAGAGAGCAGCAGCGCATTTGTAGCACCTTTGGTGTTGCAAATGTCCATAGGCGATGGTAACCGCTATCCATCAAGTGGGCGGTCTGCCTGATGCTGAACTCCTGCAATAAAAAAAAAAAAAATAGTAGTTTTTGCGTGTGAGCATGACAAACGTGTATCCATACATGCTCAGTGTACAAAGTATGTAGGTACCTACAACAGTCAGCACTTTACAAGCAAACAACTGCGGCCTAATGCTTAACAACACAGCGCTCGTTGAGTTTGGTATTTCTTACATTTTACCCTTCCCTCCTAAACTAAAACTGTATACACACTACACTCAGAAACTTGATTAACTTGAAGATTGAATCTTTCCTGATTACCTTTCAGGTCAATACGGTCCGGCGGTTGGCTTGTTCATCGCGGCGAATACCGGCTGCAGTCCGGCCGCCACTGTCGCCATACTCGCAGCGGGTGTTGGGCTCAACGGTGGTATTTACTCAGGTTTCAAGGTGAGTTTCACTGTCTAACGCGCCGTCTATATTCTACAAGTATGTAATGAGTAGATCACAGAGGTCGTCGGTAAGCAGTAGATCGTAGGCAGGGTCTCCATATTGAATTTGCGAAAATTTTCCGTGTCCGCCAAAAAAACCCCAAAATGAAACTTTATAACTCAATACATATTATTGGATGAAAACATTGGACAAGTGCGTATCGGACCACGCACATTGAAGGATTATATAGAAGCGAGAAATATTCGTTATTTTTTTTTAACCCATTTCAAAAGGGAGAGATTCTCAATTTATCGTGTAGTTATTTATTTTATATAATTTCATTACTCAGAAGTTTGTCTCCCCTGGTCTAAATACGGAGTTACATTTTCCAAAGCGCAAAAAAAGAAATTATATATATATATGTTATCTGTCTTTCGACATATCAATATCACAAAATGAACCTACTTTTATTTATACTCTGAGCGTTCTTGGTATCGGCCCCATAGTTATTTGTCGTATGTTATCCATAACTAAAATTGTAAATTAAATAACTTGCTTATTATATAGTTCTCTGAGTGCAGCATTTAAAATGCGACACTATACTAAAAAAAGTCATGGTAGCGTAGTAGACTAGCGGACGCGTTCCAAAGTCGAAGGGCGTGGGTTCGAATCCTGGCCGGAACGTATGTTACGGCATACGGCAGTTTTCTGACCTAATGTACATGTGATGAAAGCTGCACATCGAGATAACCGATGTGTAAAACCCGCTAAACCGCCATAAACTAGCGTGGTGGATATACTGTCCATTCCCTAATAGTGGAGGCATGACCCCAGCAGTAGGACGTTTATGGGCTGTTATTATTACTATAGTCAATGTTAACGATTCCTGAATTCTGTTTCTTCATATTTCAGGTTAACCATTTGGACCTTTCGCCTCGATTCGCGGGCATTCTGATGTCGTTCACCAACTGTTTGGCCAACTTGACAGGACTTTTGGCGCCAATCGTCGCCGGATATATCATTGAGGGCAGGGTATGTAGTTTAAATATTTTATCCTCTTAGACCAATATATAGAACATTAATAATGAGATAAATGACGTCTTAAGCCGTGTACTCATTGTGATCGAGTAGATAAAAGAGCGCTAACGTGTACGCATGAAACGCTCTTCGCTTGCAACGTGTGATCTTTATTCTTATATAATTCCATTCTAGTTTGTTGGCTTAAATGTCTAGTTGCCAAGCAATAAACTCTAAAAAAAGATTCTAGTTTTCACAGTCATTGAGGTCCTCTATTTTCAAATCTAATATATTTTTTTACTTTACAGCCAACTCAAGGGCAGTGGAGGAAAGTATTCTACATCGCGGGTGGGATTTACATCTTCTGTGCGACATTCTACAACGTGTTCGGTTCAGGCAGAAGACAGGAGTGGGACAATCCAGCAAACGACGAAGCCAACGCAAAGAAGGCCGCGGCGAAAAAAGCCGAAAAACAAGAGAGGAAAGACGCCAGGAATCAAAATCAAGCTGAAACCGCCCAATAATCAAATCGTTCAAAACCTGAACAAACTCCGGTTTTAAAAGTCTTACAGAACGCTCCAAAAACAACCGTGAATTAGTATAAAAAAAGATTTAAGAATCGAAACGTCGCTTGAGACAGTGATGTTTTGATTAAAAATATAATTATATTTTCCCCGCTCATTTTTAGAAAATGGCGGCGGTTGTTACTTTGGTGCGCTTCACTGATCACGAGTTTTGTTTTAGTTGAGAATGGTTAATTTTTTACATACTGTTTTTCAACTTAGCTGAGGTTCTTCATTCTCAATTTGTAAAATAGCTTTCAAAACTTTAACCAACTGTTGTTTTATTTTTTTGTAATTCAAAATAATACGCACATCGATAGGGCTGTGATAATAACTTGTGTGAAATAATTTTTATTACGAGGAACTCGTGATCGATGACTTTTAAATCGAATATAAATTATATTTATTATTATTATTTATTATTATTATTATTATATTACCATACAAGTATTGTATTAGGATTAACATAAGAGCTTGGATATATGAAAGAAGCGTGAAAGGTTTGTACTGTGAAAATAGGGTCCAAAGTTTTTAAAACATTTATAAAATTGGCCGCCGTCCAAGAAATTGTCGTTAAAATGACTCCATGATACTGAGTTTTCATAAAACATTTAAATTGCTTTGTTTCATATTTCGTTTGCAGACTCTCGAATAAATTTGTTCTACAAAATAACCGACTTTCTGACAAAGGGCCTAAAGAGTCGCTATTGAACCAAAAACAATAATCCACTAAATCTTTGTCATAGACTAAGCTGTTGTAGCTACAATTCGCTTCATAATTTCACACTCAAATAATGATATTGACCTAGAAATGCTCTGTTTAACAATTTTCTCTTAGTCTATGTCTCTGAATTAGTGCCAAATGTTGTAATTTTGTGTTGTGAAATGTTGAATTAATTATAAAATTGATTGAATATTCGCTTAAAGCGATCCTTGTTGCATTGATTAAGATGTTAAAATGTCTTTTCTCTTGTAAGATTATTGTAATATTTATGGATTTAGTTTATATTGTAAATGTGTCGTCGTAATGACGCTGCACGCCCAGGAGCTGATGTGATCATTCTGTTAATAAGTAATTAGTAATAGTAAGCTTATATTGTATATTTCTTACAAATAAGTACAAAGAACTGCAAGAGCAGAACACCAATGTAACTTCGCATAAACTAATAACTAATAATAATTTCTAAATATTAAACTTAAAGCCTCTGGACTATCATCAGCAGATGGTAGCAGAGTAATTGGTTTCGTGTGCAATAACATCTTGCAGCTATTCGTTGGTAACGAATCATGAAAACAATTACCTAATAACATTCCTATATCCAGCAAAGAAAACACAGATTCAATTATTATTCCTATGTTATAAGCAATTTATACTACACATAAGTGCTCCGATTATAATGCATGGACAATTAATTATGTAATGATCTATTACTACTTGTCTTTTTTTCGTGTACAAATATGTTTCGCTGTCGCAGTTACACAGTAATGTGAGAGTGAAGCAGTAACATATATGCACTCGAGTGAAAGAGATAGATAATGGTGGATCATTGTATGCGATTTGCTCTGCTAATTGAGGTAAAAATTAAATTCTTGTTTAAGAAGAATTCTGCTTGCTTTACGTGCTAACTAATTTGTAAGAAATTCGCATTTTATAGTAATTAGCTGCCCTTGGTATAGCCCTAATTAAAATGTTTCTGATATTATCAAACGAATGTTAAAGTATTATTTTCTGTGACATGTATCGAGCCTTTTGCTTAAAAAAAAAGTGCATATAGAATTCTGTGTCAAACACGTCCAAACTAATATTCAATCATTGTTTTTGTATAAATCTATTATTATAATTTTTAAGATTGGTGAAATACAAAAATAATTTTCAAAAACATATTCAATAGTTTTATTTATTGTCATAATTACATTTATATCTTAATCTTAACACTTTGATAGTTTTTAAATGGAAAATCGATTCTATCCCCTAGACCAAGACCATAAAAAGGAACAAACAGGTTTCCAACAAGTCACATTCATATTTGTATAATAATATGGATTTTTGAAAATAATTATGAGTAACTAAAATGTTCAGTTTGATTTTATTTAGACTGATTGATTTTATGACACTGAACTATTCATTAGCAATGTAAATAAAATTACAATGGAGCGTTGATTATCAGAACTACGACGCCTACAAGTTCAGATAATGAAGATGAAAACATAATTGGTGCTTCTGAAGCGTTTCCTTGCTTAGATATTACCTTACGTTGGTTTGAAACACAAACTGAAAGCAACCAGTATTAAATATCTGTCTTTAAAAATATCAGTGACATATAAATATGTATGACTGAATCAATACAGTTCGATTATTCAAAAAAACTGGTTTTCCGCACACCTATGTCCCCCAATTAGTCTGGATAATCGACATTTTACTGTATTAGTAATAAAAAGTATCAAAGATCAAAATTTAGTAATACCATGGTAATACATACAAATACACCTATTTTAAAAAAATAGCCACTTTCATAAGTTAATCATACTCCACTTAAATCACTTTGCTATATGTTTGTAAACTAAACGCACCTGTCCCGCTGCGACAAGGCTGCCCCACCATGAGGCAACTCGAAGCAGATCTTAAATAATCTTTTTTCGCATTAAGTACAGCTTCCCGCAAAAATATCAATGACGACTCAAATGACATTTGCTGTAACGGCGAAGAAGATGCTTCCATACCCTTTCTACTCATTGGCTCAAATATTCCATTGTAAGTCATATAATCCGCCACAAGGCTCAAATGTCTTGGATCAACTACAATACCGTATACATTGAACACATTTTGAATTTCCTTTATTATCACCTTATTAGCTGCTTCAATGCCATAAGTGTTTGCTATTGCATGTATATCATTACTGTATAACTTGTTCATATCAAGTAGATCTATGTATTTAAACATTTGTAAGATATTTATCCCTTCAGTTTTTAAGTATAAAACATTCTTCTCCTTATTTGTAATAGCACGCTTGATATTTTTGACTTCGTAAATTATGGATTTCATTGCTGCCTCGCGTAAAGCTTGAGATAAATCGACTCTTAAGAATGATATAGGGAATAGGACTGTCAGTTCACACCACAGGTAGCTTTTACTGTCAAAGGAATAATTAGTTGCGTTTTGTAATTTGTCCACAACATCTGATGCGATTTTGCTGGTGTCTACATCAACTTTAATATTATCCACGAAACACTCTTCATCTTTGTCCTTAGATGAATCTTCTTCTAACTCAACTTCGTCGTCCGATTTATCTTCTTCTTCCGATTCTGGATCGTCGTATTCTTGTTCTTCAGTTCGTTTTTTACGAATTTTATCCTGAAAATTATAAAATAGAAATGAAATAGTGTAAAGTAAATACATTGAATCAAAATTAACTATATTACATATATATACATATATTATTATTACTTTTGCATTTTAAATGATAAAAGGTAACTTGTATTAATAAAATAGACAAATTAACGAGAAATTCATTGTTAGCATTATTTGTAGAATAAATATATCGTGATTTTCAAAATATACATTTTAAATTAGCTAATTGTAAGGGCACTTTGTTTTCATAACAATCCAGACTATATATTCAGAAAATGCTTAGATTAAAATCAAAACTTACATCAGTATTATCATCATCAGCATTTGGACTCTCGTCATCCGAGCTGTCTACTTCACTGTCTTTAGCAGTTTGCACAGGTTCTGCTGCATCTTCATCGCTGTCATCGTTCCCTTTAGAACGTTGCTTTTTCTGTTCCGAAGACCAGAGCACACCACAAGTTGCCTTTGCTTGCTTCTTTACAATCATAAACATTTCATTAAAGAACTTATTTTGCATATGCCTTATTATCTGTTGTGGTTTAACTGCATACTGTGTTTTGTATTGAGAATGTGGCAAAAATGAAAAGTGCATTGTTGTTTTCATATTTCGGTCAGGACTTACAACAATTTCACTCTGCACATCTACTTTTTCTAGAACATCTGCTACAGTTACTCTATTTAGTTTCCTTCGTAAACGCTCTGCTTTCTTGTTCAAATCTGGAATATCTAAAAATGGAATGTCCATATTCGGAGTTTTTAATTTAGCAGATGCAGTCATTAAGATTTCTCGTAGACGCGGTATACCTAGAGTGACATTCATGTCACCTCGTCCAGCAAAATGGAAAGTATTTAGGGTCATTTGAGTAGAAGGTTCACCAATAGATTGGGCTGCTAATAATCCAACTGGTTCGCCAGGTGCAGCCATAGATTCTAGGTACTTGGCGTTCATAACCTCTATGAATTTCTCTTTATCTGTACACTCATCATACAGACTTAATTGTCTATTCTTTAAGTAATTCTGTATTAAATCATCTAATTGTTCATTTATGACACCAAATTTGTACTCCGGCGAGAATTTACTAGGAATTGGATCAGGACAAGGTTTTTTTTCATATTGTAAACGGTCCTCATAGTCCAATGATCGCCACATTTTTTCTAACTCCCAATAATATGGATCTCTTGTTTGATCAGTTGACTTCTCATTTAGCATAATATTGTCTTTGGCTGTGGCACAGAATTTAGCAAAGCCACTAGTACGAACTGTTTGGAATGGATTACCATGCCTTTTCTTCCACTTCTTCAATGATTTTTGAGATTTCATTATTGATTTCATGTCCACATCCTCTTTAAGCTTATTAACTACTGACTTACCAACCATCACATTTGAGTTCTTGTCTAAGAAAGGAAATTGGTCCTTTCTGAGGAATTGGCATTTTAAGACATCAAGTCCGTCTTCACCATATGCAAATTGAATGACACTACTATCGGCATCTCTTACAGTATGGTCATAAGCCACACATAAACTTTCAAGATGTTTAATCAAACATCTTTGTAAGTAACCTGATCTACTAGTCTTAACAGCCGTATCAATAAGACCTTCACGACCAGCCATACAGTGAAAAAAGAATTCCTGAGGTTGAATTCCAGTCATAAAACGTCCATCTATAAAACCACCAGCTCTCGGTGATACGTCGTATGGCGGGAAACTAGGTAAAGATCGCCCAGATATCATTAGTGGAGGTCTTTTACCTTCCAACTCAATTTGACCTAATAAACATGAAATTTGCATTGTATTTACTGTAGAACCTTTTGCTCCAGATTGTACCATCAACTGTAAGTTATTGTAAGGAAATTTCTCTAATAAGCCCTCTGATAAACAAACTTTGTTAATATTGTTTGTGTATGAATCCAGCATAGTTTTGTATTGTCTATCTAAACTTGCTCTGAATTTTGGATCTTTAATGTACATTTCCCCAATGGTTTCTTTTAATTTCTGATCATCTACATCTGCAGGCAATTCTGTAGCTTTTAATGCAGCTACTCTTCCTGCCTGGCGTACTAAATGAACATAATTATCTCTTTTGTTATCTGCTTTAGGCACCACCAGAATGTCTTTGACACCTAAAGTAAAACCTATCCATTGCAAATAAAATGTAAACACTTTAGAAAATGAACTTAAGAGGTTACTAGAGCTATCGCCTCCATACAGTTCATACATACAATGAACCAAACCATAAGGAGTTGCGCCATAATGGGTTTTATCTAAAACTCCACACAGTAACTCTCCTTTTCTAATTATAACTTCAGCTTCTGTCATAATGTTTACATCAGAGAATGAAGTACCTCCAGCTTTCCAAGGTCTAGGATTTTCTTTTTGCCATGCTTTTGAGCTAATTTTTGCTTTTCCTGTTAATGAAAGATATGGCCTATCTTTAGGTATTGTGTTAATTATAATTGTTGATAAAATTTGTTTGCCTGACCATAGGACCACTGGCTTTAATATTGTAGGTGGTAGAAGCTTAATTTGGCCTCTGTGACCTGCTAGTGCTTGATATACCAATTGTTGATAATCTGTTTTCGAAAAAAATGCCCCACGTAATGACATTCTTACTCCTGATATAACATGATCTTGAATAAGACCACTCAATGGGGTGCCATCTTTTGGTACCAAGTATTGTTTTCGTACGGACATAATATTGTATGCCTCACTTCTTGCAATTTCATTTTGTGGGAAATGTGCATTCATTTCATCACCATCAAAATCAGCATTGTATGACTTGCAGTTAGCATAATGCAATCTTAAAGTTTTCTCACCTTTTAATATTCTAGCTCTATGCGCCATCATACTAGGTTTGTGAAGGGATGGCTGTCTGTTTAATATCAATATGTCACCATTAACCAAATGACGATGAACTATCTTCAATTTAGATGTTTTAAACTCATCAGGTGTCAACAATCTTTTAGCCAGACTCTTTCTTTTCTGTATTGAATCTGGAGGGATTCTGATTATCCTACCATGTTCTATCTCCACTTTTTCTGCACCAGGATGTTTATTAGGACCATTGATTACCATTTTTCTTAATTCATCAACATTCCACTCTGTAACAGGTACTGGGTAAGTTAACTTAGTAGCAAAAGCATCAGGAATTCCTATCTCATCAATATCTACATTAGGATCAGGGGTAATGACAGACCGGGCAGCAAAATTCACTCTTTTACCCATCATATGCATTCTAATCAATCCAGTTTTTTTTTCAATAATTTGTTTAAGCCCTTGACTACTAACACCAGCACTTGTGCAGTTGAGGAGATTATTAACGTTCCTCTGCAACTCTTGCCAAATAGAATGCAGCTTTTCTGGTGGAGATTTTCCTTGAACAGCTTCATAGGCTTGTCTTGGTTGTTGGTCTAAACAGTCAATAGCCTTTTGCTGGTTTGAGGCTGATATTACATGCAAGATAACTCTAGCTGCATAAGCTGTAGATAAAATAGCCTTATAAACATTTGTTTGAGGATGTTCCAATACTTCCCCTCTTAAAACATTACATGGTCTCACACATGGTGGTAATACAGGTATCACTTCCATGAAAAACAGATTTGTTACTGGTTTTACATCTGAGTTTTTGAGTATTGGGAAACATGTTACTAGTATATCTTCATCATTTTGAGCTATTGCTGTGCAAAAGCGTTTAATTTCATCAGGCATTAAAATTTTAATTCCTTTTGTACTACCTTCTGCAGTTACATTGTACATGAGTTTATTATCTGATGTAGTAATTTTAATCAACTTATTCATACAATATGCACATTTTTTAGCTATGTTGATAGCTCTGAAATAACCACCTAAAATTCTAGCTCGTAACTTATCAACATTTTTATTCTGAAATGTTTCAGTGACCACATCTCTCTTTTTCAGTAATTTTTGATATTTCCTAATGATTTTGTTAGGTTTTTCAGGTGAGCTAGAATTACTATCACTTATTTCACCAACAAAGTTATCCAAGTCTAATGCAGCAGTAATGTGTCCCACATCAACCAATTGTAGCTGAAGCTTGAGTAGAAACTTCATGTGGTCTGTCATTTGTATTTTAAAACATTTTAAACAACTGACACGGAATAAAGTGTAAATATTTTTTATATATAAAGGATTTACAACAACTAGAGGTAATTCAATATGACCAAAATGGCCTGGACAATGTAATAAAACATTATTGCAAGTAGCACAGTTATCATTTCTATCTCGGAGCGGACCAAGTGCGGAGTCATACAGACCTCCCTTTGTAGCATTTCCAATGGCATCAAATGATTGGAAATTGGTTATCTTAGCGACACTGAGTTTCTTGATTTCATCATCAGAAAACATAAGAAACTGGACTGAATCTGGATCGACAGTCGGTAACATTGCTTTTGTAAACGATGACTTAAAAGCCATTTTCAAAACCTGAAAAAAATCAAATTAAATATTCTTGAAACCAAAACATAACCTAAAAAACTGATAAATATTTCTAATTACTTAACGATATATTCGGAACAATTCTAAATAAAGGCCGAATTAGATATCTTACTTACTTATTTACTTTTAACTCCATTAATTTATTAACTCCATTTTCATATGTAGATAGTTTAATATACTATAAAATATAAATTCACATTACATTTCCTACAGGTCTATTATTTTTTATTATTCACAGAATTAACACACAGCTACTTTTAATTTTAAATATATATAGCGCGTTCCAACTGTAGCTCACAACGCCCAAAATGCTAAGCTAGCCGTTCCACAAGACGACCAGAGTCGTTGTGGTCGTGGCGAAAACGTCACTAATGGCTAATCACTTTCGATCACACAACGCTCACAGAACGACCCATGTCAGAAGGTGTGTCGAATAACCGTTCCACTTGGGTTTACGATTGTAACGCCGACAAGCAAGTGGAACGGGAAAAATCGCGGTCGTGAACATGGTCTTGTGAGTCTGCAATGGAATATAACCTACGTATTATTATTATTGCCACTACAGAGTACAGACAGTGTCTGACAGTAACAGTATTCAGATTGAATGTACGAATTCCCAACGCATAAAAAAAAAAAAATTCAAAATGATACGATTTTAGAAACTTCCCGATACATATTAGTGGTAAAACTGAACAAGTGCGTGTTAGACTACGCAAATTCAAGTAGA
Organism: Dendrolimus houi; assembly: GCA_039645545.1. NCBI lineage: Eukaryota > Metazoa > Arthropoda > Insecta > Lepidoptera > Lasiocampidae > Dendrolimus > Dendrolimus houi. The sequence goes on from CM077122.1 coordinate 19,687,673, forward strand.
GGCGACACAAAGATATTATAAAAGAACACAAAGTATATTACAATATCTTTGAGACGAAAAACTTTCGTTATTTTTTTAACCGGCTTCAGAAAAAAGCGGTGGTTCTCAATTCATATATTTTTTTTATTTATTATTTAATTATAAAATCAAAAGCCATTACAAAATGATTGTATACAGACATGTTTGGATTTAACATTTATTAGTAATTACATGCTATGTCGAATATTTTATGACAGTTTTAGCAATGCTAGAGGGATAAAATATTTACCAAACTTCCATAACGCTGAAATTTTCACTCTTTAAATCCCAAAGAAATATTTGTCCTAAAATAAATAAATCGGCAGACAAATACACACACTGTATATCCCCAAATTAAGCAAGTTACGCTTGTGTTATGAGTAATATACAACGGACCACTATGGGGCCGAGCCCAGACATCCAGAACATAGTAAATAACGGAGAAAATACGTTTCCGAAATTTAGTACACCAGGAATCGAACCCGGAGCCTCTGCGTTGCAGTGAGGTAAGCCGGCAAAGGCTTAGTCCGCTCAACCACAAAGGCCGTCATAAAAATACCCCAACAGTAAAATAATAACCCAAAATGAAACCTCAACTGGGGACTCTGACCACAGATCACTTATAGATAGAAAATACTAAAGAGTACATTGTATGTATTTATAGATTTATTACAACTTTTCAATTTTACAATACTTGACAAAAAGTCAACGATAACAAAATTAAATTAGCCCTGACATAAAAGAGTTGACAAATTTAACAGCCATTTTAGTTCATAGATAATATCAGTGTTACTTCAAAACCGATTTTTTACCGCTTTATGTTACGTTCTATGTCCACTATTTGCACCATTATTTTTTTCTAGTTGCAACACAAATATAAAATTATTATTTTAATTTTTAAATAATCAGTCAGTCAAATATGGCGGCCCAAGATGAAGTTGACGTATGTGAAAGTTGGGAGGATATGGACGAAATCGGCGTAAGTGTTATAGTGGAACATTATCCCTGGCCGTTTCCCGGGTTGTTGAAGGCCGCCACGTAGCTATTCACAAGCGGTATTCTCTATTTCAGTTAGACCAGAAGATCAGGCTGAACAGTGACTGCACGCCAGTGAAATTCTCAAAAGGTTGCAAGGTTACTGTGGAAGAGAGCGCGTGCATTGGTTCACAGTGCATAATGCCGGAGCCTGCTATTAGGATCTTGAAACGGCCGTCGTCCTCGGCCAGTGGGAGTGCAAATGGAGAAAATAGAGCCCGTCCAGTCAAAACTTTTGAACAGAGGAAAAAAGAGTATGAAGAGGCTCGTCTGCGGATCCTTGGTGAAGCCAGGAGTCCAGAGGATGTTATAGATGACAAGTATGTATTATAAACATTGATGGTATATCTATATGTTTATTTAAATAACATAATTTTTACACCCATAATAGTAAATGTTGAAAACCAGTATCTGCACTTATAGTATTGTGTATTTCAAATTAATAATTTGACTCCTTAGCTCTGTAACTAGTTGTGTTAGCCTTTGTTAATGAAATTAGTTTAGTAATACAGGAAGTTATTAGTATGTTAGGTATAATGTTAAGTACATTTACAATTTGGCTCTGAAATTTTGTACTCATTTTGCAGGAAACATTCTATTTTTCATACATTTTTTTATTTAAAACAATATGTTAATGTCACTTATCAAAGAGTCCTGTACACCAAATTTTGTGATTTCAGTTATTTCAACTTAACTCATGTAAAATCTGTGTTTGTATACTGAGGAAACTCTCCTATTTTTTTGGCTAAAAAGTCTCTTATGTTAAGTCAAATAATTGAAAATATATGATATAATAGCTCTTTGTATGAAAACTGAAGTATTCTTAAGACTATGTAGAGTATGCCGCCATAACAATCTTGGGTTGTGTTCCGGCTTTAATGACTAGGTTCCAGTCTCCCTTAAGAGAGCAGCAGCGCATTTGTAGCACCTGCGGTGTTGCAAATGTCCATAGGCGATGGTAACTGCTTTCCATCAAGTGGGCCGTCTGCCTGTCTGCTGCACTAATGCAATAAATAAATTAATTAACTGTGAAGAATGACAAAAACAAATATACAAATATTAAAAAAGAAAACTTCACACACATAAACTTCTAATTTATAGAGTAACTAGAGTAGCTCACATCCATTTAACAGACTTGTCATTTTTAAAGTTAGATTTTCATGGAAAGGACTATTTACTTACTTACTTTTGATTTGAATGTCATAGAAAAACTGGAAATACTAGTTCTCACATTTTTTCTGTATATTTGTTACTATAATATTTAAGTCTCAAAAATTACTGAAAGGTAGAGTTGCGTCGAACACGTACGAGCTGGTACATTTGTCCCGTACAAAATCCATTTGTACAGTACAATATCTAAAAAAGTAATGCTTCAAATATTTTGTTGCGCTAATACTCAAGTGTACTACTCGCGCCTCAAATGTAAGAGGAAGGATGGAATTAGGACAACAGTACAATAACGCCTCTATGGATATCCACATGACAAAGAGAGACAACATGACATGTACAACTGCTACAAACTTTCAACTTTTTGTAAAATGAGGAATCATGTGGCCTCATCGCTGCAAATGTACTGCCACTATACAAACCATAGAAATCTCCTCGCCTCACTTGTAGTGGTACATTGTACTGGTTCAGTACAAATGTCATGGTACTCTTACAAACTCATTTTAAAATCATGTCTTACCCAAATCTACCGAAAGGTGTGATTCTTTTTTGTTCACTGATACCTGCGGCCATTTTATGACCACCATCATGGTTAGTTCTTGACCATTAAGAGGCCAGTATAAAAAGGACTAACTACTACACCAATAAATGTTTTAAATAATCATGAGTTATGAGATTTAATTTACAAATAAAGTACAAAATAAACTAACTTAAAAAATTAGATTAAATACTATAATAAGTTAAATAAGTTAATTTAGACTGTAAAAAATTTGCTGCCACATGAAAAAAATTCTATTTGGTCGTAAACTAATCAAGAAAGAAAAAAAGACAACGCTAATTATACAAAACACAAAAACATATATAATAAATAAATAAGGATTGTACATCGAGTTTTTTAGTCAATGAGGTTGGCAACTCAGCATTGCGCTGCATCATTATTTAAAAAAAAAAACCCGATATAGCGCTGATTTTCAGTGCCAACCTCCATACACTTGACCCAATATCATCTTTGTAAATATTGTATATATAATCAGTTGAAGGGAGTTTTTGGCGGGAACTAACTCTGTTGAATGGCACCAGCTGCTAACCTACAGTTCAGCTGTGCTACACATAGGCTTAAGAAAATGAAGAAACTACATTATAATCTATGATCCGGCTTAAAGGCCTAGTTGCCAAGCCATAAACCTAAATAAATAAATCAGTTGAAAATACCAGATATGCAAAGTTTTGTATGGCATAAATTGCTCAATGTCAATTGCTCAGTACACTTTGCTGGTCTTAACTGACATCTAAATTAAACATATCCAATATCATATACATACTATGAAGTAAGTTGAATAAAAGTAGAAACCAAGATAAGCTAAAACAATTAGTTGCCGACTAGGTAGTTGTAAGCTGAGGAAGCGTCATTTTTGTCTGTTAGTGGAGCAACCACCTATTATTTTACTAAAATATGTTTACATTTAAATAAAAAAATATTTAAGAGTTAAATACAATTATATCTCAAACATAATATTTATGTGTGAAAGTAAAGAAAAACATGCTTTACTTATGTTCGAAAATGTGCCCAGTCATTAGGTGTTATTTTAATTTAACCAACATGAGGTGTGGTATGGTTCAATTTCTTTGACTCTAAGTGACAAAAAACAAAAACTGTCATAATAACAAATGCAGTGAAGAGTGAGAAGGGCCTGTTTGTGTGATTTCATATGTTGGGAACGTTATCTGGGTTTTAGTTTAGCTATTTTTACTTATTTACATAAATGGTCGAGAACTAGGGGTGGTCGCGCACTGACCTAGCGACTCTATACCATAAGAACTTTTGCATTTATAAATATAAATAGATTAAGTCTATGTCTGGTATTTAAAGAAGATCAATAAAACATAAATGATTTTGTTATTTAAACATATATTTCATTTGAAGGCTATTAATTGTTTATTATTGTCACTTCTAATGCAGTTAATTATTAATTAACTGCATTAGAAGTAAATCAGCCTTGAAAACGGTTTGGAAAAATCTCCATATCTATCAATTTTATTGCCAATTTTGCTTACAACCATTTTATTCCAAAGACAATGATAAAGGAAGAAATAATTATCTGGATAAATTCCCAATACATATGGAGCACACATGTTACAATAAATCATAATATTTTCACATATAAAAGAACAGGTATTTAAATAATATTTTATCATCTAACTTTTAAAATACCATAATAACAATAATTTTAATTAACCCTCATCCACGTTTGTTGAACATTACGACGGGCAAACGCCATAGTCTCCATAGTCCCCAATCTGTAATTCCACTAGCAGTTCATCCCAAAAGTCTGGACCATTTTTATGCCCGTGGTTTACAGAGACATACCTACATTTTAATTACTTGTCAAACAATAATTAATACACTATTTGACTTCTATTATTTATACCTACTTATGACGTCATATGTATGTTCAAACGGAATCTACGAGGCTGTAGCTTTCTGTAAGTTTATAAAAAATATCTCAGTTCATTTGACAGTCTGCTCCGCTTTTTTTTTTTATACTGGGGACATCCGTCTGCGGACCGTGAGCTGCACTAGGGGGGAAAGGTCGTGGCCCGCGTGTGGGATTCACCAGGTCGGGGTGGCATTAGCACCTCACGTGTGAGATGCTATTGCTACGCCGCGGTTATGGATACCCACTAAAACCCCTGTCCGATTCTCGAGCGTCCTTCGTCCAGGCTGTGGGCTAGCTACCGCATTCACCACTGGCCCGGACGGCCGACGGCCGGCCCCTTTGCGGGCTGGTTTCACCATTTATTAGCCAGAGATCTGGGTCTCTTCGGCTCCTCGAACCAGTCTGCTCTGATGACATGATCCTATGATATATATTAGTATGTAATGTTTGACTTTGGAATGTGAATGTGGTAACCACTAAGCTATGCTATCACAGCTTATGTTTATTTTGATAGATGAATAAGTAATAAATTCACAGACATTAATAAGAAAATTTTAATACATCATTTCAGTCTTACCCGTCTACAAGATAAGCTACAAGCCAACAATATAAATGACAACTCATCAAAGAAGAACATTCACAACAATGAAAGCAATGCCAAAGTAAAGGAAAGGAAAGTTCTAGCAAGGCTCCCACCTGGAGCCACTGCTGTTGGGCTATTCTCCTCTCCACCACCCAGGGGAGTCCTGGTTATAAGGACTCCACGGGGCCCAGACGGAACAAAAGGCTTCCAAAAAAGGTAGCACTGTATTATAATATATGTAATATAGGTCCATTTGTCAATGTTCCATGTAATATTTAACATGTTGATGACAATACAACCTTAGTGGCAGTGCCTGCTGAGACACTACTAAATTTTATACATTGCCTATAGGCAAGGCTTGGAAACCGGAAAAAAGTTGAACCAGCCTAAGTACACAATGAAACTTCGGTTTTGTTCTCACTTTAAGCTCAATCAACTGGTTTTTGGTTACAAAAGTTCTTTAAATTGATTTTGTTGAATAACTCACTTTTGAACTATATTGAGCGGTTTTTGATGCACACCATCAAAGCACAGCTATGTGGTATAAGGTTTCAGTTTTTCTTTTTAAATTAAGGATCACCAACAGCTTTGTATATTTGATCAGTTACTGGACTTATGACTAAAGTTTACAATGCGATGTAAAAACTAATTGTAGATGAACACAGCTTGTTGTTTAATTTCTTCGCTGTTATTTAATTAAACTCTAATAATAAAAATAACAAAAATGTCTAAGGTAATGAAATTAGTCTGTCCGTCAGTCTATTTCTAATTAGTGTCTTTTTGAGTTAAACAAATCTTTTTATAAAATGAATTTTTGGAGTCAAAAGTAAATGTCAATAATTTCACTGCTGCTGTTGAGAATTCTACACATTCTAGACTCTAGAGATAGGGGAGTTAGCACCTAGTACTGTTGTTTTTAATGGGGGAAAGAGGGGGTTTATAGGTTGTCGCGGAGGTTTCGAAGGGACTCTTAGGCTGAATTGGCTTAACAATTGAGGGGAATCAATGTTATTATGAAACAACTTATAAGCAAACATGGCATCTAAAATAATTCTATGTGTCTCCAGGGAATGGATTTTGAAATAAATTAATCTTTTCTGGTATGATATTGCACATAAACGTATGTTGAGAGAGATAGAATGACATGTCTTCTTCATGTGCAATAAACCAGTGAATTTAGGTTTATATAACATTCTAAGGTTTACACTCTGAATAAAGTAGTTGCCTAGAATTGGTTTTAACCCGTTTCCAAGCCTTGCCTATAGGTGTAGCGTCACAAGGCATAAGTATAAAATTACGTGATAAGACAGAACAAATTAAGCCATTTATAAAGTGTTCTGTCACTTTTTATGTATATAGGCCAGAATGATATGCCCTGCGTTTTGCTTATACGCCTTTATACAACATTTATGTAGGGGAGAATAAAAAAAGCTTGACCCCTGAGGGTGTTACTGTCCATCAACATGTTAACATACCTTGAACTATGCTGAAAAGAGTCTATGGTTTTACAGTTTACAATTTAAAGGAACATGCAATTGAATGTATTAATTTTTTTGTTGAAATTAGGCTTACGACATATTGTTGGTAAACCAATAACTGCAAATAAAAGTATTTTGAAGTTGTTGATAGTTAGTTTCTATATAATCATGTCTGTTTTAAAAATATATTTCATTGATCCACTCGAAAAATATACTATGTTTATGCACACTTATTAGCAATTTTTTTAAATAGAATGTTCTTGATCAGAACCCAATTAAGTTGAGCAAAACTGTTGTTCTAATAGTCAACATGTTAAATTCTACCAAATAGTGCATGCATATAGCAGATTTTGGTTTACATTGAAGTTGTAAAACATGTATTTTTGGGATAACATCCAGTTTCACATACAGTTAACACATCTTGGGCTGCCTACACTCGATAAGTTTAATTAAAATTTTATTAAAAGTGTTTTATATTACAAGTTTTGTTAAATTCGAGACAATTTATTCCTTACTAATTAAAAACTTGATAAGATTTTTACAAACATTAGAAATCCTAGCAGATATTACATAGCAATAAACATCACATGTAAAACTCATACATGCTTTGTAATAGATATAAAAAAAAAATCTATAGAGCATTGACAAACAACTCATTATATGTGAAAAATCGAGACTTGTGAACAGTGCATCTCAATTTTTTTACATACCCTCTTTAAATGTATGTGTTTGATCTAAAGATTTTGACAAAAATATTGACATTGACGTACAATATTTGCTGTGTATTAAAATGGTTTTAAATAGTTGCACTTTGCTTTGTTTATTACTTTGTTACATAGCTTTCATAATTCATCTAAGAGTAAAAATATTGCAATACCCATAACAAACTTTCCAATTAGTTCGACATAATACAGATTGTACTAAATAAATTGTAAACTGTAAATTGATTGTAACAATTTAGACAAAAGCTCACTTTAGGGAACAACATTAAATTTTATATTATGATTCGACATTTTTGAATGTCATGTATATATTAGAGATCTATAATATGTCATTATTACTATAGTCCATTCAAGGTTAAGGTGACCTACAATATAGGTTTTAAGGGGATGCTTGGCTATCAGTTTCAACTGGATTACGTTGTGGTCTAAAAATTCATATTTATACGGCGTCTGGTGTCTGCCTGGGTCTGAATAATGGCAGAGGTACACTTTTGGTAGAGTAAATTACGTAAATTAACTTTCCATTATTAATATTGTCGTGTGATCCTTGGATCGGCCTTAGAACTTAACGTTTCGTACGTGCCTTGCTTAGCTTGGGAATATAGAATGTAAACACATTTGTACATAATATACATTTGCATATACAATGTACATTTGTATATAGAATGTACATTCGTATATACAATGTATAATATGTATATACAATACACATTTGTATATATAATGTACCCACATTTGTGTAAACAATGTTACATACATTGTGTATTGCTATATATTTTTTTATTTGATATTTTAGAGTTCAGAGTGAAACAGTTGTCATATATTTTGCAATTTTTTTTAAATTATTGCTTAGAAATTTACTTTTCAATCAATCAATGTATATTTTATATTATAACTGATAGCCTTCACTGCTCCTTTAATAGCGCCACCTTCGTACGTACCATAGTCATAGCATTTTGCTTCCGTAATCTTATAAGAAGAATATGTGTGTATTTACACACATTTTCATTTATAATATCAAGAAATAATGACTGGCCGAATCTCCTGAACGCATCATTGTCCGTAACCGCGTCTTTTTAAAACTCGTGCCAGATAATTAATTTATTTTTGGCTAAAATATCACTGATTAATGCTCATTGTTGTTATCACCAAGGCGCTTGAAATGCAAAAATCCTACGAAGATATAGGACTTTTAAAAAATCTGATTGCGGCCAATGATTTGCTCGGGAGATTCACCCGACTACGGTGTGTACGATGAATCCGTTGCTCCTAAATATGTGCTCACCCAAAGGCGCGTATATAATGTCGGGTACACACCGAGTCAACGAAAGAGGTGCGCTGGTCTTTATTGGCTCAATGTGTACGTTTCGTCAAACAATCGAATATATGAATTCCTTTGATCTTGCTGTATATCCAGTGAACGTTCTGTTAGGATGGTGTCTCGTGGGATCCTTTTGCAAGTGAAACACACTTTTATAGCTAAAAAGGTTTAATTCCAACGTGTTGCCTCGACTGCTGTAGGTAAATCGATTCTCAACAATAATTTGCATTACAATTGTTAAAATGAAGTAAATACGCTGATCATACAATTTCATAACAGTTCGCAAACCTTCATTGGCACAAAGTGTACGTAGCACAAGACTAACGAATGCTCGCTGACGTTCGCCGGTAATCTATCGCGTGACGTGAAATCAAAGGAATCGAACCTTTCAAAGTCAACAAAGCCCACTTGTTGACCTACATTGAAGCTGCTCTTTTTAAGCCTTACATTGTGATCACCCAATTAACGTGACATGTAATCAGTCTGATAAGTGTTCTAGCAGCAACTTGCAACTCAGTTCGACATAAAAACCAATTTTACTCCTAATATAATGAGCTGTCGTGTCGTTTAAAGTGCAACTTGTGATGCACTGAATTCAAGTAACATTTACTTCATAGGAACACATTATTTCACAATGAAGGATGTTCTAGATTTTGATATGAAAATCCAATATGTTCTGTGGAGACTGATTGTTTATAATCAAAACAAGAGTATCCTCATTAGGGAACATTATGGTTTAAATTAAATTTTCTTTGTACTCGGGCTCCATCTATGATAATGTTATACTTATTTACTGTGGCCAAATGATACTTATTTATAGTGTTATAAATGACGCCATTGACGAATACGTACATTAGTGTATATACATAGATAGATATCTATATCTGTCAATGTCAATAATAATGGTGCATCAGAAGTAAGCAATAAATTCATTGCGGGAAACGTTCACTAATTATTATAATATTATCCCAGATGGAGCAGTAACATACAAGTACTATATTATTAGGTCGTTGCAAGCTGTAGAATATCAAAACATTGTCAGGATCTGTCCACAAAATGTTATTACATTACTTAGGTGGTCACTGCACAAGAAGCATAGTGTAGTGTGAATACTTATGAAAAGCTATTCGAGAAGTCATAATCATAATTATAGTAAGCGAGATGTGCCTGATTATATATAAATTTCTACCAAATATATTTAGCGACTCCCATGACCGAATCATTGTTCGCAACCATTTTTAAAACTCGTGCTAGATCGTTCATTTTTGGCTACAAACTCACTGAATAATGCTCATTATCGTTATCAATAAAGCACTTGAATTGTAAAAATTCTTAAGACGATATAAGAGTTTAAAATAACTTGGTTGCCGACAATGATTTGGATTAAACGAATTGATGAATTGTTAAACGAATAAAACCATATGAAACACAATACGATATTAATCTTAAAGCTGCGTGTGAAAATGACAACGGATTGAAATATAATTATACTAAAATAGCAATATTGTTTTTTGAAACATTGTAAAATGAGACCCATGTTTTTATATATACAATTTTTATACATGTGTAGTTATGTATAGCGTATTGTCTAGTTTAAGACACTTTCTATGTATATTATTATAATTATTGTAATGTTAAGTTTTTCTACGCTGCGATTACTTGTGACCACTACATTTTTGCGGAGCGAATTCACCTTATAACCTGGACGATAAAGAACGGGAACAAATTTTCTTACCTTCTAGCAATATTCTATTTTATCTGTAGTCAAGGTCAGTGAATCATAAACAGCGAATTTATCCATGTTATTTTAATTAAACCAAATTTCACGTGACTAGTGATTTCTAGTTTACACCGGATGTCTAGTGGGATTTGAAGTAAAAATCTTTTCGTTATAATTAGACGATTTTTATTTATTTAATTTATTTGGGCGACATACAATAATTAATATTCTTAAATATAAAACACAAAATTAATACACATATCAATCAAGTTTCCATTAAAAAAGAATAGAATAGAATACAATATACTTCATTGCATAACATTAAGATTCAAGAAGTTTAAGTCCAGAAGACAATAGGCGGTCTTATCACTAAAAGCAATTTCTTCCAGACAACCTTAGGACGGATTAGAGAAAAATTGTGTAACATGTGGGCTTTGCAATATAACTAGAATAAAAAAATTATATAATAAAAAATAAAATTGGCTCAAACAATGAATTACTAGAAAAATAAATAATTATACGAAAATTACATAAAATATATATTCAAATGAGGTCAATATTGAAATAGAGTCACGAAAATACAGTCATATTTCAAAACATAAAACAGATACCACACTAATTACTAACAAAATAGAGAAAAAGGGAAAGTATAAAAAAGTGTAATTCATTAGATTATTCTAAATTATAACATTTTTTAATTTGGGTTTTAAATTGATATAAATTTCCCATGAAAGGATCTACATTAGTAAATAGTGCATTGTATTGCTGACACGCGCGGTATAACAATGTGTTTTTTTTTAACTTTTTTGTATAGTTAGTTTTTATAAGTGGTATTGAGATTAGGGATTTATCACGTGAGCTCAAACGGGGACACTTCAGGAGTAAATTATTGATAAGAAAGGGGGAATCAGCGCAATTATTCATAATTTTGTAGAGGTAAACTTTAAATTTACCAAAGAACAGCCGACATGATAGATTTGTAATGGTTAGTTTAGCCTCTTTTGATCAAATAATTGTTCTGTTAACTATGACAAGGTGTTAAAGCTCTTGCTTACAAAATTATAGTCATTATTATTACAGTAAACATCATAGGCTATGTCAACAAAATGCATACCTCGTAACTGAAGCAACTTGATACTTGCACGATGTTTGATGTACTAAAAATCACTACAAGAATCGAAATTATTCTTGACCTAATTGGAGTTGCTAGAGTTTAGACAAATTTGCGAAAGTGGCGCCCCTATTATTTTCTACTTTATTTTGCCACCCTGTTACATTGTAATTTTGGTCGCGTGAACTCTTAACCACATAGAGCCGAATCCAATATTAAATTTATAATTTGTAGGTTGTTCGAGTTAGCAATTGCGTGATTTAACTGCTCTAGGATTGTAACAGCTTTGAACAGATTTTTTAAAAATTCTATACTATTCCCAAGCATATATTTTACTTTTGACGTTTGCACGTTTATCAAGTTCATATTTCTTGACAGAAAACCCACATGAAACAAATGACACAATTGTCGTACTTTATTGTTGTGGGTGACGTAACACACAAACTATTAAACCATCGATTAAATTGATTAATGCTTGGAACGACTATAGTAGGATTAAGATCATTCCAAATTCCAATCACACTGATATAATCCTGTAATGTATGTCTGAATCTTGTACTAGCTTCTGTCCGCGTGGAATGTTTTTTTAACTATCCCACGGGAACTCTTTAATTTTTCGGGATCAAAAGTATGCTATATGTTGACCAGGGATATAAGCTTCCACCATACAAAATTTCATTTAAATCGGCGCAGTTGTTTTGGAGATTAGTCTGTACAAACAGAGAAACAAAATTTTGAAAAAAAATCTAAATTAGTTCTATTTCACTTCTGACATCCCCCTGACTCGGTTTTTAGCATTTTTTTTCATTGTACAGAAATTAGACCTCTTCAATTTTATTATATGTATAGATAATAGATATACAATGTATATTTACTATTAATTACCACCAGCATCTGTATCACCAGTATTTTAAATCTATCAATCCTGGCCAACGGTTGTCTGGAAGAGGTTACTTTTAGAGATCCATTGTATTGTGTATTTTCTTTGTTTGTATTTTGATGTATAATAAAAAAGTATGTGTCTAAAATCGAGGTAAGGACTTAAAATACCGATCTCGAGCTGTTAGCTAAATTATGACGTATGACTTGTTTCTAGGAACTTTGTATGGAATTCTTCCAAACATACACATCGCAATTGTATTGTGTCGATACAACATATTAATTAACTAAAAATTCATGGTGATTCGTTACGATCAAACATGCAGTTGTCACACGTAAGGCTTGTTCGCATTTTAAGAGTGACTGAGGTGCATCTGAATGGTGGTGTTTCATTTATTTTGATTGTTACCATAGAACCACAAAATATGTATTAATAACAAAGTAAGTATAAGAGGCCGTCCACAAATTACGTCATTAATTTCATGAGTTTTGACCCCTCCCCCGTTCTCGTCACGGCTGGTCACATTCGTGAGACCCTTCCCTCCCTGGTGTGACATCACATATTTTGCAATTTTGCATCAAGAAATTATTAAAATAAAATGGTTCCGAATTGGCTTTATTTCCATTTAAATTATTTTTTAATAATTTAAACTATGGTCATACAGAGAGTTGGAAATATTCTGAAGTTTTTCGTTAATAGTTCAAATTTCGTATTTTAAACGTTAAAGACTGAAATATGACGTTACGAAATTTAGGAACCCTCCCAGCCCTTGTCACACAATGTCACACTTTGTCATCCCCCTCCCCCTTAACGTGTGACGTAACTTATAGATGGCCCCTAAGTAAGTGTAGATTTTCTTGATTAACAAACGTAATAAAAACTTTTTGATCGTTTTAAGCGCATTTCTAATTTCATTTCGACTTTTGGTTTCACGTTTCGACTATTTTGAGGAGTAATGTTCACGGAATGACTCATGGATGCCTGATATGTATCCTTCCATGAACACATTACTGCAAAGTGATCGTAACATGAGTCCAAAAATTAAAAGGCATATTTAAACTGATTATAATTGTGAAAATTTAGTTTTAATCAGGAAAATACAGTACTATTGTTGGCACTCCCCCTGCTGTCAATTTATATCAAGAAATCTTAATACTTTTTCTTTTGTAGCTATGCAATCATTTTTAAAAGTGATTGATTGGTCGTGTGACTTGTTTCACTACAATATTCAGTTGTTCCATTACTCTATGTTTAATAATACACTTGCTTCGGTTTCAATCAAAATAAAAGGAATATCACTGTTATACCAATATATTAGGTTAAGATATTTTATATAACTCTCAAGGATTGTGATAATAGAATAATCGTCTATTGCAAGCCTTAGCATCTATCTGTATAGCGTATTTTACATATAATAAAAGAAACGAAATTATTTTGAAACTTCGAACTAAATAAATTGATTTAATTTTTTGTAATATTGTAAATTTTTACTATGGTTATTTTGTTTTGAGCATTTGGACAGAGTTAAGCACCTTACGGCCGGTTTCAGAACTGTATAAATAAGTAAGTAACATATTTGTGTCAGATGATAATATGATGCAATCATGAGCATTTAATTTCAGATTCTTTGGTTTAAAATATGATTTCATTTACTATAAATTTAACTATAGGTCGGCCAATTCGTATGCACTTTAATGATCCGCGAGTAACGGGATACCCATAAGCCCAGAAGCTAAGCTATAATTTTAGAAAAAAAACTTAATAAGAGCAATTATATTCATTTAACGCAATAACGGACATACGTAAGATTGATAGTGAAACATAGTCTTATATTTTTACAGTCTCGGACGAGTTACAAGTTATATTGAAAAGTCAAATTTACAATTTAGTTCAAACTAGCTGTGCCCGCGACTTCGTCCGCGTGGATTTTTTTTTCGCGGTACCCTAAAAAAAAGTAGACAAGTTACTCTTTATAACATTAGCTATCTGCCAGTGAAAGTCCCGTCAAAATCGGCCCAGCTATTTCAGAGATTCGCCTGAATATTCAGACAGACACAAAAATTCTAAAATTTGCATTGTCGGAATCTGGTCCGAATTATCATTTTTATTACATTTTTATTTTGATAGTACATTTATCTGTATAGATCATGCTATTCAATTAAAAATAGATACTATATGTAATTTTTGTTTGTAAGGCGAGTGTAGGATCCTTAATTGATACTACACACCTTTTGGTACTTGATTTATGTATCACTTTGTATGGATGGAGATGCCTTAATATGCATCGGCGAGTACGCGCCATCGTTACCTTAATAAGCGGCGTTCTTACTGATGTTAAAATATTACTGTCTTGTTTTAGAATAGTGATGACTTTTTATATAACCAATCTAAGATTGTACACGCAAATCTCCAGTAAGCTTTTAACGCCTTTGAAATTAGTTTGCATATGTTTTGTAGCCACTTTAATACTAATAGGTATATATACAGTTTATATAAACCTTTAGTTTAGTTATTGTTATATGCACATGATAGTTGAGTACGCGTGACAGGGCGTCCAGACAGGTGCCAGTGGAGGATGACCGCCACTTATGCCTGCCGGACGAAGTGAGGGTACTGCTGAGGGAAAAGAGAACCGCCTCCAGAGCTCACGACAGATATCCCACCGAAGACAACAGAGTCCGACTCCGCCAACTAGAGCGCGAGGTCAAACTACGTATCCGGGAAGTCAGGGAACAACGTTGGGACAGAACGTTGAGAGATATCGAACCAACTCACCAGGCGTACTGGAAGCTGGCTAGAGCTCTCAAATCAGATACCCTCACTGTCATACCCGCGCTAGAAAGAGCCGACAACACCGAGGCGTTCGATGATGAGGAGAAAGCCGAATGCCTTGCTCAGAGTCTAGAGCTTCAATGCTCCCCCACTACACAAAACGTCGACCAGTCACACCTGACGGAGGTGGACTCCGAGGTTGAACGTAGATCCTCCTTACCAGCGGAAACCACACTCGACCCAGTCACGGTCGAAGAAGTGCAAGATCTGATCAAGTCCCTCAAACCGCGAAAGGCCCCAGGGATCGATGGCATTAACAATCGCGTGTTAAAACTCCTCCCCGGCCACTTGATTATAATGTTAGTGAGCATCTTCAATGCCGCCATAACAAACTGCTCTTTCCCCGCGATCTGGAAGGAAGCAGACGTCATCGGTATTCACAAGCCTGGAAAACCGGCTAATAAACCGTCCAGCTACCGCCCAATCAGCCTACTGAGCACACTCAGCAAGCTTTACGAGAGGGTCGTCCTCTCTAGACTTAGAGATTTTGCCATCAGCAAACATCTACTACCCGATGAGCAGTTTGGATTCCGTGCCAGACACTCATGCGTCCAACAGGTGCACCGCATCACGGAGCACATACTATCCCACTTTGCCCATCGCCCTCGCCCTATAGGAACAGCCGCACTGTTCCTTGACGTAGCTAAGGCCTTCGACAAGGTCTGGCATAACGGTTTGATTTACAAGCTGTACCAGTTCGGTGTGCCAGACAGACTCGTGCTCATCTTGCGAGACTTCCTCCTAGGCCGTAGCTTCCGTTTTCGAGTGGAGGGAACACGCTCGTCCCCTCACCCACTCACAGCCGGTGTACCACAGGGCTCGGCCCTGTCTCCACTACTCTTCACGCTGTACACCAGCGACATCCCAAAAACTCCAGATGTAGAGTTGGCCCTCTTCGCGGATGACACCGCACTCTATACATCAGATCACAACCGACAAATGGCTTGCGTCCGGCTACAGGCAGCTGTAACAGAGCTAGGCGAATGGTTTCGCAAATGGAGGATAGAGGTAAACCCGGAGAAAAGCGCAGCAATGTTCTTTTCCCCGGGCACGCTTCGCTCTCCCAAACGCGCTTGTCTTCGCTTAAAAGCCATCTCGCTCTACGAACAAGAGATCCCCTGGGCAAAGTACACCAAATACCTGGGTGTCACCCTAGATCAGAACTTGCGCTTCAACGAGCATATCACTATAGTCCGGAATAGAGCGCGATTTGTGATAGGTCGTCTAGCACCCATGATAGATAAACGAAGCAAAATGTCCCTCAGACACAAGCTTATTCTATATAAAACATGCATCCGCCCGATCATGACATACGCGAGTGTGGTATTCGGCCATGCTAAGCCTTCCCTTTTAAAGAAACTGCAAATCGTTCAGAATAAATTCATGCGCAGAGCCGTCGGTGCTCCCCTCTATATGCGTAACGTCGACATCCACCGCGATCTGGAGCTTCCCTCCATCAAAAACTACATTACGTCGCTCTCGCGTAAGTATTTCGATCTAGCGCCGCACCATCGAAATCCCCTCGTCGTGTCCGCGTCCGATTATAAGCCTCGACGAAAGGCTCTCGTGCGACGACCGCGTAACATCCTCACGGACAAGGTCGACGATATCACAAAACGGCTGGCTCGGATCAGCCCGCCCGCGGTTAGGACGGCAGGCTGGCAGGCACCGACAGACAGACACAGACGGCGGCGTCGACGCCGCCAATCACGATCTCTCCACGTCCCCGCGAGGGACGCCAGGAGACACAGCCCCCCCATAGGATAGACTAGGCGTGTTGCTGGGAAGTTTCTTTCGTCGTTTCTTCTCTCCCAACCATAACACGTTGCGAAACGGAAGTAAGATAGTATAGGCCACCGCGAACCGCCGATCCCGGTCCGCCGGGATCCTTCCTCTCGGGCTTTATATTACCCGTCGCCCGCTCTCAATTAGTGCATTGTGTCGCCCTATGGTGGGCATCATTAGATTCATCCCCCTCACATGGCAACAGTCCAGCCGAGGTGAAACTCCCTAGGGAGCCCCCTCGAGCAAATTGCCCCCCGGGCTCGAGCGCCTTCGCTTCGCAAAGGCACTCGCCCCGAAAACCCCGGTAAAGTTGTGAGGTCTTCGGACCAACAACATAAAGTCAAGTCCAATAAAAAAAAAAGCGTGACAGGGACGCTTAGCAGAACATAAATGAAGTTAGGGTTTTTGAAGAGCTGTGCCGTCGCAAAGAGGACGTAAAAGATGGCCATCATAACGGTGACTATTCGTGAAAGTATGTATCTATAGAAGAAAAATAGGAGATTGTTATTTAGCGCTCATAGTTAACTGTTAAAGAACGTTCGCAGACAATTCAGTACCGTAAAGATGTCCACCATGCAAATGCAGGCAACGCTATTTGACGCTGTTATCAGCGTTTTCTAGATAACAACGCCATCTTTTTTATGAACGTTGTTATAGTGATGTCATTCAACGTTAGTTACATTACGGCTGCTGAATGAACGTACCGTTATTCTAGGAAACACTTTTCACTTCTACTCTCTCATAGGGGAAGCCCTTTATCTGCGTGCCGCGGGTGTGTTGACTACGAACTTGCCGACCTATAATTTAAAGTTTTATTGTACAAAAATATCATAATAATATACTTATGCATCTTATATGTATAAATTTTGCAAATACTGCTGAGTTTTAAGGAATGGTTGTGTTTTGACGTACTATGGTATCTTTTAAATAGCTTATTAGCCATTATATACATTGTTGAGCTTTTTTAACATTGAAGTATTTAGAGTTCATTTATTATAAATCTGTTCCAAAACAGGACCAAAACGGTCAGGAGATAAAACGCAGTATGATTTTTTCGATTTAAAAATTTCACTGCTCTTATGCCTGATATTTTGCATACTAATTGTATTCGAATAGGCTCTATTCTGGTGTCTACCAGACATATCTGTGGGAACATTTTGGAGTGATTTACGTTGGGTAAGTTACAAGTGCCGCCTTAACCGTAATTCTAATGTATTTAAAATGAATTTTTGATATAGGTCTAGGAATATTTAAAGGCTGGTGTAGTTTAGCGAGAAGGCTGCGCAGTAATTTTGTAAAAAAACCCCTCTACTGTGCACTCATCTGTTGCTAAGACCATCTCGTTTGAAAAGATTTATAGTAAGAATTTATTTATACGTTGTATGTATACAGGCCTGCATTGTATTAGCCGGTTTGTTATATCTCATTGTCCACTCGCGTGGTGAATCACGGCGTCGATTCAACACGCGCCGGTTTGTTGGCCCTCTACTTCTATACTCTGCTTGGGTAAGGGGGAGTTCACAGCTTGAAACCCGTTTCCTTAATTATACAGCACTAGGGCTTTATAACCCACGATTATTTAAAGAGCAAGCATTGACCCAAAAAATATAGCACTAAATTTTTTTATCTAAGCGCTGTTCGTTCCCGGAACATTCCGATTATGTCCATAAATAAAATATCCAATTTTCGGGGATAAAAAGAATCCTACGCCCATTCTTGTTTGAGAGTACATAATATATATACTAAATAGCAAAAATACTAGCTTAGTTTTTTTGTGAAAGCTTAACAGCCAGACAGAGTTGCTGTCGCTTTTTACTTATAAGATATTTGCGTGACAACTTGTGATGACACATTTCACTGATCACCTGTTAAATAACGGCGATATAAAATAAATCATAGCTCACTCCGTTTACAAGAATTGGAAACGACCGTTAAATTTCACCAGAGCGTTAAGTCATGTGAGACAAATTGTTAAAGCGCCATCTAGTACAAAATAGCTAAAGTAGATAGTTAAAAACGATAACCGAGTGATCTTATTTGTGTGACGGCTAGTTAGTTAGTTAGGTTAGTGACGGCCTCTGTGGTTAAGCGGGCTCCGGGTTCGATTCCTGGTATGGTAAATTTCGGAAACGAATTTTCCCCGTTATTTACTATAGTCTGGGTGTCTGGGAATCGGCCCCAGAGTAATTCGTTGTATATTATACAAAACACAGGCGTAACTTGCTTAATTTGAGGATATGCAATATGTGTGCTTGTCTGCCTATTATTACTATTTGAGCAAAATTGAATCTTATTCTTTAAAAAGGCATTCAATTGCTTGAGTGATCTATAACGCCGTGAAGAAACGTTGAGAGTGCAAGGTATTATTTCATTTCACAGTTCCAATAATCACTTGCAATTCTAGCTAGTCGTCACCGTGACACGACATGTTACTGTTGTTCTATCGTCTCTTCTAAAGTATAACATGTGGTGATTTTTAACGGTGAAATAGCAGTGACAAATTGAAATAACTTCACGGCAGTGATCGATATATTAAAGTAGCTCTACTTTCCATCACTAGTGACAACACTATTAACACTTAGACGGGCTTGTATACTTATGCGCCAGGACCAGGATAGTAATTACAGTGATATTAAATGTATAATTATGTATACTATAAAGTCACTGTTAAGATAAACAATTCATTTTTTATTTTATTAATTAAAAGCTTATAGCCTGCCTGCGCCGCTTCGATGTAATTCTACCAGTGCCCATGGTTGTTTACTCGAACTGATAATTATGTTAATAATGGTAATAGGTTGTAGCCTATTTATTATACCTAATAAAGTTTACTTAAGACGAAATCCATCACAAAAAACAAGCATTCACGCATTTTCAATCAATGTAACTCGTATTATAAGTATATATAGTAAGACGTTGAATATTAAACTGTAATTGTAATTCAATGTGAATATATTTTTACACGAACGATTCTAGATATCATTAAAATAAATAGATAGAATTGATAAAATAATTTTAGTTTATTTATTACTAATTTGGTCACTAGGAAGAATTTTTTAATGTCCAAAGCAATTTTTTTTTACTAAATTAAAAAGAGTAAATTTTGTATACACTGTTTATCCTTAGAAGATCATTTTCATACATTACAAACAGGATTTTTGTAATGCATTACACTATTTAATTATGTTTAAAAATGTCTTAGACAACCTAAGCCATAACTAAGGTTAGATACTACAGTAAGAAAATGTTTTATATTAATCATCTAAACACACAATTTAACTAAAATTTTATCTTGTAAGAGAAAACAAGGTACTTATACTTTATTTGCCGCACTGCGAGCAATATGGTCGGTTAATTGAAAATAAATGAAATCTATTAAATACGCTTGCACACAAGTTGGGGACCATCCATAAATTACATCACACGAATTTCATGATTTTCGACCCCTCCCCGTACTTGCCACTGCTGGGCATATTCGTAGGACTCCTCTCCCTAGTGTGACATCACATTTTGCAGTTTTTTTTTATCAAGAAATTATTAAATTAAGATAGCAGTTCCGTATTTAACTTAAATATATTAGATTTTGAAATGGACGTAGTTAAATGAAAAGGATCCAATCCACACAAAGTCATTTTCGAGATATTGATTGACATTTGAAGTTTATAACGTATTTATTCATAGGTGTTCATTATAAAATAGATTGTGAGTATAATGGTATCTTGGAATATTATTATTATTTTTATTGTATATATTACTATCACACAGAGTATTGTTTTACTGATTTAGTTTCTAATACTGGTTAAGAACCACGATGGTTGGATCGATATAAGTGAAAACAAATATACATGTGTGTGCCTATTGATGTTGGTTGGTTCCAATGTTAATAATCAATAAAAAACAGCTGTTTTTACGTGGGTCTTTTTTACTGACCGATAATATCGATATGTAGCATCAGTTTTGTGCACTTAACTAAATTTTTACAATATTGTGGGTTGGATCCTTTTCGTGTAACTACGTCCAAATGTGACGTTATGAAATTTAGTGACCCCCTTGTCACACTTCGTCACCCCCTTAACGTGTGATGTAATTTATAGATGGGCCCCTTGGAAATCGCATTCTTTTTCGAGTGGTACTAGTGATACTAAATCTATGAGGGATTACTTTTTCAATTAATTAGGATGGACCAGAACGAGGTAAAATTAATATATATAAATTAAAATAGGACTAGAGAAAATAAAACACCGTTTTTCCTTACGTTCGAATCACAACCCACTCGATTTTTTTAAAAATTATAATAGTGCAAAATCAAGTGCCAGTATTATCATATATAAATACATAAGTATTTATTCCACAACATATTTCCCGGGTTGCTATTACAAATTGCAAAACTATACAAACAAACATATCAATATTAAATGGCATGAAATTATAATACAATACAAAACAAATGCAATCGGGGATATTTAAAAAAACGGTGGTGCATATTAAAAAAAATCAAATCGTTATGGTACCTTTACCAAACGTCCGGTACGCATGCGATAATGTTTCTTTGGGACAGAATTCTCAATGTCAATAAATTATTAATGTTCAAAAAAGCAAGTGGTCCATACTATTCCCTTTGCCGAATTAGGGAAAATTAATAAAAGCGTGTTAAAAAAAGTAACAAATTTGGCATTATAATATTAAAATAGGTTATCGAGGGTTTTTATTTTGTTTATCATATATTCTCTATTGGCTCAGGACGTTAACTATGAATTTTCATTCATTTCATTCAACTGTCTGCCTGCATTATTGCATATTTTAAAAAGTACTTTTTGAGTAGATGTGATATAAAATAAAAAAAAATTACATCTTCTATTTAAAGTTAATGGACTGCTATCCGGCTTTTGACTGCGCTAGTAAATTCAAGTATTTATGAAAATGGAAAATATTTTAATTGAAATAATTGAATACTTATTTAAATTTGAAAATTGTTAAGAACAAGATTATAGTGCCAATTGTAGTGTAAAATATTTATTGTTCGTTCAATCTCTTTAGAAAAGTACAATAATACTTATTAAATTATTTTACGCTAATATTAGTACTACATGAGATTTTAATAATCAATTGTTTTTAAGAACATGACAAAGAAGTCTAAATGATGTTTTCCAAATTTTTAATATTTTAATACTGGTAATTTAGTTTATGAATAGGTGAAATTAATTGTTATTTATTAAATTGGCATCAGAGGCCGTAAAGCGACCTCCTTTGGAGAATCGCTTAGTGAAACTGACACGTGTCTATACTCTCATTTTTAATTACCTGGACTAAAATGACAGCTGCGATCTTAGACCATTCAACCTCTAAGGCTGCGATCGACCTTTTTTTCGTAAGTAAGTTGTATGAGTTAAATCAACTGGTGAGTTGAATCCTACAGAATTTCTAGAGGATTCAACTCACATTGGTGGGTTGCTCCAAGTTTGCAACATAAAAAAGTCGATCGCAGCTGTCATTTTAGTCCAGGTAATTAAAAATCAGAGTATAGATATACTGGCTGTTATAAGACAGCATAAAGTTTCACTTTATGTTGATACTTCATGTCATATGAAGATGTCATGTTTGTCATACGAATCAGCGAAAATGACCTCTTTAGGCCCTCAGAAGAACATTGTCACTTGGTTGTTGTTACGACGACCAGACAGTCTGCTAGTTAAAATTTAGGCAGTGTCGTAGCTATAGGTTGCTCTGTATTTGCATAACAAAGCAGGTACATGGACAAATCGGAATCGGTCGGCAGCTATCGCTGCGGGTAATAATAGAGTCCAATACTTTCTTTCTATATGCGCTCGCACATAAAGAAACAGGTTGAAGCCTATACTATTCCCGGCAAGTATGGCACTGTATTACCCGCACCAACCGGTGTCAGTCGTTTCCGATTTATTCGGACTATGACGTTACGCAAGCCCGTTGACCATGAAGTGGATATTTGTTTTTGAAGGTATAGAATTCAAACTTTGCCCTATGTCCTCGTGAATATTTCATTCTCGCTGTCATACGTCCCCGTGGTCCGTGTACCGTGGGACAGTAAACTCAAGGGCGGCCTTAACTTTTTACCGACCATCCACAAATTACGTCACATGAATTTCATGAATTATTTGACCCCTCCCCTGTCCTTGTCACAGCTGGTCCCATTCGTGACACTCCTCCCTCCTTAGTGTGACATCACATATTTTGCAATTATACAGCGAGAAATTATTAAATTAAAACAGTAGTTTCATAATTAGCTTAAATATATTAGATTTTGAAATGTGACGTCACTAACATGTGACGTATTTTTGAATGGCCCCTTATCCACCGAAGCACCGGGTGGTAGACCTTTGTAAGGTCCTTGTCCTTTGTGGAATCGTATACTTGAGTTGATGCGCGAAGGCGCGAGGCCACTGCAAAAGCAACGTCCTGGGCGCTTGCCCTTTTTGCCACCCCTTAAGCCCGTCACTGATGGCTGGTACTTATATTCATTCACTTGCCTTACTATCTGGTTGAATTTTGACATTACTTGTATGGAGTTTATGTCAAATTTTAACCGGATAGTGAGGCAAATAAACGGTTGGTAATTGATTGGCGACCTATATGTACAAATTATACATATACGTCGGACACAGGGTAAAATTTAAATTTTGTTCCTTGGAAAATAATGGTTTATGCATGCATATTGCCTATTGCTGTGGAGGGGGGTAACCTTGTGACACGGACGGCGTTTCAATGATTCTAAACGTTATTTAAATGCTGGTGCGATTAAGGATTATTTATAAACAGCCAATTATCTTAGTTATGTTAAGTAATAGGTATTTTAGTTTTTAAATCTATATTTTAACCGAATGACAAAAAACATTATTAAAATTGTTAAAAATATGTATTATTTCGTTTTGATCCTTAAAAACCCTTTTTTGACATAACGGCTAATATTTCACTGCTTCCTAATTCAAAGTATCTAGAGCAGGTCTGAAGTATCGAAGAGTAAAATATGAAAAATCAAGTAAGATATTAAGAACAACATTCTCAAGGTATGTAAGAATTATAACGTTAAGAAATCTTATAGATCATTATGAATGTCAAGTAAATAAATGTAAACAACTAACCAGTCGTGATTTGCATAATCGACTCGCATTGAGGCTGTGTCGATGATAATATAATTTGTGTAGTCTGTCTGTCTGTTAGTACTACAACCAATTTCACGAACGAATAAAAGTATAGACGAAGCCTACGTGAAGCATATTTTAAAAACTTGTGTGCTTATGTTTCGTGCACGAACGGAGAAAGAATACAATTTCCTGCGGCCTATCGTAAGAGGTGACAAAGCAACCCACAGGCGGGTGGTAGGGCATTTGCGCGTCTGGATGCTTACCACCCCTGGTCTAGTATGTCGCCATAACAACCTTGAGTTGTGTTTCGGAATTAGTGGCCAGGTTCCAGTCTCCCTTTAGAGTCCATAGGCGATGGCAACAGTTTTCCATCAGGTAGGCGTCTGCCTGTCTGCTGAACTCTTGCAAAAAGAAACGTGTTTTTTATTACAAGTTAAATTGTCTTTTTAGATGATTTTGTACTGTAATATATAACTAGATGTGGCTGTCAAAGACATTAATTGAACATCATTAAATAATATAATTCATAGCAAAAATTTTGTTTGTAATATACGAAAATGATCTAAGAAAAAACAATGTATAGTATACCCGTGGTTAATAGTAATGTACCATTGGAAATTATTCCTCGATTATCTCTACTAATTCGAAAGTTCCCGTAACGCACTGTGGTACAATCGGCTTCATTAAGTTTGCTTCACTCTGGAGCTCGAGGCTCGGTCTACATACTTTGTTCGTCTAAGCAACTAATATAAAAGAAAATATTCTCTTTAATATCTCAAAGTGATTTCGTTTAAAATTTCCCATTACTGTACTCTGACCTCCTTATTTATAAGGGAACGGACAGTATAACCGCTACGCTTGTCCAAGGCGGATTAGTGGGTTTGATACATCGGTTATCTCGATGTGCAGATTGTAATGACAATGTTTTCCTTCGCCGTTAGGACGGGGTAGGTAATTGTAACAATATGCACATTAGGCCAGAACACTTTGTAAGTGTTTCATGCTTTCCAGACAGGATTCGAAGCCGTGTCCTTTAAATTGGAAACGCAAGTGCGCTAATCACTAAACTACTACGGCTTGGGACTCTAGTAATTTTCTTTTACATTAGTATGGTTTCCATACATCTTTGGCGGCTTTATTAGTTTATATTATCTCATACACTCAGTGAACGCCGCAGTACGAACCAATACTTGAAAATAAAACTTGTCATACTAGTTCTGTTCACAGTTTCAATCTTATTCTTGTGCAGAACAGTTCATTTCTATCATTATGTCGGTATTTGAAAATCTTAGTGAAAGAGATAAAGCTGTATTGAGAAGTATATTTGACCCCACAGCTACAATAGCCGAAGTGGCAGATGATGGAGATACTTTTGCGGAAGATAATGATGGTAAACAATATAAAATATATATATATTTTATGTTTCTCTTAACATGTAATATTTTTTGATTGGAGTAAGAAACAGTGATTTAAAATTCTTAAGATTTCAGTGATTTGGTCTATAATAGTATGTTTTAAAATGATTTAAAACTAGCTGTGCCAGCCAAACTTTGTTCACCTTACCGATGGATTGCAACGGCAGCGCCAAAAACAAATGCGATCACGGCTTCATTTTTTGGCTAAATTCGTCTATCCCAAAGAAGCGTCGTTATATACCGGGATAAAATGTATCCCTGGAATATAAGGTAGCTCTGTGTCGAATTACATTTAAATCCGTTCAGTAATTTTCACGTGATGATCTAACAGAGAGAGAGACAAAATGATAAATGTTGCATTTTCGGAATCTGCTGCTCCGAACTAATCGTCCTGATTTTTTTCATGTTTTTAAACGCTTTCTACGAACTCGAACACTACAGATTTATTAGGTAAATTGTAGATTCTTTCTCGCTGCGATCATATGTCAAGAAAATGAAGATTGGTCTGTGACGCTGTCTAGTTGTGCAGGGTTTAGGAGTTTTCAGTCGCGCACTAATTGCCAAGGGCGTACCCAGGGTGGGGAGGGAAGGGCAGTTGCCCCTGCTCCCCTAGGTATCCCTACGTATCTGTATCTACTATTGTCGATAAAAGTTATAGAGAGAGATGGCAGTCACGTTACGACTTACTTTACAATATACAATGCGTTAACTTTTAAAAAAACCGTGCCCGGTCAAATTGCATTCATGCAATGCTTTATGTTTATTTATGTGACTACCTATAAAGCAAGCTCTCCTACAAGTGTTTCCCTTGCACACTACATACACCCAATGCTTCGTGTAGGTGTTTCATGTTGTGTGTAGGGCAAAACAAGGGCGGGGGACACGGCTTAAGAAGTTTCTCAATTGCCCCCCTCTCCTGGTCCAAAACGCCAAAACTGGTACGCCCATGCTAATTGCTATCATTCCTTATATTCTTTGTCTATGTCTATACTACCAAAGATTACAATAATCTATTCCTATTTGCCACAATTGGGAAACAAACTAACTTACACGAATTGCAAGGATAACAGACTTATTTTTTAAGAACCTTCAACGCCAGAGGTTACCGAATCAGCCAAGCTATGTACACAAGGAGTAAAATTAGCTGAAGATGGCAACCTAGAAGAGGCATTGCAGATTCTTACTAAAGGTGTTGAGATAGCTCCAGAAAGAGCTGCAGCGTATAACGACAGAGCACAGCTACTAAGGTTAATGCAGAAAGACGGGGGTGAGTCACTAATGCATACATTTTACCAAGTTTTTGGTCGTAATACATTTTTAGAAACACTTGACAATTATAAACTTATGGAGGCAACCGATGTACAGAATTTTGCATTTATTCGGTTCTAAAATATGCTTTAAATAATAAATAATTTTAGACATAAGTAGCAGATCTATGTTGGAAACATTATCTTGATTGCAGCTCTTAGACCCGGCCCGAGCGCTGTGATATGGTTCCCAGCGTAGATTTTGAGCAGTTGGCGGGATAATAGGAATCGCTTTGCGTATTGAATTTAGCCAATGTGATGCCATTTACCGACATATCGATAATCTTTTTTTTTCATAACTAGAGTACAGCAGACAGACCAACCCCTGACCTGATGGAAAGCGGTTACCGTCGCCTATGGTTTGCAACACCAGAGCTGTCACCGGCCGGCCTCGAAGAAATTTTATGACACCCTTTTTGAAAAACTCCATGTCGTAGCGAACTCATGCCGAATTCCCACGGTGCGCAAAAGAAGTCGTAAGGGACAATACCACATACTGCAAATAGAACCGAAATTGCATTCTGCATAGGCCCAAGTCACCGCTCAAGAATCGTGCCGAGGATTATACCACGCTCTCACAGCATATCAGCGTAAAAAAAAGCGACTGCAAGTACATCTAATTTGTTTTATTTGTCTATCCCTTGAGAACAATACTTTTTCTAGGTAAAAGGTATCCCATATCCTTTTATGCATCCTGAACACAATAAAAGGTGTACAAAGTTTCATGATAATCTGTGGAGTAATTAACGAATAAGCAAAGCCATATTCGCATTTATAATATAAGGCTCAGCATTAGAATCTTCGTCATTGGAATGATTTTATTTAATGTTGCCTTCTTTGTAAATCTTCAACTTTAGACGCTATGAAAGATATAGATCGGGCGTTACAATTAACCGAAGGCAAGCTTGGCCGGGCTCGAGCGTTAGCACTGTGTCAACACGGCGTTCTGTTGAGAAAACAGGGGAAAGATGATGACGCTCGCACTGTTTTTATTGAAGCAGCAAAGTTGGGGAGCAGTTTTGCTAAAAAACAGGTAAATCTATAATAGGTACTATAATAGATCTGTTGGGGTTATAGTTGAAATATTATATACGATGAGTTGAAAAATGAGGGAAAAAAATCGGGTGGGGTTGATTTAAATTAACAGACTTCGAAAATGCAACTTTTAGGATTCTTGTCCGTCTTTCTGTTAGAGCATTACGTGAAAACTACTTTACATATTTAAATGAAATTCGACATAGACCTAGTTTATATCCCGGATCGCCATTTAGGATATTTTTTTTACTCCAAATAATGCCGTTTCTATGCAATAGAAGAATATAGCCAAAAAGGAGGCACTGGCATTTTTTTGCTGCCCCCGTTGCAATTTACTAACAAACACGCGCATATCTAAAGAAAAAATAATGAGATTTCTTATAAAATATGTATAGTATGCGCAAACTTAAATGCACTTCGAGTGAAGTTAGTTCCGTGAGTTTGAGCAGATCCAAAAAAATGCTAATGATTATTACACCTTACGGTGTGTTGTGCGAAAGAGATAACATAACATATGAGTTTGGATAGCGGCCGAGGGAAAGCGCACACTCCTTTCCAGGCTCCGTCAATTAACCTTATGATTGTATTCTGCCGCATAGAAACTATTTAAGTTTTGCTCCTATTGTACTTCTCTTTTCGTTTTTTTGTTATTTAATGTTTTTGTACTTTTGTAATGTTTCTTTCAGGTTGTCGAACTAAATCCGTACGCTGCTTTATGCAATCAGATGCTAAGCCAGGTCATGAGAGGAGAGAAGGATATCAAACTGTAAATATTGGAATTAAATAAAACAATAGAAATCTAATGGATTAGAAATTTATATTGTTGAGTACAATCGACATTCATTTTCGAGAAAACTCCATACAAACAACCAAGAGAGATCCTAATAGATCTAACAAGTGGCAACACTGTTGACTCCTACGTTCTCCTAATTATGGAGGGTAGACGTAAGGAGAACTATCTCATATAGAATAGTTGAAGAAGTGTCCAGTTGTAAACTGTAAATAACAGTTCAAAAACCGTCCTGATTGGCGCTGTTGTAGACGAATTGAAGTATGCCAAGTAAAAAAAAAAATTTCTTTGGCGACTAAGTTAGTGACAGTTGGTGACACAAAGTCAACTATTTACGTAGTACAAAATAATGTAGTAAATATAACTTCAAAGAATTCTTATGGGAAAACGTGAAGAGTGATTTAATTTCGTGAATATTAAATAAATTTTGCTTAATACCTCTTTTATATTTAATTTTATAAAACTAAAATACTCTATAATACTATTCTAATAACTTTTGACGCTTTCTTTAAAATTCACGTCGCCTGACGTCAAACCTGACGCCAAAGTGGCGCCACCCTAATTTAATGCATTACGATGGACACTTCTTCATATACAGAGATGGTTCTCCTTAGTTCTACTCTCCATAATCCTAATATTCGAAAATGACATTTCTTATTTGGAAAAATGACAATTTAATAACTACAAATCGAAATACTGTTAACTACGCTATCATCTGTGTGTTCACTTACGTTCTATTTTGTGGCCGTTATCAATAGCTCCCTTTACATTATTAAATACACGTACAATCAACTATATATATACATTGCTGAATAGTCAAAGGGCTAGTCAACTAAAGACTTTGAATATTATCTAGTAGGTGTTTAAATTTCTTCGGATACAATACCGTGTAGAAAATATACCACAGGTATATTAGTATTTAAAGTACAATCAAAATTGAAACAAAAATATGGTACTGCAGATCAACGACGCACAAAAGAGAACGTAGTTTACACAGGCTTTACAATTATTAGAATATGCAGTAAAATCTTAAAAATAGAGATGTGTGATAATCATTTATCTAACTTTGGTATCATTAAATATTTGATCACACAATCTCGATCCGCATTCATTTCGACAAATTGATTTCATTTATATTTAAAACTTGATAATTATAAATTTAACACTAGTGAGAGGCGACGACGGTAATTTTAAACAAATAAAGTGCACTTTTAAGATTAAACAATGGCTATTTTCGAAATGGAGGCAATTGATCTTTTTGTATGGAAATTTTGATGGTGATATTATGCTAGCAATTTGTTGCTATGGTAGAAAAATATCATTATTATATTTGTAGTCTAGATTAGAAGAAAGAAAAAAAAATTGAAGAAATAGTGTTGTACTCCACATATATACACTGCCCACATAAACAAGTTTGAGAATTTCTACGCACACACGTTGGCGCTGTTTATTGCTTTGTCGGAAATAATTCGAAATATAAATCCGCATTAAAATAAAACGTAGTAAAAGCGAAGCATAATATTTTTTCAAGTAATTGAAAAAAATTGCCTCCATTTTGAAAAATCCCAACTACCATCAAAAAGTTGCTAACATTATAATGTGGAGTATAAATTAACGAAATAAAGATATTTGGCACATTGATTTTTAAATTAACATTTTAATAAAAAAAAAATTAATGGATGTAAATTTATGATATAAAATTTTTCTAAAGAAAACTTAACTATCTTAGCAACTTTTCGATATGCTTAGTGAAGGATGACATTTATCACAGAAACAGTTGCAATAATATACAGATTTTGAGAAACAAGCTAATTTCAAAATCTAAATTTTGTTAGACCTTTTCACATACCTGTTCAACGTCGCTCAAAGAACAAAAAAGATATTCTATTATCATACCCAACTTTGTATAATCTTAGTAGGGCTTTTATTAACTATGTTGAAACAAGGTATATGTGGCAACGTATTCACACATATTTCATAGGCATTTCCACATTCTCGCGAAAATGGGAGAATATGGAATCTATACTTCGCGAAGTTCTCGGAGGATGTGGAATGTCTGTTAGGAAGTTTTATTTGTTTGCAATTTTGTATTACGCCTACAAAAATTCATATAAGAGTTAATTTTTAAATGTGGACTCGTGTTAATTTTTTGCAAGGTCTCCTTTCTGGCGCTCCCGTCCGTGTTAGATAGAGCAGATCCTTTTCTCACCTTATCAGAATATGTTAGCCGCGTGCATAAGTATTTTTATTGCCCATTACTAATTAATAGCGTCCCTCAAGATCTGGCGTCATGTGATGTGCACCACATCCATTGTACTTTAAGCCAAGACAAAGATATGTATGTAGTATTTGGCTTTCTTTATAGTAAACAAAAAGTAGCATACATGGTGCATACATAAATGTATGATTACTTCTATGTACCTACCATGTACATTTGTGTTTGTACTTATACTGTAATAGTGTGTTTCATCTTTGCTTTGAGCGACGTTCCGTCCGATAATTTTCATAAGTTTTCGAAACCATGAAAATAAAATATACAAGGATTAACGATTATGTGTGATTAAACATCCATTTGCCTAATTTGGAGAACGTGCGAATTTTGAAATATAATTTCTTTAAATGGTGTTTATGATTTGATTCTTTTGTGTTTCCCTAATGACTTTGATACAATTGTAAATATTTTGGCTATCTAAATGGCCAATCTTAAAGACATACAGAAGGCGCTAACTTCGGAAATTATGACCGGATAAGATTTTAATTTGCAAAGAACGCTAACAGCCCGACCACGACTCTTTCTAAAAAAACCTATATGAGAATGCTCTTCTCTATATAAACATCCTAGAAAGAACGTAAATATCTGGCTTAGAGGCCTAGTTGCCAAGCCATAAACATAAAAAAGAACGTAAATATCACTATTGTCATGGCGAAGATTTTTTACTATGATTTGGTGTGTTGTCAATTTGCTTTTGAGCCACTAGGGAACATCAAATTAAGCAAATCCAGGATAAAAGTCATCGGTTACATTTTAAAAATAGCACACTTATTCATAATAATGGAAAAATATTTACATTTCATTGATATATTCATTTGGCACGGGTAACGGTGCAATGCGAGAGCCGAGAACATCGTTAATGTGAAACCAATAAATATATTATTAGTAAAATATTATTATAATAAAATGTATGCTAAGACCTGTATTAACTACGGGCTTAAACTATATTGAAAGGTGATTTTAGGCCTATATTTTTGATGAGATTTCCCAGCGATATAGCGACACAATTCTTCGAACATTTCGTTATAATACAGCGAAAAGCGGCTACACATGTAGGTACATATTCGAGCATATGCATGTTAAAAGGCTATGCAGGGACCCTTGCCCACGTTGAGTTTGTAACCCTCAAATTCAACATTGGATAAAAATTCGTTCTACATAATCGAGATAAAAACAGCAAAATACCATTAAAAATGTCAACTTTAGCCGTAAGTAACACAAATAGAAAATTGATATAGTTTTTTAAGTGGTTAAATTCGCAATTTTTGGCAATTTGGAAGCCATTGAGTCATACGCTTATGATTGAGAATATGTTATGTGTGAGATATGTTTGAGAATATGTTACTATACATAAATGTTTGAGTACCTATACATATTAGTATTTAAAAGTTGAGTTTTAAACTAAAAGTCATTGTGCCACATAATATCGAAGTTCAATACCGGAACCAAGAGAGTTTACTATTCCGACACTGTGGGGTCCTACCAATACAAACGAAAACGGAGTATATGTTACTTAAAGAAAACTAAAAACCAAGAATTACAAATAAAAAAGCAACATAAAACACACATAAGATCAATTTCAAAACCATCCACCATCCACCATTAAAATTAACCATCCCACCCCACAATAATCACAACGGTAAGTACCTATACTACAAACTACATAATACCAAAAGTAATCAATCAATTGCCCACTACACTAAGGGATTCTTTAAATTCCAAAAATATAAAAAAGAAACTAAAAAACTATTATCTAGAAAAATTGCAATGACAGCCTGTATGTATGAGCGTTCGTGACTGTGTATATGTTATCTGCATATACGATGTAATTAGGTATATATATGTATAAACAATAGGTGTATATATGTGAGTGTATATATATATAGGTATGTGTATATGTATGTATATATAGACATATGCGTCACTATAAAAACGATGGAGAACGGAATAGAATGAAAGATTACAAATCTTGTATTTAATAGAATATTTTTCCTGTCAATGCGAGGGTGTGTTGCATCACACGCAACCCTCATAGGTTTCAGTGGTACTTTACTACTATTTTATGATGTAAAATTATTATTATAGATGAATAAAAAATAAAAATATTATTTTTCTTTTATAAATGTTTGAGTACCTAGATGCGTTAGTGTGCATAAGATTCTTGTAAAATTCACCTTCGTTATTTAAACTTTTCGCAACAACAGGAGTTGAGTTACACCGTATTAATAATTAATTTTCTTCGACTCTGAAAGAGTTTACGTATAGATAAACAAGTTTTCATTGTACATAGTTCTTTTAATAAAATATTTATAACTCATACGATGGCGGTAACATGTGTAGCACGTTTAACACTTTTCCAATCAATCTTGTTTGAATTAGTTTTGAGTAACTTTAATAACATTTTCGTGATAGTCTAGCAATTCATAGTCCTTCTATTGATATAAGATGAAATTCACGAATAATTTTATAAAAATAAAATGCCGTTACGTATTTAATACAATTTACAAAATCTTATATGACACCATAAAAACAGAAAATACAAAAATTTATAAGACATTTAAATATGAATGAGATTTTTGTAAATACTTCGTGAAATTCATTCAACATCTAAAAAGGATAACATCTTAACATTTCCAATCAAATCCATTCTCTTCCATCCTTCAAATGTCTCAAAGTACTTTCGCAATATAGAGGACAATAGAACAATAGTTTATCGAGAAATTACCTAACTTATAACATTATATATCTAAATAATATCATGATTCATTAAGCTATATCTCACTGCACACAGTTTAAAATAATATTATGGGTTAGTACATAAGCCTGGCGAAGTCATATTGTCGATAGACTAAAGTTTACAGTAAACGACAAATACATTTAATTCTGCGCCAATTTTATGGCTTGTCCAGATTAACAGCAAAAACCTACGCAATACTTTAATTTCTATAAAAGATCGTCTATTACACTGCTAACGGCATCAGCATTTCATAACTGTATTCTTATATTCTACTTACAAAACTATATATAAGTAAAGTATGATAATAGTGTTCTATCATTATAGTCCCAAAATTATGGGTATATAAGTAGAATACCATAACCTTGTAACTGTATTCTTCTTAATTCCTCAAAATGATATACATATAAGTAGGATATTTTAACTGTCTTCTCTCTTAAAACTATGCCCAAGTAGAATGGTGATTCTACTTATATGTACATAGCTTTGAAGTAGTAACTAGAATATACTTATGCAATTATGAAATATAATGCTGCTTTAATAATAATAATAATAATTCAAAGTAGGAACGATATGTGTGTATATATCAAGTTTATTAATGACAGTAGTAAATATAAGTATTTCATCCTAAAACAAAATCAATATTTTTTTATCATTAAAAATATTAATTACACCCATAAGAACTGTTGGTGGTCCATAATAAAGAAATACGATAAATTTAAATAAATAATAAGATTTAGTATATATATTACCCACATAAACATATCAATCTATCAAAAGTATGACCACGCGATATCTATACAAGCAGGAAAAAGCGTTAAAATACAGAATTCTTTAAATCCCCCTTTTATACTGCATTATATTACAGCTTTAATACATTTAAAGAAGCTCTTTTTAAATTCGGGGGGGTTCTTTTAAATTTTTTTACAATCATTGAAAGGTATTTACATAAATGTCTAGCTGGATATTTGGTGAGCTATGTATGTATCAAATAAAATATGATATAATATTTAATCTGAAATCGGTCATATTCACAATTGGGATTCTGCAAAAGTTGCCGTTTTAAAATATACAGTTTAGTCTCTTTTCAACAAAATTACCAAGATGAAGAAGGAGCATAGACAAATTAATAAAAAAATATAAAAGAATCAGAAAAAATAAAATTCATTACTTAATAATATTATAGACTTTTTTGATATTCGATAAAAAAATAGTTCTAATTCTTCTAATTAATATAATGATATTTGTTTTTTAATCCGCAACAAACACAATATTGTAATTTCCAAACCAAGCAACTTAAGTTTCTTTTATGGGTATTACACAACGGACAACTGCGACGCCCTAGGGAAACACCCAGGCCAGAGTAAATTAAAGAAACTTCCTTTACGAAATTTCCCCTGAGATTACCAGATTTTGGGACCTTTGGGTTGCAATGAACTATGTGCACTAACACTTAGACCATTACTACACAGATATCGCCATACGTTTTTCAAATGTACCAAGTTTTGACATTGTTAATAACCTTTCAATGTTTGAACATTATTAAAATTAGCAAATAACAGGCTTTGCCTTGTAAATGTAAATATCAAGAACGAACGGCGATCGCTTCTAATAAATAAGAAATGTAGTGGCATATTTATATATGAGATCTTATCTATATGATAGTTAATACATAGTTATAAGTTTAAAGTCTAATTTATTATTATAATATATTCTAAGTCAGTTTTGGAAACTGCCTACTTAATACCATACCAATGTCACTTTCGACGTTATCGAAGACAACCGATACTTAAAAACGATTTTTGTTCAAGACATAAAATATGTAAAATTAACATTTATACATGGCAACACTCGGAACTAATTTTTAATATGTGACAACATTATAAATTTCTCTTCAACTCAAAATAGCTTCTTCTATAAACGTCCCCCATAAGTTTTCACTCTGTTTAATTATTTAACAGAGTTTGTGTGGCGCTCAACGTGGGGCCATATATTATGTCTTGTCTTGTATTACATATTTTGTCTTGAACAATTTTCTTCAAAGAAATCGATACCGAGTTTCACAACTATTATCGATTATTATAATCGAATGAATTATAAAACCAGATTACATAATCGTAAAGGCTTTGCGGCCAGATTCGAGATTAGTAAATCCGTTAGCTTATAATAATAATATATATGTCAGCCCATAAATGTTCCACTATTGGGTTCGGGTTTACCCACTTTAGGGGAATGAACGGCATACCCATCACGATTGTCAAAGGCGAATTGGCGGGTTTTACACATATAAGCACCAGTTGGCCATTGAGTAGTGCTTTAGAATGCATGTCAGTTCCAAAGTACATATAGACTAAAGAAAACCACTTTTTTAAAACACTTATTTCTTTTAGAACTTAGTTTGAATATTTTTTTTAATCGAACTGTCAATTTATCTTTAAGGTAATCGTTCCTCAACGTCTTTGAGAGCGTACTTTCCAAATTTAAAATAAAATTGTAACAATCAAAGATCTTGGCTTAAAGCCCTAGTTGTCAAGCCACAAACTCCAAAAAAATATTGCAACATCTATATGGATATTAAGTAGACGATTCTTAACATAAGGGAGTAAAAGGCGTAAGCTAGCAGACACTAATATCGACAAAACAATAAGATTATTTAAATAGAAATATTAATGCGTAATGAATAGAATTTGGTGTTAACAATACTTTTTAATAGTAACACATGGTAACACTTCATGATGTTGACAACTGGTATGCAGTACAAGAATTAAAAGCAAAAATTGTATGTCTCTAGATCAGTGTAAATATATTTTGAAATATAATAATAATAGTAATTATACCACTCTTGGCACTGTATTATTTTATTCAAAACATTAAATTATTTTTATAGCCATACAATGATTATAATAATATTGTATGGCTACAAAATAAAACAATAATTAACATTGTTTAATATTTTCAATAAATTGACTGAGTGCCAATCATTGGGTGGAATGCCAACAATGGTATAGTTTACCCTAAATACAAAGAATCTGTTATAAAGAAAATGTATTTCTCAATGAATAATGGAAATTAAATGGTATTTATAGTTAGCAATTTATACATGTCATACTGTGTTACTGACTCTTCCAACTGCTTCACGCGGTTGGTATGTTTACTCCTATGCAAGTGACTGTATAACTTAAAGTAAAAAGACTTTAATATAAAGTTAGGTAGGTTCAAGAAATGCTGGCTTAACGTCCTAAGGATTGAAATGCATACCATACATTCCTCGTGAATTTTATATGCCTGCACTAAGCAAAACATCCTTCAATACTTGCATCACATAACAGCTTCGACATTTTCAAATAAAATTAGAGAAAAGCGCAATCTAGTTTAAAGCTGGGTGGAGACTGGAGATTTGACGAATTGAAAACACTATTATTATATTTATCAGTGATTGAATTCACTAGTGCCACTATTATTGCCACACACACTATTATTAGTGCCACTATTATATGTATACACTTTCCGAAAAGTGTATAGTTTTCAATGATAACAGTGTTCTCAATTCCACTGTTGGATGGGAACACGGTTGGTGCTTTCGCAGTGCATGTTACTACTCCACAACTTTAACTAATTTGGATACGAGACAGATCTCAGTTCAAATTTAATCGTGGTTGGAAAGTACAAAACTGAAAGGTTACCACGGTATTCAATGACATTGAATAATTTAAGTTTCTTTTATATGTATTACTTTAGTCGATTCAACCAAATTGAAAAACAGAAATAAACCGTTTAATATATGACTTAAAAATTGAAATTTAGAATATTACTTTATTTTCACACATTGTTATTTATGTGTTACTTAATAGATTTGCAGCATAATACTTCTTAGCAAAACATATGAAACCATCCCAATTTTAATGTGATAAGATTTTTATATAGGTACTATCGCACTTAAAATAAAGTAGTGGATCATTTATTGTATTTTATGTAATAATTATTTAATAAAATTTTATGTTTAAATATTTCACATTAGCCAATAGAGTGAAAATGAAAATCTGAACTCTTCATTATTAATCATCACAAATGTATAAATTCTCCTTCAACTACTAATTCGTCTGGAATAAGTGTATCGGGAGTAGTGTAAATTTCCATAAAATGTTGTGACTCAGCTCCTGTAGTGAGTCATGTCTGAGCAAATAAGATATTTAATCCTTTTTTATGTTACTAATAGGCAAAAATCAAAGACCTTAATGAAACCTTTTTCCTTTTTTCTCAAATTTCTCAGGCTAGAATTTTCTAGATGTTTTGGTAAAATAATAATTTATTAGTTAAAGTCATTGAAAAGTAAGCACGCAACGATAGGGGTATTGTGAGGGTGTACGGCGTAACGCCTTCTACATTGACTCCCGCTCCAGCTGATTTAACCTAAAAGGCTGACCCATTTTCTCCACATAACTAAGCGCAAGTTGACTAAATGTAAGCCAAAGCACAAGTATAAAAAAAGTAGATACTTAAAAAATAGTTTTCGCAACACTATTGTAGGCATGAATGTTGTATCGATTTTTGGCTAGTACCTAAATCTTATTATTCATTCACTTGCCTTACCATCGGTTGAATTTTGACATTACTTGTATGGAGTTTATGTAAAATTTCATAGTAAGGCAAATGAATGGTTTGTATGAGATAGGAACGAGCTATAAGTAAACTATTTTCAAACTGGCGGCGAGATACTAAACAGCTGATTTTTCTTATGTCTTAATTCATTATTTTTCAATATGGCGGACAATTATTAGACAGCTGATTTTCTTTATACTTAGTTTATTGTTTTTCAAAATGGTGGTGAATTACTAAACAGCTGATTTTCTTTATGACTCATTTATTCTACACGACCAACAACACTAGATGAACGCGTGGAATGCGGCCTTTCCGCCCGCATACCGCCTGAGACCCCGCGTACCTCATAGTACCGTTCATAGTTTCAATAAGATTGCATTGTTATAATATTTTTGCTGGTTTTTAAGTTTAGTCTAGTTGTTTTTGTTTGTTATTTTGTTAATTTTTTATTGTATTGTTTTGCGTTGATGACATTTGAAATGGGTAAAAAATTAGATGAATAAATTAAAATAATTACCATCATTATGTTATTATTTTTAGATTTTGTTGCAATCGGTATCCTACACGGTCAATCGCACATCTCGCATTCGTCTACTTATCTTGGTCGGACAGTATTTAATATACACCCACTCCGTGGCAGCAAACAAACAAAACGAGTAACTCATTTGAACATTTTATAATCACGCTGCCCGCAGGATTGCCACTTTCCTGCTCGCTGCTGTAAAAATGGTCATAATATTAACGATTAGTAAGAATCAAAAGCTATACGACGTATACAAAAATGAAACTAAGTACTACTTACTGAATTATTGAGCTCTATAGTAAAAATGTAATATTCACTCTAGGATTTTAAGGCTATTTTATTCAGATATATTTCTTTGATATATTTCACTTGTCATACAAACACTAAATTTAGGGCGTAGTGTCATTGTCTAGGAGCGCCATTTTGATAATACTTTAGATGCTATACATTTTGGTGAAAATTAAATTAATTAAAATTATAAGAAATTAAAATACACATTTTAACATAAACACATTTATCTGGCTAAAGAATAGTGTTGCAAAGAAGTATTAAATCAGTCAGCCGTTTTAAAAGCAAGCGAATAGATTATCGAACTTTAAAAATATTATTAAATTTAATAAATATACGAAAATGAGCCAGCTCCTAAAATTAACACTTAAACCTATGAAAAATATTTGAAAAATTTACTATTTATAACGATTATATATTAATTATATTGTATAGCGAAGCCGTGTCGCCGAATTTAATAAATATCGGCCTAATTTTAAAACATACGACGTAACTAAGTTATAATTGAAATTTAAATGCTACATTTTGAATAAACTTTTGCGAGATAAAGTTTACTCTTTTATGAGTTCTTGTGAAATGGTAATTTTCAATAACCTATCTACTTATTTTTGTTTATAGTAATTTGATGTAAACTCCATAAACATATAAATAAATTCCTATTATTCACGTTGGGCGCCACTTAGTAGTCTGAATATATAAACTACTATAAGTAATTATGATTTTGGAGATATATTTGGATTAATATTAATATCAGGAAACGTCTCATAAGTTATTAATATAATTAAAACCTGTTTTAAGATATTAAGTTTCAAACATAGCACGATTTCACGTGACTTAAGGCTTTTTTAATATGCGTCGCCTTTGAAACCGGATAAAAACTCGACTCGGTTAAAGCCTTATAAATATAGGAGCTACTCTTATCGGTTTTACCACAATTAAATATTTTTTATATTAGTAAACAAAGTTCATTAAATTGGGTTTATACAGAGTAAACATTACAAGAAT
This sequence comes from Dendrolimus houi, assembly GCA_039645545.1. NCBI lineage: Eukaryota > Metazoa > Arthropoda > Insecta > Lepidoptera > Lasiocampidae > Dendrolimus > Dendrolimus houi. The sequence continues at coordinate 19,727,852 of CM077122.1, forward strand.
TCAATTTTAATTTTTAAATTACATTCTTCTAATGTTTACACTTCAAACAATATAATTTCAAAACCAATAAATACATTTGTATGCATCAGAGGGGCAAAACATGCTATACTTGTACATTAATCGTATTTTCATAGATGTTACCATGTTTTGTACAAATAAAGAATTTGAATTTGAAAAAAGATTTTAACATTTAAAAACCGGTCAAATTTACACCGGTTCCAAACCATATTCGTTTTGAGTTTTACACAAAATACCTAATTTTAATAACATCTATGGATCATACAGAAACAACTTAAAGGCCTTAACTTTAAGTAAGCGAAAACTTTATAACCACAAAAGTTACTTAAATCTAAGCATTTAATATTCAATTGATATCACCTTAAAATAAAGCGAAGGATTCTTACACAAATAACAAATTTAAAACATCTAAAATGTCACTTTATTACAATTCAATTTAGAATCAAATGCTTTTTCTTCATTACCTTTAAATTCACATCGATTTTAATCTAGCAAGAATGTTATAATTTTAAATACTTATTATGTATTTTTTTTATTAAATGTTAAGTTTAATAAGGCTATTTTAGTAGACGATTATTGACAGCCATTCAGCTGTTTTTTAAGGAAATTTATAACGATACAAGATGAACAACTAGGACAATAAAATATAATTAACTGGAATATATTGATAAAATTCACCAGGATATATCAAAACAGTTTTGTAAATAAGTTTCAATAATAATTATTTTGTTAGTCGATTAAATAAACGATATTATCGAGTTAGGTCAGGTAAACTTACGCAAGAAACAAAATCACTTCAAATAGAAAGGCATTCTTACAAACAAGATATTATAACATAATTTTTGTTTGGTAAAACAAGTAATAATCTAATATCGCTATAAATCGAAACGTGTACACATACACACAGAACACACAGACCCACAGACAAACAATCTCATACACGATTAGTATAGTACATAGGAAAATGCAATCACGAGTGAACATATCCTTAAAAACAAATCAACATGTGACCTTAGACAATGAAAACTTAACTACAGCCAACTCGCTTTACAATCAGACTAAAATTATATAAAAATCATTAATGGTAAATAATAATTTACCAAAAAAAAACAATCAGATTCAACAAAGAAATATATATTTAAAGACGAGATTCAAATAAATAGGAGTTTTATGAATTTTTCAATTTAGTCATTTTTATATTAATTTACAAAGTCGATTAAACATTTAGATTGAAAATCGACTATTTAAATAAATATATGTATTCGATATTTGAATAATGGTTGTATGCAAAAAAGTAGCAAAAGCTTTGAATACTTAGTATTATGAAATTTTATATCCATCCACACGACACGACACGACATTTTGTATTTACAATTAATATTGATATGTGATCATATACGGAATAATTTAAAATTTATGTTAATATTATTATAAATTACACATAATGCCACAGGTCTTACTAGCATAGATATCCAATATGCGTGAAAAAAAACGACACGAATAATAATCGATTAAATATCTTAACCATAATCGACTAATTTAATCGAGTTTTTAACTGTCTCTAAAACGACATAATAAAAGCTTCATAGCATACATATCGAATGGCCCCAAGATCATAATTACACATGTCACATACATTGAAACAATCGAAATTCTAAGTAAAATAAACAAATAGCGAACTTAAATAGAGAGCAGTTTTAACTCTTTATTGCTTAGCAAAATTCGTTGAGTTGTTTCCATTTTAAAAATTATTGCAAGAAATAATATCTAATTTTAAAAAACACTACACTTATTTAATCGAGTCATGTCGTAATGGATGGTATGAGAATCGACTAAAATCGACTATATTTTTATAGGGAAACAAAAGGGCAAAGTGCAAATATTTCTTACAACAGAATAGCACGAATCTTCTTTGCTTCCCTTTTGAATGATATAAGTTAGAAGATGGTGTTCAAAACTTAATTATAGACGAGAGTGAACGAGACAGCAAACGACTGAGGTCGCGAGAGTGACAGAGACAGTCTGATGAAGATAGCTTGAATTCGCGGCATCGGTCCATCGAGCCGGAGTCTGTCATGAATTTTGTGTAGTTTAACCCTGAAATACGTGAAACAATAATATTGTTTAACACCAGAATTTTCCCGCGGCTACGCTGCTGAGCACACCCTAGGAAGAAGCTCTAATTTGCTTATACAAAAAATTAATTAGGTTTTGTTTTTTATTGCTGAAGCATAGCACACAGGCTGACGGCTCAACTGTGATGGAAAGTGTTTACCGTCGCCTATGGACATTAATAGTACCAGAGGTGTTGCCAATGTGCTGCCGGCCTCGAAGGAGAAACGGGTAAATGCCTTACCACCTGGCTGTGGGTTGTTTTGTCGCCTCTTACGACAGGCCGTTTTGTATATAAAACTTTATTGAAAAATTATCCAAGTGGTAGTGAAAACCGTTTAAAAATGCGTTGTGTGATTTAGGCTGTCTGTCCATTGAAGCGTAGCGAGGCTGCGGAGCGGAGAAACGGAGAAATATTAACCAATAGGATTAGCTACCTGTCCATTGACGCGATTTTTATGGAATCCTATTGGTTAATATTTCACCGATCCCCTTTAATGGAAAGAAAGAAAGAAAATCATTTTATTTAGGTCCAATTAGAGCAGATACAGTATAATTGCTAACATATTGTTACAATTGGACCACCTGTATATTTGTAAACAAAGCACATTTATTACCCGCCGTCGGTGTTTGAGCTAATAACATAGAAGCGCTTTTATGACCGTCTTTTTTTGTTTACTTATTTGTTGGTTGTTGTGGAGAGCAGCCAATTGTACTCATTTATGGCCGTTCGCAGGCATAATAAGGCAGGTGTGCGGATTACAATTTCTGGAAAATTGTGTCGACGCTTGCCAGGTAGACATGTTGCATCGTGCATTATAAAGCAATGCCCCAATGGAGAGATTGGCACTCAAGCAGTAACCACAAGCATGGCAAGACGTGTGTACATTCGATAGTGACGGACTTTGCGCGTGTTATTGAATCGTGCATTACGTTTGTACTGGTTGTGTTCAGTTATATTTGTACCTGTGTTATACGTGTTTGTATAGTTTTAAATAAACTCTATAGTAATTCTAATGGCATTTTAATTCGAGTCCCGCACTCGTAACAATATCTAAAAACTAAAGTAATTTAATTTTGCCTCAGAAGGGGCATCAGTCTCAGCATAATGCTTGTCAATTAAAACTAGCGCTGAGTTTCCGCTGTACCCTTAAGGTATCGTCACGGTAGACATACTGGACCGATTTCAAAATTCTAACGGTAAAATAGGCTATATACGTTTATCCTAAAATGTTTAAAAAATAAATGTCCACCCGTGCGAAGCCTGGACAGGCCGCTAGTTAAATATAAATCAAAACACAAACAATTAATAGTACTACTCAATAAATATTAGATATTAAGATATAATATAATTGCTGTCTTTTTCATACTTGCTGCATAATATTCCAAAATCATTCATAGTTTCATTAATTGTTGGGGATAAAGTTATTCAAAGCCATCATAATATCCAAGGCAACAAAATCAATCACTGTTGACTATTGTAATTTGTGTAGTACTTATTATACAGCATGTCTACTTGAAAAGGGCTAAATACACAAATCTTGCAGAGCTTTATTTATATAGAAAGAGGCTGGCCTATATTTAGGGCAACGGTTTAGCGTTGTCATACAACATGGGAATGCGGTCAGCATTTTGGGAACGCTCGACACGGACTGCGATATTGACTACATCTTTTACTTGTAAATATGTTTATAATAGTACTAGCTGTGCCTGCGGTTTCACCCGCGTGGTGATGGAAAATCGTTATATTTTAGATAATTCACACTATATCTTTATAAATTATAACCTCTGCGTTATTCTGATGTGTAAGCTATATTATTGGAAAGTTTCATCAAAATCCAGTCAGTAGTTTTTGCGTGAAAGAGTAACAAACATACATCCACATATCCATTCTTACCAACTTTCACGTTATATTTATAGAGATTTAATTTCTAAGTATTTTTGTAGTGTAACTTATTTATAATTTAGTTTATTTGTAGTATTTAATAGGGTTTTTTTAAAATTTGGTTTAGTGTTTATTTATAGAAGTGCATATTTGAATGTTACGATAATATCAAACGAATCACAAAATTACAATAGAAAGAGAAAGAATGAGTTTACCTTAGCCGTTCACACGTGCTGCACGTATTCAGGGTTGAGGAACGAGAAGCCCATGAACTCGGTCTGGTCGAGGTTCATCATGAACAGCTTATCGGTGGGCGTCAGCTCGGTCTTCTCCTGGGTGAACTGCTTGTCAAAGTTCGACACGTCCTTGCGATGTTTCTGGAATGCAAACGAAAGTTTGTGTCTATATAGTAATGTAAACCTAAGGTATAATATATACTTCAAATTAAAAAGGTTTTATTCAAAACTAGCTTCTACCCGCGAATAGAAAAAAAAACCCCAATTTTGAAACATTCTTCATTGGTGCTCCGCTCCTATTAGTGTTAGCGTGATGATATATAGCCTATAGCCTTCCTCGATAAATGGGCTATCTAACACTGAAAGAATGTTTCAAATCAGACCAGTAGTTCCTGAGATAAGTGCGTTCAACCAAACAAACAAACTCTTCAGCTTTATATATTAGCATAAGTTCCAATGGAGAATACTTTTTGAAGGTCATACGTATAAGTTAGAATTTTATTTTACTTCCTATTCTCCTTTTAGGGCAGTGTCTTGCCGGTTCTTCTCTTTAACAGCAATAACACGCTGCGAAGCGTTGTACAAAAAATAGGAAGTAAAATTAAATTTCAACTTATATGTACGACCTTCAAAAGGTGTTCTCCAGTGGAACTTATTTCTAATAAAAATTTTGAATTTGACTTTACCCGACGCACCACACAACATGAAGAAACCTCACAAATACGACGAAGCAGGTGTAAAAATGAAATGAAAACTGACTATTTTGGGCTTGAATGGCGGCTGGACGTCGCGGGCCTCAATGCGCGCCCAGTCGATGCGCCGGAAGAACGGATGCGTGCGCACGTCCTCCTCCCCGCGCGCCCCGCACCCCAGCCGCTTCTGCGGGTTCTTCGTCAGGAACGACTTGCAGGCGTCCTTCGCCTCCTGGCAACCAATCACACAATTGGGTATTTGACACGTATTACAATAATATTTTCTTAAGTTTTCGCGACTTGTACACATAATAAAACTACGTTTTAACGGTTTTAAGCGCGGTAGTTTATTTGATTTTTGTTATTCCGACGTTTCGGCCACTTTTCAGTGGCCGTGATCACGGGAGACAAAGATGTCAAGTGTCAACGAGTATTGTTTAAAGTTTTATTTAGCCTACCGACAACTTGTTCATTTTAATTATTCAGTTTTAATATTGTTTATGGTTATTATTTACTCTATGGGAGCCTAAACACTATACTCGTAAATTAGATTAGGCTCCCATAGAGTAAATAATAACCATAAACAAAATTAAAACTAAATCATTAAAATGAACAAGTTGGAGGTAGGCTAAATAAATAATATATATATAAAATAATTCTAAAATATTATTCATATATATAAAATAGTGGGTGCGTTATAGATATACGGCACCTTGATTTCAAGTCTTTGGAGGGGTGGAGGGGGAGGGCAGGGAGGAATATTTACCCCTTCTGCAATCCCTACGTCAAGAAAATCTATAGTTCTAGTGAAAGTGATCTATTTACGCACGAGATGGTTTGGCACACGAGCATAGCGAGGACGCTAATAGTTCCGAGTGCCTAAATAGACCTTTACTGGACGTTTTTTCATTTCGAATATGAGGAAAGTAAATTAAAACTGATTATTTAAACAAACAATTACTTCTCTAATGAAATCAGGCGTTAAAACCATATCTAAATCTGATGAACTCATTTAATATGTCACATATGAATCATCAAGTTTTCTTTTGTCTGTGGCATTCTACCAGCCAGTATTTTTTTTATCACTGATGATAGTAAATATTTAGCTTTTTATGTAAATTAAATAAATATTTTAGTGAAAAGTAATTTATAAGTATAAAACGATGTTGTAAGATTGTTGATATTTTTTTATTACAGCGCATTTAAAAAAATGCGCTGTAAAAAAAGTTGGGACATGAGTCGCATATATTATCTGCACTTCGCATAGCTTTTTAATTTTTTTGACAGCAGGGAAAATTGTTTCCCAGGGACGAAAAGTACTGTTTTCATTCCTGTGATCAGGCAACTCCAAGCGTACTTTTAGAATATGAGAAGTTAAAAATATCTTGTAGAGCATATTAGTATTAACAGTTTATTAAAGAAATAATTTTAATTATACTTTAAACAACAATTAATAAGCTATTTGAGCCGTTAAAATTGTGACGTCATAAGCCAGTAGTCTCATATAAAATATTTTTTTATTGCATGAGTTCAGTAGACAAGCAGATGGCCCAGCTGATGGAAAGCGGAGCGTTCGGCAGAGCTGTGAAAGTCCTATCAGAGTCCATGTTTCCCGATAAGTACAACCCGGGTGTCTTCAAGTGTCGTGTGAATAGGTAATAATAATAATAATAACAGAAGGCAGCACTCTTGGACACGGCACGAATTGTGAGGAGGCTCCTGTCTCTGGAGCCCTAACCACCGGTAGTTTGGACCCCAGGCCCCACTGGCGGTGAGCTGCAAGATTTTTTTTTTTTTTTTATTGAATATGTATTTTTATAAAAGAATAATGTTATCTATTTTTTTTTTATAAAAAAATGTCTTTATATACTAAAAAAAAGGGAATTTTTTGAGAATAAATAAATACAGTATAATAATAATAATAATAATAAACCCGCAGGGGGGCTTTGTGGCGAAGCCTTAGGTGAGTAGCGACACCTCGTACTTGACTCCGGGGGCCAAGGCAAGGCCACCGCCTCCGTGCTTGCCTTAGGTAGCTAGCACGGTGTGGAGATCGCTAGAGCTAAGACTCAAGCTCCAGGGGTGGAAGTGATAAATGGCATCACGTTAGAAATAGCTTCGGAACCTGTAGCCCACCTCTCTACACCCCTTAGCCACTCACACCCATGTTGCCTCTGTCTTCTATGGCATTTTTTGGGGCCTATGCAGGGAGTGGCGAGTCACCGTCTACCCATTTTTCCATGTTCCCCGAACATTGTGACGGGCAGACGCCATAGTCCCCATATTCCCAGATCCCTAGTACCACTAGCAGTTCACCCCAATAGCCCGGTACTTTTTGTCCTCATTTCCCACAATAGTCCTACACTGGCCGGGGCTTGTCCTTGGGTGCATTCTTATATGGTGTAGACAGGGACAATCGCCGCCGGTGAGTGTCACGCCACATTTAGATTAAATTTGTCAAGGGGCCTCTACGTGTTGGCTTTCCCATGGCCCCACGCAAGCCCTCCAAAAGTCCGGGCCATTTTAAGGGCCCGTGGTCTTTAAAGATAATAATAATAATTCCTTATTGAAGTTTCTGCCTTAACTTTACTATAGGTACTATAGGCACTATCTAGGTAAGTTCGTCGTCGTCTGACATTAGGCGTGATCGTGGTGAAACGCGAACCTATTTATCATAAAAAAGTGGTTACCGTCACCTATGGACAAGAATTAGTATTCCTTCTGCGTTCCTGGACGGATAACGACCTTGTAACCAAACCATGAATTCGAAAAAAAAACTACTCACTTTACTCAAAGTCTTAGGGTAAGGCACGCTGTTATCGGTGATAGCGGCGAACAACTCTTCTTCATCCTCTCCGTCGAATGGTGGTTGGCCAACCAGCATCTCGTATAGCAGCACGCCGTACGCCCACCAGTCTACGGACTTGCCATAGGGCTGGTATAAGATGATCTCCGGTGCGATGTAGTCCGGTGTACCGCAGAAGGTCTTTGTTGTTTTGTCACCTGCAACGAGGTGGTACGTGATTTAAGTTAGGGTGTACTTTGCCATTACTTTTTTAATAGTTGCAAAAAAAATGAAACGCATAGGTTTATCCCTAACCATATAATCAGTTATACATGTTACGGGCAATTTGATAAATCGGGCAGTATTAATATGGATCGATCATGAATAATGACCAAGAGCGTCGGTTAATTTTATTATTTTAGCCGGCCTATATTAATAATGCCTGACGGCCCGTGGTCCATTCAAAAAATCATGGTTTGAGATAACTTAATTTATCACTTGTATCGGGCAGTACTTCCCTGCTTCTAGCCGGGCAGTGTGTCAAATTCGGTCCTGTCGTGCGTCGTGAGCAGGGGGAGGGACGCAAGCGCACGTAGCGACGTGTTAGTCCGCAGTGGTACTGCTGAACTTAATTAATTATTATTATATTATAATTGATATTAATTGATAAATAGTGACCAATCTATTCTGGCACTCACCGGCCGCTGTCGTGGCACGCTCGCTTCGCTTGCTGGGCTCATGCACTTTTGTCTGACGGTAACCCAACCTAAATAACTATTCTAGTCACGACCTTCGACTACCCTACAATTTTCGTATTAAAAAAAATATTATTGACATATCGAGTCGTTGACATTTATCATAATAACATCTCTACATTTTACTTGCCATGCCATTTATAAAGTAAAAAAGTGACAGAATTTTTTACTTTTCTTTAATAATTATGTAAGTTTAATTTCATTTGATAAACAACAACAAAACTACAGTACATCTGTTTTATTATATTGACCAAGACAGGATATTGATTATTCATACTGACCGGGAAAAGTGATTAATAATTATGCAGTTTTATTTACATATACTGCCCATTTGATAGGGGCCTTATGTATACAGACCGGTAATTATTCATAGTAACGGGTTTTATCAAGTTGCTCGTAACATACATATCATTAATCAATTAAATCATTAAAGTTAATTTCACCATCTCTATTCCATAATATGACGTCTGCTTTTTGGTTTGCTCCATCGATATATTGTTATATCGCTGGCGCATATTATAAAAGTATATAGAGCAATGGCAATGCACAACTTCAAGTTTCAAAACAAAATATGGTAATTATATTCAAGGAAAAAGCTATAGAAATCAGTGTAGTATTTTTTTTAAATATGTAGTCGTTTTAAAAACATATTAAATAAGTCTATATCAATAAAATTCAGATTACAGTGCGAGCAGAACTTAAATGCGTCCTTGAAATGCGTACAACTTATTGTACAGAACACAATTACAAGGTTCACGGACATTTAAGCTTTGCCCTCTCGCTCAGCCGCTATCCGGATTTGCATGCCATCTCATCTCTTTCCCACAACACCGTAAGCTGTCTTAAACCTTAACATTCGACTGGACCTGCGTAAACTCAGAACTAACTTCACTCGAAGCGCATTCAAGTTCTGTGCATAGTGTACATGCTGTATATAAAAACATACCTGTAATTCCTTCCTTGCACATTCCAAAATCTGCGATCTTAATATGGCCGTCTTGATCTAGCAACACGTTGTCCAGTTTCAGATCGCGGTACACTATCCCGCGGGCATGCAGAAAGAACATTCCTATTGCTATTTCTGCTGCGTAGAAACTGTAAAATACATAATTCAAATTGGCAAGCTATCATGGGTGTGTTTACAAATCAATATAATTTGACAAGAAAATATGTCTCATCTGGTTGTCAGACGGGTGAAAGTCGATCTTCAGCTTCTCTTAGACTAAGAGAATGTTTTGTAATTTACGTTAAATGTGGGGGTTTATTTAAGTTATGTGGTGCGTCGATGATAGTTATCCCGTTGGTTAGGGTGACACACCACTGGCGAGAGCCCAGAGCTCAATCGCCCAAAAGGGGAGTACAAAATAAGACGAAGAGTTGTTGTACTCTTGCAGTATATTAATTTATTCATTGTTACTAATTTAACTTAGACTATATATATATAGAAATCTTATCGTTTACGTGACGTGCACACCAGTATTCTAATCAACATTAAATATTATTCTTACGAGTTGTAGGACTCGATTAAAATGCCGTTAGAATTACTATAGAATTTATTAGAACTACACAAACACAGGAACAAATATAACTGAACACAACCAGTGCAAACGTAATGCACGATTCAATAATACGCGCAAAGTCCGTCACTAAATAGATTACCGAATGTAGTACACACGTCTTGTTTCGCTTTTGCTTATCGCTTGACTGCCTCACCCCTCCGTTGGGGCATTGCTTTATACTGTCCAAATACAATATACCTGGTCTACCGCGTGGACTGAATTTTCCAAGAATCACACCTGGCTAAAGACTACCATAAAGATTACAATACACAATGGGCTGTTTTTCCAATCACAAAATTTTAAACACAAAGTAAACAAAAGAAGACAGTCATAAAACAGTTTCAATGTTATTAGCTCAAACGTCGGCGGGTAATAAAGTGTGTGTTTTATGGTAGGCAGGTGTGCATCCACTTTTGTCGGCGTGTAACATTATTTTTATTAATTCCAGCATGGCTCTACCACCTCAAAAATAAAAACGAATCAATTAATCTATACTATATAAATATAATATAAATCTGTAAATGGTTTGTACATTGAGTTTAAAAATGTAAAAAAAATCTAAGTGGATAATTCGGACCAGGAGATTACAAAAATGCAATATTTAGAATTTTTCTCTGTCTGTCTGTTAGAGCATCACGTGAAAAGTACGGAACGGATTTAAATGAAACTCGATGTAGAGCTAGCTTATATCCCGGCGCGTAACTTTTTAAACCGATAAACGACGTCGTTTACCGTGGGATAGACGAAAATAGCGAAAAGACGGCGCTGCAATCGCATCTTTTTTGGAAACTACTGAACGTGTATGAATAAAACTTGATATTGAGCTAGCTTGTACAGTTTTTATCCCGATAAATAAGGTAGTTTCCATGGAATAAACGGATTAGTAAAATAGATGGCGCTGCAATCGCGTTTTTCAATTCACAAAAATAATCTACCTACGTTATCATTATCAACATCTCATTCATTGTAATACTTCAAATCAGGTTGGCTGCGACTCGCCTCTATATGCTTTGCTGGGCAGTTGTATAGACTATATCGACTTGTGTTAGAGCTATTGAGTAGCATAGTTGTTCTTGTCGTGTTTGTTTTTAAAGTTAATAATTGATTTTGTTATATACCCTCTTATCTCTGAACGACACAATCGGCCATTTCCTTAATTGAATCATGTTATATTTTTATTTATTCGGTAATTAGCGCCTGTTTTGTATAGAGTAGTTGTCCATAATTTACAATAATTTTGTTACAATATTTATCCTTTGTGTAATGTGATAATTGTGTACAGATTATAATTCAAACCTCTCAATTGTATATAGACGGTATTCACTACATTTTATTTTCATGTTGGCAGACGCGATAGATTTATACTGTGTTCGACTTATTTTATTGCATATAAAACTTTAAGTATAACATTTTATACAATATCTTTTTTTTTATGGACAATACAATGCAAGAAAACTTAACTTATTAGTATTATATTCTACTCATAGTCCCTCAATACTATAAGTAGAATACTGAGCCCAGATCACCGTCTTCTATGGGTAAGGTGCCCAGAAGGCTGGCTACGTTTCCTCGCTGGATCGCCATACTGATCCGTTGGTCGAGGTAAGCACCAGCCCTCTGATCACCTGAAGAGTCAATGAGTCGTTTCGATAAATTTTGGTAGAGGCTCATGGCCTCAGGACCCCACGGTCCAAGCGTCTCGACAGCAAACGGCAGAAATATATAACTCTCACTGAGGGTTGCATACTTGCGCCGCTTGAGTGTTTCGGCTGTTTCCGCCGCTGTACCGGCTGATCTAGACGTGTTTGGTAAATGGGATGCGGCCAACGTGTCTACGCAAGTTGCATCCCACACCAAAGGCTTGCCACGTTGCCAGGGAATTAGAGTCATTCCGTCGGGACGCCTACCATCGTCACGTGCAATACCGTTCGACTCTAATAAAGCCGGCACGTTAGCGGTGGCAAGTGCCCTCCGTAAGACATCATTCAAGGCAGCGTGGCGTGACCATCTGCCGGCAAGAAAGACCATGGTATCCCGGGCCGATTATCTCTGTTCCACAGACGTACATGTGTGGTGCACATATGCGTGAACCCAAGCGCAGATTTATAGCCAAAGAAAAGGAAGTATTATCCATTAATGTACCTATGTTTGGGGAGGGGATAGCTTGGAGCCAAAAACCAGACTCTTTGCGGGAAACGGCAAGGATGCGAGCACGTCCTGTAGAGTTAGTGGAATTTAAAAGTTTTGTATTTAATCCTCTACAAATAGGTTCATCCCAGTATCGTTGCGAATTTGGGATCGTGGGAATGTCTTCGCCAGGGCAGACCATCTTCCAGGCGTTTAGAGCTTCATTTAAGAATGATGTATTGGCATTATTTCAGTGTTGCATAATTTTTTTAAATAATAGGCTAGTGCTATATGCGGATGAAAGAAAAGCCGGTAGAGCAACGCTAGATATTTTGCGGATGCCTAAACCTCCATACCTAATGGGTAGGGAAGCTTGGATCCAGCAGTTGTCTGAAAGTTCAGAATTTAAATTTTTTGTAAGTACATCTTTAATGCGGTCATCTAGTGATTTTATAAGATTAGAAAATTTCCAAACCGGGGCGCATCGTAAGACATATGTTAATTTTGGTACAAACAGACAATGTCGTATAATGTGATATGCAATTTGAGAGTGAATATCGAAAAGTTTAGAGCATGATACATCAAATTTGGCCGATTGCTCAGACAGATAATTTGGAATGGCCTCATCTAGAATAGGGGCTCCAAGCAGGCGAAGAGAATCCTTCTCCAGGACCTTAATACCGGGTGCGACGACATGGAACATATTGCTAATATTGTCGCTTTCGTTTTTAGACAGATTATCGGACAAGAAAATTTCGCATTTTGAGAAATTTAACTCTAATCCTATTGAATTAAATTTTGAAATCAGACTAAGTAAGTCTTGGAGTACAGTTTCTGCATCGCCGCCTAAAGTTCCATCGTCTAGGTACCACACATTGAATTTCGACTTGAGGGATTCGATGACCGGATGGATCGCTAAGCTGAAGATGGCCGGTCCTAGCGGGTCACCCTGTTGACAGCCCACAGATGATAGAATAAGGTTGCTGTTATACATAAGATTTGTGGGTTTTGAATAGCTTTCACAAAGGTAATTTGATATTTCTGGAATATTAGATATTACTTCGTTTAACATGACGGACATGTCGACAGAGTTAAAGGCATTCTTTACATCTACTTTTAAAATAACTTCTCCGCATTTATTGTTTATGAATGATCGCAAAGAATGTACGGCTGCTTCACAGCCTCCTTTAGAACCGAAACCTAATTGTAAGAGTTGGAATTTGTTTTTCAATTTTGTGGATATATGGTGGCAACAGACCTTCGAGGCGATTCGTCGTAACGAATTGCCTATGGCGATCGGTCTGATACCGCCATCTTTCTTTTTTAAAGCTATTAAATTTGCGCCGTATAAAACTTCCCTTATACCATCGGGAACCTTTCCTGCAAGCATCAAGTTTATAATTTGAGTAATGTGTTTTAGAAGAGTTTGGCCAATGTTGCCTGTACAACCGCTAATAAGGTCTTTCAAATGTTGTGGTGAAAGGCCGTCTATTCCAGCAGCTGAGCCAGTTTTAAATGACATTATTGCTGAATAGACGTCTTTAGTTGATGCTTGTAGAAACTCTGTTTGTGAAGAGGGAGGATCTGGCGGAGAAGTTGGTGAAGTAGTTGGAATAGGATGTTTGTTTTTTAGTGCCAAGAGAGTTTCTGCTGAGTCTGGTGCTAGGCTATCATTTGAAAAAAGTAAGCAGGCTGCCCCTTTTAAGTCTCCCTCACTTACTTTATTTTCAATTTTTTTTGATAAATTTACTGTAAATTTATTGCCTAAGAACTGGGACGTGTTTAAATTTTCGATAATTGGACGGCAGCAGTTCTATTTGATAGTTTTAATCAAAGAATTTTTTTATCATAGCCGTTCGAGTGAAAAACTTGGAATGAGAAAAATAGGTAGCTTTCCCAATTTGAGGGGGAATTTTCAGCTAGGATTTTTGCCAATATTTTTGTAAGATTTTCTGCCACCGTGATGCGTGCCCCCCGGGGAATAAGTCGAATTAATGGGGTATTATTTTTTAAGCAGGCCAGACGTTCCCATAAAGGGGTATTACTAGTTCGAGGATTGGGGGCCGAATCTGTTAATGTGATGGGACACGCAGAAGAATTTGTTTGGGTATTTTGGTGGTGAATTTTTGAAATATGGATATTTAGACCCCTACTCCCTTTAAAAAAACGCGGGGTAGGGCAATGAGGGCATTGAGAAAGTGTGGTAGAAGTATTTAGTGAAATGGTACGGGTATCGGAGCATGTCTGCGACATAAGTTTCTCGTAGTATGTGCACTGTCTAAATGTATTCCTAATTAAAAATAAACCGGGAGATTCGATGACCTAAACTCAATAGAAATGATTTTATATAATATTAAACTTAAAGATATATAAATACTAGGAGGACGTTGTGGAGCAGGCCTGGATTTATATTTTATATAAGATATACATTATCTTATATAAAATATTATCTGAAATATCCAAACAATAATGTATTAAATTCTTGTCATGCATAACCCTTTAATTAAAATAGTTTATAAATGACTAAAATCCGCTATCGGTTGTGCCAATATGCTAAGTTTCATATACTGTAAAATTGGAGGGATGTCGAGGTGTTCTAGGAATGCTTGTCCAGTTTGAATAGTCAGTGTATGTAATGTGTAAAAACCGTAAGGTTCTCTAATTATAAAGTATTGTGACCAGTTGCTGTTCTTTTACTACCATAAATCCTTCTGAGTTGTTGCAAATATTACATTAGTTTCTTTGTTATTGTATTGAACAAGAAACAATAAAGTTGGTCCAATATATATAAAAAACTTAATTTAGTTTTTATGTGAGTAACATAGAGCTACTCCTAGGGTTTTTCACGCGGCGTAACCGTGTGGAAAACTTTAGTCAACTAATAATATTAAAATGAATACATTTATAATTTTACTTTAATGAAAGTTGATGAAGCGAAAAGTATTTGTCAGCATTGTAGCAGGTGGGAATCCATCGTCTCTGCTTATCCTAACGGGAAACAAGCGTGACAATACGTATGTATGTATGTATGTACAATTTCAGCAAGCAGGTACAGGTCATCTCTCGGCATAGCCTGCACCGCGATTAAACGCGAGCAGTTTAGCAATAACTGAAAACGCAACAACGCGTACGAACACGCATAATGGTTGGCGTTCTTGTTTAAACAGGGCGAGCACACCGAGCCCTAAAACTATTCCACATGCATTTTTGTTGCATACTTTACTGAGAAACTATCATACTTTCAGATTAGGCTTTGATATAGTAATTTCAAGTTATTTCTAGATGTGTTGTTTATCTATCTATCTATCATAAAAATATTTTTTTACATATAACAAAAATATATAGAAGACATGACAATTTTTATTAATTAGAATTTTATTGTAATCCTGCCATACAAACAGGTTTTAAACATTACCTCGACATGTACATATTTTTTTGACGGTAGTTTCCAAATATCAGATTATGTTAATTCTAAAAAATACTTATTAGGCCGAAACTAGTTTTACGTTACACCACAAGCACGTCAGAGAAACTTACACGGCCACTGGTTCCTTGAACTTGCCGCACTGCTGGATCTGGAACATAAGATCTCCCCCGTTCACGTACTCCATCACGAAGTAAAGACGGTCCTGAAAGAACACACGAGATTTTTCGGCCTGAAATTGGCGGGTGATCTACTGCTGTGCAGATTAATTTTAATAATATGGGTTAAAAGTGAACAACAGTTGTTGGATATTGTTTTTAAGCAAGAATTGGATGTTTGCGTTGAAAATCTCAACTGTTTAGTGTAACGTGCCCTTTCGAGATCGTACAAGATCTTCCACATTCAACATCAGTCAAAGACAAACTGAGGAAGCTTGAATATTTTTTTGATTCTAAAGTTATACATATACATTATATAACAGATTCCTGTTAGAGAGGGAAGTGTACACAGAAGGCTGGCTGCATTGCCACGTTGTATGGCAATGTGTAGCCATCCTAGTTCGATGTGAAAAATACGAGCCAGTTTCTTACAAATGGGCCCTTCGGGTCTTTTCAAAGGTGAAGAAACTCTCTCTCGATGGACCCCTGGAATAGAATGTTTCAACTCCAAATGGCACAATGATTAACCTTTTTTTGCTCCTGTATATCATTTCAATCCAAAATTTATTTAATTCCTAAAAACGCTTAAAATTACTTACCATAGTTTGGAAGCAGGAATGCAGTTGAACGAGGAAAGGTGGTTTGGTGCTCAGCGCCAGCACCCGTTTCTCGACCATAGTGCATTCCACGTCATCGTCTTGGATAATGATGTCCTTCTTCAGGATCTTGATGGCGTACAGTTCATCTGTACCACGACGTTCTGCTAACATTACCTGAGATTACATTAAATTACGTAAAAAAAGTAATAACGAACCAACCTACAACTAGAACAAACATCGTAATTGTCGCGTTTATCAGGGGTTCTCAAAGTATGCGCCGCGGCGCCCCGGTGAGCCGTGGAGAGCAAAGAGGGGCGCCGTGAGGCTCTCCTGTTTACCATTCTCCGGAAACTAAACTTGACATTCGCGGTTACAAAGCGTGTGGAGATCACCAAGCTCACACGTTACATTGACTAAGTTGCATTATATTTTATTTCCTTATATATAAATATAAAAACTCAGCTTCATACTGTGGATATTTAAATTTTTGTGCCTATCTACTTATAATCATTGTAACCTATTTCAATTAGTTAGGGCGCCGAAACAAAGTACTAAACCTGTAAGTGCGCCGCGAACTGAAAAAGTTTGGAAACCCCTGGCGTATATATTAAATGTTTCATCGTCAGCGTCGTTTATTCTAAAGTGGTGGAGCCATGCTGGAGTCATTATCTTGATTGCAAGTCTTTTGTTATTTATTAGGTGGTAGGGCATTTGCCCCACTGGATGGCTACCACCCCTGGTCTAGAGTATGCCGCCATAACAACCTTGAGTTGTGTTCTGGCATTAGTGGCCAGGTTCCAGTCTCCCTTGAGAGAGCAGCAGCGCATTTGTAGCACCTTTGGTGTTGCAAATATCCATAGGCGATGGTAACCGCTTTCCATCATCAAGTGAGCCGTCTGCCTGTCTGCTGAACTTATACAATAAAAAAAAGAACTCACTGCCACTCAACATCAGACAAGCTAAATCCATATTGTCTTTTAAACTGATGGTTACTAAATATCTTTGGTCCTCGCAAGTTTAAAACATGCTGTTGATTCTATATATAGTATGATATATCTTATTTTTGTATAGTATATAAAGTATGTTATTATTTATTTTTTACTTATTCTTGGAATGTTTCATATTATTTATTGTCTTCACCGCCATTGCTCTCTTAATATTTGCCTTAGTTTAGGGGGTTGCCTGGAAGAGATCGCTTTAAGCGATAAGGCCGCCCTTTGTTCAACATTTACTGTACCTAGTTTTAATTTTTGGTAACAATAGTGTTTTCATTCGTTCATTCAGCTTTGAATTAAAATAGTGTAAACTTAGATTGTAACTTAAAACTATGCATACAATAACAAAATTAACATTAAAGATCTTCGGGACACATGCTTACAGCATTAAGAGTATTTAGAGAAAGAAAGAAAGATACGGGTCATCAAATGAAACATTAGAAAGGATAACATCAAAAAATAAAATAATAATTACCGGCTGCACTCGTACCGAAGCCTAAGTGACCATTAAACCTAACAAGCCTACCGACGGCACAGATGTAAATATTTCGCCAAACACCTAAAACATTTGGCTCGAACCCGACGGTCGTGGTAAGAGGACCTCTAAGAGGGTTTTCTGTTGAATTGCGAAAACGAAGGGACCGACCTAAAATAACACTTGTATGCCCACAAAGTTATTTCTCGTCGAGTAATAATACCGTGAACACTTCAACATTCCGCTATATAATTACTGACAATCGCAGGTCTCTTTAGCTTCAGCGATAATAGAATACAGTGAAAATAAGAACTTGAATGAATTAAAGAATCTGCCTTATTATGTTTCTTCTTTCCTTCTTTAAAAGACACGCTTGTGTAGATGATAAATGTTATGTGTTATGCTAATGCTAAATAGTCTTGGTAGCGTAATGGCTAGCTAACGCGTCCCAAACACAAAGGGCGTGGATTCGATCATGGCCGCAACGCATGCACCACTTAGTCAGTTTTCTGATCTAATGTACATATTGTTACAATTACCACGTGCTAACAACGGTGCAGGAAAACATCGTGATGCAACCTGCACATCGAGATAACTGATATGTCAAACCTGCTAAGCCGCCTTGGACAAGCGTGGCGGGTATACTGTCCGTTCTCCCTATAATGGGAGGCCCGAGCTCAGCAGTGGGACATATATGGGCTGATATATGTGTTATGCTAGTTCTAATTATAACATCAAAAATTCTAGCAAAAAACAACTTCAGAATTAATTCTCTGTTTTCTTTCACCTTTTCCCAACTATATGGGGACGGCAAAATATGTCTTTTACTCCCATATACCTTTATTCTGACACACGTACGTCCTCTTCTCCGTGCAGGAACGGAAAAACAATACTAATCCCTGCGGCTGAGCGGCCTGTCGTAAGAGGGGACAAAACAATCCACAGCCAGGTGATAAGGCATTTGCCCGACTGGATGGCTACCACCCCTGGTCTAGAGTATGCCGCCACAACAATTTTGAGTTGTCGGCATCAGTGGCCAGGATCCAGTTCCCCTTTGAGGCCGGCTGCACCTCTGGTATTGCTAATGTCCATAAGCGACGGTAACCACTTCCCATCACAGTTGGGCCGCCAGCCTGTCTGCTATACTTCAGCAATAAAAACACCGTCCTCTGTCACATCATGGGCCCAATTCTGCTATAACTATCTCGTCAAAATCGCCGGACAGTATCGTCTCAATAGTAGATATGCCCGATTTCAGTAAACTTTTAATTCCACTGGCATGCGCGTGACAAACCACTGTATCTTTATGAATATTTATATGCAAAAACTCGCGAAATAAATGTTTAAAATATCTGTAGTTCATTGTAAGGGAATGGGGGGGAGCGCACAATAATTCAGTATTTGCACACTTAGCATAAATGTAGCATATAAGGCTTTAAATTTGTTAAACGTGTCTATAAAGATATCAATCACCTTAGGACAATGTAGTTTAAATACTACAACCACCTCAAAACTACGAGGAGCACCCCGTGCATACCACACGTACTTTGAATATCTTCACAACACCAAGATGTTGATATAGCAGAATTGGGCCCCAAAAATCATCAAGTCATCCATCTCTTTATTGGTCTACCTTTACATTTGTACCCGTCAATCTTCAAGTTATTATTATTTAATACGTGACTTGCATCCCACCTTAAGACTTCTTCCTCTCAAATCCTCAGTCACGAGTGCAACTTAAAAAGATCCCCTTATTATATAATTTAGAACCTAATTCAGAATTTGTAGACACATTCAGCTGTGCAAGTTCAAAACTTAGCAAGTGCATTAAAATAAATTTTACACCCCAGCACAAGAAAATATCACTAACTTCAACGATATGCCATTCATAAACTACTTATGAAACTTATTAGGAGCGATATCAGATAATAAAACTACGTTTTAAGCGCGGTAATTTATTTTGTTTTTATTATTCCGACGTTCCGGCCACTTTTCAGTAGCCGTGATCACGGAAGACAAAGATGTCAAATGTCAATGAGTATTGTTAAACTTTTATTTAGCCTACCATAGAGTAAATAATAACCATAGACAAAATATAAAACGAAATAATTAAAATGAACAAGTTGGCGGTAGTCTAAATAAAACTTTAACAATACTCATTGACACTTGACATCTTTGTCTTCCGGGATCACGGCTACTGAAAAATGGCCGAAACGTCGGAATTATAAAAATCAAATAAATTGCCGCGTTGAAAACCGTTGAAACGTAGTTTTATTATGTATACTAGTCGCGAAAACTTAAGAAAATATTAAGCGATATCAGATTTTGATGCAGTCTTAACATGTATTGATAAGCACAGAACATCGGGAAATTAAGACAATAAATGCACAAACATTCTTTTAACAATGTCAGTTGCTAGATTTTGAAATTACACAGCTGCATAGCTACAACAATAAAATGTTGAAAACCATGTTGTCTGCGATTAACAGAACGTTTTCATTCATTACAACCTCATTTCATTACCTCATAATATTATTATAAATCACACATGTCACTCGCTTTACATACGTCTAATATTATACTTAATATCTCTATATAAAATCCAAAATCATATAAAACGTGTGAAATCACGAAAT
The DNA here is from genome assembly GCA_039645545.1 of Dendrolimus houi. NCBI lineage: Eukaryota > Metazoa > Arthropoda > Insecta > Lepidoptera > Lasiocampidae > Dendrolimus > Dendrolimus houi. Next base: position 19,748,308 of record CM077122.1, read on the forward strand.
AAACACACAGAAATCGGAACAGACTTTCAAATTTAATATATTACCAAGACACATGTATTGCCTTTGTAGGAATAAATTACGATAACCTAACTTGCCGTACTTACCTTACCAAACGACCCCTTGCCGAGCACCATGATGAAGTTGAAATCGCTGGCCCTAATGACATCGGCCGCGGCCATGTTATGCGGCACTTCTCTATCAGGCGGCGGTGGAGCCCTGCGAGCCCCGACACTGGTCGCCCGCATTTGGTTCTTCAATTGAACCAGATCAGCACCCTCCTCTGGTACTGGCACGTTGTAGAACTCCCCTTCTTCCTGAGTGAGGAGCTTGAACCAACCGTCTGCTGGCGATTTCATGAGTTCGGAGATGCCGAAGGAAAGGGAGCCCATGAAGTCGTTTCGGGAGGTACGGTCCCAATCCCATATCTGCAAAGTGAAGAGAGATTACTCCCTTTCGCAAACGAGTGAAGTGTAAAAAGAATACTTCACGCTACTATTAATTTCTCTTGTTTAGAGTTTCGTTACCAACGGAATTACAATTAGATGCATTTTAGAAATTAAAATATTATTAGATACTAGTATATGTAAGCGGGAATCAGGAAAGACGCGCGAAAACGAACCATAGATAGATGGCAGTCCGAATGGGATAACTCCAGGAATGGACGTTGGACATATGCGCTTGTTAAAAACCTGGATAAATGGGTAAACCGGTCACAATGGCAAGTCAACTACCGATTGGCACAGTGTCTTACGGGGCACGGTGTTTTTATGTCATACCTAGCAAGAATAGGAAAAAGAAACAATCAATGTGTTTATTGTCCTAATGAAGTAGATGATGCACAACGTACTCTTTTTTCGTGTCAAAGGTGGTCCATCGAAAGGCTTGAACTAGAGAGTGAAGTGGGAAGCATTAACGCGGATAATTTTGTGGACACTCTACTGAAAGGGAAAAACGAATGGAGGTCAATTGACAAATATGTTAACAAAATAATAAGACAAAAAGAAGAAGATGAGAAGTAGAAGAAGACAAAAGTTTATCTGCGATAGGCTAACGGCAGGGACGCAGATAAATAAGGTGTCAGGAAGGGTTTTAGTCGGTTGAAGTCCGACTCGCAGTCCATGAGGATTTCCCATTGAGAAAAAAAAGGATATGTAAGCGAAACTTCGTTCGCGTTTCTATAACGACGTATTTATTAGTGATAGGCAAGTACCTAATTACGTCTGTTTCAGTTTTCCACAAAAAAATGAATTGCTAACGACTGCGGCCTAGCGTGCACGGAGAATTTTTTCGGAGCTGTTTTTAATGCAAAGCGTATAACGTATGGAACACTATAGAAGGGCGTGCTCATGCCCGGTTTCTGAGGTTACCAGTTATGAGTCGAATAACAATTGATTCGATAATGTTATGTAATAGATAAACTTAGGTTAACTGTTAACCTACAACTAGTACCAAAACTCGCCACTAGATAGATTTATTTAAGAAAAATATCTAATATTTATTTATATCAAACAAAAACGTCAGACAAAAGATATGGAATAGATAAACGCCTAATATTGGTCAGTTAAGTTGAACTTATTTTAACTATCGTACGATGGTGTGTTCAGAAACGCAATTTTATAAGTTATTCAACCGATAGCGCTAACGAACAGATAAACTATAGTTAAAAGTACCTCAGGAACTGGGCATCAATGGTCTAATCCCGCAGCACCGGATTGAAATTCGGACATGCGATTTTTCTCCGCTAAGTCTGTTGTAACCTATAGAACACTATAGAAACGTGTGTAAAATGGCATCTATTCCGCACTGGACTCAAATTCTTTAGCTTGCTACAGATTTAAAGCGCGGTAGGTCTTATGCCTTTGTTTGTTACTGTGATTTGTTTTGTGTATAATTTTAATTTTTTAAATGACAGTAACATGTACTGAAGATACGCTATCGTTATTTTTGTTCTTAGTTGTCTGAGACTTGTACCTCAATAAGCAGCCTCCTATCTTTATCCTCAGCTTTGAGATCGAAGCTCAAGGTCTCATTCCACACTGGGTTCAGCGTGCTCCTGATAGTCTTGGTTTTTTTCTTAACGTTGTCAGAATCCGGGATGAGCTTCAGCTTGACGTAGGGGTCCGACAGGCCGTTAGGGTCCATTGGAATCAGGTTTCGGCCTTGTCTCACTGTAAAAGACACAATATAATTGTTTCATAAAAACTAAGAACATCATCAAATACAGAATACAATGCAGCTTTACACATTCAAAAGTTTTAAAGTCGTGGTAGCGTTACGGCTACCGCATATGACCCAAATTCAAAGGGCGGGTGTTCGAATCCTGGCCGGAACGCATGCACCGCTTAGGCTGTTTCTTGACCTAATGTACATATTGTTACCATTACCACGTGCTAACAAGGGTAAAGGAGAACATCGTGACGAAACCTGCACATAGAGATAACCGATGTGTCAAATCTGTCAAGCCGCCTTGGACAAGCGTGGCGAGTATACTGTCCGTTTCCCTATAGCGAGAGGCCTAGTAGTGGAGCTTTTACGGACTGTTATTATATTATTGTTACATGTCGTCAAAGATAAGCGCACAGCTGCCTATTGTAAGTGCAGTCTATTATCTTCCTCCAGGATTAAGGAATTCTTTGTGTTTTGAATTTGCAATTAAGAAAAACATGCTATTATTTTTCTACTTGTTTTATAACCATCATTAGCGTCGAACTAATCCTTATTGTTATTGTTTTCGACTTTGTGGCCGTTCGCAGGTGTGCAAATTAATATTTCTCAGAAACTCATTGTGCGCGGCCAATTTCTTTGTACTGTTAAGTTAGTATAAGACGATGCCCGAATGGAGGGGCGGGCAGTCAAGCGAAGACTACGAAACGAGTAAGACGTTCTCTAGTATTAGCGATATAGACGACGGACTTTGCGCGTTCGAATTGTATTGAATCGTGCAGTGTGAACTGGTTGCATCCAGTTTTATTTGTATTTGTTTTATAACTGTTTGTACAGTTCTAATAAATTCTATAGTAGTTCCAACGGGACTTTTAATTCGAGTCTTGTAGCTCGTAATATTATTATATATTACAATTTCAAAACCTAGACACTTAATTCTTTTTGTGCATTCATTGTTTTGCTAGGCATTTGCTTACGTATTGTGTTTGTCAAAACATGTAAAAACTGTATCAAAATGTGGTATTACTCCCAATAAGCTTAATATATAATTATGAAATAGCATATTAAGGTTCATGACATTTGTTTAGAAATTATAAAGTTGAATGTCTAACATCATATAGATAGAGATATTCGTTGAGAATGGTCATCTGGGCATCTAAAAAACTTAAAGTTTGGACTTTGCGAGACAGTGATGTAACCGATATAAACCATTAGCCTCACAATATAAGTACATGTGGAATAACATGCAAATGAAAGCAGATTGAGCAAATATGCTATTTCTGACGTTAAATATGTCCATATTGTCTTATGTAGAAAAAACGAAGAAATACCATTCAACTGACTATTAAATATTCACGATAATAATAGTGATTGATAACTACCAATACCTACCCATATCATACCCGAAAGCCGACGTATTAAAAAGTAACATAAGCAGAGATATTGTGTCCTCCAGTGGCAGAATTAGGATTCAAATTTCAAATTATTTCAAAACCGTTGGACGGATGCGTGAGGGCTCTCATTAGAACTGTCATTAGTGCGAATATGCTATATCACAATATCCCAGTAGACAGATATGAAACGTGTGTTTGCAATTTAAGCCTTTCTCAAGAGTACAGAAATTATGTGTGTGTGCAGTTCACACGCAGTAGAAGTGAAACTTCAGAGAATATACTCACAAATAATTCTTCTCTTACTTTTATTAATATATTAATTCCTTCAACCTACATCCGTCAACATATTATAATCTATACATATAATAAAACCCTGCCAGATGGTAGGGCATTTGCCCATCTGTATGGCTACCACCCCTGGTCTAGATCATGCCGGCATAACAACCTTGAGTTGTGTTTCGGCATTAGTGGCCAGCCCCATATATGAGTTTGGCAGCACTTTTGTTAGCATCTTTAGTGTTGCAAATATTCATAGGCGACGGTAACCACTTTCCATCACAGTTGGGCCGTCGGCTTCTCTGTTGTACTCCAGCATTAAAAAAAGGAATCCTTTTTGAAGAATAAAATCCGCATTAATCTTTTTACAAAACTGGCCTTAAAAAATTAATACATTTAGTAGATTTTTTAAATTAATATTGTTACGACCGACAGAGACCAATGTACACCTGCAGTTTATTACCTTTTTGTCAGCCATTTCCTTTGTTTACTTTATGTTTAAAATTTGTATTTAGAAAACAGCCTATTGTGTATTGTACTCGTTTATGGCCGTTCGAAGGCATAATTAGGCAGGTGTGCAGATTACGAATTCAAAGAAATTCGATCTACGCGGGCGGGCAGCCATATTGTATCGGTGCAGCAATGGCCCAATAGGGAGATCGGCAGTCTAGCGATGGTCACAAGCGAGACAAGACGTGTGTACATTCGATAAGCTATGTAGTGACGGACTTTGCGCGTGTTATTGAATCGTGTATTAAGTTTGTACTGATTGTGTCCAGTTATATTTGTACCTGTGTTATACGTGTTTGTATAGTTCTAATAAATTCTATAGTAATTCCAAACGGCATTTTAATTCGAGTCCCATAACTCGTAACAATATTTAAAATCCTATTTCTGCCACCGTACACCCTTTATTATTGTTGTAACTTTGTCGATCTTATTTGTAATGCAAAAAATACCACTAAATTACGATAAAATAAAATAAATGTGATCAATGTAAATGTGTATAAATTTACCTTCAATAGTCAGTTTGTTCCCCAGGCACGTGACGGTGAGCTGGATTCGCCCGCGCCTTTCAGTGTGGTCACAACCACACAAGTTCGGGACGGACTCCTCGCACCGCTTGTGGACGTTCATGTCGCATGCTGGATGGTATTAAACTTATTAATCTTTTAGTCCTATCTACAAACACGTATTTATTTTACTAGTAAATAAGCGTTTTATTCATACAGATGACAATGTTACAAATTGGATGAATTTAAATTATAGTTGTATTCTTCTACTATTTTAAAAACATAATAATATTGCGGTCATACATGTAGCGTAAGTCTCTATCATAGCGGGTAACTCATGTAGCGAGTCAAACTCGTAGCATATTATTAACGTAGCGCGTCAAAGTCGTAGCGCGTAACGTGCAGAATGCGTAGCGTATATAACACGTAGCGAGTAAACTAGTAACGCATAATATAGGTACACAGCGAGTCAAGTCTGTAGCATGTAAAGCAGACAGCGATTTCAATTAATTACGTTTAGTAAATTTTAAATAATAAATTTCGTATTCTAAAAACACCTGGGCTTGAAGAGACAAGGGTATTTTTTTATAATACGCTTCATGTTTGATGCAAATTAATCTTAAGACTTTTTAATTAAATTTCCAATAATTGGGACTGAAACTGTGTTTATAGTTGTTTCCATTATAAATCGAGATATATTTTAATGGAGTAATTTAAAAGCTTTGCCCTAAAGGTTACTGATAATACCTTTTAAAATCTTTAGGGTGAATATCAATTGTAAATAAATTATTCAACGGAAATTAATCTAGACACAAAAATTAATTCTACAAAGTTAATAATGTCGTTGGTATTAAGTACTATAAAATTTTTGAAAAGGTTAACATAACATAAAGTACCTACTTCTTATTAAAAAGTAATCATATCCAGAAGATGGAATTCATTTGTATTCAAAAATGTATTACTTTGTGAATTATTATTTACACAATCCTTCCTAATGATATACACACTATAGTAGTACAAGATTCAGTTTTGATAAAGCGGCCGCAATAGCCTAAAAGTGGACAGTTGATGAACAGACAGACATCTGTAACTATAAAACAATTGCAATAAATTTGGCAATCTGTATAAGAAATTTATAATTAATAACAACGACATTATCATCTAAAAACTAAAACACTGTCTGAATTACCTTCATCCTTAGATCACTGTTAGTAAAAGCTTTAATGCTATTAGAGCGTACATAAATGCAGTGCGGGTTAGTTTCGTTAATTAAGGGGAGCAGTTCATGCATTATATAATAATTATTGTTATTATTAGAGCAGGAATAATCAGCATGTTATTTTTACCAGCCTTACATTATTAAAGCGTACCTAAGTGACTGGTCGAATTTTCAACTTGATGTTTTTGCTATGCCTTGCTAAGAATTGTTACGTCTTAACACTCACCTAAAATATACAAGACGATGGTCTTACGCTGAATATACATCGGTCTTTTAGAGGCAATTATAACTTCTTTAACATTAATGAACTAAACAAAGCAACGTTAATTAAAACTGGGTCTACATTTTCTGAATTTCATAGCGAAAAGCAAAAGTATGAATGAATTTTGCTACTAATCTTGCTGGTTTGTTTTGTTCTTAAATATAAAGAATATTATTTTATTTATTCACTTAAGCACAAAACAGGTTACATTCATTAAAATTATAATGTAATATACAAGGCCAGACTATAATGTAAACTATTTGTTAATTAGAAGAACGACAAAATGGATATTATAAAGAAAGTAGTTCATAGTTCATTTTACAAATAATATAACGTGAGTGAAAAATCTACAATAGGTATTATTAACGATTGTGTGAGAGAAGTTTTTTGGTTTTATTGATAAACTTAGAACAGAATATCATTTATTGCATAAACTGTCACATACATATAATTTAAAGAAGATGTTGTGTCCTTTGTAGGAACGACAGTTTGTCCTTAAATTGACTACAATTAACATTATCAATGCTCGCGTTTAATTTGAATTATTTTGAATCATAATATACACTAAATGTATTAAAAATTACTAACAAGGTTCACAAGCTACACAATAAGTGTAGCTTATAAAAAGATCGCTATTATTAGGAGATTTAATAAATATAAAAAATATTACTACTGTCGTCGCTGTGGTTTAATATTTTAAAGTAGACGAAAACGAAAAATATGTACAGAAAATAAACTTCTCATATTAAACAAAACATTCTAAAAGATCTTATGAAACTTGGAATCTTGGGAAGCACTTAAAGTATTTCATATTCGAGACGTAATAAATAGGTACTGAATACTTGATATAGTGAACTTTCTTTTGATCTCGACAGATGTAAGAAGAATTAGTTATTTAAAGATTCTAGTTTATTGCTTTTTCACCCGGTCTGCTGTCTAAAACTATCTATAAAGTGTATAATTATTATAGACTCATATTTAAATTTAATAATAATTAATCGAATACAGTAAAAGAAAACTTATTTGTATCGTATTCTACCCATAGTCCCTCAAGACTATAAGTAGAATACTGAGCGTAGATCACCGTCTTCGTCTTCTTCTATTACACTAACTATGTTAGTGTATAAATTGCAATTAAAATGTCAATACGAGAATGTAATTATTATGAAGCTTAATGACTTAACGCAAGCATACTCTAGAGAAACTAAAAAGTAACTTTAAAAGTTAATTAAAACGCTACTTGCACAAAGTGAGCAGTTTGAATGTGAGTATACTGCATACGAAAATGTAACAATAAAACATCTACATAGTACCAGCAGAATGTGCTTTACTTGCTACAGACATCAAGTTTTATATATGAAATGAAAGGCCAATAGCTACAGAGAAAATTAATAAGCTACACAAGATGCTAATATTACTATAAAGCTAACTTTCATGAACATGCAAATTTAAATTAACATCTCGAAATAGAGTGGAGATAGTAAAACTTCAGAAAGCAGACGACAAGAATTTAATATCATCCAAATGAAAATTTTATTATTTCCAGTGCAGACGAGTTAGTGTGGATTATTTAAATCAGAGTTAAAATGGAGGTATATTTTTAAAAGTAAACGATGAAGCAAATTCTGTCGTCGACTATAAAAACCCAAAACAAAAGCTCATTAAACTGGTTACAGACGTCGCCTTCGAGGGAACGATTAGTCTTTTAAATGAATTACAACACCAAATTGTATTTACATATTATTTTTCGTGCACGAGCCGTGAATACTCCGCCTTTATTATTATCTACACCAACATAATTCAGAGGGTTATTCAAATGCTTCAATACATACATATATCCTTACCCAGTTATGAACAAACATTCATTAAACCGTGTTATTTTAGGCACATATATCAGTGTAACATTCGTTTATTCACCTAAAGGGCAATTTTGGGAGCTGATGTTTGCTATAATTTGTCTTCTATACCTGCGCATTTATATCCTTGATGCGCTAGACCATGGAGCATAGAACCACAATGGTCACAGAACGTTGGAGCGAGAAACGTCCACGAGCTCCATTTGTGGGGGGCGTAGGCAGCCTTTGTGAAAAGCAAAGTAGTAAACAAAAACGATAACAATTAGAAGTTCAAAAATAGACAATCCTACGAGAAAAGACAAAGTAACGAGCCCTTGTATGTTGAGAGTTAAATTTTAGCAACATTATCAATATGTGTGAACTTATACGAACTTTAGAAGGCAAATCATATGAAGAGTAGCATAAAACCACTTTACATCCTTTTATGAAAACAAGTTAGTAGTAATTAGGGAAGTGGCACATCATTAAAAGCGAAATTCGCTTGCCTTAAAATGAAATTGAGTGTTGTAGAGTGATTCAAACCTAAGGCTTTTTAGATAAGATGTTCAGATTGAGATATCTTATAATAAAGTCTCCGAAATCAGAAATTAGAATTCAGTTGCTAATGAATTAAATCCAGCAAAATACAAGTGCTTAATACAATAACAAAAGTGAAATTAGCATAAAGCACGGTAACTGATGTGAAGCTAGCACACAAAACGATAAAAGACGTAATGAAAGCGTATAACATTGTTTTGTTAGCTCGAACTCTTCTTCATATTTCTACCTTGACATTTCAGGCCCTGGTGAATGAGGCCGTAGAGGAGCGAGCCACAGTGGTCGCAGAACGTCGGTGACGAGTATGTATGGACACGGAAGTTGTGACGGGTTCGCGTGTCCTGTCAATAATTCTTCAATGTAGACGACATGCTCACAGTTATTTTATATTGTAAAATACTTTAGATTTAGTTTGTTAATTAGGGCACAAAAATATTCTTCTTCCTTAGCCAATCGATGTTCACTGCTGGACGTAGGCCTCCCCAAGTTTGGAATATATATCCCGGCCCTCTGATTCCCTCCCTCATGCAGCCCATGCTGGCTACCTTGTACAAGGGCCCAATTCTGCTATTATTATCTCGTCAAAATAGCCGGACACTATCGTCTCAATCGTAGGTTTGCCTGATTTCGATAATCTATTAATTATAATGGCATGCCACGCCACTCTATCTTTACAAATATATGTAAGTGAAAACTCGCGAAAAGACGTTTAATATTTTTGTTAGCTTTTCAATATTAAATTCGGCTAACGCCATTACTGCTAATGGTAATACCAATTATTTGTTCCATTTATTTACTTGCGTAGTTGTTCTTGTCATGTTTCTTTTTAAGGTTAACAATTAATTTTGTTATGTACCCTCTCATTTCTAAACGATACAATCGGCCATTTCCTTAATTGAATAATAATGTTACTAAATTTTTATTTATTCTGTGATTAGCGCCTGTTTTGTATAGAGTAGTTTTATATAATTTACCATTATTTTATGTAACAATATTTATCTGTAATATAATGTGGTAATTGTATTATAGATTATAATAATTCGAAATATCTCAATTGTATTATATATAGACGATATTCGCCACATTTTATTTTCATGTTGGCAGACTCGGTACAGTTTTAATGTATTTAACTTTAAATGTATTTTATATAAAATGTTATTTTAAATTTCCAAACAATAAAGTAACAAATTCTTGTCATTCATAACCTTTTTAATTAAAATAGTATATCGATGACTTCAATCCGCCATCGGTTGTACCAATTTGCTAAGTTTCTTATACTGTAAAACTGTTGGAGGGATGGCGAGGAGTTCTAAAAACGTCTGCCCAGTGTGCAGAGTCAGTGTATGAAATGTATTTAAGCACTAAGTTCTCTGATTAAAAGTATAGTGACCATTTGCTGTTCTTTTATTACCATAAACCCTTCTGGGTTGTTGCAAGTATTATATATTTTCAGCTATTATTCTGCCGCGACGATATCGAGAGGATATTGTGAGTTTAACAGAATACGACTTTTTGACACTATCGCAATAGAATCATAGAATAATTTGTATATCTTCGCAACGCCAAGATAATAAGTTGCAGAATTGGGCCCCAGGTCTTTAGTCCACTAGGCTCGACCTACGCTACGTTTACCAAAACGCGAACTCCACTTCAGGACTTGTCCACTCGAACGGCTGCTAAAACTGCGACAGACATGACCGGCCCACTGTCACTTCCACTTACTAACTATGCGAGTTGTGTCGATTATTTTGGTTCGCTTACGGATATCCTCATTTCTGGTTCTATCCATTTGAGACACATCTAATATGGCTCGCTGGGCAGCAAACTTTAAATTTGCTGATTAGCCCGACCTCCAGCATTACTTACTCCTAATAATTTGATTACTTATTTATAAATTTTATCGTTACCAAGTTAGGCTTGTTGACATCCTTAAGATAAAATTGAAATTCTTAAAATTAAATAACGGATATTAAAAGAACGAGTGTACTTGCATTCACATAAGCTTTAAATATAATTTTTGATTATAACTTGATTTATCATAATTTTTACTATGATAAAGTTTATAACTCTAAGTATGATTTATAAAAAAATCAAAATAACTGTACGAAAATAAAGATAGATAAATCTTTATTGTATAAACCGCGCGCAGAAGGTTTGCCGATGACTACATACTATTATTGTATTGTAATTGTGTTAGTTACTATTATTGTATATACTTGTGTAAAGTATACATAATAAAGAAATAAAAAAATAAATCTATTGCATCAACTATTTATGCAACCTTTTTTGTCAACCCTACTGACCAGCAACGCGTGACATCACGAGGCTGTCGGCAAACCTTCTGCGCACGGGTAGTACACCAATACAAAAATATACTTACCGACTAAGGGCCGGTTTTCAATCACCAGATAAAAATTCTTCATAGAATAAAGTATAACATGGATAAATTAAATATTTCGATTGCAGGAATAAAATAGTTTCACTCTTGAATTCACTCTGTTTATAATGTATTCGACTGAGATAACTGATGATTGAACAATCGGCACGTAAATAACATTTGATTGTGCACAAAGGGCGGTCTTATCGCTAAAAAGCGATCTCTTCTGGACATCCCCAGTACGTATGGTAGTATGTATTTCAAAATTTGTTGTATTGTATAATTTTATTGAATTTATTATATATTCCAATTTTATGGAATCCAAGAAACAAATTTAATTTTGTTTCTTTGAATTCCTTTTATTTCGACTTTATTGCTTTCAATAAATTCTACCTAGTGACAGATTTTGAGAACACCCATTTCTCTTGCTATTTATTGTCTTTATTCAGAATATTCTCTTACACATGAATATAAATTTTGATTTATATTTTCTTTGTGCTTTTGACGTCGAATCCATTCATACATAATTTATAAATTATGAAAGTAAATTTCGAGATCTTTGCAGGGCTGGATTTCGAGGAAAACGAGAGGGGCACTAGCCCCGGGCTACTAAGAATAGGGGCGCCAAGCTAATATAGCCAAAATATCAGACTGTACCGGTAATATTTGACAATTCAATAATGTCGATGAGTTTGTAGCAGCGAGAGGTAGGTTGAATAATACATAAGATGGCAGAGAGTAGTATTCACTGTCGAGTGCTGATGAGAACTGAAGTGAACTTATTTTATTTGGAAACGGTAACAGGTATATACAAATATTAACAAATGATATCGCGAATGCGACACATAGCAACATGTGTGAGCGGGACGGATGATGTGAGAGCGAGGTAGAGCAACTATTAATATGGGCGTTTCCGCGTTGCACTATCCAGTCCATAAGATAGACTAGGCGTGTTGCCGGGAAGTTTCTTTCACCGTTTCTTCTCTCCCAGCCATAACACATTGCGAAACGGCAGTAAGATAGTGTAAGCCGCCTCGAACCGTGATCCCGGGCCGCCGGGATCCTTGCCCTCGGGCTTTATATTACCCGTCGCCCGTACTCAATTAGTACATTGTGTCGCCATCTAGTCGGCATCGTTAGATTCAACCCCCTCTTATGGTAACAGTCCCGCCGAGGTAAATCTCCTAAAGTGCTCCCTCGAGCTTAGGCCCTGGGCTCGAGCGGCTTCGCCTTGCGAAGGCGCTCGCCGCGAAAATCCCGGTAAAGTTGTGAGGTCTTCGGACCAACAACATAAAGTCAAGTCCAATAAAAAAAGCGCTAGCCAGTTCTCCGTTATCCGTTACGATGACTGAATGTATGTAGCTGCCATAAGTCTTTAACACAATAAAACATACTGCAACAACAACTGGACTACATAACTACTAGAGTCGGTAACAACTTCTTTATTTAGGGCCGGTTCCTATATCTTATTATGCATTCACATGCCCTACCATCGGTTGAATTTTGACATTGCTTGTATGGAGCTTGTGTCAAATTTTAACCGATAGTAAGATAACTAGGTAACGTCAGTTTTAACACAACATGTATTAAAACTAAAGTTACGTCACGTGTTTTTTAAAGATTTCCGACACAAGTGTATCTATATCCAATAGTAATTTGCCATATTATAAATTGTGAGTTATAAGGTAAACGGCTGGGTATTTCGGGAATAAAACATTTTTTTTTTCTAAGCCTTTGCACGCCTAACTCACTGGATCGCCGAGGTATCGGGTTTAATTTGCGGTAAGGTAAATTTCGTAAAAGAATTTTCCGTTATTTACTATACTATACGATCTGGGGGTTTGGGATTCGCTCCAAAGTTGTCCATTGTATATTATCCATAACCCCAGCGTAACTTGAATAGCTTGGAGATGTACAATATGTGTGTGTAATAAAAATCTTTCATGAAAATAAAATTAATAATACTTCACTTAATCTGCGAAATAATGTGTACTACGCAGTTTACTGAGGCTCATAAAATACGTTCAATTGCCAAAGCATTGAAAGCAATTAAATAATTGTTTCCATCTAAAATACAATGTTAATATGGAGTAAATAATTGCTTCTAGAATCATCGCCAGAAATAAAGCTGTTACGTGAGCCGCCATATTGTTTAATTACGGCCCATAATTAGCTCCTTTATTACGTTTTCGGAACAATTACATTCATTTATTTGCTTTAATATGACGGAAATTAGGAATAAATAATGTTGAAACCTAGCCTGTAGCGTTTATTTTTGAAAGGAGAACCTACTCTTTGGAAGTATAGAAGAAGAATAAATGCTGGCTTGACGTCGTAAGGGACAACATGCATTTTTTTACTGCCCGCCTGATGGAAAGCGGTTACCATCGCCTATGGACATTTGTAACAACGAAGGTGCTACCAATGTGCTGTCGCTATCTAAAGGGAGACTGGAGCCTGGCCACTAATGGCGGAACACAACTCAACGTTGTTATGGCGGCATACTGTAGATCAGGGGTGGTAGCCATCCATACCTGGCAAATATCCTACCACCTACCTTGGGGTTGTATTGTCGCCTCTTACAACAGGCCGCCTCAACGCAGAAAATTGTATTCTTTCTCCGTTCCTGGACGGATTAAGTGAATGGTCTTACAATAAGCGCTGACGAAAACCGCGCGAAGTGGAGAGGAGAAATAGGAAAGCCGACCTCGGGCCTCGAAGCGGATGCTCCGAATGAAACCGGGATTTAATACTAAAATGATGATTACAGAGGATTTTATCGGTACAAGAACAAAGAGGTACGTCGTAAGAGGCGACAAAATAACCTACAGCCTTGTGATAGGGTATTTGCCCGTCTGAATGGCTAGCGTCTCTGGTGTATCGCATGCAGTCATATCAACCTTGAGACGTGTTCCGGAACACAATTCGAGTTGTGTTCCGGCATTAGTGACCAGGTTCCAGTCTCCCTTAAGAGAGCAGCAGCGCATTTGTAGCACCATTGGTGTTGCAAATGTCCATAGACGATAGTAACCACTTTCCATCAGATGGGCCGCCAGTCCCTCTGCTGTATTTCCATAGACTTTATATACTATACGAACACATAACAGAATATCTATAATATTATAAAACTCTAAACATGCCGTGTCTGTACATATAAGCTATTTAAAAAAAAATGGAATACATTATATAAACTATAAAGAACACAGTGCAATTTTTTTTAGATGTCATGTTTGCTTGTCTGTTAGCTCGGGATTCACGTAAAAACTACTAGGCCGATTTAGATGCGGTTTTCGGCGATCGACAGCAAATTCTTAGAGTTAAAATCTGCCCTACTTTTTAACCCGGGAATCCCACGAAAATGTTTCTGGGGCTGATTTAAAATGGTCAGATTAAAAAAATGTTGAATTCCAATGTGATATTTTAACTGATTAAAAGCAAATTTTATGTAATAAAATGTGTGATATTATTGTTACAACTTAAGTTCCGACAAAAACAAAACCCACCTGCATATTCATAAAAAAACATATTTTATTACCTGTCGGCATTTGAACTAATTGTAATTCTTTTATGATTGTCTTCTTTTGTTTACTTATTTATTGGTTATTGTGGAGAACAGCCTATTATACTCATTTATGGCCGTTTGCAGCCATAATTACCCAGGTGTGCGGATTACGATTCTAGGAAATTCGATCCACGCTGCCGGGCGGACATGTTGCATTTATGCGATATAAAGCAATGGTCCGATTGAGGAAGACAGTCGAGCGATAACCACAAGCGAAGCAAGACTTGTGAACATTCGGTAATGACTATTTAGTGATGGACTTTGCGTGTGTATTTGAATTACGATCTCCTGCATTACGTTTGGACTTATTGCGTTCGGTTATATTTGTACCTGTGTTATTCGTGTTTGTATGGTTCTAATAAACTCTATAATAAGTCCGCGATAAATACTGTTACGAGTGTAACAGTATTTATCGCGGAACTATCGATCGGAAATTTTACCGGGAGTGGTTTGTAGTTGTTCGGGTGCATAAAAAATAGCTTATTTCAACTTAGGTTCTTTTTTAAATGCTGCTGTACTTTGTGTCCCGGGCATGCCGCGGGAATTTCAAGCCAAGCGTGGAAGAAGTCGCGGGCATATCCTAGTAATAAATATGAATAGAAAAACAGATCTATGTTACGACCTGGGAAGACGAACAAAACACTGTTTCGTAGCGTCTTATATTTGTGTTGAAACGAAGTAAAGAACCTCCCCAAGGACACATTTAGATCTATTTTGCTTATTTTTTACAACGAACCAACGAATATGTAACGATTCTCTTGCGAGAGATTTTATTTTATGTACCTCTACCGATAGATCCCGAGCTACAAGAACCTCGACGTGTGTAAGAAAAGTATAAATGCAATAAATACATAAAGCCCGATTTGCATTAGTTAGTTGTAGTTAATTTACGAATAAGTCCTTGTCATCATTAGAACAACAAAAAGTCGTGATAGCGTAATGGCTAGTGTACGCGTCCCAAACTCAAAAGGGCGCGGGTTCGATCCTGACAGGAACGCATGCACCACTTGGCAGTTTTGTGACCTAATGTGCATTTGTTACAATTACCATGTGCTAACGGTGAAGAAAAACATCGTGATGCAACCTGCATATCGAGATAACCTGCTAAAGTCGCCTTGGACGAGGATGGCGGGTATACTGTCAGTTCCCCAATAATGGGAGGCCCGAGTCCAGCAGTGGGACATTAATGGGCTGTTATTACATTTATTACATCGTTAGAACAGACATTTACTTAATTCACATCTTATTACTTAAGTGGAAAATTACTGTACAAACTATGATAACGACTTAACTCGTCAGTTTCGCACGTTAATTCATATAAATCAGACTTTGTACAAAGCTGGACACTTCTAATATGCAAAAGAAACTGATGGCTTACTCTCTAACGTTTTTCGTCGTTTGTTTTCCTTTTAGAATATTTTTTGGCTGTTTTTTTATTTATATTTAAGTATATTTTCCATTGTATGTTCCATTTATTTTTGTGTTATATATACTAGGATATGCCCGCGACTTAATCCACGCATGACTTGAAATTCCTGTGGGATTCCTGGGACACAAAATAACGCAACATTTAAAAAAGAACGTAAGTCGGAATAAGCTAATTTGTATGCATCCGAACAATTACAAACCGCTCCCGGGAAAATTCAGTAAAAAAATCACAACTGAATTCGATTTCTTTAAAATATGCCCATTTTAAATAATTCCCGCGGGTTTCCCAGAATAAAAAGTAGCGCAGAGTTTTTGTCTAAGAATTAACTGTCGAACAGCAAAAACCGCATTGAAATCGGCCCAGTAGTTTTTACGCGAATCCCGAACAAACAGACAAGAAATCTAAAAACGATTGAATTGTTCTCCGTCGTTTGTATAGTCTATTCCAGTTGTTTTTTTTTTTGTAAATAGCTTCAATGTACAGACACAGCATGTTTAGACTTTTATAATATTATAGATTACTGTAATTTTAAAGAAATTTTTGTTCATTCTTTCTTGTATCTAAAATATCATTGACTTTTTGGGGCTGATCGGACGAAAACCAACGACGAAAGGCGTTTGTGAGTAAGACCTCTGTATCGTAGACACTCTGTAAACAAGTCTCATTTATTGAAAAAAGTCGAAGTGCAAGAAACATCTTATTCGACATTAAAAAACATTCGACAACATCTAAAGATGTTAGAAGAAAGAAAATACGTAATATAGGATATCTTCAAGATGTGCATGGGTAAAAAAGGAAGGAAGAAATCATAGTTCATTTCTGGAAGTAAGCCATTCCATCAAGTTCGGTGTATATATCCTAGTTTCCTATTTATTTATTGGTAACTTTATATACATTGATTTGGAACGTATTGTCACATATTAATACATATATCAAGTTCAAATACATACAACAGTAAAGCTAATCAAGCGTAAGTGGTATATTCCCGAGCACGTACACGCGACCCAATATTATAGGGTAGCCATATTAAATAAAATTTACGAAATTTCTACGATTTTTTAAAATTCACTGGGATTCGCAGCGTTAATGATTCTAAAATCAATATTTATGCTAAATTTATTACAAATGTAAATATTAATTAATAAATGTACTAAAATGGCGTATCAACATTATGTGCGCAGCTCGTCGCACATATAATATATATTTCGTTCTGCGCTGATGGTGTGGGCGATACCCAGGTCGTAGGTGTAGAAGTTAAAAACTGTTAGTGGTGAAAACTTATAATAAATCACTTTTTCATAACAAATATGCACTCGGCTACAACCAAAATGGAAGAAAAAAGAAAAAGCAACGACAGTGTTGCAAGTTTAAAAATAATATTATGTTATGTTGGTGTTGCCAACACAGTATACACATTATTATGTCTAAGAACAAGTCGACAACTTCATGAAATTTTTATTTGAGCCATGACCGAAGTGCGCAACATTTAAATACAAATTAAATAATTTAATTATTATCTAAAATAATTATATGATGCTGATGTACAGTGTGACCACAGGTCAAGGGTTATGTATTTTGTTACAAAAGCGACACAGCTATACACTGATGGATTGTACATGTCTGAATTTTGAAATTTCCACTACACTATCCACTTTATCTTTTAAAGAACAATGTGGTATATTACACGTAGTATAGAAGTTCATTAAATGAAATTAATTATATAAATAAATCTTTCTTTAATCTTTTTCTTTCTATCTTTAAACGTACAAGATTGATTTGGATCACAATCCTTTAAATAAATTAATAATTCCGAATGCATTGTGTGTCTTTATATCAAAGGTGTATCGTAAACATATTGTATTAATTTTGATTTAATCGATGCTCAAGTGTTGTGCCTCTCTAGGAATATCGAGACATACATTTTTTGACTATCAGCACTACGCACTGATCAAAGCGGAGACTGGCAACACCAGTGCAATAACGGCGTCCGAACTGTTGACACGAAATACGGACGCGCACGCAAAATTCTAAGTGATATCCCACCAAAATATCAACATTCTCCAAAGGTGCTAACAGCAGACTCAATTACGTACAGTGCTTACATCGTTACTACTAGATGTAAGACCTTGAGCGTCGGGTAATCGAATGCTACAAAAGGAATATTTTATATTGATTTTTTAAATTTTAGATTATTAATATATTAATATTTGATTGAAATCGGTTGATCTGAATTAAGTCCCCGTATGGATGGGGTTTATGAACCCGATGTCATTAAATTAACACTTATTATAAGTGTAAATATTAAAGAAAAAACTGTCAGTCGTACGATTGCACGTTAGAAGTGAAAACTTTGTATCTCAGCGTGACGGTCACGCGTGTTCAATGTTTTTTCCTATTAGAATGGTATGGAAAATATAAAATTTTGTTCAAAAACCACCCTTTACGTTTAGTTTGTTGTTTGACATTCCTTCGCAGAAATTGATCCTTGAAAGTTACACTATGATTTGGTATAATACATAATGTTATTATCTTTTCAAAGTCAGTCGATTCGAATCCAGATAGGGTAAACGATTTTTCAAAAATCTAATGATACCACTTTAGTTTTCGTCAAAATCGGTCTCAAGATTCCTTTGAGAACTTTTCCCCGTTTCGTATAGTTTAGATTAGGCCCTGAAGGCCGTCTTGCAAAATTCACACTGTATATCTAAGCATGACGTTCACACGAAATCAGTGCACTTTCCCCATTCCAAAAGTACACAACGTACCTAAAGAAATTTACACTTGAAAAAAATGTAAATGAACTTCTAGAATGAACTATAGAAAAAATTCTTGTGTTCCTATGTCACTGAAGTCCTCCTAAACAGTTGGAGCGATTGTGATGAAATTTGTGTGTGTTAAAGTGAGTCTCTGGATGGATTAGATTCATAATTGGACCCGATAGCTGGCGCTGCAATCGGGTTCTAAATTTCTTTCTTTTTAGGGCAGGACAATGTCTGCTGAGTCCGCTAGTAATATTATGAATTTATATGTACGTCATTCTCTGGCAACCCTGCAATACACCCGCAATTACTGTATGGCCTCATTGCGCTAACGCCGTGAGTGGAAGTGGCCCATTGTGGTGTTTCCCCGTTTACATTGGACCAAGTCACGGCACAGAGGCTTGTAATAGTTTTATTGTTGTACACAGCAATATACTCAGACGTAATGTGCATGGTGACTGTACGTAATATCATTTTTATCGCAAGTTGTGTGGATGAAAAATATAGGATTTTTTTGCAAGTAATATTAGGTTGGGGAAAAAGTTTCTTCGCATTTTATATAAAAATTCAAAAGGTTTTTTTATAAAGTTTATTTACGTTTGACTAAAGTATGTAGGTGCCATTTTGTTGGATAACTTTTTGCCATCTTGTAGGTAGGGAAGTGATCCCATTGCTATAAAAATTTTGGGGCTTCTGATCAAAAAACTGCGACAAGTGGTTTTGGCAGTCCTCTCGTGATGTTAACCTGACACTGCCTAAGGAATTCTGCAGAAACCGAAATAGGTGAAAATCTGAAGGTGCAAGGTCAGGACTATACGGCGGAAGCATTAACACCTCCCAGCCAAACTTTCGTAATTTTTGCTGAGTGGCTAAAGATGTGTGAGGTCTAGCGTTATCATGGTGAAAACCACACCACCACCACCCTTCTGTTGATTAATTCCGGCCGCTTTCTATCAACTTTTTTGCTTTAATCTCATCAGTTGTTCGCAGTACAGTTCAGAATCGATGGTCCTGCCAGGCGGTAACAACTCATTATGAATAATGCCCTTCCAATCTCACCATACACACAGCATCACCTTGTTGCGAGTTAACCCGGGTTTCGCCACAGTCTGTGAAGCCTGACCGGCCTTTGACCACGATCTTTTTCGCACGTTCTTGTCGTACGTGATCCACTTTCTATCACCAGTTATCAGCTTCTTCAAAAATGGTTCGGTTTCATTACGTCGTAATAAAGAATCACAAATGAGTACACGGTTCATTAGGTTTCGTTCAGTGAGCTCATGAGGCACCCAAATATCGAGCTTTTTTGTGTATCCAGCTTTTTTCAAATGCGCCAAAACCGTTTTGTGGTCAATTCCCAGTTCTCCAGCTACATCGTAACTACTAATATGTCGATCTTGCTCCATTTTTTCAAAAATGGCATCAATTTCGTCCGTAACAGGGCGCAGGGCGACCAGAGCGACGTGCATCTTTGATATCAAAATTTCCGGATTGAAAACGCTTAAACCAAATTTGCGCTACTCTCACAGATACTGCATTAGGTTCATAAACATCACAATTTTTTTTCGCGGCTTGTGTTGCAATTTTACCTTTATTATATTCAAATTTTAAAATGTATCAAATTTCTTCATTAGATTCACTCATTTTAACAATAAGAAAAACAAATGAAAATCGCACTATTTCCTAATTTGAATTTGGAAATGTCTTCTTTAAAATTAAAACTTTTTAATGATACCAAAACCAGCCAGATACAAATGGTATAGCCAAAGAGATCTTATTACAAGTTCATACATATTATATGCGAAAAGACTTTTTCCCCAACCTATTAGATGGTAGAGATAATGTATTATAGTGCCCAGTGATTGGACTATAAAATAGATTAATAAGAATTTTATGAATATATATTTTATTGTTACTGTACAGTACACGGACATTAGTAAGACCAAGTTTATAACTAGCTATACTATAACTAGCTGATGCCCGCGACTTCGACCGCGTGGTGCGGTTTTTTAACTATCCCACGGGAACTCGTTAATTTTTTGGGATCAAAAGTATCCTATATGTTGACCAGGGATATAAGCTACCACCATACAAAATTTCATTTAAATCGGTCCAGTCATTTCGGAGATTAGCCAGTACAAACAGACAGACAAACAGATAAAGAGAGAAAAAAAATTTGAAAATATCTAAGTTAGTTCTATTTCACTACTTACATCCCCCTGACTCCGTTTTTATCATTTTTTTTCATTGTACAGAAATTCGACCTCTACAGTTTTATTGTATGTATGTATAGATTATTTTTGAAGGTGTATTGTATTTTATTTACATACATCCCTTCAGTAGTATCATGAATGCATATATTTATGTTTTTTTTGTCGTGGTATAGTTTCGCGTTTGACAGCTATCTCACCATGTATGTATGTTAAGTGAAGATGCGATCTAGGATGGAGCACGCTCACCCAGTAGATTAGCTATTCACTCGTGACTTGAAGACCACTGGTTTATATGAATCGGGGATCAACACAGATTCCGGCAAATTGTTCCACTCGACAGCGGTGCGCCAAAGAGAGGTGGAGGCAAAACGTTTAGTTCTAATCAAAAGCATGTCCACCATGTAACGATGGCGCAAGCCGGTGCGTCTGTTTGTCCGATGATAGAAAGGAGATGGGGGAACCAAGTCGTGAAGTTACGTAGCATACTCTCCATAATGTATCCGATAGAAAACGGACAGACCTGCTACCCTGCGGCCATGCTCAAGGCTTTTACATTACAAGGAGTATCATCAAAAAAAACAAAAGGAATATCATTGCACATCAGTCGCTTGGTTCTCCTATCAATCGACTCCAATGCGTCCAACTGGTACTTAGCTGAGCCGTCCTAAAAGTCAGAACAGTACTCCAGGCACGATCGAACCTGTGCTTAGTACAAACTAAAAATAAAGTAAACCAAACGAGCAGTATCAACATCAGTCATGTATCTTATCTTTTTTACTGCATAAGCTGCCGAGCTTAGTCTATTCGCGATTTTACTTATATGCCATCGCTAAATGTTGTAAAACACAGTTTCACATATCAGGCTGTTGACATTTTCAACAAACTACCTGCTTACCTAAAGTTAAATATATATAAAATGCAATCTTTTAAGCGTAATGTTAAAGCATTCCTTCTTAAAGAAGCAAATTACTCAGTTGACGAATATTTTTGTGCTTAAATAATAATATGATTATATAAAAATGCCTTGCTACCTACCGACATATTTTTGTAAAATTATTAATGTAAATTAGAATTTTTTATAATAGTAATAATAAAAATATGGGGGGCGCATTGTAGTTTCGAATCTAAAGTAATCCGAGTACCGTACCGTAGTATAACGTTTTAAGAAGAGTGAATTTTATGTTAATACTTTTATTTGAAATCAATAAAATGGAATGCTCAAAATAATTTTTAATTGTAAATAACTGTAGTTCCATGTTACAAAATACAGAAAACTCTGGGGACGAATATAGAAACTTCCAGACCAAAACTATCTTTTCAAGATCGTGACATGTATTTATCCTAGGAGGAATTGAACCCGGAACCTGGCGTCCTACTAAGCCAAGCATGGCAACGCTCGGACCACTTAACTAAATAATTATAAGACTTTTTGCGAAGTGGAAATTCTTTATGGGCAAAACAAACTCGAGAGCAGACATTGACACAGATGTGCCTTATTCATGTCGTATTAATCTCATTGTCAGATAAAAATGAAACACTTACAAGCCAATAGATGGCGCTGTGCAATAATTGAGGTCGCAAACGTTTCCCGAAACATACAAAGAATTTCAACAATAACAGATGGGCCTAGGCCTGCGAGGAACAACACTAGCCTCGCTGGAAGATCTTCCTTTGAGACAGAGGAGCATTCCATCTCGCTCCTCCACCCTATACGAGGCAACCTCTTCAACTCAAAACATTATTAAAAATACATTAAACAGCGTGGAAGAGCGTTAGATTAATTCTCTTTAAGTAACAATAATCTCCTAAAAGATTACTTACTGAGCAGTTTATTACTACTTACATATTTAATATCCGCAAAAACAAACGTTACCTTACAAATAATAAAGTACGTTTCAATATGAGTAACTTTCGAGTGTTTTTCTGAAGTACGAGTGAAAGTAAAAGACTATTCTGATCAAATAAACAGGATTCGGTTTCCTATGTATTTAAAGGACTCAAACTTTTAATTGTTATACTGTTATATTGCACAGTTCACTTCCGCCTTTCAATGTGGATGAAACAGCAAAACTAATCCATGTAAATATAATGTCATTGTATGTCGTCATATCTATTAAATTCTGTGTTTTTCAAACAAATTGATTCTATTTACATACGGTCTTATTCATATTGAATTAGAGTAAGTTTGTAGGCGTCTTTAAGGTTCTTAAAATAGCCTACAAACTTAATCTAACTCAATATGAATAAGACCGATGCGTAATATCAACTCATGTACAAGTAAATTAGCTTCGAGACGTTTTTGCGTTTGTAGTAGTGTACAGTCAGTACGTAAATAAATAAACGAATACCTACTTTTATATATTTTTATAGGCAGGTACTTAATATGAAACTAATAATATTAAACGATATTAAAATAATAAATATTAATAATAAATATAATGTTTAATTCTAAATTGTTAGTCCCTGTTCTGAAGAATGACATTTGCTTTCTGATGTATGTCAATGATATTCCGGTCGATTTAGCAACTAATTGAGCGAGTGTCATTATACTGCTCGGATTTCTATTGCACTCATTTTCGAAATATTTGTACAAATTATATAAAACTTCTTTAGTTTGGGAAGACATAAGCTTACCTGGACTACATTTCCATATCGAAACAATTTTATGACATCAAATAATTACACTTAACAATAAATAACAAGAATGAACACAAATAAACTTAATTGATTATCAAACTAAAACTAAATAGTCAGACCTCACAACAATTAGCAATGTAAATAATAATTATTTATTTGACTTTTACCATTGACTTTTGATTGCAAATATATTTTCTTCTTCAAACTGTAATGAACCTTATTTTGCTGATTGTACAAGGAATTTTAAATTTCAAGTTTAGAATTCCTATAAATATACAAACACTACTACAAACGCAAACACTTCTCGAAGCTAATTTACCTATATCTGCTTAACAGTTAATAATTATGTTTATTAAAATAGTTACAAATTTTTAATAAAATTCGGAACGATAGTGTTTCTTTTACTAACTATTCATATACGTACACAACTTCAGTTCTTATATAATTTTTAAGTCTTAATTAACATTTCCAATAAAAAACAAAAAGATTGAAATTTTACAATGTATAAACCTTGTTTATTCTTACAAGATACATTTTTGGATAAAATTTTAGTTAAATTGTGTCTTTAGATGACTAATATAAAACATTTTCTACTGTAATATCTAACTTTAGATGCGGCCTAAGTTATCTAAGAAATTTAAACATCTCTAAATAGTGTAATTTATTTCAAAAATCTTATTTATAATGTGCGATAATGAGCTTGTAAGGAAAAACAATATAGTATAAATATAACAACAATGTATAATTTAAGAAAACCGACACTCGAGATCGTATGAATAACGTGTGTCCTTTCATCCAAAATGATTGATTCGTCTAATATTGCCAATGTGCTATAGACCTCTAAAAAGTTTAATTAAGCCCTTCTAAAAGCGACACCACGTTTATTAAAAAAATACATTTGCATGATTTAAGATCTCTCGTGTCGGTTTAGACGTGAATACAGTTCTAGAATACAGCAAAATATAAGTATAATGAAGTAGACTGAATAACTTACGTCCGAATCCGCCCCCTTGTCTGCGCCTGGGCAGGTAAACGTCACATACTCGTGGCATCTTTTGTGTACCACAAAGCTGCACACTGAAATCACACCAATTAAATTCTAGAATATTTTTCAAAGAAAAAACAGTTAACAACTACAAAATATTGGAGTTTTACAAGAGAGCAAATAATTTTTTTCTCAATTATTTATCAAAATAATCAAGTTATTTATTTGGTGTTAAACACGAAGCTAATACGGCATTTTGACATTGTATATCTATACTAGTAATATTATAAAGAGGATTTTTTTTTATTTGTTTGTAACTAATAAACTCAAAAACTACTGGGCCGATTTCAAAAATTCTTCCAGCATTCGAATGCTTGTTTTTTACTTTTTTGAGGCGGGTTAAATGCATTTCGCACTCTACCAGGTCCTTTGCTAGGGATTAGACCAAAACGATGAGAGGTGAAGCCACGAATAGCCACTAGAGTCAATCGCCGGCATGTGTGTAGACTCGCTACGCAATACTGCACTAAAACCACCCTCCTCCCATGTGCCCCGCGTTTATGGCAGGCAGAGTGTGAGACTTGAACGTAGTTACGCCCACGCTGATGCCTAGTGCATCAGTGCTTGAGAGTGCCCCGGGAAGCAGGACAAACTCACTTCGTCAACAGGGGGATGACTCCCGCTCCCTAAATGTTGGAAGGCCTCTGCAGCGGGAGGAGTCTTGAGGAGATATCTGCGTCTCTGGGACCCCGACTGACGTCGGTGCCCGCGAGACGCATCCGCACCTCTCTTCCTTAGCATTCGAATGCTGTATTATCCCTGAGTAACATACGCCATATTTATTACTAGAAAAAATAGGTATCCCTACTTAAACGTCAATAATGTAATACAAGGTGTAAAAATCGCTTATAATATATATATATATATATATATATATATAGATAGATAGATAGATAGATAACACTTTATTGTACACCATTACTTAAACGTCAATAATGTAATCCAAGGTGTAAAAAATTAGCCATAAAATGTCTTTCATCGCTTATAATATATATATAATAACAGCCCATGAATGTCCCACTGCTGGACTCGAGGCTCCCATTATAGGGGAATAGACAGTATACCCACCACGCTTATCCAAGGCGGCTTGGCAGGTTAGACACATCGGTTATCTCGATGTACAGGTTGCATCACGATGTTTTCCTTCACCGTTGTTGTTAGCGCGTGGTAATTGTAACAATATGCACATTAGGTCAGAAAGCTGCCTAAGTGGTTCATGCGTTCCGGCCAGGATCGAATCCACGCCCTTTGAGTTCCGGACGCGTGCGCTAGCCATTACGCTACCACGACTTCATCGCTTGCGTTGTGGAAATTATTGACGATAGAACAAAAAACTATTCTACAATATTAAAGAATATATTACCGACTATTGTAGTTATGTCACTATAACTACTTTATTACATTTTAAAAGTTGATAGAGTGCTAACCAAAATCAGACCATATATCCATAACTATGTATTAATCCTTTTCCCAATAAATATTTATAAATTTGCTTGGAAAACACAATTTGTCCACAAATAGCTATGTCTGATTAACAGAATATAATTTTGCTAATACATTTATTATAATAACTTATGTATTTTTGTATATATATGACTATGTATATTATGTATTTGTATATTCATTTCTTAAACTAGTTTCGAGTATTTATGTATCTATTGCCTTTTTCCTGCGCCACCTATTATATCGCCTGATTCAATTTTTTTTCATTTAGGTTGCCTGGAAGAGATCCCTTTGAGCGATAAGGCCGCCTGTTGTATTGCCTTGAAAAATATTGTAAATATGGTCTGTTTTTGTAATTGTATATTTTGGTGTGCAATAAAGTGTTATCTTTCTCTCTCACTCTAAATAATTTCGTATTCAAGACTGTTTCAATACCTGTGGATTACTTTTAGAATTATTCAAATCGGACATTCCACTCAAAACAAATTACGAATTAAAAAATGTGAATTTAAACAAAATACTTGACGCTGGAATCGGGTTCTAGGATTTTGATGGAATTTTATGTATGTTTGAGTGGGTCCCGGGATGGTTTATATTCATAATTAGACCCGGTCGATGGCACTGCAATTGATTCGAGATTTTAATTTTTTTTATCGGTATCTCTAGTAACCCATAAAATAAGTGTAGCTTATTTAGCTGGGGAATATACTATGTGTGTGTCTGCCGTTATATTATATAATAGTGTATATAAAAAGTGGTGGTAGCGTAATTAATGGCTAGTGCACGCGTCCCAAACTCAAAAGGCGCGGGTTCAAATCCTGTCCGGAACGCATGCATCCCTTAGGCAGTTTTCTGACCTAATGTGCATATTGTTACAATTACCACGTGCACATTTAGATAAACGATGTGTCAAACCTGCCAAGCCGCGTTAGACAAGCGTGCGGGAAATACTGTCCGTTCCCTTGTAGTGGGAGGCACGAGCCCAGCAGTGGGACGTTTATGGGCTGTTATTACTTATATATATTTATTCTCCTGGAAGTATGTCGACAAGGTGTTATTAACTAATATTAGTACAATTTTATAATTTATTGATAAAATCGGAAACTGTAGATAATATATTGCAGGAGTTCAGCAGACAGACAGACGGCCCATTTGATGGAAAGCGGTTACCATCGCCTATGGACATTTGCAACACCAAAGGTGCTACAAATGCGCTGCTGCTCTCTTAGGGGAGACTGGAACCTAGTCACTAATGCCGGAACACAACTCAAGGTTGTTATGGCGACATACTTTAGATCAGAGGTGGTAGCCATCCAGTCGGGTAAATGCCCTACCACCTGGCTGTGGGTTGTTTTGTCGCCTCTTACGACAGACCGCCCGGCCGCAGGAAATAAAAATAGAAAAGGTAAAAAAAATATACAAATAATATATATATAGGTCCCAAATCACTATCGGTTGGGAACGTGCCCAAAATGCTGGCTGCATTACCGCGCTGGATGGCAAAGCCGAAGTTCTTTTTCTTATTGAAGCAGGGGGAATACATTTCGTACACTACCAGTCCTTCGTGGGGGTTAGACTTTACGCGGCGAGACTAAGCTCCGCACGGCTTGTGTGAAACTCTGGTACAGTCGTTCCCAAATACACCACTAAGCTTGAACCTGCCTCCCATGTGTCCGCGCTTGTGGTTGGAACAACTTGAGACTTAGGACGAAGTTACACCCATGTTCATCCGCGCATCAAGGCTTGAGAACACCCCGGGTAGCAGGGTAAACTCACTTTACCAACAGAGGTTTGGTTCAACCGCATCCCCAGATGCAAGTGTACACCTGTGAATCAATCATTTTGCCCCAAGTAGAAGCCAACCTTTTGGTCACGTGAAACTTCTATCAAGCGAGATTATAGGTTTCGATAAAACCGATAGGCTTCGGAAACCCGTGACCAGGAGACTCGGAAGGCTTCGACACCGAACACCACAAAACATGTATCAATTTCATAATTAAATTACCACTAATATTAATTATATTAATTAACATACAACATTCCTCTAGTTCTCCAATTATTTGAATTTATGTTACTGTTAACATAAAACACCCAACGTAAATCACTTATATATAAGTTTAATGTAAATTAGGTATGAAAAATTCAAGTTATATAAGATTTTGCTCACCTTGACACTGGAAGCCTTGTTTGCCGAAACCCCTGTAACAAAGAATTTAACAAATTAGCGTGTTTAATAAATTAAAACAAAACTGTACAGTTTGGTTAATCGTATTAGTAGACGTGAGAATGTTATCATAAATAAAAAGCTAATAACGTGACTTTTAATTATAGTAACAGAATACTAGGATGCTAAAAGCCCAATAAAAACGTACTGTTGTAAACAAGTTACAATTCCGATCGGCTTTTCTTTTCTGCAATAAAATGCAGACTAAAAAATATTTGCAACTACATACCAGACCTTGTGTACAGTCGCGGAATGAAGAGGTTCATCACCTTAAAGTCGACTTTTGCTTGCATGAGTACAAGACACAGTACTGCCAACATTTTAAAAAATGTTACGTTTTTTACGTTTATAAAATATAGAAACATGAAAAAGATAATTGAAATGTTGATAATGACAGTTTTGTAATATAAATAATTAAATAAAACTGCATTATTTTTCCAAAATTAGAGAAATTTTCCCTTCCATATAATTTCTTTCCTTTGATTGACAATGTCACGTCCACATATCGCCCCCCAAGGACCTTCTAGTCCTTCAAACTACCCCCAATAGTAGTAACAAAAGGAAATACTAATTAAACTATAATGAATTATTAAATAATGTAACATTCATGACCAAAATACATTGTGGACTGTATTATTATTAATCCAAAAATAAATAACCATCTTCAAAACGCATTCACTTTAAACAAACGAAGAAAGAAAGAAAAAATAACCTAAATCCTTATAATAAAATAATCATTGTAATTAGAAGACTCTTAAATATCACTTTCAGTAATAGGTAACAAACATAGCTTGGAAGTTGGACGTTGAATAAAAGTGTTTTTATAACGCAGAGTTACTACTCGAGTAAGATTATCATTCCCTGGATGTAAGTTATCTATTCTACCATAAAGCCATTTAGAAGCCGGTAAGTTATCCTCTCGAACTAACACCACATCGCCTACTTTCATATCTGGAATTTTGATATTCCATTTATGCCTCTGAAAAAAATTGGTCAAATACTCTTTTGACCATCTACGCCAAAAATTTTGTAGCATTGTTGTGTAAGTTGCCACCGACGTAAATTATTTACTGAGCGTATTTCGAAATTTTGATCAGGAGCTACTAATAAGGATTCACCGACCAAAAAATGCCCGGGAGTCAATGGAGTAGAATCAATGTCAATGGTCTAGTGTATTTAAAATCGACAATGGACGTGAATTTAAGCATGCTTCTATTTGAGCCAGTATAGTAGTTAGTTCTTCATAAGTAAGAGTAGTATCACCAATCACTCTGCGCAGATGATGTTTTGTGCTCTTTATCCCTGCTTCCCATAATCCTCCAAAATTAGGAGCATGAGGGGGGATAAAATGCCATTCGGTGCCATTATTTGTTAATGAAGCAGCAACTTCTTTAGAAAATATAGACTGTTCAACTGAAAATAAACGCCTGAGTTCTCGTGAAGCACCAACAAAGTTCCATTGTCGCTCCATATGTGATTACAGCGACCCCTCCGAGCTATAAAACGTTTAAATCCAGCTAAAAATCCCTCAGTAGATAGATCGGATATGGCTTCAATATGTACTGCTCGAGTAGCCATACATATAAACAAACATATGTAGCCCTTGTAAGATTTGTGACCTCTTCCCTTGGAGACTCTTATGTTAATGAGTCCCGCATAATCTACGCCTGTGTTGGGCAAATGGTTTGTCTGGATTAACTCGACAAGCAGGTAACTGACCCATTAGTTGAGTTCGAACAGTGGCTGCATATCTAATACATACAATGCAGTTATGAATATAGCTTCTAACTACATTTTTTAATTTAGTTACGCAATATTTGGTTCTCACAAAATTACATGTCGATTGATGACCACCATGCATAGTTTTTTCATATGCATTAGACACTATCAGCATTGCCAATCTCGATTGTCCAGATATAATTATAGGATGCTTACTAAAATCAGGTATGTCTGCATTATTAATTCGACCACCAACCCTTAAAACACCACACACATCAATAAATGGATTTAAAGTTATCAGTTTACTGTTCCTTTTAATATCACTGTGTTTAAATATACTTTCAATATCTTCCGCAAACGTTCTAGACTGGTATCTGCGAATGCAACAAACAAGAGCATCTTGAAGTTCTTTAGCTGTGAGATAAGGTAGAGGTTTATCTAAATTTGAAGTTCCAGGGCTTTTCAGTTTGAGAAATCTTCGACAAAATGCAACGATTCGAATAACTTTTTGTAAAGATGAAAATTTAGCACATATATCATCTTCATAATCATCAATAAAAATGGCATAAGTTTTTATCGATTTCATTTCTAAATCAGTTTTAGTACATATAGAACTGGGCTTCACGTATTCTATTGTTCGTTTACGTAACCAACCGGGACCAAACTTCCAGAGGTCATTGTTGATTAATTCAGTTGGCGTTATACCCCGTGATGCACAATCAGCTGGATTATCTTTAGTGCCTACATATGACCACTGAGAGGATTCTAGAAGCGAAAGAATCGTGGATGTACGATTAGCAATAAAAGTTTTCCAACGGCTAGGATGTTCGCATAACCAAGCCAAAACAATAGTTGAGTTTGTCCAAGCATGTAAATTTGATTTCTCTATTTTCAAAACATTCGCTACCTCAATCATTAATTTAGTTAATAAATGGGTTCCACATAATTCGAGACGTGGAATAGATATCTGTTTAATCGGAGCTACTTTAGTTTTAGCAGTAATTAAATGAGAGTCAATTGTACCCATTGTACTAATACATCGAAGATACACAACAGCAGAATAAGATGTATTAGACGCATCACTAAACCCATGTAATTCAACTTGATTATCATTTTTTGTAGTGTGAATCCATCTCGGAATACTAAAATCAGTTAATTTACCCAATTCCTTTCGAAAATCCTTCCATTCCTTCAACAGATCTTGCGGTACTTTATCGTCCCAAGTTAAACCAGTTAACCATAATTTTTGTATAAATACTTTAGCCGTTATTATACATGGTGCTACCCACCCTTGAGGGTCATACAAACGACATATTTCCGCTATAATTTGTCTTTAAGTTTCGGGTTCAGATATTGAAGACTGTGTCTTCATTTTTATTGTATAAAAATAAATTCATCAGTCCGACGATTCCAAGTAAGTCCAAGAATTTTAGTTAACTCGTCTTCCTTTATTACACTCTTATTATCTTCTTCATGATTTGCCGTTGATAATCTCATTAGTTCTTCCACGTTACTAGCCCATTTTTGTAACTTGAACCCGCCCCTTTCCATTAACCAATTCATTTCCTTATATAACTGAATAACTTCCTCTTTGGATTGACAACCAGTCATAAGGTCATCCATATAAAAGTCAGATTGAACTTTGTTTGCAGCTAGAGGGAAGTTGTGACCTTCATCTATTGCTACTTGTTGTAAGGCTTTGACAGCTAAATACGGTGCGCAAGCAGTACCAAAGGTTACAGTTAAAAGTCTATAATCCTTAATTTCGCAATCAGTATTATCACGCCAAACTATTCTTTGATAGTCAACATGTTTCGACGCAACCCTTACTTGCCTATACATTTTAATAATATCGGCCGTTAGACATATAGGATGTAAACGCCATCGCATAATAATATGTCGTAGCTCTGATTGCAAACGTGGACCCACCATTAAGGTGTCATTTAAAGAAACCCCATTAGCACTACGTTCTGAAGCATTAAATACTACTCTTGTTTTTGTAGTAGTTCTATCTGCTCTAATTACAGCATGATGTGGTAACCATATCTTTTTTTTTGTTTTTCGAGATATATCCCCTTAATTTGCTCCATGTGACCTAGTGATATATATTTATTTAATACTTCTGCGTAATCTCTTTTATATTCTCAATTTTTTGCTAATCGTTTTTCCAAGCTCCATAATCTTTTGACTGCTACCCTTCTAGTATCTCCATATGTATTGTCATTATTTGAATTATTACGGAAAGGTAGTTCCACAACATAGCATCCATATTCATCCCTAGTAGTAGTAGCAGCAAAATGTTTCTCACACTCTAGTTCTTCCAGAGTCAAAATTCTTTTATCCGTCAAATTAGGTTCAGCTTCTAATTCCCAAAAATTTTGAGTAATTCATTATCGTCGAGTCTAACATGCATGTTTACAATTATATTAAGATATCCAACTTCTGTTTTACTGATATTACCAACTTGTCCTGACAAAACCCATCCAAAGACCGTAAAATTTAAGAAAGAGAAGAAGAATAAATTATCATAAATATTAAAACCAATAAGAAGGTTCTAAAATCTCTAAAGAATATTCTTAGACAAGATAGAAAGTCAAACACATTGATCTAAGTAATTTTAAACTTTAAACAAACAAATAGTTAAACATAATTTTCTGTTCTGTGACATAGTTTGAAAAGGTAACACGTGCTCGCAGAACGTTAAATTAAACAATTTGAATACTGGCGAACATTTTTATATCACGACTGTACATAGGCGGATCTCCAATAGAAAAAAATAGCTTAGGACCCCCCAAAGGAAGGGGTCCTAATTATTTTTTATAAATAACAAACCTTTCGATTCTATCAGTTGAAAATGATTTGAGAAGATTAATTTTAAACGATAAAGCAAACCGCGAATGTGTCAGTAAAGTGTAGAAGACAAGATTCTAAAGAAGTTTCACTTCAAAAATTGAAACAAAAATATACTATGTAGCAGATCACTGTCAACGGGGAGCGAGCCCAGAAGACTAGATGCATTGCCATGCTGTATGGCAATACTTATACTTATATAGACATTATATTTAATAATTTAGACACTATATGCTTATACAGATACAGTTGGAAATGTTTTTGTCAATACCTATAAATTTCGTGTTTTAAAGCTTAAATATATTATAACGATATATAGGCAATACATGAAATGTGACGTCACAAAATTTAGAGTCCCTCCCACCCCTTGTCACGCTTTGTGTCACTTCTACTGCGTGTGAATTGTACACACACCCAAAATAAATATTTTTTTAAGGTTATGTCCAAAACGTTACGCTATGTTAGAAGTTTAGAATATTTAGACAGCTCCAAAAAACCACGACCGCCCTTGCTTGTGTAACATAAATTATGAACTAATTAAAATGACTAAACTAACCTATTGCGACCTTCAAGAGGCATATTAAAACATCCCAAGGGATCATTAAATATTAGCTAGAGTTACTTTGTTTATTTTGCACGAGAGAAACTCAAGTAACCGAGAGAAGCTTTGGACAAATTAATTCATTCATAAATATTGATATGTTTGCCAAAATAACACGTACCACGTAAATACATAGTACCGCGCACTAATTTACATATTGTTCTTAAACCATAAGATTACATTTTCAATTCTTTTACTACTAGTTTTTTCTAGCGGCTTCGAGCACGTTAATGTAAATTTTGTCAATGATTTCGGGTTGTGCTATTCCTTGGGAACCTAACATTTTTTCGTGTATAAAATCAAATTCAAAAGTTTTTATTCAAAATAAGTTCCACTGTAGATCACTTTTTGAAGGTCAATACATATAAGTTAAAATTTTATTTTACTTCTTAGTCTATGTACACCGCTTCGCAACGTGTTAATATTGCTATTAAGGAGGAGAAGTGCCAAGAAACTCTCCAGCAACACGTCTAGCTAAAAATTGATTAACTCAGTTTTTTTTTTTAAATCAATTTTATATTTAAATGTTTTCGAATAATTAATGGCTTTGTAGCAAACAGTGCATACTCGGTAAGACAAAGACACAATAAAAGGAAATAAAAATATTATTATACTCATAATAATGATATGACGTACTCAAATTTTATACTGCAACATCTCCATAATTTCCTTACATGCTTGGCAAGATGAAAATGTTATACAAAATATAGTATAAGAGGTTGGAGTGAGCTGCTGTGTAAATGATATTTTGTCATTTAAGTATTCTTCAATAGTGTAGTATCCCTTTTTTTTGCAAGATACTTTTTAATTTGGTTTTAAATTTAGTGAAAGGCAGATCTAACATTTCATTCGGAATCTTATTGAAGAAGCGTATACCAATCCCCGAGTATGAGGACAATACTTTTTGCAATCTAAAAGATGGCAATATCAGTCTAATTACTATGCCTAGTGTTGAAATTGTCAATATCCTTATATTGTTTGTGTGTAAAATTACTATATGCCATTTTTTTGTTAACACTGGTGAAATGCATTTCTCAATGCATGACGAGGGGCATGTGAGACTCATGACGGCCGGTGCTACACACAAACCTTTGATGATGGAAGGAGTTGGAGTTGCAAGCACCGACCGCCAGCCTACCCACTAAACTTTCTAGCGTCTCTCCGCATCGTAATGAGGCGCCACGGGACCGTAGTCATAGGTATGTCTGCCGTATCGCCTTGATGCGTTTCAAGCCACCCTGAACAAATACATCGTCATGAAAACCTGTCCTTGCCTGCATGCCTGTTTTCTGGCTGTATCTGAAGTAGGTACTTAAGACTTTGCGGGCATAGATAGGTAATAGTTTCAATTTTATATTTAATTGATTTGTGATTATGTTTGGTTGTAGGCAAACTGGCAAATAGGTTCTATTGATGGCAAGTAGTTACCGTCACCCATGAACATCTGCACCACTAAGGGAGCCGATGCGTTGCCTGCCCCGTTGAGACTATAAATATCTGTTTACGCTCTTTTTGAAGAGCCCCATATTGTAGCGCTCAGGGAAAACCGCAGAAGGGAGTTTAGTAGCGTAGTTAGCTCACGTATGGCACGAAGGAGCGTGCTACGCGCACAGTGGACGACTTCCAAATGTCGAGGAGGTGTGGATGAACTCTCTAAGCATTCATTTAAATAGCTCATCAGACTACTCCCCGTTGCACAGACGGTAGAACTCTCTTATAGCGCCAAATCTCTTCTAAGATCTAAAAGCTCTAAGCCATATGTAAAGTTGGGATCGATAATTCGGGCCACTCGGCGCTGGAAGATATCAAGTGGGAGCAGCTGGTACTAAGCTGCCCTAACCCAGAGATGGGAGCAGTACTCCACATGGGGCGGACTTGTGTTTTATATAATAAAAGCCAAAGTTCCGGTGTGAAGTACTGCTTAGCTCTGTTGAGCATCCTAATTTTTTATCTTTGCTTTGCTCTCCGAATGATTCTGAAATTGCACTTGATTACAATTGATAGACGCGTTGGTTCGATCTGCAGTCTACGGTATACGCAACGTTGTTCTCCAGCCTTTAACCATACCGAACATTAACTAAAGCAGTTCCACATAAAACTATAATATTATACTATCGTGGCTGCGTCTAGCGATTTTATCGCTCAGTCGTGTCGCCGCTTCATCCGGCCGGTGTCGCCGCGACGCGCTCAAAGCCCGTCACTTTTCACTACATAATGTTGGTACAATACTTCAGTTGTTATTGTCTATACATACATCAAGCTCCATGCGAGCGGTTTAGTTGCTGTAATCTATAGACAATTTTACATCGTCTCTAATTTTCCTAATGTTACTCTTCGTTTATTTTAGGTATGCCGATTTCCATTGTAACAAGTAGGAAAGTAGTGAGGGAAGTGGACAGCACGAATATCAAATCTTCTATATTTCGATACTAATATTATAAATGCGAAAGTTTGGATGAATGTTTGTTGCTCAATAACATCAGAACGGCTGAACGGAATTGGATGAAAGTTGGCACAGAGATATATTCAACGGTGGCCTCTGTAGTTGAGCGGGCTAAGCCTTTGCCGGCCTACCTCACTGTAACGCAGAGGCTCCGAGTTCGATTCATGGTATGGTAAATTTCGGAAACGAATTTTCTCCGTTATTTACTATGGTCTAGGTGTATGGGAACGGCCCTAGAGTAGTCTGTTATATATTACCCACGACAGAAAAGTAACTTGCTTAATTTGGAGATCTACAATATGTGTTTTATCTACCGAGAAAAAAAGATACATGACTATGATAACAAAGACGTTTAGACGGACAGACAGCTATGATGATTTCAGAAATCTCTGTTATGCTAAAATGGCTCCCTAAACATGCTGCTTCTGTAAATTTAAAAAATGACTAAAATGACAGCTACAACTGACCTTTTTTTTCTGTTGCGTGTTTGGAGCATCGTGTTGTAGTATGGCTCATTCTGAAGTGAGTTGTGCGAGTTAAATCAACGACTCACACAAGTCACTTATGAATGAACCATACTACAACACTATCCAAGCTTGCAACATAAAAAATCTGGTCGCAGCTGTCATTTTAGTCAAGGTAATTAAACATCAGAGTATAGGTAAAAGTCCATAGCTCCATCTTCAACCGTATCATCGTCTGACATTAGGCGTGATCATAATCAAACGCGAACCTGTTTCTCATAAAATAACAATAACAAAAAACGAAGATTTGAAGATTGAAAAACATTCGTACATACATCAGTTTGCGCCGTTTAATCACCAGCGGGTGCCATCGTCGCTTCTATATCGGCTCTCTCGGCTCGTTGGACCGTGAAATTGGCGCAACGCCCCCTATCGGTCGCCAGGGGCGAACTAGGGTTTGTACTTTCTTAGAGAAATCTCATAAAAAGAAAACTTTCAAAGGTAAAAATATGACTTTATCGCTTACCAAATAAACAATTACAAAAACTATACGATTACAATATTGTCATGGTTAAAACAATAGGAGTCTTTCGCTCAAAGAATATTTTAAACTTATGTAGCGATGTAGGTGGTGCAGTGCTCTGCGTGTATTTAAGTTATTTACTATCTAATGCTTCAGATAGTAAATAACTTAAATTGTTATGTTTTTTATATACATATAGAAGTTGTTATAAAATTACTTTTCTATGAATCAAACAACAACAAACAAAGAAACAAAAAATATTGTTACCATCGCGTAAATGACTACTATACTTGAGCGGATAGCCAGGAGGCTGGTTGGTAACGACCATCTTTTCGAAGACAACACTCAAAGTCTAGAAAATCGACGCAGGGTTACCAGCTTGTCGGTTTTCTATCGGATACATTTTGGAGAGTGTGCAGCTGAGCTCTTCCATCTGATCCCGCCATCTCCCTTCCATCATCGGACAACCAGACGCACCGGCATACGGCACCGATATATGGTGGATTTTCCACCTATAAGAACGAAGCGCTTTGCATCTAGCTTCATCATACGTACCGCAAAGGAGTGGAACTCATTGCCGGAGTCTGTTTTGCTTATAACTGGGGGTCTTCAAGTCCCGTGGTGAATAAGTACTGTCTAGGTAAGCGTGACCATTCTAGATCATATCTTTGCTCGACATAGAGCGAGATCGTGGTCAAACGCGAACCTATACTACTTTAAAAAAAAAACTCAGAATTCATACTACGACAATTTTTCATAGATACCTTACATGTTATGCAAAATATAAACATCATACAGAAGACAGTATAAAAGGCTGGAGCAATCAGATATGTAAATAAAGTATATCTCCTCTCTCTCCTCTGCTACTCCTCCTCTCCGTTTCCCATTCCCGTTATCCCGTCCCTCATATTAGACATGCGCAAATCATGTCCTGGGGGAGATTGAACATGGAACGATTCACTTCCCTATCGGAACCATGTCCGACTATCCACTAGTTCTATACCTAATACCTATATATAACTAGTTCCACTAGTTCAGGCGTTTGGTTTCGGTCCATGTCTTGCAATCAGTGTCCATAATTAAATAGGTCCCTACAGTTCCTCGGTTTAATTGAAATGCATAGCAAAGTACGCAATTTATATATTCTTAAAACTAAAATCATCAGTTGATTTACCTTCATAGTTTGCAGGCTTAGGACTGCCAACCAAGAGATCAAAGTTAAAGTTAAATTTACCAACTATACTCGTATTTGCTCGGTTTGAGAGGGCTCGGTCATTGTCGGTCGGTCATGTGGAACTATTTCATTTGTCACCTCCGATTGGACCGATATCTTTCCAATGGTGATCCTAGTTCCTAGAACTATTACGATACGGAACTACATATCTCTTCTACCTCATAACATTCCATCCAAAGGGTGGCAACACATTGCTTCTCCCCTGGTATTGCAAATGTCTATAGTCTATAGGCGATATTAGCCACTTTTCAATACGTGGTTCGTCTTCTTGTGGGCCAGCTTGTTATGAAAAAAAACAAGCCCCCAAACACGCGCCTCATCGTGCGGCCGACTGCCAGCGTGAGGGTATGGCAAGACTGCCATGTCTGCTACTTTCTCAGCGCACTACACTTTAAACTTAAACTAACGAGTAAAATTTTATGTGACTTGACGCTACGGCGTTTACAAACGTATGGGCCGCGCTGAGAGGCTCCGTGGTGTTAAATACTCGGCAGTAGGGATTGACTGTGGGCGAGGCCTTTTAGAGTATTCGACCAATAAATACTGTATGAGCAGCGTTTGGACGCGAAGATGACCAAATATGGTCCGAAAATTAACATTTTGTAGAACAATGTGACAGAATGGACAGGAAGGTAAAATAGCGCTTGTCAAAGATGAAACACGCAGAGCGTGCGAATCACTACGTGACAAGCTTTAGAATTAAAACACCGTGTGTGTGCAGTTCACACGTAGTAGAAGTGAAACAAAATGTGACAAAGGGTGGGAGGGATTCTAAATTTCGTGACGTCACATTTCATATATTATATTGTTATAGTGTATTTAAGCTTTATAACACGAAATTTGAACTATTAACGAAAATCTTGAAAACATTTCGAATTCTGTCTGTATGAGGATAGTGTAAATTATTATATATAATGTATTCTATTTCATTCTTTCCCAGGCTTAGTCCTATAGATTAATGACGTTCATCTCTTTTTAGTATCGCTTTTCCGTTTCATCCAGTTTCAAATCACGATTATAAAGAATAAAAAACTTCAATATAAAAATAAAGCAGTCGATTCCGTAGAATTTATCATTGGCTTCCAATATCCAAATAATCCGCCCCAGCATTCTGCGAGTCGTTGTTAATAATCTAATAACCTCAAACCCGTTGTATTCCAACCGTTTTTAGGAAATTCCGACTGATTTTTGTAAATTCCAATCTGAATCCACACCGTTTCCCCTTCGGAATTTCGACGTTGGCAACACAATGAAATTTGGGGTGAATAACTCTGATTCTATGGTCATGCATACATTTTTTTTTTAAATGAGGTGAATAAGCGAAATAAAGAACGCTGGGACTTTGAATTTTTAGTCATTTGACAAGCAATGGAGTTTTTGGCGGGAACTAAAAGGGAACATTCTACTCTCTTTATAGCAAAGGCAGTACTTGCAAATGGCGGTTTTGATTAAAACGTGGTAAACATATTTTTTGATATTTAAACGATGTTCATGTTATGTAACGTTTTAGGGTATCTAAAAAACAATAAAAAAAATTATGCTTTACGTATAGATGAGCGCTTTGGCATACAATTTCTGCAAAAAGCGAAAAACCCAAGAATGACGATTATTGCAAGTGCAATTAGTAGGGCATTATTGTACTGTGCAATTTTTTTTTGCAAGGTTTTATAAAAATGTGTCAATTTACTGTATAATAAACATTCATAACGGCGCAAATATGGAACCTTAGGAAGGGGTTAACTATATGTGCCGTTGTTTAGAGTTGAAACGGTCAGTGGGCGGGCGCCATCGGAAAAGAGTTTCTTCAAAGAAATTTGCAAGAAACTCTTTGCATGGCTGGCTCATATTTCGCCCAACGAATAAGCATTGCCATACAGCGCGACAATGCAGCCTTCTGCGCGCGCTCCCCTCTAGCAGCTATTTCTTACATAGCCTTATTACCTAGTTGGTTACGTTTCAAATTCAAATTCAAAGGTTATTCCAAATAACTTCCACTGGAAAACACTTTTCGAAAGTCATATATATTAGCTAAAATTTAATTTTACTTCCTAATCTATCTACACCGCTTCGCAATGTGTTATTGCTGTTAAGGTGAAGAGGCGGCAAGAACTCCCCATTAACACGTCTAGCTAAAAATTTACTAACTCAAACTTTCTTTTTAAATAAATTTTATACAGAAATATGTTACACAATTACTTTTCGAAGAATTAATGGAGTTGTAGCAAACAGTGCATACTCAGTAATACAAAGACGCAATAAAAGGAATGAAAAATGATATAATTATAATAATGACATGACGTACTAAAATTTTATACTGCAACATATCTCCATAAATTACTTACATGCTTGGCAAGATAAAAAACGTTATACAAAATCTAGTATAAGAGGCTGGAGCGAGCTGCTATGTAAATGAAGTTTTGTAATTTAAGTATTCTTTACTAGTGTAGTATCCCTTTTTTTAGCAAGATACTTTTTAATTTGGTTTTAAATTTAGTGAAAGGCAGATCCAACATTTCATTCGGAATCTTATTGAAGAAGCGTTGGCAGCGTCCCGTAACCTGAAGATTCCTAGCACCCACCTCCCGTGTTACCGCGACCGCTGCCGTAGCCGGGAATAGCGGGGCCACCCGGAACCGAGGGCCGTGGTTAATTTTTGCGTGTCATACTGAAAATGCCATAGTCAACATGCTTGGCATGCGGGTTGGTGACCCCAGCGCCGGCTTACTCGCATCGGATACGCTGCTGCCCGACTCCGATCAGGGGATTTATGTAAGCCGGTTTTTTATGGTTATACCGCCATCGGTCGCCAGAGCGTCGGTAGTTGGTGGCAGGAGGGACCGCGGACAGGAGAGGTTAAGGTTTGGGTTGCTAGATGAATACACCCTTAGACGGGAGAGCGGGATATGTAGCGTAAACTTGGGGAGGTCTACGTCCAGCCGTGGACAGAGACTGGCTGAAGAAGAATTACCTACTTAAATGATAACTTAGTCGTATTTTTTAAATTCGATTTATTTAATGCGTAATTGGGTATTTACAAAGGTGTTAAGCTTAGTGTAGTACAGTTCTCCAAATTCTGCCTTTCTACATGCATATATGCAAATATCCTGTATATATTTGTATGTTATAATGTATGTACCTAATTATTTATTTCATAAATTGTCAATCAATAAATTATTAAATTGTCTATTAAGCTTCAACGATATCAATTAAAGTAATTAATAACATAGAGTTAAGGTTCATAATATCTTGTGTATACTTATATAGATACATAAAGGTGCCTAATTCATAAAAATCTTTGTTACAATTCTGTCATTTAAGTATTCATTTATACAGTTACGAGTCGCGAGACTCGAATTAAAATGCCGTTAGAATTACTATAAAGTTTATTAGAACTATACAAACACGTATGACACAGGTACAAATATAACCGAACACAACAAGTTCAAACGTAATGCAGAAGGTCGTAATTCAATAAAAAGCACAAAGTCCATCACTTATTAGATTCTCAATTGTAGTACACACGTCTTGCTTCGCTCGTGGTTATCGCTCGACTCACTGCTCCCTCAATCGGGTCATTGCTTTATACTGCACAAATGCAATATGTCAAATAAGGCAGCGTGGACCGAATTTCCTAGAATCGTAATCCGCACACCTGGCTACTTATGCCTGCAAGTGGCCATAAACGAGTACAATAGGCTGTTCTCCACAATAATCAATAAATAAGTGAACAAAAGAAGACAATCATAAAAGAAAGATTACAATTAGTTCAAATGCCGACGGGTAATAAAATATGTTTTATTACCGGTCGTTGTCGTCATATCTATATATGCAGGTGAATTTTGTTTTCGTCGGAATTTAAGTTGTAACAATACTATAACTAGCCGTGCGCGCGACTTCGTCCACGTGGATTATTTTTCGCGGAATCCTAAAACAAAGAAGTAGCTTAAGTTACTCCTTACAACATCAACTATCTGCCAGTGAAAGTCCCGTCAAAATCGGTCTAGCCATTTTAGACATTAGCCGGAATTAGAAAGATATTTCGAGATTTTTTGATATAAGTGCCGTATATACTTTCACACGCATTTCGTAAAAAGCTGTCATTTTGTCAGTACAAACAGACACTTCAATTTTATTTATCTGTGTGTATGTATGTAAAGTTATCATCTAAACTTTGTTTATATAAACTAACTAGCTGTGCCCGCGACGTCGTCCGCGTGGAATTTGTTTCCAAACCCCCCGATTTTGAAACATTCTTCATTGGTGCTCCGCTCCTATTGGTCTTAGCGTGATGATATAATAGCCTTTCTCGATAAATGGGCTATCTAACACTGAAAGAATTTTTCAAATCAGACCAGTAGTTCCTGAGATTAGCGCGTTCAATCAAACAAACAAACTCTTCAGCTTTATAACTATATTAGTATAAGATGAGATAAGATATGTCTTATCGGTTAACATCTTTTTTACACGTTTCCTATTCAATTGTATATTTTAAGTTAGAATTAGTTTCCATTTATGTTTATTGCTTATTGTTTTTGAACATTAATTGTAGGATATTGATAATAATAATAATAGCAGTCCATAAACGTCCCACTGCTGGGCTCGGGCCTCCCACTATTGGGGAACGGACAGTACCCGTCCCGCTTATCCAAGGCGGCTTGGCGGGTTTGACACATTGTTGTTACAACTCCGTTGATTGGCGTCAGTCGAAGCCCTACAGTTCGGCTGAGTTATACGAAGACTTAATATCACCACACTTATTAATACTTTGCCTTTTACTTGATTTGGTACAAAAGGATGATTAAAAATAAAAAAAATTTATCCATGCAAGAACGGAGAAAATAAATATAATTTCTTGTAGCATAGCGGCTTGTCGCAAGACGCGACAAAACAACTCACAGTCAAGTGGTAGGGTATTTGCCCGTCCGGATGACTACAACCCCTTGGCTAGAACATGCCGCCATAACAAACTTGAGTTGTGTTCCGGCATTAGTAGCCGGGCTCCAATGTCTTTAAAGAGCGGCAGCACATTGATAGCACCTTTGGTGTTACAAATGTCATTGGCGTTGGTAATGGTTTTTATCAGGTGGGCTCTCTACCTGTCTGCTGAATTCGTGCACTAAAAAAAATAGTTAAAAACCGAAATAAGAATGATAAGTCGACAATTTACACGAGTAAAGCCCAGAGGTGGATCTAGTATAATATTCTTTACGTTTTTCCCCGAATAAAATAAAATAATAAAAAGAACGATTAATTAATATGTCTGTTTAACCACCTACGCGCGCTCAAACATGAAAGCAAAATAAAATGGAGAACATTACGTATTATTTAATTCACCCACGCTCCTTTATATATTTAAGCGCAAAAAAATCAGGTTGATCATTATTACGATTAATTATTACTTATTATTATTATTATTTCAATTAGAACCATTATTATCTAAAATATTTATAGCATATTATATATAAACATAGGTCAGAGGCGACCAACCTGTCCCAAATTATTGCGTTTCATACAAAGATTTTTTTAAAGTTAGTAACACAGCGACCTTCTTGCGATTCATACTTATAATAAATATATAGGGGTGTTGAGTTTGTACAATGAATATAAAAATAAGAAAGCATAATTATTTAACGGACCAGCAAATTTCGAAAACGCAACTTATAGAATCTTTGTCTCTTTTTCTGTTAAAGCATCATGTGAAAACTACATAACGGACTTAAATGAAACTCGAGACACAACTAGCTTACATCCCGGATCGACACTTAGGATATTTTTTATTCCGATAATTGACGTCGTTTCCTTGAGATCGATGAATATAGCGAAAAGGTTTCGCTGCGATCACATTTTTTCGGTGCTGTTATAGCAATTCACTAACAAATACATCTTTGTCACGGCAACAACGCGAACGAATATTCGCTTATACATACTAGTTAATAAATAAAACTAAAAAAAATCGT
The DNA here is from genome assembly GCA_039645545.1 of Dendrolimus houi. Taxonomy (NCBI): domain Eukaryota; kingdom Metazoa; phylum Arthropoda; class Insecta; order Lepidoptera; family Lasiocampidae; genus Dendrolimus; species Dendrolimus houi. Next base: position 19,792,508 of record CM077122.1, read on the forward strand.
TTATCCAGGACGATCCTGAAGCACAGTCGATCCCGGCTGAAACTAGTTATAGTGCAGCCACTGGACATTGCCATTTTAAAAGGCATCTTCTCAATATAGGTGTCACTGACAGCCCCCTGTGCAGAGCTTGCCTGGAGACAGAAGAAACAACCACCCATGTCCTGCTTTTTTATTGCAGGAGTTCAGCAGACAGGCAGACGGCCCACTTGATACAAAGGGGTTACCATCGCCTATGGACATTGCAACATCAAAGGTGCTACAAATGCGCTGCTGCTCTCTTAACGGAGACTGTAACCTGGTCACTAATGCCGAAACACAACTCAAGGTTGTTATGGCGGTATACTCTAGACCAGGGGTGGTACCCATCCAGTCGGGCAAATGCCCTACCACTTGGCTGTGGGGTGTTTTGTCGCCTCTTACGACAGGCCGCCCGGCCGCAGGAAATTGTATTCTTTCTCCGTTCCTGCACGGATAATGTGATATGACTAACAACTTCTCTTATTGCATTAACAAAATGTTAAGGGAGATCCCATGATCATTTGATTTGTTTACACCGTTGTAATCAAATCTATACTAATATTATAAAGAGGAAAGATTTTTGCAGAAGAAACAGAAACTAATCACTGTCTACTAATAATAAGTCATTTTTCAGATAAATGATCTTTATTTCAAACCAAACTGCAATTAAACAACGCAACGAGGATTGTTTACGTTTTAGGTATATTCGTGCATAAAACGGTCGAACTAAAGCATTTATGTTCAACACGTTTATCCATTGGTTACATTGAAACAGCGTGTTTGGCATTGTGCCAAATACCGTAGTACGAGTAGTATCGAATATCCGAAGATGAATGGGATTAAAGTTTGTATGGGATGTTGAAAAAATACGCACACATTCGTACCGGTTATTCACCCCGAATATCAACCTGAGATATACTAACATTTGGGTGGAACTTTATTGGCAGAAGTTAAAGAATAGTGTTACGCCGCGTTGTTTTTATTTTCTAAGAACAAATAAAATTCAAATATATCAAAAATAGTTATAGGTTATTGCTTTTAAGTAAGTAAGAGTAGGGTAGTTGACAGTTAAGTCAACTGAGATACTTCTTGTCATGTTAAAAAACGCCACAGCCGTCCAGATTTCTTGCGAGCTCAGCAATTTGTGACGTCATATCTTCAACTGGTAAAGTAGATAGATAGATAACACTTTATTGCTCACCAAAGATACAATTTCAAAAATACACAATTACAATATTGTCATGGTAGAAACAATAGGAGGCCTTACCGCTTAAAGCAATATCTTCCAGGCAACCTAACTTAAGGAATGGTTTAACCTAATCTGGCGATGTAGGTGGTGCAGATTATTAGGTATATCATCATTAAACATACTTAAACTACATGTTTTATAAATTAAACACACATACTTAAATTACTTTATAAAGTAAATACATACAAATATATTTGTGTGTGAGGGGGGTGCGTGGTTGATAAAAATTTGGCTAATTTGAATAAAACAGATCTTCTTCGAATAAACACTTTAATCTTCTTTTAAAATACACCTTAGAAAAACCACTTCGTCTCACACACGCAATCAACCACCCTCTTCGGCTTTCGACTTACGACTCTCTGCTAACTGTTCGTTCAATTCCATCAAATCTCCACCATTTATTCATTCAATCTACACTTGCGTTCCGTTACACATCAAACATTCTTACATATATATTAAATAGTCTGTAGTATAAGAATTAGGCATAATTATTTAAGGAAAAGTAATGTTTTCTGAGTGCGTTCTTAAATGTAGGCGATGTTTTGGCCTCTCTGACAGTAAGAGGCAGCGCATTCCAAAGTCTGACAGCCTGCACAGTAAAAGAGTTATCATAAAAGGATGAAGTGTGTGCAGGTGTAGTGAGTTTAAGATACGTATGAGTGCGCAAATTGAGGGAAGTAGAAAGGCGAAGGAATACAAAACGTTCCTTAAGGTAAGGAGGACTACTAGAAATCAATAATATGTTATAAAGTACTGTGAGAATGTCAGTATTCCGGCGAAAGCGAATAGGAAGCCACTTGAGTAGCATATATCGCAGCGGCATATACTGAGCGATACAGGAACCGTTCATAGAATTATAGGAACTCGATAAGTGTACGGTACCGTGATACCGATTCTGTACTGATTCTGCACCGACAAATCACGATACCGACAAAGCTACCTTAGGAGACATTGCCAATTCATCAATGTCATTTTTTAAAAATTACAAAAACACGTACATACTATCTATTCGTGGACGTACTTCAAGAGCATTCGTGACAAAAGACAAAGTTGAAAGAAACAAAATAAATTCTCAAATTATAACTGGTCCTAGCGAAAAGCTTAATGTACCAATAAATAACGTCAGATTTTCAACACATTGTACTATTAATCGCAGCTGAGCGCGTATTCATCACGGTATGCGATGTAAAAATACACAAGTGTTACGAAATGAGACATAATAACAATGCAAATATAACATTGTCTGAGAAGAGCGAATTAAAGAAAAAAATAGTATTTCATTTCAATTTGTGATTGCTAAGTTTTAGATCTTAGTAGGTACCATCCTTTACATTCAGTCACTCGCATACCGAAATTTTTGGAGTTAACTCCTTAAGAATCGATTTTCATATAAAGCCCCCGGTATGGAAATTTTATGACGAGTGAAATTAACACAAACGTTGACTTAAAAGCGATACGTTTTTTGAAGTGAAACTTCTTTAGAATCGTGATTTGAAACTCGATGAAACGAAAAAGCGACGCTTAAAAGAGATAAACACATAAGTTGATAGGACTAAGCCTGCGAGTGAATGAGATAGAATACATTATATTTAATAATTTAAACACTATGCAGATAGAGTTGGAAATGTTTTGAAGTTTTCGTTAACACTTCAAATTTCGTGTTTTACAGCTTAAATATACTATAACGATAATATGAAATGTGACGTCACGAAATTTAGAATCCCTCCCACCCCTTGTCACACTTTGTCTCACTTCTACTGCGTATGAACTGCAACACAAACACAATTTATTTTTATTATACAATTTCAATATAACGCAATGAAATAAGACCGAACAATTTAATAATTTCAACCAGTGTAAGATACTGTATTTTGAAATTAGCAGGTTCTAGATAGTTTAATGTTTAAGGTGAAACCTCCAGCTGTGCGTCAGAGCTGACACATATTTTTTTCTTGCAAAGGTGGGTCGATAGCCAGTATCGACCCACCTCACCTAATGGACACCGGTTGCATATAAATGTTTGCAACACCAAGGGCGAAGCCAATGCTTCGCCAGGCTTGGGGATGAGATAAGAGTAGGAGTAAGTGAGCAATTGGAACTCTCTCAATCCCGTTTCCCATCGATATTTTGTGAGAGCGTGGTATTAAAATGATGGAGCCGGTCCAGCAAGCTAATCAAGATTATTACTCCCGCATGGCCGTCAGAATAAGTGTATAATGTGTTTCTCTATCAAACTTTTCCAGGAGTTTCTCGATGGTATCCTTATTATATGAACTTACTTATTCAGACGTTCAAAGTACCGCGATGCCATGATCCCTTGGGTAACATAAATTATGATTATAGCAGCGTCAAGATACAAAATCGCTGAATTTATTGCGTGTCGGGAGAATCTTGAGCCGCGAACGACCGCATTGTTGATCTCGTTTTATTACGATATCATGAGAGAGATCTTATGAAAGTATCAAAACGGATTTTTATTATATACAAATTATTGTATTATGTTTACAAAATAGGGTCTGGTTGAAAGGTAGGTACTTTTTTTATATTAAAAATGTGTGTGTGCAGTTCACACGCAGTAGGAGTGACACTACAGGGAGTATACTCACTGGTAATTCTTTTCTAACTTTTATTAATACGTGGGACACTCGGAAAGTTTTGCGAAAATAAAACAAAATGTTCTGTAGGTAAATATTTTTTAATTATTATATTTTCAAAGTACTCTCCACCAGCCTCTATACAAAGTTCATACGTCTGAACCAGTTTTCGAAACACTTTTTTCAGTCTGCCGCATACACCTCGTTTACAGCTTGCTCAAACGCTGACATCGCATCTTCCGGCGTCAAACATTGCATCCCTTTGAGCTGATTTTTTATTTTCGAGAATAAAAATAAGTCACACGGTGCTAGGTCAGGGCTGTAAGGAGATTGACGCAGGAGTTTGACCGGCGTGCTGTCCAGGAAATCCCTCGTTTTGAGCGAGGTATGGGCGGGAGCGTTGTCGTGGTGGAGCAGTAACCCGCGGAGCCCTGTGTTTGATCGCTTGTTGCTCACAACGGAGAAAACTTCTGCCAAACATTTAGTAGTATACCATTCGGCGTTGATGCTTTTTTGGTTCCGTAAAGGAATTGACATCAAGTAGCGAGTCAAATTGAATAAACTCGCGATCAAAATCCCCCCGCTTCTAGACTCCTTCATATGGTAGGCGTTGATTCGTTTTGAAACACCCAAACCGTCGATTGGCACTTCGTTTCTGGATCGTATTGATAAATCCAGGACTCGTCACCTGTAATGATGTCGTAAACACGCTTAGACGAGCCTGCTTCAAATTTGTTTATCATATCACGACACCATTCCACCCGGGCCTGCTTCTGAGCATCGGTGAGGTTGTACGGCACCCAGCGTGAAATTATCCTCCTCACGCAAAGATGCTAGTGTAGAATCTCGTGAAGGCTTCCCGATCCAATCTACAGTACGTGCTGAATCTCGTGATACCTAACTTGCCTATTGTTTCGGATTGAATTTTTCACTGCTAGCACATTTTCTTCCGTAACAGGTGTCAAAGGCGACCACTTCTTTCTTCATCCCCCAAAGTTAGTAGACCACGCTTGAATTCGTTATACCAACGATACGCGTTTGCCTTAGAAGGGCTGTCATCCATGAATGTCATTTGAAGTCTATCGTACGATTCGTCCGGTATCAGGCGACACTTGAAATCGTAAAAAATCATAGCGCGAAAATGTTCCCGGCGCAGATCCATTTTTTAATGAGACGATAAATTAAATTAGCACTCAAAAAATGTGGAGGGAAATTTTGAAATTGGAACGTACCTATTTTTAGTTATAAATATTCACATTTTCAAAATAGACAATAACTAGCCAGTCGCTCATACATAAAAACTTTTTTTACAATACTTTCTAAGTGGCCTGGTATAAATATATAATTCCTATAGCCTACATGCCTCAACATATTATAATTCAAAATAAACTTCTTAAGTATCACTTTAAATTTTTCACAGTTTTAGTCTAAAAAATATATTTATCAGTTTTATTTCGGTCCAAATGGGACCTATGTTTAATCATCGGTCTTATTGACTCTCTAATCTGTGCTGCAAAATGTAAAACTTGTATCTCAATATCTCGCAGACTTAGCCCTATAGATTTATGTGTTCGTCTCTTTTTAGTATCGCTTTTACGTTTCATCGAGTTTCAAATCACAACAGTTCTAAAGAAGTTTGACTTCAAAAACAAATAATCGGCAGACAAATACAAATGTTGTAACCATATTCCCAAAAACTAAGCATTTTACGCTTGTGTTATGGACAATATACAACGGACCACTCTGGGGCCGATCCCAGTCCATGGTAAGTAAATAACGTAAAGTACGTTTACAAAAATTACTGAGGGTTCAATTTAAAACTTATGATACAAATAAACAACGAAAAATATTTTTATCTCGAAAATTTGGCTAGTTCCGTGGTAGAAATATAAACGCTAACAAAGTTTAAATGACCCGATTATCAATTAATTTATGACCCAGAAAATATTGAACTTACACAAGAGAGGCCGCGTAGAATGTATTTATATTTCAATAAAGAATCTAATATTATAAAAGAAAATATAGTACATTTACATAATTTACAATTATAAAATTACATATAATCGAATACAATAGAAGAAAACTTATTTGTATCGTATTCTAGCCATAGTGCCTCAAGACTATAAGTAGAATACTGAGCCCAGATCACCGTCTTCTATAGGTAAGGTGCCCAGAAAACTGGCTACATTTCCTCGCTGAATCGCCATACTGATCCGTTGTCCGAGGTAAGCACCAGCCCTCTGATCACCTGAAGAGTCAATGAGGCGTTTTGATAGAGGATAATGGCCTCAGGACCCCACGGTCCAAGCGTCTCGACAGCAAGTTAACTGTCATGTAAAAAAATTTAATAAAACCTCAGCGAATTCAAAATAAAATTTTCCAGGTGAATTATTTTATTCAGACATAAATCAACGTAATTAGACTAGATCCGTGGGTTGCTACTTGTAGAATAGAAGCTTGCCGCCGGGCTACAAGTGGGTTGTTAACGTGAACAATCTATATTTGCTGAAAGCACCGCAAAAGTAATGAAAATACATTTTACTTAGGTATTTCTTCGGTCTCTCTTTCTTTTGAAGGCAACTTTTATTTGCAATGAAAATAAATCAGTCTCATTGCACTGTAACGACTAACCGTTTTAGTCGTCATATATATTAAGAAATATAATTATTTAAATAAAAAATATTGGAACGCCTCACAAAACATTCAACATCAGAATTGTATCGGGCCGCGAACTGAACACATGGTTGTAAAAGTCTCTTGATTGATAATATAAACTATATATTCTTGGAAGCCAGTCTCTTATTGAAGATCCCGGTCAGCTCGTTCACCGCTGGCCGTTACAGTACCTTATGTGCTAATATAATCAAATTGTTACACTTAAACACACCGACTCCATTCGGAGCTGTTGTGCAATTCAGTTACTAACTGAGCGAATGAGAGATATGTTTTAAAATCGGGGAATTAGCTCATTTTTATCTCTCATGCGCGAGGTACTAAAATCTAATTCGTTGACACTCATGGTTCAATGTTAGCAATGCCTGTATGTCCTCCATCACAACACAAATCCAAATACAATTTCCACAATAATAATGTAAATCGTATATTATATAACTTCAACATCAAAGGTATGAAAGTGGAAACTCAATATACATAATATGCCATATTACGTATATCTATATAGCCCGCAATCCTGTCAGTCTGTCAGTCCTGTTAGAAAGCTTTAGATTAGATAAATTATTCATACAATTTTCACTTATTGAATTGTGTTAGTATATTTATATACTAGCGGCCGTCCGCGACTTCAGTCTACTTTTGTGCTGTAAATTCGCAATAAGGACACAGGTGTCAACGACGTCTGCCCGCTTTCGTGTCGTGCAGAAAGTGATGACGCGTGTTACTGCACTCCATAACACGGCTTACAGCTGCGGCATTCCTACTTGATAGTTATCGTTATAATAGGTTGGGGAAAAAGTCTTTTCGCATATAGTATGTATGAACTTGTAATAATATCTCTTTGGCTATACCATTTGTGTCTGGCTGGTTTTGGTATCATTAAAAAGTTTTAATTTTAAAGAAGACAATTCCAAATTCAAATTAGGAAAATGTGTGATTTTTATTTGTTTTTCTTATTGTTAAAATGAGTGAATGTAATGAAGAAATTCGATACATTTTAAAATTTTACTACAAAAAAGGTAAAACTGCAACACAAGCAGCGAAAAAATTTGTGATGTTTATGGACCTAATGCAGTATATGTGAGAGTAGCGCAAATTTGGTTTAAGCGTTTTCAATCCGGAAATTTTGATATCAAAGATGCACGTCGCTCTGGTCGCCCTGTTACAGACAAAATTGATGCCATTTTTGAAAAAGTGGAGCAAGATCGGCATATTAGTAGTTGCGATGTAGCTGGAGAACTGGTAATTAACCACAAAGCGGTTTTGGCGCATTTCAAAAAACTGGGTACACAAAAAAGCCCGATATTTGGGTTCCTCATGAGCTCACTGAAAGAAACCTAATGAACCGTGTACTCATTTGTGATTATTTATTACGACGTAATGAAACCGAACCATTTTTGTAGAAACTGATAACTGGTGATGAAAAGTGGATCACGTACGACAAGAACGTGCGAAAAAGATCGTGGTCAAAGGGCGGTCAGGCTTCACAGACTGTGGCGAAACCCGGGTTAACTCGCAACAAGGTGATGCTGTGTGTATGGTGGGATTGGAAGGGCATTATTCATTATGAGCTGTTACCGCCAGGCAGGACCATCGATTCTGAACTGTACTGCGAACAACTGATGAGATTAAAGCAAAAAGTTGAGAGAAAGCGGCCGGAATTAATCAACATAAGAGTGGTGGTGGTGTGGTTTTTCACCATGATAACGCTAGACCTCACACATCTTTAGCCACTCAGCAAAAATTTCGAGAGTCTGGCAGGGAGGTGTTAATGCATCCGCCGTATAGTCCTGACCTTGCACCTTCAGATTTTCACCTGTTTCGGTCTCTACAGAATTCCTTAAGCAGTGTCAGGTTAACATCACGAGAGGACTGCCAAAACCACTTCTCGCAGTTTTTTGATCAGAAGCCCCAAAATTTTTATAGCAATGGGATCACGTCCCTACCTACAAGATGGCAAAAAGTTATCCAACTAAATGGCACCTACATACTTTAGTCAAATGTAAATAAACTTTATAAAAAATCTTTTGAATTTTTATATAAAATGCGAAGAAACTTTTCCCCAACCTAATATTTTGGCCAATTTAAAAAATATTTTGTATATTTATAAGTATCTTTATTCTGATGTATAAACTATATTACTGTATTGTTTGATCAAAATCAATTCAGCAATTTTAGCGTAAAAGAGTAATAACAAATGACAGTAAATGTTCTCGTTTATAATGTTAATAGGAGCTGATTACATCACGATTTTTTTGTTCGAAAATTAATTGTCTTAACCGAAATAAAACTTATTCATTTATGTTCGATTCCTATATCATAATGTTACGAGTTGCAGAACTTGAATTAAAATGCCGTTAGAATTATAGAGTTTATTTTATTAGAACTATACAAACAAGTTTAACACAGGTACAAATATAACTAAACACAACCAGTTCAAACGTAATGCGCGAGATGGTAATTCCATACAACGCGCAAAGTCGGTCACTAAATAGATTACCGCATGGGGTACACATGTCTTGCTTCGCTCGTGGTTATCGCTAGATAATCGGGACGTAACTTTATGCTGCACAAATGCAATATGTCTACCTGACCGCGCGGACCGAATTTCTAGAATCACACCTGGCTAATGACTACCATAAAAGACCACAATACACAATGGGCTGTTTTTCTAATCACAAATTTTAAACACAAAGTAAACTAAAGAAGTCCAAATGCCGAAAAGTAATAAACTGTGCAAAACTATTCATTTGATTCCCTTACCATCGCCTATCGGTTGAATATTGGCATTATAAGTATGGAGCTTATGTCAAATTTTAACCGATAGTAGGACAAATGAACGGTCGATAAGCCATAGGAACAGGGCTTTCAAAAGTAGTAAAGCATGAAGATAGTATCTTCCCGAACTTCGTAAAGTTTGAAATATTTGTTAATGCGATAAGTTTTTAATTTAAAGATTACGGTCTTATTCATATTGAGTTAGAGTAAGTTTGAATGCTTCTTTAAGAACCATAATAGGACTGTTACTTTTTACTCGCATCCCATTACTACTGTAGTGGAACACTAAAAAACAATAGATGAGGCTGTGCAATAATTGAGGTCGCAAACGTTTCCCGAAACGTACAAAGAATATATACAAATTTCCAACAGTAACAAATGGGCCTAGGAGTGCGAGGAACAACATTAGCTTCGCTGGAAGATCTTCCTTTGAGATGGAGAAGCATTCCCTCTCGCTCCTCCACCGTATAAGGGGCACTCAGCTCACTACCAAGCAGGCAAGCAATGTGTATACTTCTAAAGGTTGTTAGATTTTTAGTGATCATTGGTAATATGGGGTTACTATATCATCCTTATACTGTGGTCAGCTTCAGCCATTCCGGACTGTTTGTCTTAGTTCAATTAGTTCCAAACTCTCTCTATGAAAAAGTTCCAGCCACTTGTTTCTATGAATCTTTTATTACACGAGAAGTGGGCTGACCTAGCTTTACGTTATTTGTACAGCTTCCCGGGCCAAGCGAGATGATGGGTATATTAGCTTTCTGCAATACACCCATAATAACCACGAATAGGCGTACTTTTCAGGCAAATTTTCTCAAACGACTTTCCGTGCAGGAACAGAGAAAAAATACAATTTCTTGCGGTCGGCCGGTCTGCCGTAAGAGGCGACAAAACAACCCACGGCCAAGTGGTAGAGAATTTGGCCGTCTGTATGGCTACCACCCCTGGCCTAGAGTATGCCGCCATAACAACTTTAAGTTGTATTCCGGCATTAGTGGCCAGGTACCAATCTCCCTTTAGACATCAGCAGCACATTATTAGCACCTTTGATCTTGCAAATGTTCATAGGTGACGGTAACCATTTTCAATCAGTTTGTTGTGTTAGTGCGAGTTTTTTTACTACTATCACTTTCAAGTTAACGCTATTTTGTATGGGAATGACTTACCGCCATCTCGTGAGCGTGAAGGGAAACATAAATCATGCCAAACAAAATTGCGCTAAATTGAACGTAATCGAGTAGTAAAATAACTCTCACTAGTTACTCTGGTGGGCCGTTAGCATGTCTGCCGTACTCCAGTAATAAAATAAATAAATAAATGAGCCCGCTAGCGAGACCCCGATATGTACTCTATTTTCCGTACATGGTTCAATAATCGAGATTTGCAGTACAACGGCGCATATCTCCATTGCAGTTGAAAGGAAATATTTCTATAGAGCAAAACTACATCGATGCTTTCAATCTGTCGTGTACCATTGTGCTTGGAACTGGCACGCGACTACGCCTCCCTCCGGGCCCCTTAACCGCCGGCCCAGTTCGAACGAGCCAGGGTTGCCAGGGGGGCTTACTCTAAAACGCGTATATTCATTCGTTGCAGTCATATTTCAACAAAAACGAATAACGAAAGGCGTCTGAGAAAGCCCTCAGATTTGACAGGATATAAAATGACCGTCATTAATAAAGCGAAAGATGAAACAGTTTTAATGAGGCATGGAAACGAAACCGTGGCGATACCCTAATTTATACACAACTACCTGTTATCTGTGACTTAGTATAAATTTATTTTTCTTTTCGAATGAAATATGAACGGATTTGTTACTGTAAAAAGTTTTAATTGCTGTTTATCATTAATTAAAACAAATAATATTAAAAAACAATAAAATGACAAATCAAATTCAAATATTTTTAACCGACTTCCAAAAGAAGGAGGTTCTTAATTCATCTGGATGTTATTTTATATGTGTGTTACTCGATTCCTCCGTCACTTGTGGACCAATTTTCAAAATTTTACAATATAAAGCCGATATTAGACAGTTAATTTATATTTTTCAATTTAAAAGAATCAACCAGAGTGAACCGTATAAACTTAAACTTGAATCATTTAGTGTCATCGAATACCGATGTATCAATCAAATTGATTTAATTTTGTTGATCAATCTCATATCAGTATATCATCAAGATTCATTCTTGTTGGGGATACTAGCATAGCAAAACCACTAGTTTTTCATTGTTACAAATATGCTTTTATGCAAATGTAATCAACATTGTCGACATTTTTTTGTAAAACAAACATACAACTTATTTATTTTAACATTACATTTTTTTTTGTTGCATGAATTCAGCAGACAGGTAGCCGGCCCAATTGATAGAGAGCGATTACCATCGCCTATGGACATTTGTAACAGCAAAGGTGCTACCAATGTGCTGCCGCCCTCAAGAGAGAAACTGGACCCTGGTCACTCATGCCGGAATGAAACCCAAAGTTGTTATGGCGGCATACTTTGACCAGGAGTGGTAGCCATCCAGACGAGCAAAACCCTACCACCTGCTGTGGATTGTTTTATCGCCTCTTACGACAGGCCGCCCGGCCACAGGAAATTGTATTCTTTCTCCGTTCGTGCACGTATAAAACATCAAAACAACACAACCTTTATGTAGCATAAAAAATATTTTTTTAAATAACAGAAGATTAAAATAAATGCAAAATATTTTGATATGCATAACAAAATCGTGCCTGCTAGGAAAGTATGAAATTCCTGGCAACACATTATCATGCTTTACTTTTTTTATAATTGCAACTACAGGCGGGGGGTTCTTGTAAAACTTTCCGTTGAACGGAGTCGGTTAAAGAGGTTTTTAATGAAGCGATTATTATATAGTACTTATTTTGTGATGTGAATTTAACCACCATGTTCTGAATCATAAAGACTCGTTATAAAAAAATAATTACTGACTATTTAATCCATGTATAAAGTAGTAATATATAGTTCGCATAAGCAAGTAGGATCTTTTACTGGCCTATACGAAGTAGAAGAAGTATTTATAAAAGTGACGATTTTGTTAAATTTAAAAATGAGAAATAAACAAGTAAATAAAGGTAAGTCAGAACACCAAATTCCGAAAATTAAACTTTCAGAAATTTTGTTTCCCTGTTAGAAAATTACTTGAAAACTACTGAACGGATTTAAATTAAACTCGATACAGAGCTAGTTTACATCCCGAATAATCCTTAGGATATGAGGGTGAATCAAAAAGTTCTTGGAATCAATATTAAAAAATGCAAAAATTTTAACAAAATTATTTTACTTTCTACGTAATCTCCTTCCAATGCAAGGCATTTAGAATAACGCGTTTCTAACGTGCTTAATACTTGCGAAAAAAATTGTTTCTTGAGACACGAGAAACTCCTTTACTCTTTAATTTGAATATCGAACTTCTCCCAAAAAGGTTTTATATATATGCACTTCAAAGAACTTTTTGATTCACGTAGGTACTCTTTATCCCGATAAATGACGCTGTTTTATTGGGACAGATGAATATTGCCAAAAAGATGGTGCTGCGATTGCTTTTTTTGGTGCAGCTACGTCGTCGTCGTCATGATAACGCGAACGAAGTTTCGCTGGCATATTATAGTAAATAAATAAATCAGTAAACTAAAACACTCGTCGTATATGCCCAAGTTAAATAAATTACACTTGTGTGGGTAATATACAACGTACAACTCTCGCGCCGATCCCACACACCCAGGGCGGAGTAAATAACGGTAAATTCGCGTACGACATATATTTTACAGGGAATTTAGCCTGGGACCTGTGCGTCCCAGTGAACTAGGCGAGCTAAGGTTTACAGTGTATTAACAAAATGTTAATAATCTATGTAATGTCATACATCACTGTGTCAAATGTCAATATCAAGTGACAGATCCTCCATGAAATCACTTCCTTAGAGGAAATGGCTGTAATTAAAATAAGAATGCCATTTACGATGTTTATATATTTAAAAAAGGAAAATAAATACAAATAAGAAGATATTCCCCGTTCACTATAACTTGGCATGCAGGGTTGCCAAGAGTAAAAAAACGTAAAGCTAGTGTTTTTGACACTAGCTTTACGTTTAATCGCATCTAAATTCGCGATAATTACTACAAATTTAAAATAAAAATACGTAATAAAACTACGTATTAACGGTTTTATGCGCGGTAATTTATTTGATTTTTATTATTCAGACGTTTCGACCACCATAGCAAAAATAAAATAAATTACCGCGCTTAAAACCGTTAAAACATAGTTTTATTATTGTTCGAAATAGCTCTTTTAATTATCAATATTTATTATATTTTAGCAAACTACACAAAGTATTTATGATTTGAAATAAAATTCGTAACACAGCTGTGGCAGAACAAAGTCTATTGTCATGTAGGTAGTATCAAATATTTTAAATGTATAAGAATAACTCGACTTTATGCGGACTTCAAAACGTCTAACGCCATCTAGTTACTTTTGAATGTAATTAATCAGGGATACGAACTCAAAATTATAGATTTGATATAAATCAGATGATGTGATTGAACAATTATGTATACCAGTCGCGAAAACTTAAGAAAATATTAAATACTTTAAGTTTTGTAATAATCTCTATACTCTATTATAATCCAATTTACTTATATTCAGTGATGTTAATTTGTAAAATTTCGTAACCCTGCGCGACAAGTAATGTGAACGGGGAATACAAACTCGTTTGAAAGCATAAAACAAGACTACTGCTAAATCACAGGGGCAGTATGCATGTAAACTCAAAACTGTAAATACATAAATGTTAGTAAAAAAATTATTTAAGGAACGTCTTGAATTCCTTCGCCTTTCTACTTCCCACAATTTGCGCACATACGTATCGTAAACTCACCACACCTGCACACACTTCATCCCTTTTGACTGACTTCAAAAAGGAAGAGGTTCTCAATTCTTCTATATGTTGTTTTTTTTCTGTATGTTCGTTACTCGATTACTCCGTCAATTGTGAACCGATTTTCTAATTTTTATTAATCGAAAGGTTATATTCCCGAATTCGTCCCATTGTCACCATGTCAGAATCTGATGAGTGTATTCCACGGAATTAGAGAAGACCACGAAAACAGATCACGGACTTCTTCGTAACACGATATCTCCGTCAATTTTAAACCGATTTTCATTTTTTTTCTTTACTCGTAAGTCTATCTATACTCCCGCCTATACATTGTACTTTTCTTCCCTTTTTATTTTACTTCCTTTAATTTAATTATACCTAGACATAAGTTGTTAAAAGTATCCTCTCAGGTAGATTGCCTGGAAGAGATCGGTTTAAGCGATAAGGCTGCCTTTTGTTTTGCCTTTAAATTTTTCATTCTGTAATTGTTTATTTGGTGAACAATAAAGTGTTTTCTATTCTATTCTACTCCGAGGTGGTGCGATGGTCACCGAGTCAGGATCTGGTGAGTGCATTCCAGGGAAATCGAGAGTAATCGTAACTTATTAAAGAACGCCGTGCGCCTAAATTCTTGGAAAAAAAGCTTGTATACGCGTATAGGTATTACATTTTTTACAGACGCTTAATTTTATTGTATGCATGTAATGCGATTTCTCCGTCTATTATGGACCGATTTTCAATTCTTATCTTTATTCGGAAGAGTATACACCCAAGGTGTTCCCATGAATACCAAGTCAGGATCTGATGAGTGGATCGCAGGGAAATCGAGTACAACCCTTGTTGACGAGTGTAACCACCAAAATGTAGTACAATTTCTACAGGTGCTTAATATATTATTTCTAAAGCTATTTAAATGCTTGCGCCACTAAAAAGTAAAAAAAGTTGTTTTGTTACAAAAACAAAACCGATTTCAAACTAAATATTTAACCGTCTTCTTTCTACAACACCTTAAAGTCGATGCGAAGTAAAACATAAAAATAACTATATTTTGCAGATTTGTGTTCACATGAACAAAGTGTCTTTTCCTTAATAAAGACAACAGGAAACGTGTTATTGGACATATTCTTAGTATAAATTATATCTAGTTATTTTAGGTCAGATTTAAATTACTCATTAGTCTTATTTCCTAGATTAGATTGTAATTTTCATGTTGTATCTCTAAGATACATCATTTACGACAAAAAAAATTGTGTTGTAGAAAGAAGGCGGTTAAATATTTACTTTTTGCTTTTAGTTTGAAGTCGGTTATGATATATGATAACTCTTATACAGTGCAGGCTGTCAAACTTTGGAAGGCACTGCCTCTTACTGTCAGAAAGGCCAAAAAATTGCCTACGTTTAGGAACGCACTGAGAAAACCCTCCTTTTATTAAATAATTATGCCTAATTCTTATACTATACACTAATTGATTTATATATCTTATAAATATGTTTGTATGTATTTAATTGAAAACATATGTAGTTTAAATATGTCTGTTTAAGTTCTACCTAATAATCTGCACCACCTACATCGCTAGATTAGGTTAAATTATTCCATAAGTTAGGCTGCCTCTAGAAGAGATTGTTTAAAGCGATAAGGCCGCTTATTGTTTCTACCATGACAATATTGCAATCGTGCGTTTATGTAATTTTATATTTGGTGAGCAATAGTGTTCTCTATTCTAAATGCATTGTGGTTGTTGAGCTGATCTATATAAAATAGTTTCTCGAATTTCGTATTACAATACTGGATGTGTTTATAGCTCTATATATTTGTATGTCTGAAATCCATTCGCGCCGATGCTGCTAGCGGCTGATGTATTGGGAACTTATTAAACTTTGACAAGTCAATCAAAGTTGAGGAGGGTTTGAGTGTAAAAATAAAACGATTCGATATAAGAAACTTAGGGGGGGCTTAGTATTATTTATTCTACTTCTTAATGGTCCATATTAAAAATATTTTCAGTGTACATCGTAATGTGATGTCGTTAGTCGGATCTAGAAAAATACTAACATTATTCTTGATGGCTTCTTTTAATAAGTAAGTAATAAGTATTTTATTTAATACAATAATATAAAATTATATGTAAACGTTATTTCAATTACATTACAATTGTCATAAAAAAATACAATACATAATAAAGAGAGTGCTATGATATTGGACGTGATGTAAGGCTCTTGAATAAGTATAATTTCGATCTTAAAACTGGCTCCTATTTTTACACTAGTAAGTATCTTTCGGTAGTACAAAAAGTCTATCTCCTAACTGAATTCAAAACCCGTGTCTTTTTTACATTTTTGAATTCCCACCAATGAGAGCGAGTTTTATACACAACTCTCATTGGTTAGTCGTATTCTTACGTCCTGGCTAACACAGCTAGATAGGCATTGATTAACAATAAAAAAAAGTAGATCGTTAAGTATTTGACAAATTAAATTTAAATAAATAAATAAGGAATTTGAAGTGGATAGTTATATCTAATTTATTTTATGATTAGATATGAATAATAAACAAAGCATAGATCAAAAGATGTTGATGCTATGTTTTTCTTAAGGTAGCACTTGTCAAACGTCAAAAGCCATATGCCAAAATTGAATGCCAAAAGATTGAACTTGATCTACTTTTGTTTATGAAGGAATTACATTTTAATAATTTTACTGCGAAAATTTCTAATAGACATGTGTAAGCGAATAATTGGGTTGGAAACCCGAACGCGTGGTAACCAGGATCATGGTATATTAAGCAAAGTAAAGAATACAAAAAATATCTACAACTATGAACGTGGGACGTGTATCCACTACAATAATGCGCAATACAATTCCGTAGAGTCTCACTAATCCGGTACTTCAGTAGTCCGGTACTTCCAATAATCCGGTACCCTTCGCTTACTACTCCCTTCGTTCACTACTCCCTACTACGGTCCCGCGCTTGGCTCAGAACCGGCATCAGTATAACCTCAAAACTTATTACAATAGCACCTTTTTTTTACCTTATTTATTTACCCATTGTTTTCAAGTTAAAATAATGTAGCTAAAATGTCAAGTACGCTGCAAAATGTTTTGATATATTTACATATTTCTTTTACATAATCCAAAAATCCGGCACCTCTTAGTTTTTAATAGCGCCGTTTTGGTGAGACTCTACTGTAAATCTATCATTTTACATTTACATATCTAATGTAAATGTAAAAAAAAATATTTAAAAAATCGAAATGTGTGCTGGGACACATAGTAGAAGTGAAACTTTAACGGACTAGTGGAAAAACGAATCGCAACAAAATTTTAACTCGGAAGTTTTACGGGCAGATTGTTAATGTACTTGTCCAATTTGAAAACCTGCCCGTAAAACTTCAAGTTAAAATTTTGTTGCGAATCGTTTTGCCACTTGTCCGTTGAAGTTTCACTTCCACTATGTGTCCCAGCATACATTTCGATTTTTCGCAGGTTTACTGCAAATTATGGTTTGGTTAGGTATATATATATATATATAATAAAGTAAATAGATAGCAATATATTAGCTCCCAAAGTCATGATATAGCGTCCCTCCGTTTGTCTTTTAACCTATAAATGGACAATTCTGACAATTCTAAGCATGCCGTGTCTATACATTAATAGCCTTTAGAAACGATGGAGAACACTGCATTTTTTTAAAGTTTTCTTGTCTGTTTGTCCGGGATTCACGTAAAAACTACGGGCCGATTTCGATGCCGTTTTCGCTGATCGACAGTAAATTCTTAGACTTAAAATCTGCGCTAATTTTTATCCCAGGAATCCCGCGGGAATTTTTCTGGTAATGATTGAAGACGTACCAGATTAAAAAAAATCGAATTCCAATGTGATTTTTTTACTGAACGATAGCAAATTTAATGTAATAAAATGCGTGATATTTTATTCCGGAAATGCCGCGGGAATTTTTCCGGGAGCGGTTTGAAGTTGTTCGGATGCATAAAAATTAACTTATTCCGAAACAGTTTCCGTTAAAACGATAGCTTTACAGTCTTTTTTAAATGCTGCGATACTTTGTGTCCGGGAATCCTGTGGGAATTTCAAATTAAGCGTGGACGAAGTCGCGGGCATATCCTAGTTTTGAATAATATTTGTAGCATAGTTTATGATATATGGGGTATTTTTATTTTATCCATCCGTGCAGAAACGGAGAGAGAATACAAATTCCTGCGGCCAGGCGGCCTGTCGTAAGAGGCGACAAAACAATCCACAGTCAGATGGTAGGGCATATGCCCGTCTGGATGGCTGCCACCCCTGGTCTAGAGTATGCCGCCATAACAACCTTGAGTTATATTCCGGCATTAGTGGCCAGGTTACAGCTCCATCTATGAGTCAGGCCGCATATTGCTAGCACCTTTAGTGTTGCAAATGTTTATAGGCGACGGTAACCACTTTCCATCACAGTTGGGCCGTCATACTGTCTGCTGTCCTCCACCAAAAAAATTAAAAAAATTCAGGTGAATAGTTTTTAATTTAGGGTACCATACCCAAATAACGAAGCAGGGGAAGTTTATCACCTGTACAGAACCTTTTACTCGTATATTCCTCATTCACGATAACCAGACGCGTAGGGTTACCAACAATCAAAAATATTAACATCTAAAGTTAGAATCAAAAACACCTCAAATAATTACAAAAAAAATCCCAATAAAAATTAAGAATAATTTACGTTTTGTAATCATATCTATTTATAACCTATTTTATAACATGATATTAATTTATATTAATTTTTGAGAATTTGGTAACCCTGCTCTAGTTATCCCCAAGTTATCGTGAACAGGGTGTAATAGTACGTGATCTGCTACGCGTTTACACAATTTACTCCATTCATCCACCATGCAGTATAAAAGTACCTATTTATTCGATTTAAACGTTGATAAGAAATGTTTCATTCTATCAATTAAAAGTAGAATTCCGATCGGCAACAACGAGCAGAATTCCAATACAATATCGCCAACTACCGGTTGCATTGCATGGTGTGTGGAACCGAAGTGCAATTGTGTTGGTATGTGTCGAGCAGTGTGCAGTGCAATTAGGTTGCGGTCGAGCGTCTTGGGAATGGTGGTCAATGGGCATATAGCTCGAGACCGCAGCGCCGGAATTCCTAAGACGCTATATTGCTAAGTAGGGTTATGTTGGTAGCACCTATCTATTGTGACGCTTAGTTAAGTTTCAATAAAGCCTGAATTTCATTTGCATTATTTAAGTAGCGTGGTTTCAACAGATAGGTTTCGAAAGTTTACTCGCTTCTTAACTAATGCAAATGTAAATCTTGATTACAGTTCTGCCTTACTAATTGCACTTGCAGTAAATGACATTTTTGGCTTTTAAATTTTTTGTAGAAATAGTATCCCAAGACGCTAATACATAAGCTAGATTTTTTTTTAAATTGTTTTTTAGATACATTAAAAAATTATATAAATAAATAATCGGCAGACAAATAAACATATTGTTAAGAGTTGCAGGACTCGAATTTTTATTCACCCTATAGTAAGAGGCGACAAAACAATCCACAGCCAGGTGGTAGGGCATTTGCCCGACTGGATGGCTACCACCCCTGGTCTAAAGTATGTCGCCCGAACAACCTTGAGTTGTGTTCCGGCATTAGTGACCAGGTTCCAGTCTCCCTTAAGAGAGCAGCAGCGCATTTGTAGCACCTTTGGTGTTGCAAATGTCCATAGGTGAGGGTAACCGCTTTCCATCAAGTGGGCCGTCTGCTTGTCTGCTGAACACCTGCAATAAAAAAAAAATACTAGTGGTCGCCCAGTGGTCGAAATTCGACCATAATTAATTTATATTATAAGCTTGAACATTATCAAGGTTCTTTTGTCAAAGACTATACTTCTATAATCACAGATTTCGCCAAGGCTACACTGTTAATTTTACTTTAACAATAAACAAAAGAGTGTATCTGCTTGTTTGTCAAAAACATGGCAGTGTGTGTAATGTTTTTTTATTGATTTAATGTATTTTTTATGCATAATTTTTTTTTTAGCATTTTGCACTCCTCTATATAAAACTATGTGCGAAATTTCATACTCCGTCCACGCATTTTCGTAAAAAGGGGTACAAAGTATTTGCTTCACGTATTAATATAATGATTAAACACTTCATATCTTTACAGTAAAGTAACACATTAAATATTTATAGGTTATGAAGTAAAATATGAATTGTTGCCTCATGTCAGTGACGTGCACACAAAATGTGGTATTACTCGGTAATCACTCTACCGAATTGTATTCGAATAGGTGATTTGATACAAGTTATTACACGGATATACACGCAGGGATGGGCCAATAGATTTAAGTATTGAAATGGTTATATACTTATATTAATTTTAAAGTAACAAAGTATTTTATTGACGGATTCATTCATAATTTACTAATTAAATATTACACAAGTAGAATTAGTTTAATAAAATTGGGTTGTTTTGGTCTTACGCCAAAAGGAAGGTTTGCACTAAAAATCAGCGTTGTGTCGGATATAATTCCGACACAACAATAGTGTTACGACCGACAAATACAAATTCACACCGGCATACCTGTTTTGCACATGTTATTACCTTTCGGCATTTGGACTTCTTTTGTTCAATTTGTGCTTAAAATTTGTGATTAGAAAAACAGCCCATTGTGAATTGTAATATTTTATGGCAGTCATTAGCCAGGTGTGATTCTAAGAAATTCGGTCCACGAGGCCGAGCAGACATATTGCATTAGTGCAGTATAAAACAATGCCCCAATTGAGAGATGGGGCAGTCGAGCGATAACCAAAGCGAAGTAAGACTTGTGTACATTCGGTAATCTATTTAGTGACGGACTTTGCGCGTTTATTTAAATTACGATCTCCTGCATTACGTTTGGATTTATTGTGTTCGGTTATATTTGTACCGGTATTATACGTGGTTCTAATAAACTCTATAATAATTTCAACGGTATTTTAATTCGAGTCCTGCAACTCGTAACAATGTGCTAAGTGCAAACCTTGTATGCTGAAAATACGGCGTGCAAATTCTCAAAATATGCTCTGTCTATAATAATGTGTAAGGAATGTAATTACGTCGCTATTTCTTCAAATAAAGTCTTTCTTTTTATACAATCTTTGTTTACAGTCTTGTATTTATATAAAATAAGTTTTACTGTAACACACCTTGTATTGCATCATACGCAAACCTTATAGGTTTAAGTGGTGCCTTACTGCTATTTCGTGATATAAAATGATTATTGTAAATAAATAAATAAATAAAAATATATGAACTTAAATGTTTTAGTTTTTCTGTTCAATGTTATGTCACGTATAGTACATGGCATAATGAATGCTACATAATTAGCAAGGTTAAAACAGAGCAGTCCATGTATGCGCCAAAATCTGTCAATATAGAAAACAGACAAAACCTTCGGAGATGGATCTCCGAAAATATTCAGAATATATATAGATCACAAATATTATTACGTAGCAGTTAAGATTGCTGTATGTGTAGTCTGAGTTGAATGTTAAATATTTATATGTAATGATACTACAGTAACAGAATAGAATTAGAATATTAAATATATGAAAATAGAAAGTGACACAAAATGTACTTTTTGAAAATATATGGTAAATAAAATCATGACTGTCTAAAAGTGATATTTGAGTAATTTAAGACTTGAAATCTTATTGTTATTCATTTATATATTCACTATTTGTTTTACAGTCATCACATGATTAGAAATTTAATTATATAATTAAGATAAATATAAAACTATATATACAAATTAATATTAAACTATAAAATCTAGTGCCAGACCGCTGTCAGTTGGAAACGTGCCCAAAAGACTAGAACGCTAATGCGTTGTCCGAGGTATAGACCAGTGTTTTGGTTACGTGAGACGTCTCAGGCGTTTCGCTATGTCTTGATAAAGTTTGTGCGCCTCAGGCTACCATGGTCCCAGGGTCTCGACCATGTTAAATTAATTTAAGCAACAATTATATCTAGAGTATAACGCTCGTCGTCTTATTTTGTACTCCTCTAACCAGCGGTTGAGCTTAGCTCCCGCACGGCGATAGAGCCATGGACTCTCGCACAGTTTTTTTTTATACAGCGAAATCCGTTTGAGGTGCGTGAGCCGCGCGAGGGGGGAAGGTCGCGGCCCGTGTGTGGGATTCGCCAGGTCGGGGTGGCACTAGCACCCCACTTTTAGTGTGAGATGCTATCGCCACGTCGCGGTTAGGGATACCCACTAAAACCCCAGTCCGATCCCGAGCGTCCTTCGTCCGGGCTGTGGGTCGCTCGCGCATTCACCACCAGCCCGGACGGACGACGGCCGGCCCCTTTGCGGGCTAGCCTCACCATTTTTAGCCGGAGATCTGGGACTCTCTGGTTCCTCGATCTCACCACGAGGTGAGAGGGGGCGCGCGGATCGGGGCGCGTCCCTCCTCTCCAGCCTTTATGTGCGTGCGGGTCCGGTTTCCCCGCCGGCCGCCCGCACGGCCGTAGCCTACGGCGGCTGGAGCACGTCGTGGACGACCCTCCGACGCCACCGCCGGCTCTGACGGGAGGGGAGCGTGGCGTATTGCTCCCTCTCCCACTCCGCCGCCTTCTTCGCGGACATGACGGTCTCGCAAAAGGAGGCGGCTACGTCCCACGCGTCGACGCTCCCGACCATGGCCTTCACCAAGGCCGGGAGGGACAAATCCGGCCCGATGGCCGCGACGAGATCAGGGCGCTGCTCGTCCCAAGGACTCTCGCCAGTAGTGCGTTACCACTCAACTTACATTAATCCAACATTTAAATTTTTACCTTTAATTATCTATTTAGAATGTACTTAAAGGTTCATCTCCGATCTTTAGAAAACAACATACAACAAAGTAAAAAATTCTTTACAGTAAACAAAACTGAACGTGTACAGACCGAAAAGCAACAGGCGATTCTTTTCATCTAATCCAATTAGTCCCTTGTAAACGTGGATTTGAACCCAAATAAGAAAAGAAAGGGCCCATTTGGACCTCGAGCCTTTGAGCCAAATTCGTACTAACATATAAAAGTAAAAATAATTAATTAATCCTCTTATTTTTGAGGGTTCCGTAGCTTTTTCGTTAAAACGAGACTGTAATGAAATTTTCATGCCTGTTCGTCCGTCTGTCTGTGTGTCACAGATTCTATAATAATAACAGCTCATAAACGTCCTACTGCTGGGCTAGGGCCTCTTCTTTATAGGAGGAATGGACAGTATACCCGCTATACTTGTCCAAGGGGGATTAGCGGGTTTGACACATTGATTATCGCAATATGCAGGTTTCATCGCGATGGTTTCCTTCAACGTTAGCACTTGGTAATTGTAATGATATGCACATTAGATCAGAAAACTGCCTAAGTGGTGCATTATTTCCGGCTAGGATTCGAATCCATTCCCATTGAGTTTGGGACTCGAGCGCGTTAGCGCACTAAGCTATTATCCTTGCAGGAACTGAGAAAATATACAATTTCCTGCGGCCGAGTGGCCTGTCGTAAGAGGTGACAAAACAATGCACAAGAGGTGGAAGGCTATTTGCCCATCTGGGTGGCTACCACCCCTGGTATGGAGTATGCTAATTTTTATGCACCCGAACAACTGAAAACTGCTCCCGGGAAAATTCCCGCGGGATTCCCAGGATAAAAAGTAGCGCAGAGTTTAAGTCCAAGAATTAGCTGTCGATCAGTAAAAATCGCATCGTATTGGGCCAGTGGTTTTTACGTGAAACCCGAACAAACAGACAGACCGACAAACACAAGAAATCTAAAAAAAATCATCGTGTTCTCCATCGTTTATATAGTGTATTCCAGTTGTCGTTTTTTTAAATAGCTTCAATTATTTGCCACGTCATATTTACAATTTTATAATATTGTTACGACCTACACGCCGACAAAAGTAGATTCACACCTGCATACCATAACAGCACACTTTATTATCTTTCCGCATTTGGACTTCTTTTGTTTACTTTGTGTTTAAAATTTGTAATTAGAAAACAGCACTTTGTGTATTGTAATCTTTTATGGCAGTCATTAGCCAGGTGTGTCGAACTGATTCTAAGAAATTCGGTCTACGCGGTCTGGCAGCCATATTGTATCGGTGCAGTATAAAGCAATGGCCCAATGGAGAGATCGGCAGTCTAGCGATAGCTACAAGCGAAGCAAGTCGTTAGTGACGGACTTTGCGCGTGTGATTGAATCGTACATTACGTTTGGACTGGTTGGGTACAGTTATATTTATACCTGTGTTATACGTGTTTGTATAGTTCTAATAAATTCTATAAATAATTCCAACGGCATTTTAATTCGAATCCTGCAACTCGTAACAATATTATAGACATACAGAAAAGAAATACAAATTGTTATGTTAATTATGGCACCTACACTAGAAAACAAAATTCTGTGTTGTGGATGCTAAGATGCGTATGACAGAGACTTTTATCATTTGCGTCGATTTGTTTGTACGTCACCTGCATGTTTATAAAAATACATAACTGGATGTAAGAGGTTCATTGATATGTCATTGTCAAGAGTGACATGTTGTCAATGTCACTCTCGCGGAGCAGCATGTCTATGGAAGCTGGCTTGGCCGTAAAAAGGACGATATATACTCGTAAGTATAACCTCTTCTGGAGAATGGTCGCCAGCGCACCAAGACGACGAATCGCGATCGTAATTAAATCGCCTTAATCAAAGTGAATTATAACGTAATCAGTGTTAAAGTCAAGAGAGATAATTGTTATTTAAGCAATAGAAACATTATGTTAATGGAGTACAAAGTTATTGAAGATCACAAAAGATGTTAATTTCATAAATATACCCACATATTCATGCCACGCCATGGTGAATTCTGATGCACAAAGCCTTCCTGAGCTTATACGGTTCTGACGAGCTTACGCATATAACAAGGAAGATTAAATTAATAATACATAATATTCATATACTAATACGTGATATAAAGATAACTATTAGTACGTAACATTTATATAGTAATACGGAAAATGCAAAATGCTTGAAATATAATATTATACAATATTGTTATTAATTGTTAATGGCGTTAATGATTGACAGATAACGTATGTTATGTATATACACTAATGTCGCTGTTCGTTAACGGAGTTATTTTTATAAGAGTCATTTTAACATTATCCCAGATGGAGCCCGAGCCTTACAATTACCAAATGTTAATGGTGAAGGAAAAACATCGTGATGAAACCTGCAAATCGAGATCGTCGATGTGCCAAACTTGCCAATCGACTGTGAGGTTTAGAGTTTTCTCAGGAGATTAATAAGCCACAATAGCATAATAAAAATGGCAATATTTTTTAATATTAAAACTTAAAACCCAACTCATCTAAGGCTTGAGGTGAACTTTAGTGCGGTCGGGTCGTGAAAAGATATCGTTTGATTACAGAACATTAAACCGCACGTTTTTATGGCAAATCCATGCCATTATGTTTTTAGTGATGTTTGCTTAAACCTCAGTATTAGCTGAACGAGTTTTAAGAGCTATTCTTTAAGTTCATACCAGTTCATATTCATTTTAAAATATATATATTGTTACAACCTACCACAAAGTCGCCGACAAAGTCAAATTCCACGTACAGATTTGTAGAAGCACATTTATTACCCGTCGGCATTTGAACTCATAACTAATAACATTGAAACTATTATAATTCTTTTAGGATCGTTTTCTTTTGTTTACTTATTTATTGGCATACGTTTCTAGAGAACAGCCTATTGTTTTTGTATTGTAATAATTATCCAGGTGTTACGGATTTTAAAGTACAAGCTGATTCTAGGAAATCCAGTCCACGTGGCCGGGCGGGCACATTGCACTTGTGCAGGATAAAACGATGGCCTGATTGAGAGAGGAGGGCAGTGGAGCGAGAACCAAGATACAAGCGAGACGGTTGTACTACAATCAGGAATCTAATAGTGACGGACTTTGGGCGTTTTATTTAATTACGACTTTAGAGTTTGAAATTTGAAGTTTTTCTTTAAAACTTCAAATTTCGTGTTGTAAAGCTTAAATATATTATAACGATATAATATATAAAATGTGACATTACGATTTATTTAAATAAAGCTCTTTTTAAAATAATTTTTATACAACAATTACTTTTCGAAGAAACAATAGAGTTCTAGCAAACAGTGATACTCAGTAAGACAAAGACATAATAAGAGGAAAGAAAATTATTATTATCGTTATAATAATGACGAGACGTACAGAAAATTTATATTGTAACATATATCCACAAATTCCTTACACGTTTGGCAAGGTAAAAACGTTACATAGAAGATAGTATAAGAAAAAGGTTAGAACGAGCTACTATGTAAATGAAGTTTTGTCATTTAAGCATTCTTCAATAGTGTAATATCCCTTTTTAAGCAAGATACTTTTTAACCTTCTAGCCCATTCCTCGTGTCTGATCCCTCTGTCCTAATTCATTCCATCCCTCCTATCCCATCCCCTTTATAGGGGTTATCAGAGGTGTTACCAATGCGCTGCGAGCACCGAAGAAATTTTATGACACCCTTTTTGAAAAACTCCAAACCGTAGCGCTGCGCTGTGGAAAAATCTCAGCTCGGAACTCATTCCAAATCCCCATGGTACGCAAGAGAAACGTTCTAGAGAACCGTTGCGTACATGTGCGAAGCGGCTCGAGGAATTGGGGTTGAACGCTCAGCCGATGGCGAGCGGTGCGGTGGTAGAAAGAAGACGCAGGCACCATTCTAAATAGTTCTCATCCTAAAGGTTCGCAACACGTTGGCTCTGTATCTGGTGTTGCAAACGTCTATAGGCGACGGTAACCACTTTCCATTAGATAAAGCGTTTGCCTGTTGGTCAGCTTCGTAATAAAATAATTTAAAATAAATGTTTTTTGCTCTAAATTAATTATAAAGCATTGTTAGGGCAGACAAGAATGATTATAAAACAATCTATAATATTAGGTTGGGGAAAAAGTTTCTTCGCATTTTATATAAAAATTCAAAAGGTTTTTTTATAAAGTTTATTTACATTTGACTAAAGTATGTAGGTGCCATTTTGTTGGATAACTTTTTGCCATCTTGTAGGTAGGGACGTGATTCCATTGCTATAAAAATTTTGGGGCTTCTGATTAAAAAACTGCGACAAGTGGTTTTGGCAGTCCTCTCGTGATGTTAACCTGACACTGCCTAAGGAATTCTGCAGAGACCGAAACAGGTGAAAATCTGAAGGTGCAAGGTCAGGACTATACGGCGGATGCATTAACACCTCCCAGCCAAACTCTCGTAATTTTTGCTGAGTGGCTAAAGATGTGTGAGGTCTAGCGTTATCATGGTGAAAAACCACACCCCTTCTGTTGATTAATTCCGGCCGCTTTCTCTCAACTTTTTGCTTTAATCTCATCAGTTGTTAGCAGTACAGTTCAGAATCGATGGTCCTGCCTGGCGGTAACAGCTCATAATGAATAATGCCCTTCCAATCCCACCTTACACACAGCATCACCTTGTTGCGAGTTAACCCGGGTTTCGCCACAGTCTGTGAAGCCTGACCGGCCTCTCATATATACTGCATTAGGTCCATAAACATCACAAATTTTTTTCGCGGCTTGTGTCGCACTTTTACCTTTTTTGTAGTAAAATTTTAAAATGTATCGAATTTCTTCATTAGATTCACTCATTTTAACAATAAGAAAAACAAATGAAAGTCACACATTGTCCTAATTTGAATTTGGAATTGTCTTCTTTAAAATTAAAACTTTTTAATGATACCAAAACCAGCCAGATACAAACGGTATAGCCAAAGAGATCTTATTACAAGTTCATACATACTATATGCGAAAAGACTTTTTCCCCAACCTATTATTATAAAATTCTAAACATACCATGTCTGTACATTGAAGCTATTATAAAAAAACAACTGGAATACACTATATGAACGATGGAGAACAAGATGCAATTCTTTTTAGATTTCTTATTTGTTTGTTTGGGATTCACGTAAAAACTACTGGGCCGATTTCGATGTGGTTTTCGCTGATCGACAGCTAATTCTTAGACTTAAACTCTGCGCTACTTTTTATCCTGGGAATTCGGCGAGAACTTTTCTGGGAATAAATTAAAATGACCGGTTAAAAAAAATCTAATTCCAATGTAATTATGTCACTGATCAATAGTAAATTTCATATCATAAAGAGTATAATACTTTTTATCCAGGGAATCCCGCAGGAATCTCTTCCGGGAGCGGGTTTTAGTTGTTCGTGTGCATAAAAATTTGCTTATTCCGACATAGTTTTCACGAAAACGATAGCTTACATTCTCTTTCAAATGCTGTGGTACTTTATGTCCCAGGAATACCGCGGGAATTTCAAGGCAAGCGTGAACGAAGTCGTAGGCATATCCTAGTATTAAATAAATACTGGGACGCCGAATTCGCAGGTTGTATACCTGAATTTTTCGTTATTTATTCTGGTCTGGTTATCTGGGATACGTCTGTTATATATGTATAATATTATAAATTTGTCAAAGTGTTGTAGCCTTTTATTTTTAAGATTTTTTTGTATTTATCTGTTTGTTCGGGATTCACAAAAAAACTATCGGGCCAATTTCGATGCGATTTTCGCTGTACAGTAGCAAATACTCGGACTTAAAATCTGCGGCACTTTACATCCCGAGAATCCCGCGGGAATCTTTTTAGGAGCTGTATAAAGTGGACAGGATGATATTTTTATTATTTCGATACGAAATTTTCATTGATCTATAAAATCTTTAGTAAAACAATTTTAGTTGTGTATGCCTTTAGTAACGCTACTTATCCCGAGTTTATACGTGAATTTCCGGGATTCATTTATATTCACACTAAATCATCCATTACCCTGCTGAGGGTAACATTAAATTTTATATTTAGCAAAATAACAGCAATCTTTGTTTCTTGTCCTACGTGGACAAATGCTAATTACCCATAAAACAAGCCAAATTTTCTTAGCAGGGGCATATACTATGTATAATGTGAAATACCTCCCTAGTCTGAAAAAAAAACTGCCGCGGCTTGGGCCAAACCCATTCTTCACGGGCGTACATAACCCTCACTCCGCTATAAGCAGACATCTGAAAATCACTTTCGGCACAACGGCCGGGTATTCGTTATTTAAACTGTGCGACCCACATTTCGCTGGGGGGTTAACAATCGGGCACAATGCAGGCCGACGGGAGCCGTGCCGGGTCGATGTGCGCGCGCCGCAACAGGTGAACCGGCCTTCCCGAATACACCGGACGGATTTTTCGAAACTAGAATGGAACGCTTTCGAAATTAATAACCAGACGTAATAAGTTGGCCAATTAAAGATAGCGTCGTTGGTTTTAGGCGGGAACGTGAAGTTGAATTACACAGTTCTATATTCAAAACGTATCTACATATATATTTTTAATGAACAATAGTTAACCGGGTGACACTGGCTGGATACACAAACAGAATTAAGCCAAAATCGCGAAAAAGAACTACAATAATTAGTTCAATTATTTGTATGCTATGATTTTGGTTGTTTGTGTGTAACATTGGGAGGTTCGTAGCTACTACGTGAACCGGTGCTGGCAGGGAGCCGGTAAAATTCCTTGCCATCAGATATGTTGAAGCCTAACAAGCAATCACCGGGACTATTTATTAAAATAACTTTTTGAACTATATGTTGTATTGGCTTCAGTGAAATATATCCGAGCTTGGGGCATGCAGTTATACGGACTCGGTGCTCGCCTGATGCCTTTAAAGCTATTAAAGATTTTATATTGTACTTTGGTGCTTAACTTTTAGAGTATGCTTCGCAGGTTTTAAATCCTGTGTATGATGTATATGTAAAAAGAAAAGAATCCATACAACGTAGATTCTTAGAATATTTAAAAATTACAGGGTAAAATCTTACTTTCATCGTGTGGCAACAAATTACAGTCTTAGCTGCTTCGCATGATTTAGGTTTTATTTAATGATAAACCACTATCTATCAAAAACTTTTTAGTAAGACACTGGTTACAAAAACAAGCGAGTTAATCTTTCGCATATCTGATGTATCTTAATTGGTTTCTTACTTCTTTTTTCTTTCATACATTCTTTCATAATAATTATGATATTATACATTGTTATTGAAGTGAAACCTCTTTAGAATCGTTGTGATTTGAAACTCGATGAAACGAAAAAGCGAAAGTACAAAGAGATTAATACATAAATCTATAGGACTAAGCCTGCGAGAGAATGAGATACAAGTTATACATCGCGCAGGACAGATTAGAGTGTCAATAAGACTAATGATTAAACATAGGTCCAATTTGGACCGAAATAGAACTGATAGTAATATTTTTTGACTAATACAGTGAAAAATGAAAGTGATACTTAAGAAGTTTATTTTGAATTATAATATGTTGACGGATGTAGGGTAAAGGAATTATATTTATGTGGGAATGATGTATCTTGAACGCATGATGTGATGAATGTAAGACGATATTTCTGAACAAGTCCACAGTGTGAAAGAGATGACGAGTAAAAGAGAGAAGAGACGATTCGAATGGACGACGTACGTACGACGCAAGACGCTCTGAGTTATATATTAAAATATTGTACGTTGATATTAAAATTACTCAAAAATAAACGCACGCGCATCGCCGATAACCGTAAATTCGTAGTCTTGTTTTACTTGCCAGCCACCATCCCACGTTTATATTAATAAAAGTTAGAGAAAAATTACCTGTGACTATATTCTCTGAAGTTTCATACTATACTGCGTGCGAACTGCACACACATTTTTATTGTATATGCAAACCATATAAATAACTATATGTGAAAACTCTTAATTGGTTATAGTTTATTTTATTTATTAAATAGCATGTATTTAGTTGTAAACTGTAAGTTATTATAATTTATAAATAAAATAAAATATTGATAGTTTTTGAGTAGTAATTATGTGATTTTCCGAGATTCATACAAATGACAAGGCTGTATGTATGGTCTGTGATTTTTGCCTATTCTTTAAAAATTTAAGAACGAGAACACTACTGTCTATCTCAAACAAACACGACGGCGCGGCTGGCACATCCGAAAGAACATAACTAGTAGCAAGTTTTAAGTTACGTACTAAGGGCACGCTTTTCACTACTCTCAATTCCATTAGTACGTAACTTTAAAACGTCAGGTAAATAATAAAATATTACATGAATATAAATAAATAACGAAACATCGTGAATTTAATTATAATGTGAATTTTAAACAGTAAGAAGTATTAATTTATTTCTATATAATTAAACTTTGTATCTAATTCGTATGTCAAGTATAAGATACTGCTATAAGTTACGTACTATGGGATGTGTCAGCGGTACCGTTGTATTTGAGACGTTACTACTTGTTCATGTCTCACAAAGTGAAAGTAAGCATCAAACTAATATTTTAAAGTTCTTTTATAAAGTTCAGTACCACTTTCTTTATTTATTTATTGTGGACCATCAATGGGAGATACATTATATGCATCCGTCTTAAATGTAAGCAATACTCATACTAAATATACTCCCCATTATAGGTGGTCACATCATGCATTGTCATCTATACTAATCTTATAAAGAGGAAAGATTTGTATTTTGGTATGTTTGTAACGAATAAACTCAAAAAGTACTGGACCGATTTGAAAAATGTTTTCGCCATTAAAATTCTACATTATCCCAGATTAACATAGAATAGAATAGAAGGTAAACACTTTATTGTTCACCAAATAAACAATTACACAATAAATTATTACAATAATTCAAAGGCAAAACAAAAGGCGGCCTTATCACTTGAAGCTGTCTCTTCTAGACAACCTGACTGAGAGGATACTTTTAACAACTTATGTCTAGGTATAATTAAAGTAAAAAGAAGTAAAAATAAAAAAGGAAGAACAGCACAATGTGGACAGTAAACAGCTAAGTCAAGAAGAATATAAAAATATATATTTTATTATAAACTAAGGTAATGGTTTTTGAGAGATTTTTTAAATATGGCAAGTGATTTAGCTTTTCTGACATCTACGGTTAAAGAGTTCCAAAGGCAAACAGTCTGCATAGCAAAGGATTTGGAATTAAATGTTGAAGAATGTGCAGGTGCCTTTAACAGGAGGTTATTAGAGGAGCACAAATCGAAGGTGTGTGATGTATGAAGGAAGTTGAAACATTCCTTAAGGTAAGGAAGAGTGTAAGGTATAAATAGTGTACGATATAATAAATGTAGAAGATGAGCATTCCGGCGAAGTGAGATTGGCACTTAGAATATACTTTATTGCATAACATTAAGATAAAATTCAAGAAATTTAAGTACAGAAGACAATAAGCGTTCTTATCACTAAAAGCAATTTCTTGCAGACAACCTTAGGATGGATTAGAGAAAAATTGTGTATCATGTAGGCTTTCAATATAACTAAAATAAAAAAGTATATATATATAAAATTTTGAAATGGCAAATATAATATACATAGTGGCAAGTATAAGACAAAAATATACATATATTGATACATATAAATAAATAATAATCATAGTAATAATGTATAGAATTACGTAAATATGGGAGAGATGAAGTTATGATTGACTTTAGAACTAATATAGACTATATTTATTACTAGAAAATATTAGGGATATTAAACTTCAATAATGTAACCCAAGATGTAAAAAAATAGTGTTTGAATGGGTCCGGGGATGCTTTAGATTCACAATTAGACCCGATAAGTGGCGCTGGAATCAGGTTCTATATTTTCATTTTTTCAGGAAAGGACAACGCCTGCCGGAACCGCTAGTTAAAAATAAAATGATAAAGTTGGAAAAACATCTAAATGTATTCCAGTAAAATGGTAAAGTATTCAAATGAAATGCCAATACTGCGGTGCCCTCCCCACTATAATACTGCAAAGTTTATAACTGTTACAAAGAGGAGACTGCCGCAGAGAATTTGCATACCTGTTGCATACAACATTGTATCAATTTATCACAAAGCTATCTTATATAGTGCATGTAATAGTTTATGGTAAAGGACTCCTGTCGTAAGTGTACTTAATTTAATTCTCTCGTACACTGATTACACTTTAAAGTTAATATGAGGATATCTGTAAGAGAACGTTCTATCCGTGCCGGAATATAGAAAGCTAATTCCTACGGCCGGGTGACATGTCGTAAGAGGCGAAAAAACAACTCACAGCCAAGCGGTATATCATTTGATTCATTTGGATGTTTGCCACGCCTAGAATAGAGCATAGAGTCATAACAACGGTAAGTTGTGTTCCGGCATCAGTAGCCCGGTTCCAGTCACACTTAGGCTGGCAGCATATTGGTAGCATCTCTGATATTGTAAATGTCGCTTGCAAAATTTACAAGCTAAAGGGATGATGGGTTGGTCAAAACTGCCCCAGGACCGAAGGACCGAAGACTGATGAAGCAAACAATCTCTGGAGAGAAGGCCGTATCTTGGTAAAGGTAATGTAGGACGTCCTCCGACCCGATAAACCAAAGACCTTCGTAAGGTCATAGGGGCTGGATGTGGTAAATGAGGACCTGGATAGAGCCGCTTTGGAAAGGTCTAAATCCAGGGGCGGATTGCGTTTAGCTGACGATGAGATTAAACAGAAGACAAAATAGAGCAATAGATGTTTTTACATATAAAACCTCAAAACAATTTAGTGCAGATAAAATTAAGTTTTAAATTGTTTTTCGGAAATTCCTCCGACAATCCTTCAAAACATTTCTAACTTCTGCCCAATGGACCTGAACATCAATAGAATTGTCTCAACCGCTGAAACAATTTACTGACCGTATTACTTTGTATACACGCGAGTAACTATTTTATATGTAGGAATTAAGGTACAAAATCGTATATTATTTCCAGATATGTACTAAATACAACCGTCACGCACGAGTTATTCAATCATCCGATTAATTCGATTGATGTCTTCATAGCTATGTTTAATATCGATTGTAAACGATTGTTCGATTATAAAATGATGTCGAATCTCAGTGAATTTATGTATATCTGAGTGACTATTAATTCTGGCATATTTAACAAATATCCAATTACAGCCCAGAGCTGTTCAGAGTTTAGGTTAATTATTCATTCTTCACGGCTAGGTTTAATTACGGGCTAATGAAATACGAATTTTGAAATATAATTATATATGCATAAAGGTGACGGATATAGTCGAAGAGGACCCAATAATTGCTGGCTTGATGTCGTGCAAGATGACATGCGTACCAATGATCTCACAATTAGGTATACTGTCATCCGCGCGAAGGAGAAGAAAAAGTAGGAAAGCGAACTCCGGCCTTCGAGATAGTTAGTTAGTTAACATCGCTTATAGATGTTTGCAACACCAGGGCAAATGCCAACGCCGCGACAAGAACATAAGCTTGGGGATTGATCGACCGACCGAGCCAGGTCGGGGTGGCACTAGTCAGAACTGGTGCCATGCTATTGCCACTCACCAGTTAGGGATACCCATTAAAACCCCTGGGTGTTCCGTCTTGCGCCTTATGCCAGAGCCACGGGAAAACGGGAGTCCCAACTCCGCGTGCCCTGGTACGCGGGGGCCCCGCACACAGGCCTTTTCTACTGTCAGGGGACTACTCTTATCCCCCGCCATCTTCCAGGTCTAATCCGGGGCATGGGGCGGTTTGTAACGCATAACGCGCCCCAGGGGAGGAGATGAGCGCGCGTTGAACACTCGCGCTCTCATCTCGACAAGGCATCTGCAGATGAGTGAGAACCCCTGTACCCCAAGGGGCCCGCGCCGTCCAGGTCCCGATTAACTGGCCTAACCTCCTGTCCGACCGGTTATCCGTCTTGCTCTAGTATGTTCTGTAAGTTGACTTATTTATTTTGAGTATTAATAAAACAAGCACCATATATCCAATCGGTGTCATCTCAAACGTGACTGGGCGACATTAATCTCTTCCCTGTCGTGTTACTCGACGCAGATCATTACCGCTGTCAGGGTGACGCACATAAAAATCATTGTACCTCTTTTATGGACGTCGGGTAAGCTCCGTGTTATTCGCACGGACCTAGACTGGTTTATTGTTGAATTTGTTTTATGAGGACGTGATATGAATGTGTTCAATTACCGCCGTATTATTTTTATTAGGATATCAATGTTACGCTCAGTGAGGAGCAATTAGCATCGATTCGTCGCATTAAATATCCGATAAAAGCTCGTTTAATAGCAAGTAAAATTCTAAATTTAAGATGTCATTCTGTGTCTATAGCTTCGGAAAAATTAGATTTACTCAGAAACTACTGCCAGCATATCGATGAAATTTAATTTAGGCTGTACATAAAAATGTATAATAGTCTAATAAAACTACGAAACATAAATATTAGGGATCGCCGCCATACATTATATTGTGGGGGTGACCAGAGTTGTCATGTAAGTGTAGTCTTCGATCTCATCCACAATTATGTACAGTGGTTGCAAAGCGCCTTCTTACTCCTCAGTCCCGGGTTCAATCAGATACGTAGGTTCGTTACGTATGTTATTTATTACAGATTATTACAATGTTAATGCGCACTGATTTTACGTTACGCAAGGGATACAAGTTGGTATTTTAGAGACTGGCTTTTGAATTAACAGAACTTCAACGGGCAGAGTGCCGCCATTGGATTGCGCGATTACGAAGCAGCGTGAGTTCTCGATGACGTCTTGCTCTGTGTCTGCTGCATGCCGAGGGCGCCCTTATGTACTGCGTCGCTTGTTGTGGAAGACGCAGGTCGCCCGCCCATGCAGTTCAGTCATGGCACCACAGGACCGCACTCGAAGCAGGGCTGTCTTCGGTTTATTGCTATGGAGAATGGTTTGACATGATTATGATAATATTGATAAAAATGGTGGATGCCTAGTGCACCACCATAACATGTAAAATAAGCTCAATATCGTCGTCATCAGCCATTCGCAGTCCACTGCTGGACGTAAGCCTCCCCAAGTCAGCGCCACTCGTCTCTGTCTTCTGAATTCCTCATCCAGTGCCTACCGGCGTGCTTGCACGGGTCGTCGGTCCTTCAGGCTGGAAGACCGACACGTAGATACCGACACGACGCGACTCGGTACACGTAGGTGTACCGAGTCGCGGTTTCCACTCCAGGACTCGTCAAGCGTAATATATAGTTTTAAAATGGCATGTCGTTGAAGTAGAGTTAATTTTTTGTGCAGTGTTGTGAAATTTCTTAGCAGCACTTGCTGATTTATATAATTGCACAGCTGATGGCTGCCCATATTTTATTCGAGTGGTGGAGAGTTAAAAACTTACTTTGCTAAATAAATATCGACATAATTAATATTATCGAAATATAATATTACTAGCTGCGCCCTGCGGTTTCACCCGCGTAGTGATGGAAATCGTTATATTTTGGATAATTCACACTATATCTTTCTAAAATTATAGCCTATGTTTTATTCTGATGTGTAAGCTATATTATTGTAAAGTTTCATCAAAATTCATTCAGTAGTTTTTGCGTGAAAGAGTAACAAACATACATCCATACATTCTTACAAACTTTCGCGTTTATAATATATAATATAATATTAGTAGGATCACTCTACAAACATCTACGCCGGCCTCTGTGGTTGAGCGGGCTAAGCCTTTGCTAATACCTTAGTGCAACGCAGAGGCTTCGACTTCGATTCCTGGACTGATAAATTTCGGAAACGAATTTTCTCCGTTATTTACTATGGTCTGGGTATCTGGGAGTAGTCCGTTGTATATTACACGTAACACAAGCGTAACTTGCTTAATTTGGGGATATACATTATGTGTGTTTGCCTGTCGATTATTTATTTTATCTACTCTTCAAATAAACACCTAATAAAAACTTTCCACTTCCAAAGTTGGCAACATCGCGCATGCCCTTTACAGATAAATACCATTTATCGCGTCTCAACATTGCTCCAAAACATTCCCGTTCACTCGAAACTTGGGATAAGTTTATACCCAAAGAAATGAGATTTCATTACAAGATCCGAGAAAGTTTCACGTGAGGAGTTTCAGTGTTGTTCTTTTTCTTTTTAACTGGTAAAATTGATAAAGGAGAGTCTGTCCTTACTTGATTACAAAAGAGTATGGAGTTTCACATACTTATAGGTTATATAGAGAAGGAGTGCAGAATGCTAATATTTTAAAAAATTATGCATAAAAAATACATTACAATACCATGTATTTGACACACCCATATATACTCTTTTGTTAATTGTTAAAGTAAAATTAACAGTGTAGCCTTGGCGAAATCTGTGATTATAGAAGTATAGTCTTTGACAAAAGAACCTTAATAAGGTTGAAACTTATAATTTAAATCAATTATTATGGTCGAATTTCGACCACGGGCGACCACTAGTTAATATTAACACGAATGAAATAATCCAATTTTTAGCACCACATCTTTTGTTCTAATAAATGGAATAGATCTGGTATAACATGCTCTTAATAAAAACACTCCACAAACACATATTCAAAGTAGATTAGTCCAATCAACATAAAACAATTGAGCTCAAACGAACCGTTTCCATTAAAACGGAGCCTTATAGGTATTTGAACAGGGAACAACACAAGTCATTACGTAACTAACATGTTTAACTATTCATTCAACATGAGAACATTATTCCCACACTGTACCTGTACAATCGGCTACATATGTTCGGTTACTAAATGAAAACGCTGCGCAAACTTTGTACGTTCCCTGTGCGTAATATTGAATTTCCAATATCATCTCATGCGTGTCTTGTCAGCAAACAAGTTTATATTAACTTCCTAATTATGAAACGATTTAAAGGTTAACCTTTTTAAATATAAAGAACCTTGTTGAATCTTTATTGTTGAAGTGAAACTTCTTTAGATTCGTTGTGATTTGAAACTCGATGAAATGATAAAAAGCGACACTAAAAATAGATAAACACCCAAATCTATAGGACTGAGCCTGCGACAGAATGAGATAGAATACATTATTTTATATTACAATGTCTTTGGAGGGCTTGCGTGGAGGGGGTGTTCAATGGATAGGCCAACACGTAGAGAAAACTAATGTATATATGTTTGTATAATCTAGAAAACTTATAGATTATACAAACGTTTCTGTCTGATCTGTGGTTTCATTGGAGTACTTCAATATTAACTACCTTTTTATAACATTCTTTGATGGCCGGTTCCCTATATCTTACTAACCATTCATTTGCCTTATTATCAGTTAAAATTTGACATAAGCTCCATGTAAGTAATGTCGAATTTCTACCGATAGTAAAGCGAGTGAATGAATAGTACGATACAGAGAACCGGCCATAAGTACAGTATTTAGTTTAAGATGGGGTGGGTTAACGTATCTTTGTGGATAAATAAAAACTCCCAAAAAACAGAATAAAATAGTAACTTGCTCATAATTTTACATTGCGGAGAAACTGATTTACAGTTTGGCATACAAAACTTTGTTAAAATATTGTTATTGCATGAAAAGAAATAAATTTACAAATAAAATATACATAGAAAGAAAGAAAGAAAAAATTTGATTTGAAAAAATAGCTAATTACATTCCTTATACATTATTATACACAGAACATATTTTGAGAAATTGTACGCCGCATTTTCAACAAACAAGGTTTGCACTCAACATATCGCTGTGCCGGAATTATATCCGAATGTCCGATATAACGCTGATTTTCAGTGCAAACCTTCTTTTTCGCGTAAGACCTAAACGACCCAATTTTGTTAAATAATAAATAAATAATAATAATAATAATTAATTAAACTAATTCTACTTGTGTAATCTTAATTAGTAAATCAAAGAAATAAATTTGAATAAACCCAACAATAAAATACTTTGTTACTTCAAAATTAAATTAAATATCCGTGTAACAACTTGTATCGAATCATCTAGTCGTATACAATTCGATAGAGTGATTGCCGAGTATTACCTCATTCTGTGTGTCCACTAGAATGGATTTTGAAGTAAAAAAATAAAAAAGATGGTTAAAAATTAAACAACATTATCAAATGGAACTTCACACATTTTTTATCGTACTCAGTATTTCCTTAAGTAAGTTTTGTCATACGTTTTCAGAATTCACGAAGAACGTTCGAGATAATGATAATATAACTCTTCATGAACATGTTTCTAGAATAGGGATCTTTGAAACAGCTAAATCCGAATAGACTTTACAACAGAAATGTTTTAGAACAGCAGGGCTTTGATACTATCATTCCCCTTTGCGGCTTAAGCCAAATGGAAATTGCGCACTGAGCATTATAAATCAACTAGTCTAAAACATAGCAAATTGAATATGTGTACAAATTAGTACCTTTGATTACCGCTTTGATTATAAACGTTGAATTTGTAATGAGATATCCATCTTCTCCACTAATTTCATTAATTCATGTCAGGGTTATATCACAATGCTAGTCTCTTATTGCAAACTGTCATCTGTACTGGCCATTTTAAAAGCTACGAAA
The DNA here is from genome assembly GCA_039645545.1 of Dendrolimus houi. Classification (NCBI taxonomy): domain Eukaryota; kingdom Metazoa; phylum Arthropoda; class Insecta; order Lepidoptera; family Lasiocampidae; genus Dendrolimus; species Dendrolimus houi. Next base: position 19,832,210 of record CM077122.1, read on the forward strand.
TTAACAATAATTTTTCATTGAAATGAAATGAATTCATCTAATAATATTATAACATTCTAAGTATACTGTAAACATTAAAGCTATTAAAAAAACAGCTGGAATAGACTATATAAACAATGTAGAACAAGATGCGTTTTTTTTAGTTATTTTGTCTGTTTCTCTGTTTGTCCGTTTGTTCGGGATTCACGTAAAAACTACTGGGCCGATCTCGATGCGATATTCGCTGATCGACACCTAATTCCTAAACTCAAACTCTGCGCTACTTTTATCCTGGGAATCCCGCGGATTTTTTTTCTGGAAATGATTTAAAATGGTCAGTAAAAAAGAATCCATTGTGATTTTTTTTACTGATCGGTAGTAAATTTAATGTAATAAAATGTGTGATATTTTTTTATCCCGGGAATCCCGCGGGACTTTTCTTCCGGAAGCGGTTTGTAATTTTCCGAGTGTGTAAAAATTACCTTATTCCGACACAGTTTTCACTAAAACAATAGCTTACATTTTAGAAAGTATTTTGTGTTCCAGGAATCTCGTAGGAATTTCAAGTCAAGCGTAGACGAAGTCGCGGGTATATCCTAGTTGTAGTGTAATATAATCTGATAATTAAATTGAAACATAGTACAAAAGTATTATACACTAAATAGAACGTTCCGTCTAGGCCATACAGTGGTACAAAGTAGTGTAGTGTAGTAGTGTTTATTTAGTTGGCACTGCTGACATCGCGTCGCCGCACCGAAACCGCTCTGCTATTCTGTGAATTTCTATGTATATGTAAGCGTTGCCCGTCCTCCCGTACTGCCACCGTACCCACCACTTGATAGGTGGTGCGGCGGCGCTCGCAACTAGTCTACAGAACCTGGCAACGCGGTAGCGGTATTGTGTACACGTGCGCTTATGCCGTCGCCTTCTTGTGCGAGACAGACATGCAAGAAGGCGGTGAAGTGGGAGATAGGGAGAATCCCGCTGCACTTCTTTCGCACACCAAGGACATGAAAACGCAGGGAACTGAATAACTTCTACCTCCGGTCATATACATAGTTCAACAGTCGAGCCGTGCAACAAGATCAAGCGTAACTCGCACCAAGGAAGTGAGAATGTAAAGGTGTGTCGCGAGCAACCATCTCATCTGAGATAAAAACACCGGGGACTATGACTCCCTTCTGACACGTGACGCTTGACCAATGCTTCACATAGATCGAGTAGCAACGTCAGTTAAGGTTGCGGCGTTAGCAATGCTCTTACTCCTGCTACCTCGCCCTGTAGCGAAAGGAGCATCACTTGGGTATTTTAGTGGGAATACCGAACTAGTTAGGGAGTCCTACACTATCTTTTTTTTAGTAAGTGGAAATCCGATTGAGGACTAACCACCGTAGGGGAAGCTAGGTGTGGGATTGGCCACTTTGAGGAGGTAATTGCACTCCCGATAAGTACTATGGCCACTCGAGTCGGGGGTATCCACTAAAACCCCTTGATGTTCCTTCCTTCGCCTTACACCTACACTGCCTTACTGCTCGGGCCTGTAGGTCAATTTGGCAATTGAGTCGAATTGGAATCGTACCTTTTGCTCGTTAGGTAGCCTGTAAACCATCTCGGCTCAATATTAAATCAATCTTGATTTGTCCGAGACAGATATACTATGAATTTAAGAGATGACATTTGATCATTTGTCAATAGAATGGATCTTAACTCACGCTTGCATGGTTTTTTTTATTAAAGTTATAGACTTGAGGCCCTGCGACCTATATTCAAAAGTGTACCTTTTATATATTATACTAGTGGAAGGGTTTATATTGTCTAAGTTGCTCCGAAAGTCAAGAATTGAAGAAGAAAACGCATCCATTATTGGCAACTAATAGAACTATCATTATAAGATCTACTAAAACATCTGAGAGCAGAAATGTCTACATTACATGCCGGTTCTGCGGTCACATATCAAATATGTACATTAATATGATCAAAATGTCCGCACGATCTCTGACTTACACCCGTTTCTGCCTCTGTCTGCTGTGAATTATGCAAAATGTTACCAACTATTAGGATTATTGTATAGTGAAAGCTACGCGCTACTGTATTTTAAACTATAATAACATTTCTTTATTTAGATTTTAATTTCCGCATTTCAATGATATCAGTATTCTATTGGTTTTTCCTTGTGACTTCTCACAAGCTGGCAACGTGACTACACGATCACTTAATTACCCGGCAAACTCCGTGAAATTTTTGGTCCGTGTTCCTACCTAAAAAAACCTAAAATTAACATAGCTACTGTTGTTGCATCTTATGATAAAGTATTTATTTGGTATAGTACTATCATAACTAAACAACGAGAGTTAAGAGTATACTTAGTTTAAAAACAAAATGTTCGGAATAATGTCCTTAATACTAGTTTCAGAAAAAAATACCAATAATAATTAAGATAATTTTAGTAACATGTTTTAAAGTAATTTTTAGCAATTTTTAGGGGTTTGGTTTTTTGTTCAGGGATTTTTAAGGGGGTAAGGGCAAAATCAGCTTAAGTTTCGAATTCAGTGCATCGAAATACATAAAAATAGATGAGTCTGGTCAAAAGTACAGGCCATTTTTTTTGTGGGCCAGTCTATTGATCGTTTTAATAATCGTGGGGTTGCATCGAAGGATTAGTTTTGACACAAATACATAATTTGCAACAACATACATAAGTGCGCGTAAGCAAATATGACACGCAACGATGACCAGATAAACCAAAGGACACAGATGTAAACGTGGAGTTAAACATATCTTTTACTTCATTACTGCAGAAAGGGAGAAAGAATACAATTTCCTGCGTTGGGGCGGCCTGTCGTAAGAGGCGACAAAATAACCTACAGCCAGGTTGTAGTAGCCAGTAGTGTTTATCCGCTTGGATGGCTACCCTGATCTAGAGTATGCCGCCATAACAACCTTGAGTTGTGTTCCTGCATTAGTGGCCAGTTTCCAGTCTCACTTAAGAGAGCAGCAGCGCATTTGTATCACCTTTAGTGTTGCAAATGTCCATAGCAATGGAAACCGCTTTCCAATTCGTTCGCCTCGCGTATCTATACATGCACTACAATATCAATATACTTCGGGCGTTTGGAGGTCTCCATTAAACATTAACAAGCTCACTTCGGTCCAAAATAACCGAGCTTCAATCATAATGTGGACGCTTTGTAAACAGTTCACCAAGCTAAAGTTTGTAAGGACGTAAAACTAGAACTAACGACTTAAACTTACTTACAATGTAGGTGTAAGCTCTGGAACACCTACGGTAGGCAACTTGATTGTACAGAGACGTTAGCATCAAAATTCTAATGCCCGGTTTCTGAGGTACTTTTAACTGTAGGTTATCTGTTCCTTAGCGCTATCGGTTCTATAACTTATAAAATTGCGTTTCTGAACACACCATCGTACGATAGTTAAACTAGGTTCAACTTAACTGACCAATATTAGGCGTTTATCTCTTCCATATCTTTTGTTTGACGTTTTGTTGTTGACGTTTTAGAATATTAGATATTCCTTCTTAAATACATCCATCTAGTGGCGAGTTTTGGTACTAGTTGTAGGTTAACAGTTAATCTAAGTTTATCTAGTACATAACTTAATGGAATCAATTGTTGTTGAATTAATAACTGGTAACCTCAGAAACCGGGCATAAAGGATGTAGATAATTACACCGTATGACCTGTATTTTGATCAGACCCATTTATTCTTTCTTATGTATTTCGATGCGCTGAATCCGAATTTGGGGTCAGTTTGGTCCATACACCCTCAGAACTTTGAATGAATGAATGAATATGCTTTATCGTGTTTTAAAAGATACAGTTAAGAGAATTAAAATTTTACAATAAAATAGACGGTATTATCGCTATTTACGATTTCTTCCAGACAACCTTTGGATGGATAAAGAATTTGATAAGAACAGAGTTATGTTGCATTATTCTCACTACCGTATCAATATATACATACATTAATAAAATATAAAAATTATACTAGTATGATATGCGTAAATAAAATATGACAAAATAAATTTTGGGAGTTTATGGACCAAAAGACCGAATCTGGGGACTGTTTGGTCCATACACCCTCAAAATTCTGAGGGTGTATGGACCAAACTGACCCCAGATTCGGATTCAGCGCATTGAAATACACAAGAATATATATGTCTGGTCAGAAGTATGCAGACCAGTTTTTATTTTTTGTGGACAGTGTTAATTCTTTATTGTGCGTAAAGAATACTGAAACGTATCGTAACTGTTGCAAAACCTCATTGTATTATGACATAGACAAATATTCTAGTATTCTAGTTGTATAGAATATAGTTTTGAACTCAGTACATCTGTATATTAATATGTGAAGCAAAAACTTTGTAACCCTTTTTACGAAAATTGCGCGGACGGAGGAGTATGAAATTTCGCCCACTTATCTTATCTTCTACTAATATATAAAGCTGAAAAGTTTGTTTGTTTGTTGGATTGAACGCGCTAATCTCAGGAACAACTGGTCTGATTTGAAAAATTCTTTCAGTGTTAGACAGCCCATTTATCGGTAAAGGCTATATATAGGCTATATATCATCAAGCTACGATCAATAGGAGCGGAGCATCAATGAAGAATGTTTTAAAATCGGGGGGTTTTGAAAACAAATTCCACGCGAACGATTTCGCGGGCACAGCTAGTAGTTTTTATAGATAAGAAGCGACGAATGCTAATATTTTTTTTAAATTATGCATAAAAAATACAGTAAATCAATAAAAAAAAACATTACACACACTACGAGTTATTTGACACACACACGCATATATACTCTTTTGTTTATTGTTCAAGTCAAATTAACAGTGTAGCCTTGGCGAAATCTGTGATTATAGAAGTATAGTCTTTGACATTAATTATTATTTCTTCCACGGGCGACCACTAGTTAATAAAAAAAGGCGAATTAAAGGCACAACCTCTTATTCATAGATTTTTACAACATTCGTTATCAACACGAAGGCTCTGTAAAATGAGGTAATTGTTCTATTTTTTTATTTTTAAGTCGTTTGGCTTTGTGATTATTGTGTAAAGTCACTATTTCAATTGTGGTAATTATATGATCGAAAAGATGGCGCCCCCGATTTATTGGTTCCACCGTTGTAATTCACTAACAAGTACATTGTTATGGTATTGTTACGTATTTGCGGGATGTGAATTTAAAATGTCGTTGGAAATACCAAAAAGTTTTTTAGAATTACACACACGCAATTCACATTTTTAACAAATACAACCGAATACAACAAACCGTAAAGCAGAAAATCGTAATAACATAAATCGCACAAATTCAGTCGTTACAATCTACTTGTTAATTGCTTGAATAGCTTTAGAAATAATATTTTAAGCGCCAGTAGAAACTGAACAAGTGGCTCACATACAAGTTTTGCTTTCCGAAGAGTGTAGGCGCTCGGCGATCTTCAACAAGGGTTGCTCTCGATTTCCCTAGGATCCACTCAACAGATCCTGACTTGGTGACAACGTGACCACCTCAGAAGTATAAGCTTTCGATTAGAGAAAAAAATGAAAATCGGTCTACAATTGACTGAGTAATCGCGTATCAAATATACACAAAAAATTCATACTGTTACGAGTCGCGAGACTCGAATTACAATGCCGTTAGAATTACTATAGAGTTTATTAGAACTATACAAACACGTAGAACACAGGTACAAATATAACCGAACGCAACAAGTCCAAACGTAATGCAGTAGATCGTAATTCAATAACACGCGCAAAGTCCGTCACTAAATAGATTACCGAATGTACACAAATCTTGCTTCGCTCGTGGTTATCGCTCGACTGTCTCCCTCCATCAGGCCATCGCTTTATACTGCACAAAATCAATGCCTGCCCGGCAAGCGTCGACGCAATTTCCTAGAAATCGTAATCCGCACACCTGGCTAATAACTGCCATAAAAGATTACAATACACAATGGGCTGTTTTCTAATCACAAATTTTAAACACAAAGTAAACAGAGAATTCCAAATGCCGAAAGGTAATAAAATGTGTTTCTACAGGTATGCAGGTGTGAATTTATCTTTGTCGGCGACTAGGTCGTAACAATACAATCAAATTGAGAACCTCCTCCTTTTGGAGTTGGTTAAAAACGCAGTTATTTCTACATTCCCACGTATACAACTAATGCAATGCATTCATGTGACATTCATAAGGCGCCAACTTGACAAATATGGCCGCTAATAGAATCTGACACGACGTAATGAATCGCTTGTTTTGGAATTTATTACTTTTAATGTATGTGAAATGTCTATATCGATATACATTTTGCAAATTGAAATTGCATAAATATCCCATATGTTGTTGGAATAATGCAGGAAACTCCAAAGTTGAATGTTTATTTTTTCGTGAAACTTTCGGACACTGTGTTGAGCCTTGTTCTAATTTTTATAGCTTGTTGAGTGAATTCTTTAAATATTTAAATTTTGTTTTCACAATCAGCTGTTTTATAGCTGGGGCGCAGCAGAGAGGTAGACGGCCCATCTGATGGAAAGTAGCAACTATCGCCTATGGTCATTTTGTTGGCATCAGTGCAGGACCTTGTAACAAAATTTTTTGGTGACATTCCTTTTTTCGTCCAGATTGTGATATACAGAGTGAATTTTTCAAGTAGGCCTCCAGGGCTGAATCCTAAACTATATGAAGTAGCGAAAAATGCTCAAAGGAGTCTTGAGTCCGAACCACTTTTGTTTTCGTCGTATGTATGGAAAATAGAACATTTTGTCCAAAAACAACCCTTTCCCTTGGTTTGTTGTTTGACATTCCTTCACAGTAATTAATCCTTATAAGCTACACTATGATTTGGTATAATAATACAGGTGTATTTATTTTTTCAAAGTGACTTTTCGCTCTACTTTATAACATATTATTTACTCCCAATAGTCCCCAGTACCTTAAGGAACGTTTTAAATTCCTTCGCCTATCCCCTGCCCACAATTTGCGCCATGATATGTACCGAAAACTTATCACGCCTGCACACACTTCATCCTATTATGATAATTCTTTTACAGTGCAAGCTGTCAAAGTTTGGAATATGCTGCCTCTTACTGTCAGAGAGGCCAAATCCTTACGAACATTTAGAAATTTACTGAGAAAATACTATTTGTACACAAATAGCTAGCTAGCTATGTCTGATTAACACAATATAGTCATGCTAATACATTTATTATAATAACTTATGTATTTTGAAATGTATTATTGTATATATATATATATGACTGTGTACATATGGTATGTATTTGTATCTTTATTTATTAAATTAGTTTGAGTATTTATGTACCTATTGCCTTTTTCCTGCACCACCTACATCGCCTGTTTAAAATTTCTTTGATTTAGGTTGCCTGGAAGAGATCGCTTTGGGCGATAAGGCCGCCTATTGTATTGCCTATAAAATATTGTAAATATGGTCAGTTTTCGTAATTGTATATTTTGGCATGCAATAAAGTGTTATCTCTCTTTCTCTCTCTATTTCTCAATGTTCTTTTTTCTCTCTTTCATTCATTTCAATTGCAGACCGTTAGCTTGTCGGCTGTAGTCCAGCATTCGTTGCCATCGCCACTTTTTGAGACCAATGGTCCATTACACATTTCTAAGTGTACCAATAGACTTTATATTAAATTAATCCCCATGGTTAAAACTTTCCCAAATAGCGTAAAGTCCATTAGCAAACTGTAATAAAAGTAAGCGTTAATTATAAAAGCAAAAACGAAATCAGAATTTAGTTAATTTATGTTTTATTCTCGGTGACCTTTGACTTTTGAGTTGACCTTAGAATTTCAGAGTTACGTAACCTGAGTGATTGTGGAGTTTTTAATGCTCGACTTCAAAGTTTTGGGCATAGACGCATGATGTTTTTTTATTTTTAAATTTCTCTTTCTCCTGACGCACACGCTTCGGGGTATTTTTGTTCATGTTTTTGTGTTTTCTTTTTCGTTTCTTTTTCTTGCCAAATTTATTTATCCAATACATATATTTAAATACAATTTTCGGCTCTAAACATTCTACTATCTTATTTCTCTACTTTATATAATGCTATTTACTTATACTATTATATTTATCTATTGTTATTTTACTCATCTACTAACTTATCATTTATTTCTTATGTTGTATTTGTTTATCTTCTTATACTTACTATATATGTACGATATTTGAAACAGTGGTGCTATCGGTAACACCTCTTGGACAGTGTTCACATTTATTTATTTATTTATTATGTATTATTACGCTTGTATTATATAAACTATATTATATAATCAATTCGTACGTTATCTATCTTTATTTCTATGTATTACAGTTCTGACTATTCTAATGGAGTACGGCCAAAATCTTCGTAGTGCCGTTTGCTCATTAGATCTCTCATGCTATTATATAATACTTTACTTCTATCTTTAGTTTGCATTCGAGGTAGTTACGCTCCTAGACGCAAGGTTGCTCGACTGTTGGTCTTCTATCGGATACACTTCGGGGGATGTTCCTTAGCACTGCACCGTTATATCGGGATATAAGTTGTGACACACCATGTACGTATAGATACCATTGTATAGCAATCGAGAAGAGAAATAATTAAAAAAGTCTTTACACAAGCAAGCCCTGAAACAAGTGATAAGCTCAACTTTTTTTATCATTATTTTGTACAGTTTTTCCATTTTATGTTATTCAGCCTGTCGGAAAGTTTTTTCTGAAAATGACTCCGAAAGGATTCAACAGACTTCAATATAATCGGCAAACAAACACACATCATATTGTATATCCCACATTAAGCAAGTTACGTTTGTGTTATGGATAATATACAACGGACCACTCTGGGGCCGATCCCAGACAACCAGACCATTGTAAATAACGGAGATTTTTTTTCCATCTAATCCGGAACCTCTGCGTTGTAGTGAGGTAGGTCGGCAAAGGCTTAGTCCGCTCAACCACAGAGTCCGTTATTGTATATACTAATACACCTTTATCTTGCCTATAAGCTATTTCTGTGTCGAATTTAATTTAACATATATAGATATTGACAATGATTCAAACACGGCAGTGATTAAACAGTACAAAAAATTCTGATTGTGCTTTAAGTTTTCTGATACATCGCTAAATCGAGATTTTGAACAACCTGTCATGGCCGCATCTATACATATAATAAAATTGTATATTTTTACTTTTGATCCCGAAAAATTAAAGAGTTCCCGTGGGATAGTTAAAAAACCGCACCACGCGGACGACGTCGCGGGCATCAGCTAGTATTTAATATAAATCAAACAAGACTGTCAGGGCACGCACAACAAAGCGTTCCGTTGGGTTGACTAAAATTCATTGGTTTCGTCATTTAAGCAACCCTAAACCATTTAATCAAGGGTACCTGATTACTTTAATGTAAATATATCCAAAATAAGAGTAGATAAATATTTTGTTGATCTTATAATAATGAAAGACAATATAGTTACTCTTCATAGGGCCGACTTTTCAATCACTAGATTAAAAATCTATTGAATCATGACGAAATTAAAAAACAAGTATCATGTCGTACAACGAAGTAAAATAACTAGCCCGTAATAGAGAAGATTGAAAGAGGCTCCACACAAACAAAATACGCATGGGAGACAAGACGGTGGTCCAAAGTCTAATGGAGGGCCAATAATCTCCCTCCTAAACCATCCATCATCACTAACACCAACTGAAAAAATTTCAACAACAATTCTCAGTCAACACTTTGTCACAACAATTAAACAATTAATTATAACACCACACAAAGTCACAAACACACAACTAACAACAAAACTTACAAACATACTCACAGCAACGCGCACTATCATCGCATTGCATTACACGCACACTTCACAAACAAAGCAAGACACACAAAGAGCCAAAAAATTAATAACCCAGGCACAGAAAGCATAAAACAACACACATGGCAATAGTTAATATAATATATATAGGTATAGACATAAGGCACACACTGCACATGCACTTTCTCACAACACCAGCATGTAACAAATACACTCTACATTAGTATAAGTTTAGTATTAAAATTAGAATAAATTAATATAATAAGTTATTCGTAAGGTACACCACAACACACATATTATGATTGAATGAATGTCACACACAAAAACAAAAAATAACAAGAAGCGTGTATAAATACTTAAAAATCTCTTCAAAATTAACTTATAAAAAAGGGTACGGAACTCAGTCCGAAGAATTGTTAAACAAAAAAAAAGAGACTCCACCGACGAGAGCACAGCTCTTATATGATGATGATGATGAACTTATCTCTTATATATTATGTTTGAATAATCTGTCCTTACTCTTTTATTTTATATCTGAATTTTAAGTGAATCATCATGGCAACGGCAACGACAATGACAACGCTGCAATTCAAAGTGTGACTCTCATGTTTAGTTCCACCTTCGCTAGATGGCGTTACGGGTATCATCAATAATTATTTTGAATTAGAAATTATGTTTGGCATTTTAAACAATTATAACATACCTATGTTAATGACTACATATACTTTTTTGATAACGCTAAGGGAATGCATTTACGTATTATTTCCGGGTCCAGGGGGGGGTTATTGGAGGACGTGTGGTATTCGCAACGGCCGGTCCTCCACATTGTAAACAAAATTTACACTAATGCAAGCGAAGCCGCAGACAAAAGCTATTTAATTATAACATGAAGATAACTTACATTTTAAAATAGTCGTTATATATTGAGTTAAGAAAATTTGTATTACTTTATAATAGAATAACAAATATATGCCCTTAATTTAAATTATTATTCAGCTTTCCAAGCGTAGTTGTTAAGCAATTAAATATGTCAACGCGACAGCCCAGTATTAGGGACTGAACGCGTATCCAAATGGCGGTGGTAGGATTGCTGGTATGGAAAGAAGGGAGACTAACCTGCGTGCTTCGGGGCTACACTAACTATGCGTGCTGATCACCAAGTCGTGAGCCTTGTAACAAATCTTCTGTCTTGTCTTCTTCTATGCGGCCTTCGATTATTATTTGTACACACGCAGCGCGGTATAACTGCATTTATCGCCAATTGTGGCGGAAAAGATGTGCGGGTTGTCGTACGAAGGTCGACCGCAGACTAACTCGTAAAGACGAGCAGTATTAGTACAGCGGTAAGTACGACAAGGATAGTCGTGTGGAACGGAAGATCGCGGCTGGGAAAAGGTGATTGGATAACGCGGTTAGGAAAGCGGGTAGTTGTGGAAATAATTTGATAGGACAGGATTTAAATTAAGCGGCGCGAACAAAATACTTAATTAAAATTAAAGGATACCCCGTTTACGATAACTTGATAACCTGACGGAGGGTTACCAGCAATCAAAAATATGAACTCCAACGCCATAATCAAAAAACACCTAAAATCGCAATAATTACTAAAACATACCAACAAAAATTAAGAATAATTTACGTTTCGTAATAATCTCTATTTATAAACTATTTTATAATATGATAGTGTTACATGCCGTCAAAGATAAACGCACAGCTGCCTGTCGTAAGCGCAGTTTATTGTCTTCCCGGATTTAGGAATTCTTTTGTGTTTTGAATTTGTAATTAAGAAAAAAACATGCTATTGTTCTTCTACTTGTTTTATGACCATCATTAGCGTCGAACTAATCCTTATTGTTATTGCTTTCGACTTTGTTGGCCGTTCGCAGGTGTGCAAATTACTATTTCTCGGAAACTCAGTGCGCGCGGCCGATTTTTTTGTACTGTATAGTTAGTATAAAACAATGCCCGAATGGAGGGGTGGGGCAGACAAGCGACGACTACGAGACGAGTAAGACGTTTGTAGTACTCTCGATTAGCGATATAGACGACGGACTTTGCGCGTGTCGAATTGTATTGAATCCTGCAGTGTGAACTGGTTGCATCCGGTCTTATTTGTATTTATCTTATACGTGTTTGTACAGTTCTAATAAATTCTATAGTAGTTCCAACGGCATTTTTAATTCGAGTCCTGTAGCTCGTTACAACATTAAGTGATGTTAATTTTTAGAAATTGTTAACCCTGCGCGTCGAGTTATCTTGAATGGAGAATAAAACTAAAGTTAACATATACAGAACCATACAAATATTAACTATTTAGTTATACTGACATACCTATCGTGACAAACAACTGTTACCTTGTTACCATTTAAATAATAAAAATTACTTTTTAACTGTTAAATAAGTTAAATATCACGTAATCTTTTCGTTTCCTTCATTATTTTCAAATATATTTCGTTGTTTTATTTATATATTACTGTAAACTTTAGAACATTGATTAATAGCCGCGTATTGACGGATGTTATAATTCTAAGACTCAGCGGGGTCATAATTCAGGCTCGTCTTTGAGAAAATATTTTATTAGTAAACAGATCGTTTTACAAGAACCGGTAATTTACGTGGAAAATCCTAATGTTTCACGTGCTCTCTCTGTAGATAATTTGACAATAACCGGTATCTTATGTGGGGAACATGAATGTTCCGTTATGCTTCGATGGCAGTTATACAAGAACCGGTAATTTACGTGGGAAACATTAATGTTTCGCCGTACTCTCTCCGTTAGTAATTTTACAAGAACCGGCATCTTACGTAGGGAATATGAATTATACAAGAACCTTTAACTTACACGGTGAATACGAATATATAGCCGTGATTTCTTCATTTATAATTTTACAAGAACCGGCATCTTGTGTGGGGAACGTGAATGTTCCGTTATACTTCGTTTGCAATTATTATTATAAGAAACGGTAGCTTACGTGGGGTACACGAGTATATTTTATACGGCCCAACTGTGGTGGAAAGTGGATACCGTCGCCTATGGACATTAGCAACAACAGACTCGCTGCCAATGTGCTGCTGGCCTCCCCGAAACCTGGCCACTAATGCCGGAACACAACTCAAATTTTTTATGGCGGCATACCAGGGGTAGTATCCATTCGAACGGGCAAATGCCCTACCACCTGAGTCCTGACCAGATGTTGAAAACAGCCAGTGGCAACGGTACCCACATTCCAGTGCAACGTGGGCCGTCTGTTCGCCTGCTTCGGGCATTAAACAAATGTATCGTCATACTTTCTCCGATGGTAATTTTAATAAACGCGTAATTTTAAGCGGGGTACACAAATGTAATTACCATGCTGCCTCCACCAGGTCCCAGTAAAACGGGCAGCCGAAATATTACCTCATGACATCTAAAGGACGAGTAATAATACTTGTAACGATGGTTTCATAATGACAATTATAGAAAAAAGCGTAGTGGAAGAGAAAAATAATAAGTGGTTCTCGGTCAAGATGATACTCCAAACGTAACCGACATTGAATGTACTAGCATTATTGAATGCTAGTACATTCAATGCTACTACATAAAATATTACATTGGTAAAAGGTCATATCACTTTTCTTTCTCTTTTGAACAAAATAACAACTTAATTTAGCTTAAAAGCAGAGCCAATTAAAAACGTTTTACATTAATTAATTGAAAGAACTTCTCATTTAATTCACTCCTTTATTTGCGGCTAATAAACTCAGATGGAATGTTTCATCTTTATATTTATAAACAAAATTTAGAGTCCTTGTTAAATGTGTTAACAAACTAATTTTAAAGAAATAGGGATTTAATAATTCGGTCGTATTTAGTGTCCTTATAAGAGAAGTGAGGGTCGCAATTAGGTAAAATTTACGTTAAAATACAGACGTAGAGCACACTATGCGGCTAGACGCAGTTTAGTAGACCATCCGACTGAACATAGTATGCGGTTGGATGTTAGTCGGATTATGGCAACTGCAATTGGGTATTTGATTTTTTTTAGTTAATGGAAATATAAACATAAGTTTTGTAACAAACCATTTGTTTATTTAATTTTTTTGTCGCTATAATTAAAAAGATATATCGATTAAAAAAATTTGAACTCGAAGTATCCGCGTGTGGATAAAATTCCTAGTCCGCATGTGACGTCACTATGATAATTTCTCACACATAGTGCTACGAAGCAGGGATGAGTTAATAAGAGAAATTATCATAGTGACGTAACACGCGCGCTAAGCAAGTTTTCGACACGGGGGCACTTCATATTTAAAAGTTTATTTTCAATTTGATATAACCTTTTAATTATAGAAAAAAAAAAATAGTTATTTAAGTTAAAAATAATATATATGGTAATATACTGCACTCAGGGCAGGGGAAGGCTTTCGGCCATATCATGCTCGCTCTCTAAGATGAGCAAGACGGTATATGTAATGGGACCTTTAATCTACAATAGACTACCTCTCAATATAAAATAATCCGAAAGTCTCGGTTCTTTTAAGAAAAGATTAAATAGTCATCTTATCGAGCAGACGCCCTACTCAATAGAGGAAATTTTTAATTTAAAAGGTTATTTAAATACATTGTGTATTTTTTCTTTAATGAAAATTGTAAATGTAATCGATATGACGTATACATATAATTTTATATTATTGTACTAATTAAATATAATTATATATTATTGTACTTATAAAATTAATAGTTTATAGTTTAGAGTTAGTAATTCTGTCTTAATAAGAGCAAATATACCTCTATAACTTCGTGGTATCGCTAGGAATATACTGATTGATAGTGTTGTTCTGATGTTCTGATGATGATGATGATGAGAGCTGATATGTTCACTTGATTTATTTAACTGTAACGTAACCGTCGTGTGCGCACTGAGCCGCGGTATCTTTGTCACTAACTCGGGCGCGCGGGAGTGCTAGTGATGTTATACGTAGTGTTGTGCGTTAGACGTCGCGGTGGAGCGAACACTTCGTCTTGTTCTTTCAAAAGGAATATAGAGATTGTGTGCTAAATTAGTATAACGAATAGTAAACAAGTATTCCTTGCTTGCTACTGTCCAAGGTAATGTTTAACCAACGTTTTAATATTTAATAAATACTATTATTAATATCTATAACAACTATTTACAAGTTACTGGACATTTTATACTTCGCACATATAATAGAGGGTAGATTTGGATATTTTATAGTATAAAACCCGGCGATGAAATGAGGCGGACACAGTTGTTTTACCTACCGCCCGATGTTACGTTCGTCAATGAATAAGTACATCAACAGTGATGCAAGTACTTTTTACATATTGATATGCTAATGATGACTTCTTATGTATATTTAAGATGATATAAGAATCTTTTAAATAGTAATTTAACAACTGCGAGGCATGGGATGGCTGTAGGGGTGGTTGGAAGCCATCGGGTCAGGTAGGGCTTAATTCTTACATCATCGCAACAATATATGACAAATTATCGAATATTATCAGTTCAGTCTCTTACTTTTGATGTTATGGTATAAACATTTATGCATATAAAATTTTTATACTGTACCTATGTTAGAAGTCATTTAGAATATGCATCTCATATATGGAACCCACGCTATCATAAATATATAGACCGCATTGAAAGTGTGCAAAAGCGTTTTTATTCGACGTTTATGCTATAGGAAAAAGATGCATTACTCTAGTGATTCATATTTTGATCTTTACAAAAAGTTTCACCTCTTAAAGACCGACGAGATATTGCTGATTTTTTACTTCTTCTAAAAATTATCTCCTCCGATATTGATTGTCCAGATCTTCTAAGTAAGCTCCATTTAATATTCCAGCGAAGTCTATACGGTTTAATCAGTCCATAAATGTAACTTTAAGTTTACAGACAAAACTCATTTCTAGTGCGAGCAAGTAATTATTTAAATAATGTAAGTAAATACGATGACATCGACCCATTTGTAATCAGTATTTCAGGAGCCAAGCGGTGTCTAAGCCTTAAATTTTACAACAGTGAACAAGCATCTTGGTGCCTTTTTTTACGTCTGCATGTTATTTTTCATCAATAGCTTATTCGTGAAAACCTGTTAATTGTAGTTAACTAATCAAATGTATTTAGCTGTAGGTTTTCCATAAATATATTTTACGAAGTTTCAGGTCGCTGACGATGTTGTTATCTTTGAAGAGACCTTAGAGGATCTTACCAAGATGCTGGGCAGCTTAAATGAATCATCCCGACGAGTCAATCTCGGCATGAATTGGGACAAGACGAAAAGTCATGTTCAATGAACACGTCATGCTAAGACCGGTAAACGTCGATGGCGCCCGTCTTGAAGTTGTGCAGGAATATTGTGCACAAATTCAAAGGGGAAGCCAATAGGAGGATTCAGATGGGCTGGGCAGCAATCGGTAAGCTTCGTCAAGTCTTCTCGTCGTCCATCCCGCAATGCCTGAAGACGAAAGTCTTCGAGCAGTGCGTCCTTCCCGTCCTAACCTAGGGGCCGAAGCGTGGACACTGACGGTAGGACTGGTCCACAAATTTCAAGTCGCTCAACGGGCTATGAGCTATGTTGAGTGCTTGTTTCTCTTATGGATAGAGTTAGAAATGAAGATATCCGTAAGAGAACTAAGATAACCGACATAGCTTGCAAAATTAGCAAGTTGAAGTGGGCCGGTCATATTTGTCGCAAGACCGATGGCCGATGGACAAGACGAGTCCTGGAGTAGAGACCGCGTCTCGGTAAACGTAGTGTCGGACGCCCGCTCTCCAGCCCGATGGACTGACGACTTGCGCAAAGTCTCCGGTAGGCGCTGGATGAGGAAGGCGGAGAAGTGCCGCCGACTTGGGGACGCCTACGTCCACCAGTGGACGGTGATTGGCTGACGACTACAAGGTCGCTAACAATTATAAAACTTATATATGATCCGTTTATTGCAAAAAAATGATTAAAATACGCAATTGCAGGGGCACCGTCTCCTCCTTGTACGAGAGTGTCATGCCTAGAAGTAGGTAGTGCGTATGGTCGCCGATAGGAGCTAGATGAGGAAGGTGGAAGACCGGGATGAGTGACGCCAACTTCGGGAGGCCTACGTCCAGCAGTGGGCAGTCCACAGATTGGCTGACGACGATACGAATTAGGATTTAGGACGAGGAAGTATATTTGTGTAATACAGATTTGTCGTAACTTCTGTCAATTTATAACTTCAATAATGTGGTAATGCGCGAGCGAGACAGCAAACCATTTAGGTAGCTCCTCAACTTAACCCTTTCACAAAGAAACGACGACCGCATGCCAAAGCGAAATTGACGAACATAATTCTGCCATTTCATCCATTAATTAATCCTTTGTTTAGTAAGTTTTTGTTCTCGTTTTTGAGTTGTGTACATTAGCTTAATTGCGTATGGTGGCGTTTAATGGGTTAGTTTATTATGGCCGAACCAAGGTCTAGTTGTACACAAATTAATTAGCTTTTTCAACGTACCTATCGTCTCAACGATAAATATAATTTAATAACCGTTGAACAGTCGCACTCGGAGTGCTTAATAACGATTATCTTTAAATACAATTTATGATTGAAATGGTGATTAAAAAAGATCTGCCAAATATATGGCAATCAACGCATACATAATAGGTTGGGGAAAAAGTATTTTCGCATATAGTATGTATGAACTAGTAATAAGATCTCTTTGGATATACCATTGGTATCTGGCTGGTTTTGGTATCATTAAAAAGTTTTAATTTTGTGGCATTCCGCCACATTAAATAATGTAACTATCGTCTCAGCAGGAACGACGATGATGCGCAAGCGCAGCCCGCTGCGGGTGCGCCTGCGCGGCCCGTGGACACGCACTCGAGTCGTCCGATCGCGAGTGCAGTGGAATGACCTCGTCGAGTGTCACGCGCGCAATACCGTCTTACGAATTGGAACATATATTATTAGTGTCGTGCGTTTGTTATAATTTAATATTATATAATAAATTTATAAAACTTGCTTGCTAGCTAATATCCGCTAATAAACTTATCAGCTCCTTCTATTTTTGTGAGTTATTTGGTGTTTAAAGGCTACGTCGCCGACGCCGCACCATCACATCAACGGACCCCTACAATTTTAAAGAAGATAATTCCAAATTCATATTAGGAAAATGCGTGATTTTCATTTGTTTTTCTTATTGTTAAAATGAGTGAATCTAATGAAGAAATTCGATACATTTTAAAATTTTACTACAAAAAAGGTAAAAATGCAACACAAGCCGCGAAAAACATTTGTGATGTTTATGGACCTAATGGAGTATCTGTGAGAGTAGCGCAAATTTAGTTTAAGCATTTTCAATACGGAAATTTTGATATCAAAATGCACGTCGCTCTGGTCGCCCTGTTACGAACAAAATTGATGCCATTATGAAAAGGTGGAGCAAGATCGGCATATTACTAGTTACGATGTAGCTGGAGAACTGGGAATTGCCCACAAAACTGTTTTAGCGCATTTGATAAAAAGCTGGGTACACAAAAAAGCTCGATATTTAGGGTGCCTCATGAGCTCACTGAAAGAAACCTAATGAACCGTGTACTCATTTGTGATTCCTTATTACGACATAATGAAACCGAACCATTTTTGAAGAAGCTGATAACTGGTAAATGAAAAGTGGATTACGTACGACAAGAACGTGCGAAAAAGATCGTGGTCAAAGGCCGGTCAGGCTTCACAGACTGTGGCGAAACCATTTTATTTTTTTTGGCCAGGGTAAATCCGTTTGAGAACTAAGCCGCGACAGGCACAGAAGCCTGGGGGATAATTCGCGACCCGTGTGTGGGATTCGCCAGATCGGAGGTGGCACTAGCGCGCCCAGTCAAAACTGGTGCCACGCTATTGCCAATCCCCAGTTAGGAATACCCACTAAAACTCCTGGGTGTTCCGTCCTGCGCCTTATGCCAGGGCTACGGGTAATTGGGATTCCCAGCTCCGCGTGCCCTGGCAGGCGTGGGCCTCCCTCACGAGGCCTCTTCCATTGCCGGGGATTGAACCCCCGGCGTCGTCCATGTCTAGTCCGGGCGTGGGGCGGTCTGTAACGCGCCCCACGGGAGGAGAAATGAGCGCGCGCGGAACACTCGCGCTATCATCTCGACGGTATGTGCGGGTGAGTGAGAATCCCTATGCCCCAAAGGGCCCCACCCGCGCCGCCCGCTTACGGTGGCCGAAGGTCGAAGTCCGCCCTCCGGCGTCGGCGCGTCCTCCTTTACCGGGAGCGGAGCAATGACGTCCGCTCACGCTCCCGCTCCGCCTCCTCCTTCGCAAGCATGACGCGCTCACAGAAGGAGGAGACGCGTCCGATCCGGGTTTTCTCCCAACCATGGTGCGAACCACGGCCGGGAGACTGTGGCGAAACCCGGGTTAACTCGCAACAAGGTGATGCTGTGTGTATGGTGGGATTGGAAGGGCATTATTCATTATGAGCTGTTACCGCCAGGCAGGAACATCGATTCTGAACTGTACTGCGAACAACTGATGAGATTAAAGCAAAAAGTTGAGAGAAAGCGGCTGGAATTAATCAACAGAAGGGGTGTGGTTTTTCACCATGATAACGCTAGACCTCACACATCTTTAGCCACTCAGCAAAAAATTACGAGAGTTTGGCTGGGAGGTGTTAATGCATCCGCCCTATAGTCCTGACCTTGCACCTTCAGATTTTCACCTGTTTCGGTCTCTGCAGAATTCCTTAGGCAGTGTCAGGTTAACATCACGAGAGGACTGCCAAAACCACTTGTCGCAGTTTTTTGATCAGAAGCCCCAAAATTTTTATAGCAATGGGATCACGTCCCTACCTACAAGATGGCAAAAAGTTATCCAACAAAATGGCACCTACATACCTATTCTAGGGTCAAGCGGAAGGTTGGTTGGTCTAACAGATCGACATTTTGGCTGAGCTTGATCCAATTTTTAGGACTTAATATGTATATCTTTTCCTCACTTTGTGCTTGGTTTCTCTCTTTTTTTATAGGTGCTTTTTTTATAACTTTTAATGTGTTTGTTTCACTGGTATGCGTATTTCCTAAAAATAAACCTGTTTTCTTTCTTCTTCTTTTTTTCTTTTACATACTTTAGTCAAATGTAAATAAACTTTATAAAAAAACCTTTTGAATTTTTATATAAAATGCGACGAAACTTTTTCCCCAACCTTATATGTGCAAGCAACTCCAACTCGCAGTTTTTAAAACTCCTCAGTTTTTAAAAACTCCTCCCCGGCCACTTGATTATAATCTTAGTGAGCATCTTCAATGCCGCCATAACAAACTGCTCTTTCCCCGCGATCTGGAAGGAAGCAGACGTCATCGGTATTCACAAGCCTGGAAAACCGGCTAATAAACCGTCCAGCTACCGCCCAATCAGCCTACTGAGCACACTCAGCAAGCTTTACGAGAGGGTCATCCTCTCTAGACTAAGAGATTTTGCCATCAACAAACATCTACTACCCGATGAGCAGTTTGGATTCCGTGCCAGACACTCATGCGTCCAACAGGTGCACCGCATCACGGAGCACATACTATCCCACTTTGCCCATCGCCCTCGTCGCCCTATAGGAACAGCCGCACTGTTCCTTGACGTAGCTAAGGCCTTCGACAAGGTCTGGCATAACGGTTTGATTTACAAGCTGTACCAGTTCGGTGTACCAGACAGACTCGTGCTCATCTTGCGAGACTTCCTCCTAGGCCGTAGCTTCCGTTTTCGAGTGGAGGGAACACGCTCGTCCCCTCACCCACTCACAGCCGGTGTACCACAGGGCTCGGCACTATCTCCACTACTCTTCACGCTGTACACCAGCGACATCCCAAAAACTCCAGATGTAGAGTTGGCCCTCTTCGCGGATGACACCGCACTCTATACATCAGATCACAACCGACAAATGGCTTGCGTCCGGCTACAGGTAGCTGTAACAGAGCTAGGCGAATGGTTTCGCAAATGGAGGATAGAGGTAAACCCGGAGAAAAGCGCAGCAATGTTCTTTTCCCCGGGCACGCTTCGCTCTCCCAAACGCGCTTGCCTTCGCTTAAAAGCCATCTCGCTCTACGAACAAGAGATTCCCTGGGCAAAGTACACCAAATACCTGGGTGTCACCCTAGATCAGAACTTGCGCTTCAACGAGCATATCACTATAGTCCGGAATAGAGCGCGATTTGTGATGGGTCGTCTAGCACCCATGATAGATAAACGAAGCAAAATGTCCCTCAGACACAAGCTTACTCTATATAAAACATGCATCCGCCCGATCATGACATACGCGAGTGTGGTATTCGGCCATGCCAAGCCTGCCCTTTTAAAGAAACTGCAAATCGTTCAGAATAAATTCATGCGCAGAGCCGTCGGTGCTCCCCTCTATATGCGTAACATCGACATCCACCGCGATCTGGAGCTTCCCTCCATCAAAAACTACATTACGTCGCTCTCGCGTAAGTATTTCGATCTAGCGCCGCACCATCGAAATCCCCTCGTCGTGTCCGCGTCCGATTATAAGCCTCGACGAAAGGCTCTAGTGCGACGACCGCGTAACATCCTCATGGACAAGGTCGATTCGCTTCGCAAAGGCACTCGCCCCGAAAACCCCGGTAAAGTTGTGAGGTCTTCGGACCAACAACATAAAGTCAAGTCCAATATAAAAAAAAAAAATCGCAGTTTTTCCAGAGCGCTACAAAATGGCGATTCTCTTCAAAAAAGTATGATGTTTCAAAAATAATACCACCACTCTAGTTTTCCTTGAAATCGGCACCGAAAATCCTTTGAGTGTTTTTCGCTTTTATTAGTTTCAAATTTGACCATATAGTGCCCACTTGAAAAAATCATGTGTAGTGGAACACTAACAAGCCAATAGATGGCGCTGTACAATAATTGAGGTCGCAAATGATGGTATATGATATATATACAAATTTCAAACAATAATAGATGGGTCTGGGCCTGCGAGGAATAACAACAATAGCCTCGCTGGAAGATCTTCCTTTGCGACGGAGGAGCATTCTATGTTGCTCCTCCACGATATATAGGACAGGGGCACTCTCCTCATATGATTATAGGCTATATTATTTTGATATATACAGGGTATCAAAATAACACAGGCTATAATCATTTGAGGTATTGAATATATTTGGCGAAAATATACTGATAAGTTTCAATCCCAGGCGAATGAAGTCGCGAGCTCGGCTAGTACAAATACATTCTAATGGGCTAATTTAAAATTGAAAAGCATCTATTTTGTGATTGGATGAAAAACTCTCTTCACTCTTCTCCCTAAAATTCACATTCCCATGTCCGTTTTCAATGAGCGACGAGAAATAGGGATAATTTTAGGTCCCTGCCCCGAATGTTGAATCCCCATTCTGTTAGCCTGTCCGAAAAGGGAAAACTTTACGAATCCGTTTATTTAATTATCGCTATGTTCAAAGAATAACAAATTACAATTCCATTAACTTTTGAATTGTATTCTAGAATTGGATTTGATTTAGAATTTTTTTTTTAGTTGATGCGTCTTTTCAAGCATAAGTAATTCCAAATTTTTTTAAGGTACTCTCATGGAATTAAAATGTTCATCACCTTAAAGTCGACTTTCGCTTTCCCAAGTACAAGAAACAGTAATGACAACATTGTAATAAATGTTACGTTTATAAAATACTAGCTGTGCCCGCGACTTCGTCTGACACTAAAAAGAGATAAACGCAAGGATCTATAGGACTAAGTCTGCGAGAGAATGAGATTCGTTACTACTTCAAATTTCGTGTTTTACACTTAAATATATTACAACGATATAATATATGAAATGTGACGTCACGAAATTTTGAATTCCTCCCACCCCTTGTTACACTTTGTTTAACTTCTACTGCGTGTGAACTGCGCACACACACGCGCACGTACACGCACACATACACACACACACACACACATTTTTTTTTATTGGAATCCTAAAATATGCTACGCTAAGTTACTACTTAAACTACCTTGCTTTTGACGGGACTTTCACTGGCAGATGGCTAATGTTATACGTAGTAATTTATAACCAGCTATCTGCCAGTGAAAGTCCCATAAAAATCGGTCCAGCCATTTCAGAGATTAGCCGGAACATCCAGAGAGACAAAAATGTATAAAGTTGATTTTTTGATATAGGCACCGTATATACTTTCATATGCATTTTGTAAGAAGCTGTTATTCTGACGTTACAGACAAACACTTAATTTTATTTATTTGTATGTATAAATAGAAACGTGAAAAAAGAAAATTGCAATGTTGGCAAGGACAGACGCTGAGATTAACAATAAGAAACAAAGAAGATATAATCACTACGCTTAACATAACTATTAAAACTAATAGAAAAAGTTTTACATGTCTAAAGAATCTTCTAAGATATGATAAGAAAATCAAACAACTTTGATCTAAGTAATTTAATTTTAAACTTTATTGCCAAATAGTTAAACATAATTTGCTGTAGAATAGTATGTTCTGTGACTAAGTTTGAAAAGGTAACATATGCTCGCGAAACGTTAAATAAGTCAATTTGAAAACTGGCGAACTTTTTATTCCGCCACTGTACCATGATGAATAATGATAAAAAAATACATTTATAATTATTATGTTAATAACACATCACACTTCACTCGCGACTTCGTCAAAACACTTTCGTATTTTAAGTACTTTGGCGGATTGGACCGTCTGATATTGTGGTTACATCCGCACATGGATTAGCACCGAGAGAGTTGACGTTGTTGTCTACGTCATTGAGCTAAGAATCTATATAGAGTCTGCGCCACAAAAGAGGTCCCACGGAGAACAAAGGAACGAACAGTGGCAGCTCCGCTATTTGATATAATTTTCTTTGTAAAGCAGACAGGGAATAAATTTACAGCTTTAAGTATGGAACATTCTACATTTCTTATTCTATATTGTTTCGTTTGCATAAAGCTTACTATTATTCGAATAATCGATGTTCGAGTGTCGCAGCTCTAGCGGTATCGAAGACACCAATTTTTTGGTTGTCTAGCATGTTCTTATCCGTCAAAGTCGAGAGCTGCGAGTCAGTCGTTGGATACTACAAAATCATACTACACGCGTGTGCAACTGAACGACAATTCCCGCCAAATCTAATAAAATAATACTACTACAATCTAGAGGTGTTAGCAGCATCCGGTGAGTACTTGCTTATATCTTTACCGCTAAGCCTAGACTTCAAACATCAGTCGATTCCAAAAAAATATTTAGCAAACAAGAATCGACGTATGTTCCCATAATATAGCTACCGTCCTTTTTTGGATGTGTATGCTACACTTACTTACCTACATCGGTTTACGGATTAGCAAATAGCGCCACATCTGTGGGACTACTTTCGTAGCGCGGATTCTACGTATATATTTATATTCACGGATTCTATATGGTGACAGGTTACTGACATCTCTGGCAGATGTCAAGTTATAGCGAGCCTTTACCGCCATTTTATCGTAAGCGACATTTGGACCTATGTATATCTTTTAATGCCAAAGGTACAACTAAGAACTACTACTCTACTTTGACTTTCATTTTGTTTTATTTCGGTTTTAGTTACATTAAACCTTACTGAATCAAAAACTAAAAAAGTCTTGAAATAGTTTAAAATATCTTTTGCAATAAAAAATATACATAGGCCCAAATGTCACTTGCTATAAAATGGCAGTAAAGGCTCGATAGATTTGACATATATTATACATTTAGCAAAATCAAAGTTAATGAAACCATACCATGAAAAAAGTAAAACTATTTCCTCTATGCTCCGTTTCATTAGTCTATGCTATTATAAATATTACAAAGAGCCATGTATTTTACCAAGATTTAAAAATTCAAACGGAAAATGGAGGCACCATGTTTGTACAAGCTTCAGCAACTGTTTGTGATCCCTTCGCTACAATCTCTTTATTAAATTTCTATTTTGAACTACGTCTTTATACATTACAGCACAAAGAGATTTTCATAAAAGCGTAACCGTGTTTTAATTATCGTGGAAGTAAAAAAAGTTAAGTAGGAAAAAAAAGTGGCTAGGCTAGAGTAATTAATTGTATTTTAAATCCGTATAAAAAATATGTGAAATCAGGAAGGTTATACGGTTAATTTGAGATATCTATACTAATATTATAAAGAGTGAGTTTGTGAGTTTGTGACGTTGTAGGGGGTAATCTCCGAAACTACTGAACCGATTTAAAAAATCTTTCACTGTTGGCAAGCTACACTATCCGCGGTTGACATAGGCTATATTATATTTTCAAAAAAAATAGGGATCCTTATTAAAACTGCAATAGTGTAACCCAAGGTTTAAAAAAAATACCTAAAATCGCGTGCGCTGCAAAAACTATTGATGATAGAATAAAATGATGGACTACGACTTTGCAGAATACATCATTATTTACAAAAAATGTCACGACAGCATATGTCTAACTATTATAGTTACGCAGCAATAAGTGTTCTTTTAATTTAAAAATTTAATTAAAACGCCGCCACTAGAAAATTTGTATCTTGGTATTCATCCTTATCAACATAAATTACTTCATATTCAAGACTGTTTCAATACCTTTATATAAGTTTTTGAATTATTCAATTCGGACATTCTCTTCAAAATATATCACGAGTTTAAAATGTAAGTAAAAAGTTGCGTGGTCGCCGCGCACCCAAATCGGCTAGAGAGGCTTATGCGCTGTAGGCGTCACTGGGGTACGGGCAGTACGGGAGGGGAAATATTTTGAATTCGCTTAGTAGGTAATTAAACTCAACAAAACTATACTAATAATGGGGTAATCTCTGAATCTACTAAACCGATATTGAATTTTCTTAATTTTTTTCTGGTGCCCAGCAAAGTGGGCACGGGTCAGCTAGTTATAATATAATTATAATAGCGGCCTATAAACATCCCACTGCTGGGCTCGGCCCTTACATTATAGGGGAGCGTAAAGTATAACCACCACGCTTGTCCAAGGCGGCTTGGCAAGTTTGACACATCTCCATGTCTCTCCATGTCCAGGTGTCATCACGATGTTTTCTTTCAACGTTAGCAAGAGATAATTGTATCAATATGCACATTAGGTCAGAAAACTGTCTGTGTTAAATACATAAAAGCTACATTAGAGATTAACGGTCTTATTCATATTGAGTTAGAGTAAGATTGTAGGCTTCTTTAATGTTTATAATTGAATACGAAGAAGGCCGTAAAATTTTTCCTCTATAATATAGGTAATAAATCTGTAGAGAGATCGAATTTCTACAGTGAATTTAAAACAGAGAAAAGAAGTCAGGAGGCTACTTCGGACAACAATTCCAACAGATTCCGAAAATACATTTATTTGCATTTTTGTCTGTGTCTATTAGAGCGTCACGTAAAGACGAATAAACGGAATTAAATAAAACTCTACAAAGCTAGTTTATATCCCGGGTCAACATACAGGATATTTTTATCGCAAAAAATGACCCGACACTTAAAATTACTACAAAATGTCAAAGATACAGAAAAAGTGCCTGTAACGCCATCTAGACCAGCTTTTTATAATTACTCGCTTAATTAGGCGACCCACATTCCTAAAGATTTCATTTCAAAATACGTACGTAACTATCTTAAATGCACCATAGAAATGTGACTGGATTTCTGGATTTTTGAAGCTTACGAGTTCAGAAGTTTGTTGCAGGGTGTCGCTTACCTGTAACGAAGGGAGAACGTTAATTAATAAAAGCATATTGTTACGAATTGCAGGACTCGAATTAAAATGCCGTTGGAATTATTATAGAGTTTATTAAAACTATACATTAACTTTTATAACAAGGGTACAAATATAATTGAACACAACCAGTTCAAACGTAATGCGCGAGATCGTAATTCCATAAAACGCGCAAAGTCCGTCATTAAATAGAATACCGAATGTGGTACACACGTCTTGCTTCGCTCGTGGTTATCGCTAGACTGATGATCTCTCCATTGGGGCATTGATTTATGCTGCACAAATGCAATATGTCTACATGGCCGCACGGACCGAATCTCTTAGAATCACACCTGGCTAATGACTACCATAAAGGATTACAATACACAATAGGCTGTTTTTCTAATCGCAAATTTTAAACACAAAGTAAACAAAAGAACTCCAAATGCCGAAAAGTAATAAAATGCGCAAAACAGGTGTGCAGGTGTGAATTTGTCTTTGTCGGCCGTAACAATATTTTATAAAGAAGTGTGGAATATTGCTCCTATCTTTGGGTTGGTGCACCTCAATATCAGCTGCTCCCATTCAACTCTTTGCAGCGCCAAACCGTCCAGATTATGGATGTTCCTGAAATTACAGACGCTTTAGAGCAGGGATTCTCAAACTATTTTGGGCAAGAGACCCCTTTTCCAAAATGAACTGTTATACCTCAGATCCCCACAGCCAAATTTATCCGTGCAGGAACAGAGAAAGAATAAAATCCACTGCGGCCGGGCGGCCTGTCGTAAGAGGCGACAGGCCGACCTACAGCCAGGTGGTAGGGCATTTGCCCGACTGGATGACTACCACCCCTGATCTAAAGTATGTAGCCATAACAACGTTGGGTTGTGTTCCGGCATTAGTGACCAGGTTACAGTCTCCCTTAAGAGAGCAGCGCATTTGTAGCACCTCTGGTGTTGCAAAATCAGTTTTCGTTGATGTCGATCCCTGGGAAACCGATTTCGACCCCAAGGGGTCGATATGCGATATGTGGTCTAAGCGTGTTCTACCGTCTGTGCAACATGGAGTGCTATGATGAGCTATTTGATTTGGTGCTTACGTCGCCATTCCATCGTCGCACCACTCGCCGGCGATTGGGGGAATTTCATCCACACTTCCTAGACACTTGGAAGTCGTCCACGGCACGTGGCGCATGCTCTTTCATGCCATATGTGTGCAAGTTATGATACGAATTAATTCCCATTCGTAGTTCATAATGCGAATTTATATTCGGAATTGTTCAAAATTGAACAGTATTTTTTTTGCATTCCGGCTTATGTTCAAGTCTTTAAGAAGATGTTTTGTACTGAGTGAAGAGTCACTTCAAAAATTGTAAGATTGAATACTAAAATGTTCTCATTACTTTAAGATTTGTTGTTAACAAAATTAATTTGAGTTTATGGAAAGTGGGTTAATATTTTTAACAGAATATATTAATAATTTGGGTCTTATTCTAGAGTAAACAAAATTAAAACTGATTATTAAAACAATTTGTAACGAACTGTAAGAAGATTCTGTTTTGTTACATTTAAAATGACGATAAAAGATGACTAAATTTAATTTTAATGTCTTTGAAATTAAATAAAAATTGATTTATGACATTTTAAAACTGTTTTTTATTATACTGACTAAGTTTAAACACCTGTGGTCATGTCCGGGTTCTGGGTTCCAAAATCCGGGGTTTCACGCGTTTTATCCTGGTTGCCAAATTTTAGAGATGGCAACCCTAGCTGAGAAGGTCAGCCATTTAAATCACTTTCAAAAGTAAAGTCATCTCTTCTGTATATTTTTTTTTATCTTGCTAGCATTATAACATACATGCATATTATATATTGTCACGCCTGTTTTCCATTGGAATAGGCACAGACGATGGATCTCCATCTTTTACTACCCTGATAAACAATTTTAGCTTCAACAACTTTCATTAGGGGAGTTTGTTGTGCCGCTTCTTCTCCTTTAACAGGAATTAAAGTTGCTTTGGAAGCGGCGGTGGACTCATGACTTCAATAAGTAATCTGTAAGATTTCATTTTTAAATAAATACATTCATATTCAATAATCTCTTTATACATACCCGTTTATTTAAAGTGCTTTTTACGTGATCTTATTTCAAGACTGTCAATCATAGTAAATTGCATTTATATAGAAACAATACTTGCTGAATAAAACAAATAGCGATAGTTTTCTAAAAAAATACATCCAGAATTGAAGCATAAAACTAATCGATGTATGTGTGAGCACCATGTAATTATCTTCGCTCACTCGCACACAGAGGTACAAATAATGTTGCAAGTAAATAGTCTTTTTAAAAAATAGGAAATTGGAGCTAGTCACACTGAGACTTTGTTTTGCGGACTGACGGGACCGACGCGTCGAGGAGCGAACTAAGATTTTTAGATCTTACTTAAAAGTGCTTCACTTTATTGACACCTACTCGGGTTCTAAGCGTAGTGATACTATAGTCATACACTATCGCAGATGGCATTAATTATAAATGTTGTAACTAGATGGCGCTGTCTAATAATCAAACGTGCTATGGCTTGTAATACAGTTCATATTATGCCTTTTGGTATGTTGTCCATTGTTAGTTCAATAAATCAGTGCAATAAGTTAGTAATAATAAGTGTATTTTAATTGTATAGTGGATCTTAGGTCATCTAGGACACACATACATACGGATATTGATTTTATAACGGTTTCCTTGTATGCCTGAATTCTTACGGGACCCTAAAACAAAGATCACATAGTAATAAGAACGCTTAGCAACGAGTTCGGAAAACACAGGAGCATAAAAGAATTCCTGTGTAATACAGGCGTTTCCCTGTCACAATAAGCGCCGAAGCCCTTTTCATCCCAATACTCATTGTTGGAATCCCTTTGTTCGCTCTCAATACACTTCTGCACATTTTTACGTGATTGAGAATTAAAATTGGGATATAGGACAAGGATTAATTTAATTAAAGTAAGGATAAAATGCATATTTTTTTAATCAAAGCAAAACTCAGAAATAAAATCCTGGCGCGTAGCGTAGGCGAATAAATATGTAAATGGCATTTACGATAATATGAGCGGTTGACTGTTTTTTTGTGATTTTACGCGCCTCACAATTTTTTTTTGAATTTGATCAATGCCCTAATTTGTTGAGGAATGTGGTGTTGTGACTTGTATCTAGGACTTACCTAATTGTTTATTAGCTTTTAGTACACTATCTACATCATTATTATCTTCCTTTTCAATAAGAAAATGTTACTTAAAAATATTACCTATTATATTAAATCAAAGCAAAATAATTCAGACGTTATTTTATTTAGGGTTGGGTAGATGTTGGTGTTGCTTTTCTGACTCGTTTAAATAATATCAAAAATTTATGAGTAAAAATATTGAAAAATTTACTTAAGAGGAAAGTAAAGGAAGGTCTTAAAAATTACTACGATAAATTAATCTAAAATTTGTAAAATACTGCCTTTAGAGCATATGTTTAAATTAAATTTCAGGTTATAACAACACGAGAACACTGAATTTAAGAAATTAATAACGCGGATATACCCAATCCGACAGTGTATAATAAACTTAAATATGAATTCTCTAAAGTAAATAAATATTACAGACTACGAACCATGGGGTGGGTCATCATCACCATCATCCGAGCGTTAAATACTGGTTGCGTTCAGTGTTCGCTCCGACACCCAGGGTCCGCTTTCCTATTTTTTCTTCTCCACTTCGCGCGGTCTTCAGCATCGCTCGTTTTCAGACCATTGTGGTACGCATGTCATCCTTCACAACGTCAAGCCAGCATTTCTTGGGCCTTCCCTACGACCGGGACCCGGCGGAGGCGGCATAGGTAGACATTCGTTCCCCACGTAATTACGCTGGTACGGCCACGTTTTACGGAGACAGCCGGTCTCCGTAAAACGTGGACGTAAGCGTAAGCGACTCTCTTGCAATTTGTCTCCTATGTCACGGACATGAAAACTGCCGCGGATGCGGGAGTTCCTAACGCGGTCTTTCTGCGTGACTCCACACATCCACAGCAACATATTCATCTCCGTGACACGCAGCTCTTGCTTGTGCCTGTGCTTGTGAATAATGTCAATATAAGTTTCTGGCACCCCCTTGGACCTCAGTGCCCACCAGATCATCACGCGAGGAACACAATCGAAGGCCTTCTGCAGATCCAGAAACAGGAAATACAGAGGCTTATTCTTCGGCCTGTATTTCTCCACGATGATCTTTAGGGCAAAAACAGGGTCCATGGTTCCATGACCAGGGCGAAATCCATATTGACATTCCGAGACAATGCACTCCTGCCGGGTCCGAGATTCGACTACGCGCTCAAAGAGCTCCATGGTGTGGGACATTACATTTAGCTAGCGGTAGTTTTCGCATACCTGCGCCGATACCTCCCGAACCAAGAGATGGATATGCCCTAAGATATATTAACGGAAAATATGTCAAATCAGTGTTTAAAATGTATATTAGGTAAGCATTATTTAGCATTGTTTCCTTAATGATCGCATTACGTATATAACTATTTTTTTCTTCCCTAAATAATGGAAACATATTGAACGAATTTTCAAGAGGTTTGGTGCATATATACTTTAGATATCAATGATAAATAACATGACTTAATATAAAAATTAGGTAAACGAATCCATTTAAGTTAATTTATACAATAACCAGGATATGCCCGCAACTTCAATCACACATTGACTTGAAATTCCCGCGGGGTTCCCGGGGACGGGAACGACGGGTACAAATTCCGCAGCATTTAAAAAAGAATATAAGCAATCGTTTTGCAACTGAACTGCTCTTGGGAAAAATCTCGCGGGATTCCCGGGATAAAAAAATCTCTCATTTTATATAATGTTTGCTATCGATCAGTGAAAAAATCACATTGGAATTCGATTTTGTTTTTATTTGGTCATTTTAAATCATTCCCAGAAAAATTCCCGCGGCATTCCCAGGATAAAAAGAAGCACAGATTTTAAGTCTAAGAATTATTTGTCGATCAGTGAAAACCGCATCGGAATCGGACTAGTACTTTTTACGTGAATCCCGAACAAACAGACAGACAGACAAGAAATCTAAAATTGCACCGTGTTCTCCATCGTTTATACAGTGTATTCATGATAATTTTATAGCTTCAATGCAGACACGGCATTTAATTTTATAATATTATAGATTTACATACAAAAGTGTATACTTAAAGTGGAAGTTATAAGATAATATTTTAATATTTATGATCCACGAGAACGCTATCGGCAAACTGCGTTGCAGCGTGGCAAAGTAATATCTTGTAACGCTTTTGAGAAAAAAATAAAGAACTATTTATTGGTATTTGTCTGAATTGGATTTTATATTGCTAGAGTACACCAGATAGGCTGTCGGCCCACTTGATGGAAAGTAGGTACCATCGTCCATGGACATTTATAAGACCAAAGGCATACATACCAATGTGTTGCCGAATCTCGAAGGGGGGTCTGGAATCTGGCTACTAATGCCGGAATATAACTATACAATTAGAGCAACCAAGCATGTCTAAATT
This sequence comes from Dendrolimus houi, assembly GCA_039645545.1. Taxonomy (NCBI): domain Eukaryota; kingdom Metazoa; phylum Arthropoda; class Insecta; order Lepidoptera; family Lasiocampidae; genus Dendrolimus; species Dendrolimus houi. The sequence goes on from CM077122.1 coordinate 19,864,303, forward strand.
TAATACATTAACATAAGCTAATGAGCTCTGAGGAGGCCGTCGTTAACACCAGCTATGGATTGTAGGGCTATATTATTTAGGTTGGTACCGGTCTGAATTCAAACCCACGCCTGTGTAAATTCGATTGGAACGTATCCACAAATTACATCTGCACCATGTTCATATATCGTAAATTCCTCATATTTTCCCTGATAAACTATAACAGTTTTACTTTAATCCTTACAGTATCATTTTTGTGACGAAACCTTCGTCAGAGGTTGTCAGCCACACTGGCTCCCGGACCACACAACCTCTCCTAACCAGACGGTCTTGAATAATTGAGAAGTCGCTTACACAAAATTATTAATTTCAAGATTCTATCCAATTCGGTAAAGTGTGCAAAAAAGGCACAGGTATACATTTGTATATGCATAAGCACATTAATGGCCGGTTCCTACATCTTACTAACCATTCTTATGCCTTACTATCAGTTAAAAATTGACATAAGCTCCAGTCATCCGTTTCCATTCCACTCCACAATCTATTTATCCGTGCAGGAACGGAGAATGAATACAATTTCCTGTGGTCGGGCGGCCTGTAGTAAGAGGCGACAAAACAACCCACAGCCAGGTGGTAGGGTATTGGCCAGTCTGGATAACTACCGCCCCTGGTCTAAAGTATGCCGCCATAACAACCTTGACTTGTCTTCCGGCATTAGTGGCCAGGTTCCAGTTTTCCTTTAGAGAGCGGCAGCGCATTGGTAGCAACTTTAGTCTTTCAAATGTCCATAAGCGATGGTAACCGCTTTCTACGAGGTGGGCCGTCTGCCTGTCTGTTGAACTCGGACAATAAAAAAATAAGTAATGTCAAATTTCACCCGATGGTAAGGCAAGAGAATGAACAGTACCAATAGAAACGGGTCACATGTCATGCACAACCACATTAAGTTCGCGAATTATAAGATCTCAATTTGAAATTGTATGTTTTTAATATAATTATACATGTTATTATTTTCATATGAAATTGAGCTGTATAATCTTTCATGAATATGCGTGTATGCTCACGAAAGTTAAATATGCACTAAAAAGATTTACGAGCGAAACCGAATGAATAGATGGTAAGTAATCAATTTGATATATTTCTATATCGGTAAATGTGGTGCGGACTTGGGGAGGCCATCCAGCAGTGGACTGCGATTGGCTAACAAAAATATCTAAATACTTTGGATAAATGACATAACGTGGTATAATTTTTATAAAAAAAATGTGTATATGTGCATTTCACACACCGTAGAAGTGAAACTTCAGAGAATATACTCACAGATAATTCTTCTGTAATTTTTATTAATATAAATATAATCCCTTTAGGCTACATGGGTTAACATATTATATTTGAAAATAAACTTCTTAAGTATCACTTTCAATTTTTCACTATTTTAGTCTATAAAATATTATTATCAGTTTTATTTCGGTCTTAATTGAACCTATCATCCGTCTTATTGACTCTCTAATCTGTGCTGCACAATGTAAAACTCGTATCTCATTCTCTCGCAGGCTTAGTCTTATAGATTTAAGTCTTTATCTCTTTTTAATGTCGCTTTTTCGTTTCATCGAGTTTCAAATTACGATTCAAAAGAAATTTCACTTCAAGATTTAATACGTTCCAGGTTATATGAATTCCAAATAAACATTTGTATGATGATAATCCATACAAATGTTATAACTTGTAAATGCGTAAGTAACTCAGTCTGTTACGTGTTTACGACAAAACGGCACCGACTTTATAGAAATTTGGTATACATGTAGTCTCAATTCCGAGAATGGAAATTGCATAATTTTTATCTCGGAAAATGGGATATTTTTTGTGGAATGGATCGGAATTTTGTCAGGGACGCATAGCGCCTAGACAAAAATTTAACGCAATGTAACCTATGTGATTCTTTGCTTTCAAAATAAACGAGGGTATATATATAATACATTGATGTTAATTAGGCAAACCCCATTCGACGTAACGGTGAGATACTCGAAAAAATCTACCCATTAATAAAAGTAATTAAATGTAAATGAATTCAATTCTGCTGACGGTATTCGCCGAAATGTTTGTCACGGGCTCCTGCGGCGCAATATTTACAAGCTCGCTGTTTGTTCTACGTAATCTCCCAGCTTATTGACTTAGGACGAACATAATAACGTAAATAAATTTTGAAAAATAAACATTTATATAAATGAGATAGATTAAATTTCTACGTAAATATTTATACGACATTCGCTTTAAGTAGGCCCCGATACGCCTAACGAATACAATTTTTAGAATAAATTTTTGCAACACATTTTTTCTACATTAAATTTAAAAGTTTGTTATGAAATTTCTATGGATATTAATGTGTTGCACTGCAGAATTCGGAACAGCTCTAACAATATCCTGAAAGTCCTGGCGGGTAGGTTTGTCATGCCAGCCAGCACTTAATTGTGGTACTAGCAAATGTAAAGCTAGCACACACAAGCCTACTTAGACGGCCTGCAATCATTGCGAGGTAATCCTTGATAGCGACGGACGTGCAGTGTGGATTTGTGGAGTTACTTTCTGAATTCATCCTTTTAATCAAATCCCAATACCTTCACACGAGGATAAGTTCACAAGTTCGACTACTAGTTTTAAGTATTTTATGTAATTTGTCTAACCAATGCAAGAATTGTATCTCATAATTCGAAATAAATGATTGTTATTATTATTAAGTACTAGCGGTCACCCAGCGGTCGAAATTCGACCATAATTAATTTAAATTATAAGTTTGAACATTATTAAGGTTCTGTTATCAAAGACTATACTTATAATCACAGATTTCGCTACACTGTTAATTTGACTTTAACAATAAACAAAAGAGTCTATATGAGTGTGTGTGTCAAATACAGGGTAGTGTGTGTAATGTTTTTTTTTATTTAATGTATTTATTATGCATAATTTAAAAAAATATTAGCATTCTATACCCCTTCTACACTTATAAACTATAAGTGTGCGAAATTTCATATTCCTGTCCGTCGCGTCCGCGTATTTTTCGTAAAAAGGAGTACAAAGTTTTTGCTTCACGTATTAATATAATGATCTGTCGCTTATTTCGAGGGTGCAGGATAGGAGGGACGAGATAGAGGAGATGAGATTGCAGTATGCATGAGGTGGGAGGGGAAAATGGGCCACTGCAACTTTTACTCACCATAGGAAATACGATCAGCGCAAGGCAAACCGATTTACGCCGACATTCTGTGAGAGCGTGGTATCACACCGATCTAGTCGGTCCTAAGAGCTGTAATCATATAATGATTATAATATATATGCATCACATGATATGATGAGTCCCGCTATATATATATATATATAATATATATATATATATATATATATATATATATATATACATAATGATATGATGAGTCCCGCTTTATAAAATTCTAAATATGCCGTGTCTGTATATTAAAGCTATTTAAAAAAAAAACAACTGGAATAGACTATATAAACGATGCACTGCAATGCTGATCGACAGCAAATTCTCACACTTAAAATCTGCGTTACTTTTTATCCTAGGAACCCCGCGGGAATTTATCTGGGAATAATTTAAAATGACCAGTTTAAAAAAAGTCGAATTCCAATGCGATGTTTTCATTGGTCGATAGCAAATTTTGTGTAAAAAAATGTGAGATACTTTTTATCCCAGGAATCCCGCGGGAATATACAAGTCAAGCGTGGACGAAGACGCGGGGATGTCCTAGTTAATAAAATAAATTGTTATATTTTGCAAATGTTAACGCCTTTTTCAATAATAATTATAATCGTTGGGTCACGCCATAACGACAGATCTAATGACCCGTTGTACCCGCGGGATAAAGCATAATGTTACCACTCGCCTGCCGTATACAAATCTGTGGGTAATCAGGGCGTCCGGACCCTAACGGTAAATGTTTTTCGGAATACCCTCATCGGTTTTTACGATCACGTGGTTTGAAAGGGCTCTTTATGAACGTGTAATCCTTATTTCCTTGCTGATGTTAAAACGTGCATTTTGAAGAAATATTAGGCAAATCGATTTTCAGGGTTCCGCAGCTCTAAGCTCAAAGCTAGTAAACATAATAAAACCTAGTGTTTTAACGATTTTCATTGCGGTATTTTGACTTTTATTATTCCGACGTTTCGACCATTTTTCAGTAGCCGTGATTATGAAAGATAAAGATGTCAAGTGTCAATGATTATTGTTAGTTTTATTTAGCCTACCGCCAACTTTTTATTTTAATTATTTACAAACATAAATTAAAACAACGCGCTTAAAACCGTTAAAACATAGTTTTATTACCAAATAGCTGATGCCCGCGACTTCGTCCGCGTGGCGCGGTTTATAACTATCCCACGGGAACTCTTTAATTTTTCGGGATCAAAAGTATCCTATAAGTTGACCAGGGATATAAGCTACCACCATACAAAATTTCATATAAATCGGTCCAGTCGTTTCGGAGATTAGCCGGTACAAACAGACAGACAAACAAACAAACAGAGAAACATATAATTAAAAAAATACAATGTTAGTTCTATTTCACTTCTTACATCCCCCTGACTCGGTTTTTAGCATTTTTTTCATTGTACAGAAATTCGACCTCTACAGTTTTATTATATGTATCGAAAGTAAGTATTAACATGAGTCTGTTGAAAAGGGGGTGGTAGCTTAGTGAAAGCCGTTGAATGATAATGTAGATCTATTTATTTTGTGTTATTTTTTTATCATTGTAGAGGTTCGCATTTGGTAGCATCTCACCTAATGTTAAGTGACGATGCAATCTAGCACGCTTACCTAGTAGATACCTATCCACCAGTGACTAGAAGACCACTGGATTATATGAATCAGGAACACAGACTCCGGCTAATTGTTCCACTCGACAGCGGTGCGCACAAGAAAGGTGGACGCAAAATGTTTAGTTCTAACCAATGGTATGTCCACCGTATAATGTGTGTCTGGTTGTCGGATGACAGAAAGGGGATGGGAGAACTGAGGCTGCCTGTCCATTGATAAGCGGGACTGCGAAGCGGAGAAACGGAGAAATATTAATCAATAGGATTGGATGCCTCTCCGTTGACGCAATCTTTATTCAATGCTATTTAATTGCTTCTTCCTTTTACTTTGAAAGTCAAGTCAATTCTAAACTTAGGGGCCGTTCATTTGCCTTATTACCAGTTAAAATGTGACATAATAATTACGATAACATTTAAGTCGATTGTTTCGATTCGATTTCCACTCGTAACCAGTCCATAATACAACTGATGACGGCGGTCGATGCCACTTACAATGTTACGAATATATTGCGACAGGTCTTATCTTCTGGCCCTGTACACAAGGGGCATTAGTGCTTAACAAATAGAATGAAAATGTATGAGAATGACATAATACTTAGCGTAACGATATGCAGGGGCGTCTCAACTATATTGGGCATCGGGGTGTGAAAATCAGCCTGTACCCCCTTCTTCTTTTTCTCCAGCCAATCAATGTCCACTGCAAGATGTAGGGCTTCCCAAGTTCATACCATATCCCAGTCTCTCGCCTTCCTCATCCAGCCTCCACCGGTGTCCTTACGCAAGTCTTCGGTCCACCGGGTTGGAGGGCGTCCTATGCTACACCTGTCGAAACGCGGTCTACACTCCAGGGCACGTTTGCACCCCCTTGACTACATTCAATAAGAGATAGTTTCTCCTTGAATTTGTCGTACGTTTATATTGTCTTGTAAAAACATGATCTAAAAGTAAGACGAATGTTCAAAACAAGGCTTAAAATACCGGTAAAAATGTGGTATCGTTATTTATGCTAATTTCAGATAACGGTAAAAAATAAGTATCGTTATAAAACTATCTTTTTTTCAGGCTATTTTACAGGTACAAAAATACAACGTTAATACTATTTTTATCGGTAATTTTAACGTTATAACTATGTTTTGTTACCATCGTCGCTCTCTTTCACTCACAAAGATTGTCAAACAGTACTGTGCTAAGAGCGAGCGTAATATTTAGAGTTGTCTTTGTCGATTGTTTTGGTAACATGAAGGGGGAATAAAACCAATTGAAAATGGCAAAGTCGCTTGAAATAACGTAAAAATTACAGATACGTTTAACGTTATACATACGATTTTTTACGTTATATTATACCGTTAAAATCGTAAAAGTTACATTTTGTATGACAGTATCTTTTTCGAAAATACCGGTAATTACTTTTAAAAGTAATTGATAACGTTTTCAAGCCCTGGTTCAAAATCTCAAACAATATCGCTACCTACGTATATTCTCTTATTAACAATATTTGTTATTATGAATTAATTGGTTAACATTTCTCCGTTTCTCCGCTCTGCAGCCTCGCTCCGCTTCAATGGACAGGCAGCCTAAGTCGTGAACTTCCATAGAACACTCTCCAAAATGTATTCGATAGAATATAGTTTTTATCTGCGATCTGTAGAAAAACTATGGGCATATTTGTTGGGTTTGGAATGAGATGCCTAAGTGTGCCCTCCAGTGAAGACAACTACCCAGGTGTAAGTCGTTACTAATTGAGAACATTGTTTGTTCCTTTTCAGACGCGTGTAATTGGGTAATAAGTTAGGCCGCAAGTTTGTTGGGATAGTGTTTAAACTGTTATTTCTAGTGTTTTGTGCTTGTTGTAGAGATTTCTTCTCATACAGTGTTTACTGGCAGGTGAGCAGGTATTTTGTTGTTGTTAAGATCCAAGGCGCCTTAGAGAACTATTTGTATATAAATATTTTTCTTTCCTTTCGTTCTTATTGTACTGGCAATACAATAATTATAGAGCTATACAATCGATATTCGTGCGGAGGTGTACCTGAAATATTCGAAGAATATTTCCCTTGTGTGACATCGGAATACTCGATAGGACTAACAACATAATACATTTTCATAAGAAAAATTCTTCTTTCATTCGAGTTCTTACGACAGTTCCAATTAATTTCATTGCTGAATAAATAACTCAGGAGGGAGAAGTTTTTGCGGGCGTTTTTCCTCCTCCGTTGAAGGCGCTAATGACACCTCCGAGGGCCCCATACTAAATAATAACGTGAAGGTTTTTCAAGACTTGCCTGTTTATTGTCGAAATAATCTGCCTTTTGGTTCACGAGCCATAGAACCGTGAGCGCTCGTCAATGTTGATGACGTTTAATATTCATGTAGAATTTCGGGATTCCCTTTAGGGTGAATTTTTTAAAATATTATATAAATGTAACAGTAGACTTTTTGAGAGATTTGTTTTTTTAAATTTATTGCACGACTTCAGCAGACAGGCAGACGGCCCACTTGGGCTACGTTCCATTAGAGACTCACAACGACCATGTTCACGACCGTGATTCTTCCCGTTCCACTTGCTTGCCGGCGTTACAATCGTAAACCCAAATGGAACGGTTATTCGACCCACCTCTTGGCATGGGTCATTGTGATCGAAAATGATGACGCCATTAGTGACGTTTTCGCCACGACCACAACGACCACGGTCGCGTTGAGGAACGGCTAACGGAGCATTTTGGGCGTTGTGAGCTACAAATGGAACGCGCTGTTAATGGAAAGCGGTTACCACCGCCTATGGATATTTGCAACACCAAAGATGCTACAAATGCACTGTTGCTCTCTCAAGGGATTATTGTAGCAAAAGCGGAATCCTTATGAAATCGTCATGTCAGTTCACCCTTGCGTCGCACTTAGTCTTTTTTCCGGAAACTATTAACTCTACACAATGACATAGACAGTTCTCAAACATTAGAACGATTTGATTTTAATATTCTTCGCAAGCCTCCTCGTCACCCCTGTCCAATATTTAAGACAAAACGATTTTAAACTAATCTTGGAAAATATTCACCTATAGCTAGAATATCACGTCTGTACAATTCATATGCTGAAAAATCTAATCCATATATTTAATCATACATTCTTCAAAATAATATCTCAGATAGATTTAATTATTGCTATTTTTCCTTATATTTTTTTATTTTATTGTTTAATTAATATTTTATAATATGTAAATCATCCAAATTTAACTTTTCATTTGACATCTTTAATATATGACATAATCCATGACGTGACCACCTATAATAGGGAGTATATTTAGCATGAGCATTGTTTAGATTTAAGACTGATGTATATGATGTATCTCCTGTTGATGGTCCATAATAAATAAATACATATATGGATAAAATTTAGTAGCAACATGTGATCCAAATATATGCTATATGCCATACAATGCTGTAATGCGAGTCATAGAAATGAATATGCTGCAGTGGCTATATGGAGCCACGCGGAAAGACCGCGTTAAGAACTCTCGCATCCGCCGCAATCTTCATACGCGTAACATAGCAAACGTTTTACGGAAACCAGTTAGTTACGTGAAGAAAAAATGAGAGAGAGAGATAACACTTTATTGCACACCAAAATATACAATTACAAAAATAGACCATATTTACAATATTTTCTAGACAATACAACAAGCGGCCTTATCGCTCAAAGCGATCTCTTCCAGGCAACCTAAACGAAACAAAAAATTGAATCAGGCGATATAGGTGGTGCAGAAAAAAGGCAATAGATACATAAATACTCAAACTAGTTTAAGAAATGAATATACAAATACATACATATATACATCGTCATATATATACAATAATACATAAGTTACTATAATAATAATGTATTAGCATGATTATATTTTGTTAATCAGACGGCTATTTGTGGACAAATAGCTATGTCTGATTCTGAGCAAATTTCTAAATATTGGTAATGATTTGGCCTCTCTGACAGTAAGAGGCAGCATATTCCAAAGTTTGACAGCCTGCACCATAAAAAAAATGTCTATTCGAAGACCTTGCGAAGTGCGAAGCGAAGAAAGCGAACCTCGGGGGTCGAAGCGAACGGTCTAAACGCAAACGAGATTTAACGCTCGGAGGACGATGAATGCTGTAGTGAAATTGGGGAAAAGTAAAGATTAGAAGTGGCTGCGATATGATATATAACTGATTAGGCCACGACCTTGAACTTAGCGACAGGCGACGCAGGTAGGCGTTGAGCGTGAAGACGCATATCTTGCCGGATATATCTTAATAATTTTGTTGTTGTCGCCCGTGCGTCGTGTTACGGTTAGCTGTCGGTAATAACGTCATGGTCGTCAAGTATTTTTTGTTATCTAACGCTAAGAATTAATGTTTAATTTGGAATAATCATACATTAAAGACTGCAATAAAAGTTATTTGGTTCAACGACAACAACAAACTAGAAAAATATGTCATTTTAAAGACAATGAAACAGGTAATTTTCAAAAACAAACAAAAAAGAAATCGTATCTCGATTACAGTGACACTTAGGACCTAGAGATCTATGGGTTAAAGATAGCTCTTGATCCACCCAATCCCCCAAAAAGCTTTGTCGGTCCATGCGCCAAACATCCTGTATATAGCGCGTGAGTTAGAGTGAGAGAGGATGATCCTGCCTATCACTACCGTATGCGTGAAAGAAAGGGAAGCCAGACAGACTGGCCCCCTAACGCGTTACGTAAAGAAGTGGTTTACCCTTCCATAAGAAGTTATCACTTCAAAAATAATTTCCCAAACACATTGGAAACATGTGTAACATATTTTAATTAACACACCACAAGTCAGACGTATTCCACCACAACACCGTACACGAATACTAACTATATTACCTTTTATAAGTTGCCTTAATATATTAGTAGGTAGTGTAATTCCCAGCAGGTGCGCAAAGATTTATGGCATACCCCAGCGCGCCCTTGAACTTGCGGGCCGCATGCCAGAGGTCCGACCTCGAAGATATTAAATCGCTTGAATAGAAAAGCGCTTCATTTAAGGGGGTAAGACCCAGTAATATAAAAATCTATAATGATAAATAAAATTGAAGTGTTTGTTTCTAATGTCAAAATAAAAGCTTTTTACTAAATACATGTGAAAGTATATTATGGTACTTGTATCAAAAAGCAATTTTTAAATTCTTTGTCTGTCTGGATGTTCCGGCTAATCGCAGAAACGGCTGGACCGATTGTGACGGGATTTTCACTGGCAGATAGGTGATGTTAAAAGGAGTGACTTAGGCAACGTTTTATACTTCTTTTAGGGTTACGCGAAAAAAAAATCCACACGGACAAAGTCGCGGGCACCGCTTAATAATAATAATAATATATCAGCACCTACACACGTTTTTACTTTCTACACCAAATCCTTCGCTGTGCACGCTGTCCGGCTGTAGAATTCATTGCCCGAAAACATAAGGCAGGCTGTCACTCCCCATTTTTAAAAACTGGTACGAGAATATTGTCTCACTTTATAATAAATATTTAATACGTAATTCCATGTACGTTTACTTATTAGTGTATTTGTATATTAATATTATGTATATTAGTATATATAATATTAATATAGGTATTATGTATTAATACTATTATTACAATACACTACTTATTTCATTTGTTTATAATAATAATAATCAGCAGACAAACACACATATTGTGTATCCCCAAATTAAGCAAGTTACGCTTGTGTTATGGGTAATATACAACGTACCACTCTGGGGCCGTTCCCAGACACCCAGACCATAGTAAATAACGGAGAAAATACGTTTCCGAAATATACTATATCAGGAATCGAAACCGGAGCCTCTGCGTTGCAGTGAGGTAGGCCGGCAACGACTTAGCCTGCTCAACCACAGAGGCCGTCAATTATTATTATTATAGAATTATTAATATTATATAGCTCTACTACTGTTGTTATACACATATTAATGATGTATACATTAGTATATACATAATATTAATATGTGTTATTGTTTATGTTATCTATTTTTTATTCATTTTATGTATATGTATTGTGTGATATTTATATATCCTATTTATATATGTATTTAATTTGCACACCACTGTCATACACTTGCGAATCTCCTGTTCATAAAATCCATAGCCCGGGTTGTCTGGAAGAGATTGCTCTAAAGCGATAAGGCCGCCCATTGCTCCTACTTTTATTGTTTAATGTTACTACTGTAAATTGTTTATTTTATGTGTATGTGTGGTGAACAATAAAGTGTATTCTATTCTATTCTAGATCAGCAGACAAAAATACACATTTTTAGAAGTAAATATTTTCTTTATTTCACACACGATGTAGCTGTATGTCAAGATGAGCAAATTAAGTTTGTGTGTGTCCCAAACACTCACACCATAGTTATATAACGAGAAGTTCGTTTACAAAATTTACCACGCCAAGAATCGAATCCGAGATTTCAATGTTGTAATGATTCTAGTTAATTTGAATGAATCAATAGTGTGGTGTGTTTTCAAATCATTAATTGTTGAAATTCGTTCAACATGAACAACGTTCGATGTTTTCCATTTTGTAATAGAAAAGTATATCAGCTTTGGAACGCGCTGCCTGTTGCTATCAGACAAGCAAAATCGCTACCAACATTTAAAACAATGACCGGAAAATATTACCTGTCGTTGGAATATAATGATAATTAAACGTATGTAATATATTCATTATTCACTTATACACATTTATATACTTTATATATTTATAAATTGTTATATCTATATCTATTTCATGTATATGTATTATCTCTATTTAATGTAGTATTTAATGTCAGTATATATAAGATTTGTGTGTTTATTACTAACATGTAAATAGTCGTAGTGTAGTTTGCGTATATCACCATCATCATCATCTCAATTCATTTCTGGGGTTGTCTGGAAGAGATCGCTTTTTAGCGATAAGACCCGCCCTTTGTGCATAATTACATATAGGTAGTTTTAGTCTGTACTTAGAGATGTTTGTATTGGTGTAAAATAAAGTGTTATCTACTGTGTTTCAGCGCGGTAGGCGGGCAAGGAATTCATCCAACTATAGAACCAGGAATATTATACAAAATCGTTTAAATACTCGAATTGCGTACGTCCCTCGTCACTTTCTTGCTTGCTACCGTGAAAACATAATGCAGGTAAACGAGATATTACACTTAGGTACAGTTTTACAATACTAATAATTCCTCCCGAATTTCCAGCACAGCAGACAAATTTTAGTAGCGCGTGACAGTTTACGAATCGTGTAAGCGGAACAGAGCTAAGAATGCATAGCAACACTACCATTTCTGCTTGTTAATGAACTTCAATATTATTTACATTTCGGAAACCGGTTTGCATTTTTCTGCGCAAACGAAAATTGCCGATCGGAATTATAAGTTCTGTAAACCCGTACATGTACAACGGCTACCATTAATTGATCGATATCGTATCGTATCGAATCGATATCGTATCGATATCGTATTGTATCGATATCGTATCGTATAGATATCGTATCGTATCGCTATCGAATCGATATTCGTTACAAAAAAACGGAACGGAACGGAAGCGACGTCATTTACCGGGGTGAAAAACATTCTAATTGTTAGTATAAATTCGGGTTTTTTTTAACAATTCTACGGGCTCGAGTTCCGTACCCTTTTTTACAACTTAATATCTATGAAAGTTTTTAAAGTTCCTACACGCTTATTGTTTATTTTTGTTACTGTGTGTGACATTAAATTAGTGATTTTTATGTTGTAGTGTACCTTAAGAATAATTTATAAAATTATTTTTTTCTATTTTTAACACTAAACTTATACTAATGTAGAGTGTATCTGTTACATGCTGGTGTCGTGAAGAAGTGCATGTGCAGTGTGTGCCTTATGTCTATACCTATATATATCTTAACTAGTGCCATGTGTGTTGTTTTTCCTTTCTGTGTCTAGGTTATTAATTTTTAGGCTCTTTGTGTGTCTGTCTTTGTTAACTCGGGTTATAAGCCAGCACTATGTCTGATGTAATTGAGTTTCATTCATATACATTCGATAGTTTCAAAAAAAAGATGCAATCACAGCGCCATCTTTTTCGTCTATCCCACGGAAACGATGTAATTTATCGGGATAAAAATATCCTAAGTTACGCCCCGGGACATAAGCTAGCTGTATGTCGAGTTTCATTTAAATCCATTCAGTAGTTTTCACGTGTTGCTCTAACAGACAGACAGACAAAAGTTCTAAAAAAATTGTATTTTCAGAATTTGCTGGTCCGAATTAGCCCCCCTGGTTTTTATTACATTTTGAAACGCATTATATAAACTCCAACCGTTTACAGATTAATTATAGTTTAGATAGATAGATAGAAGGTTTATTATTTAAATTCATAAGACAAAGTCTTTAGGAAACTTCGAAACTTCTAGACTTGTGTCTAGAATTATATTTCGAACTTTCCCAACTTTCGACACTTGTGAAACGCGCCCCCTTAATCTATTCAAGACTAGTTCAACATCTGACGTGGTGGCATAACAAAATATTTGCTTTGTAATACTGTACTATAATATCCCCGTAAAGCTAAGCTTTGTTTGACATGTTTCAGACCCGCACTTAAAGTTTACACGAATAGCATTTGTGCTGTGATAATATTATGAAAATAATTATAAAAGTATTATTATACATACTACACCTGCTAGAGAATTTGTTAGGACATAATATGAATGTTTCTTATCTCTTCATTATGAACAGTTTTTATGGAATTTAATAACAGAGGCGGGTAGAACCGAGTACAATTCGAAGGTACATACTGACATGCGTCCATGTCTATGATGCATATCCAAGTCCCGTGTCCGTAAGATCTATATGGATCTAGTTGACTGCAGTGTACAGCGGACTATGGAATATAAGTACTGACCCGTTATTTTTTATTTATATAACCTCTATGTTACACTGATTCGCTCGCAATTTATATATCGAACCCCTTTTATAATAAATACGAGCTGTACCCGGCAGTAAAAATCTAGAACCCGATTACAGCGTCATCTACCGGGACCAAATATTAATCTAAACTCGAATCAACTTGAAAAATAGACTATTAAAAAATAGACGTTGGTGGTAGAAGGATGAAAATTTAGAGTTGTATGTAGTTTTCAATGCTAAGCCGTTTCGGAGGAGTTTGGTAACTAACACTGTGACACGAGAATTTTATATATTAGAAAGAAGATAACAATACACTAGAGCAAGTTCAAAGAAAATTTCTACGTTGTGTACAATATAAATGTTTTCATAATCGCTTGTCCTACGAAAATCTGCTTGATAAATATAATTTAATTAAACTTGAGCACAGAAGATTGCAGCTGGCTGCGATGTTTCTATATGATTTGTGTCATAATAGATACGACTGTACATCTATAATTAATAAATTGTGTTACAGGGTTCCTACCAGGACGCATTGCCGGGGCCCTTGCAGATTGTTTGCGACTACGCGTTGCGTTCATATAATCACAATTTCTACTTAATAGATATAGCGGCGACTAGGCCCAGCACTTATAAACAAATGATCCTTGAAGTTTGAAAAGCAAGTAAACCATTATATCAAGTATTTCTGGCAATTAGCGTCCTCCTATTGGCTGGTCGCAGGCATTCGGTGTGATCTTGGCTCCGGCTATGCGTTCTGATGAGATCTCCCTTTCTTCTCTTTTTTTCTACTTTTTAGACGTTGTATACCAAACTTTGTTTTTTTCTCTTGATTTTATTTACGGTAGCTAGTATAATTTCAATTACTCAATATGTGGCAAATGATGTTGGTGTCGTATTAATTAAAACAAGTTATGTATAAGATTCATAATACAAAATTCTGTACATTACTGTTTTATTATAAAAAAAGAAATACCTCACTAAAATTACCATCTAATCTAAAAATACTAATAAGTAGTTTAAATATAACCTAAATTAACTAAAAGTATTCATACTAAGAAAGTGTGCATTAACACTTCTCTTCTTGTCTCTATTAAGGCGAAGACACTTTGTTCATGTGTTCTTTATTAAGCTAGCACATTACACTACACTTTTGTTTTGTTTATAGCTCTAGTTCAAATAGTTTTGTCCTTTTGAGCCTTTTCGTTATGTCCGTGTTGTCGAGGAGCTGGATCCCTTCGACATTTACATGATGACGAAGCCGATGCTCGTGGGCTACGTACGTACCCATGAATCTAAGTTTATTTAGGTCACTCTCCCATCCACCACCACTCCGCATTCGGATGCGTGTGAGTTTGGATGCGAGTCTTGTGGTCCCGCGCAAGGTTGCCTGTACTGTCGGGCCGGTATCATTCGTAATTTTACTGTTGAGATTTATGTCATTCTATCAATTTATTACTTCAATAATATTGTTACAACTCAGATCCCGACAAACGCAAAATCCACCTGCATATCTGAAACAAAGCACATTTTTACCCGTCGGCATTTGAACTAATAACATTGAAATTCTTTTATGGTCGTCTTCTTTTGTTTAATTATTGGCATACAGCCTATTGTTGTATTTTAATCATTAGCCAGGTGTTACGGATTTAAAGCACAAGCTGATTCTAGGAAATTCGGTCCACGCTGCCGGGCGGACATATTGCATTTTTGCAGTATAAAGCAATGGCCCGATTGAGGGAGATGTTAGTCGAGCGAGAACCACGAACGAAACGGGACGTGAGTACTACAATCGGGAATCTTAGTGACGGACTTTGCGCGTTTTATTAAATTACGACCTATTGCATTACGTTTGGACTTGTTGTGTTCGGTTATATTTGTACCTGTGTTATACGTGTTTGTATAGTTTTAATAAACTCTATAGTAATTCTAACGGCATTTTAATTCGAGTTTCGCGACTCGTAACAATATAGGATGCGCGAGCGAGACAGAGAATGTGGGAACGAAAATCTGTATGGAAATATACCTTTTATTCATGTTTTATACTGAAAATTTTTATATGATAGTGGGAGCATAGGTTACTAGGCGGATGACCGAGAAGGAAAAGGACATGGCGTGTCTATGCATTTTAAATTTTCGTCGATGGCCGCAAAGGTTTTATGTCTATACTTCCATCAAACTACTTTTAGGAGTCTAAACAACCATAAGGCGTAATATAGTTACAAAAGCTCTTTTAATCCCACTAGAATGCTCCACTATCACCTCATACAAATTCGCGTCCAAACTCTTAATAACACGAATACCTTCCAAAACTTTCACGAATATTACTTCCATACAGAAATAGAAAGGTAATATACGGTTCCCTTTAATATTCTATGCATTGGGTAGACATTTACGTATATAATATTTGCTTATAAAGGGATGCTTACTCCCTAGGAGCACTCGAATAATCATACAAATGAAAATTTTAATATTGAGTGAGTTGAGATAAACTCATAAAAACATTATTTCGTAACTTTTGTATAAAACTTAAAAAAAAGATCTTGAGATATAAATAATATTAAGTTCATTTTTGTATTGGTGTATAATAAAGTGTCTATCTATCTATAAATAGAATAAGAAATATAAAGAAAAACTATTTTTAGCTAGATGTTGCTGGGGAGATTCTTGCCGCTTCTTCTCCTTATCAGCAATAACACGTTACGAAGCGGTGTACATAGACTGGGAAGTAAAATTAAATTTTAACCTATATGTATGACCTTCAAAAGTATTCTCCAGTGGAACATATTCTGAATAAAACTTTTGAATTTGAATAGCTATGTTACACGTCAGGATTATATTGTTAAAAATGTTATAATTATTTTTTTTCTTGCACGAGTTCAGCAGACAGGATGGAAAGCGGTTACCATCGCCTATGGACACTTGCAACACCAAAGGTGCTACAAACGCGCTGCTGCTCTCTATAGGGAGACTGGAACCTGGCCACTAATGTCGGAACACAACTCAAGGTTGTTATGGCGGCATACTCTAGACCAGGGGTAGTAGCGATCCAGACGGGCAAATATCCTACCGCCTGGCAAATGATTAAGGTGTTTGTCACAAATCTTCGCATTCCATGAGCACCTTCAAGCTATAAAAAGTGTGCTCCATTAGCCACTTCTTATAGAGTGTGATATTTTATGGTAGTTTACTGTATATGGTCGGACCAATAATAAATTCGTGTTTCGGATTTCTATAATCGCTTCGGTGTAATCCTATATCTATTCAGAGTTTCATACGTGTGTACATTATTGTGCTTCATATACACGGCATCATAGGTCCCGACGCGGCTATTTGATATATTAATACGCATAATTGCTTTTGTATTAGAAAGATGCCGAAGGTACGTCAGCAATGGACGAGGCCAATTTGGCTAACGCCTGCCACGGCCTACGCGGAGCCGGCAATGACCATTTTCTGCAGCCCTGGCTATAGACACATGGACGGAATAACGAGGCGTTTTAGTCGGAATTCTGCTCAATGGCAACTAACCTCCACTAGGATAGGGACCAGACAGGCGAGTTCCATACGCCCTTGCCATAAGCCCCACATGGTAACAAGTCCATAAACGAATTTCTCCTTATCAAAAAAGGGTCGTTTTGTCACGCTGATATTATACAGGTCAACCAAATTGAATCATATTACTTGAAAGGGCACAGAACTGAAAGCACATGAGTGTAATTCAATGATATTGAATAATTCAAGTTTATGTTTATATATAAGTAGATTGATTTGGTTGAATCATCGAAATTAAAAGACAGAAATTAACCGTCTAATATCGGTGTCACGGATCTTTCATTCGCAGAATTTACCATTCAGGGAATCGAACACGGAACCTCTGAGCTTTAGTGAGCTAGGACAGCAAAGGATCCCAATACTCAACCATAGAGACTATCAGAATTACGAAAAACATCGAAACAAAAATAAAATAATTGCTATGTATATTACAAGTTAAGTATTTCAAAAGCTTTTTTTGAATACAGGCATCTACATCTTATTTGAACAGGAATCCTATTCAAGGAGACTCGCATGGCTAATGGAAGAGATTTACATACGAATGCTCCACATTGGGACAAGAGGAATATGCTTTATTTGTACCGTAGAAGGCTATTTATTGCTTTAAATTTTTATTTATGTATATAGTAGCAGTGCATTTTGTATTTTCTTCTTCTTCTCTTTCTGATAAGCATGCCCCATCCTAGACGAAATCGTTGTTCGGGAAAAGGGGATACCAAAAACTAAAAAGGTGTCCTACAAATTGAACAGATCACTGAACGCATTAAAACAAGTGATTTAGTATCCAAACAACCAATATATTTTGATATCTTTAGAAAGGGTGCAAAACCCAAGCAAATTTATTTATAAAACTACAATACTTTAATGGAAATGCTTTAAGAAAATTAAGCAGGACTGCACACCTCTTAAAAATCTCTGTGCCAATGACTGTTCATAATTATCAAGTTTTCATATTAATAAAGAGTCATTCAAAGTGGCTCCATACTTTTAGAAGTAATAAATAACCAAAACCATTTTAGAAATATTGAAATATCAACTAACCAAATAAGGTAGATTAGTAAATCATTAGTCGAGTAGCGTCTGTCACCACGCGTCACTGCTTACTCGTTCATTTGTTTTAAACAAGTACGAACCCGTCGTTTTAGTCGGGTTCATCAACTGCCGCAAGATGTCGTTTCGCTGAAGCGAAGAAACCATTTTAAAATTTGTTTCTGTGTATTTACAACATGAATGCTTGTGAAATGTTAAGTTCCCACATTACAAAAATAAAGAAAAAATTCGTAGCTCCTCGTTCATCTCTTCTATTATTCCTTTGTCGTACCCATAGATTTTTTCTTCTTATTGCACAAATTTCTTCATCCATCTCTTCTAAAATAGCGATTGACAATAGCTTTATTAGCTTATTTACTTTCTTGCGTTGAACGTTCATCTTGCAAAATCACCACTCACTTATGAACTGTACTCGACCGTAGTGTGAACGATTTTTGGGCAGTAGCGAGGATTTGAGTTACTAAGCTGTTCGGTACTTAACTAAATTACTAGCGTAATGCGAACTAACTAGGCTTTACTGCAAGTGAAAAGGTTCGGAGACTCCAAAGTCATGCCAGCACACAACAAAGCAGCAAATAACAATAATGCTTTAGCAGATATAAGAACACATTTCAGCATGACAGGAACGCGTACAAACATTCTCTCAGTACATTAAATAAAGAACCATATCCTACATTCATTCGGAATGATGTTCTCAGGAATTCATATAACAAACAGGCCCAATTACCTGGTAGATTTTTTTTGTGTGTGAGGTGCGAAATGGTTAGATTCATAAATGGACCCTGTAGGCGGCGCTGAATGCTATATGGAGCGACAAATGAAAAAGAAAGAGCTTCGTTCTACGCATCTCATGAATTTAGATAAATGTAATGAGTGTTACATCCACAAGCAAGATATTTTAATTGAAGAAAACGCGACACACAATGTTTCCATATTTTATGATGTAAATAGTATAAAAAATGTGTGTGTGCAGTTCACATGCAGTAGAAGTGAAACAAAGTGTGACAAGGGGTGGGAGGGATTCTAAATTTCGTGACGTAATATATCATTATATTATATCGTTATAATTAATATATTTAAGCTTTCAAACACGAAATTCGAAGTATTAACGAAAAACTTCAAAACATTTCCAACTCTATCTGTATGAGCATAGTGTTTAAATTATTAAATATTCTATCTCATTCTCTCGCAGGATTAGTCCTATAGATTTATGTGTTTGTCTCTTTTTAGTGTCGCTTTTTCGTTTCATCGAGTTTCATTCAAATGACAATGATTCTAAAGAAGTTTCACTTCAAAAATATCAAGTTTTGTGAATTTGTACGCTGTTTTTCAGCAAACAAACGCATTTTCAATTTCCATTAACAACATATATTTATATTGTCATGCCTGTTTACCATTACGGTAGGCAGAGACGATTGATCTCCACCTGCTACGATGCTGATAAAATCTTTTTACTTCCTCTACTTACATGTTACAACAAATTTTAATATGTTTGTATATAAACAAAAAACTTTAAGGATGCCATTTGTGTACGAAGCCTCAAAAAATACAGCAAATAAGAAAACATCCAACAAAAAACCAATAAACCTTAATAAGTGACGAGCGTCCTGAATTGGATGTCGAATAGCCGTTTTCAATTTGCGCGTCAATCAGTGATGGATAACGTGGATGACGATCGCAACTCCCTCGGGACTTTACTAATAAAAGCTTTGTTGGACTCTTTTTAAATCACATAGATGGTACAAGAAGAATCTGGATCTACAAATACCATTTTATTGAGAAAACATTTAAAGTGATTTGTAAGAGCATATTTATTAGGGTTACACTTCGATCTGGGCAATAACGGAATTCTTATAACTTCGTCATGTCCATCCGCGTCAGCGAAGATTAATATTATCTGAAAAGTCCTATTTTTTTCCGATTTTAACAGAGACGAAAAAGCATTAAGCCGATATTACCGTCTTTTAATTTGGACGAATCAACCAAAGTAATCCATATAAAACACACTTGAATCATTCAATGTAATTGAACATCGTCGTGTCGTTTCAGTTTTCAATTAATGCAATCAGCTTAGATCTAGCGTCAAGAGCGATATGTTTGCTATGGTGTCTTCAACAAAAGACTTAAAGGACTTAAAGTGATATTAAGAAACAAATCAAAGACCAATAAAGTATCCATCATATACACGCTTCCAGCTTCCTGCGATCAAATGACATATTCGTCCAAAATTAATGACATAAAACACCCATATAACGGTCTAACACGGCTGGGGCGGGATAATTATTTCGATACGGGTCATAACTTCGGACCCCGATGGGAATTATCCCTGGAAACAAATCGGACCTCGTAAACTTTAAGGGTATAACAACAGACGATTGTTGGTAAGAGGGATAAAATAAATGCTATGTGATAAAATTTCTTGTAATATCAAGGGAGACGAATACTAAAGAATCTTCCAGTAGAAAATGTATCTCTGATGTAGCTTCAAAATCATACGTTTCCGGAGTGTGCCACAAATATTTCTTTGATCTTTTCATTTTGTTACAGCAAAATAGTACTAGACTTTCAATTAACATTTTATAATTTGCAATGAATAAGCAAACTAAAAAAAAATGGTAAACAATAGAGTACACTGTCTAACATTTAAGAGCTGTGCTCTTGTCGGTGCCGCCTCATCCATTTTTTTCTATTACGGGCCAGCTCTTTTACTTCTTTATATAACTCAATACCTATTTTTCTTTCATTTGATCCATGAATTCTGGCCTTAGCTTTATCTTCCCTCTCCTTATTTCCACTTTGCCTTCAATTAATGTGCATAAGGTGCCGTGTCGTCACAAATGCTGCAATGCTCCAAATATATATATTTTATTAAAATTTTCTTGAAAGATTTTGCTATTTTAGATAAAAATAGGTAAATTTTATTCATCGAGAATCTGAAGTAACGAGGCTGCCCAAATATCTACATTTTTCTACATGCTGGAATGTATGATGTCTTAATTTTATTGGGCTTGTTATGTATGAATTTTTAGCTATTGTCATTAGTTTATTTTTGGGGCTGTTTCTCTAAACGTCGAAAGTCTGTAATATAAAATCAATAGGTTTCTTCTTCTTTATTTCTTATAAAGATGAATGTCAAAAGAAAGATGTAAGAGAGAGAGAAGAATGGCATTGTGCAGTAACCATTAATTACAGCGTTTCAAAATTAAAACAAATTAGTCCGACCCTTGAGAGGCATTAAAATAGTGGAGCGACGAACTCGAGCGTGCCTGCATTTCTCGAGAGTAATTTACATGCCAGAGTGATGTCGTTGGGATGAAATTAGCGAGATGAAGTCGAGCGGCTTAATACGGCTCGGAATTGCCTTGGAAGAATTCGAAATGGAATACGCACGTTCGAAAGTGCGTTTGAGATGCTTTCTAAAGTAATGACGCTTTTCGGTAGCGGAATTATTGATATTACTTAGCGGGCTGAATGTTGAAGGCTGGTTTTAAGTAATTACTAAACTGGAGCTTTTACGGGACATGACTTTTTTATATGACGTGATTAATATTTATAGACTTTTTCACTTCACAGTTCAAAACGTACAATGGATGGATGTGTGGTGTTAGAAAAATGGGTAAGGTGAGAAATGAGTAGATATGAATAGATAATAAATATATCTTTGAAAGTAACACCCGTGACTGAAAAATTGAGAGAAGGAAGGTGGTGTATGTAGTACAGAGGGATGACAGTGACGTGACAAAATTAATGTTAAAGTGGAAGATTGATTGGTACAAATATAAAGGTAGACTAAAAGACATTGTGTGAAGAATGAGCTGATGAACTGTGGTGTGCCAGAACACGTATGTCAACATAGAGGAGTATGGAAGGAATAGACATTGGCTGACCCCAAATAATTGGGAGAAGGTGAGAGAAAAGAGTTCAAAAATTAAAGGGACAGTTTTCGTTAAAAATGGCTTGCTGTTAATTTCTTTCATATACATTTATACACCCAATAGTATATAAATAAAAAAATAAAAGGCGATATACATAGACAGACGAACGTACGGTACGGTTGTATAAGAATTCCGTGTTTGTCGAAATAGTAACGGTGCCTTAAAAAGAACTTAAATTTTTAAAAGGCTTTGGCTTTTTACGAAAACCGGCGAATCTATTCTGTACTGTATGTATGCTGTTCTATCCTTAGAAAGACAGCTGTATAGTACCTATACTGCAGCACGACTTGCTGCTACCCCGGCGGTTGGATAGCAACTGCCTGTGCCGACCTCACCGGCATATAGCATATGCGGTGATAAAATATTTACAATGTACCCACACGTACACTACAGATTCTCTAAAAAAAGGTATAAAAATTAGTTTTATACAGTGCAAATGCAAATATATAGATATACAATTCGATAATGTAGAACATAATAATATTATATATACGTATAATGTGTTTTCATAACAGTTCGCTTCTAAGGATGTAAAGAAGATAACAAAGATTCAAACAAAAGTAATCGTTACATATTTTTACATTTCTCGCAAATGAAAAGACTGATGGTCACCAATTTCTTAAAACAAAAAAAAATAGGAAAGAATACAATAAATAAAATTCTTAGACGTTTGAACGACAATACGTATTGAAAACGATATAGATATAGTTAGATTAATAGGGTCGCGCGTATCAGATCTAAACGGGATCACGTCGAGTTAGGTAGGGTATGATTTCGACATATTGGCGCATATTGGCATACATGGACTTTCGAAGAACTTTTTACAGATAAAGTAGACACAGTTTGACTAATTCTAACCAATTTTTCCTCTTGGTAAAACAATAGGCAGCCTTTTACAGGATTAATGCAATGCTCGATTTCTTAACACAATTTTTTTTAAAACACATATGTGCATAAATTGTAGAACACGAAAAGAAACTGGCGAATTAAGTTTTAAAACAATGGATTGATTAATTGATTATTTTGTTGTACCTAGATGCAGTATGCACGTAGTTCTTGGGATCAAGGAGAGAAATAATTGGCAACGCAATCAAAGTTAAATAATGTTACAACAGAATTATTTCATCATTACCATATTGGATGAAATAAGATGCGGTCAAATGACCACTACAATTTAATATTTAATTAATGTAAGGAAAATATTAGAAGATTTTGTTAAAAATCAACTCTTTCCCTTAATGTGACGTTTGACATTCCTTCACAGAAATTGATCCTTACAAGCTATACTATGATTTAGTGTAATAATACAGCATATCCTTTTTCAAAATCAACCGATTCGATTTCTGACCAAGGTAGAGATATTTTAGGTATCGTAATTAATAAAGCGCACATTTTATATTCACAAATTAAGCTCAATACGCTTATTTTATATGTGACATACTACATATGTGATATTATAGGTATAATTTAATTGCAAAATGTGCGGTAATCTTCATAGGTATATTAATTTGCTTTATAAAGCTAAGCCATCACTTTACAGGTCCTTGCGAAGATCAGCGTTCATTGTGAAACCAGTATTATGCTGAAGTTTTATGTCCTAAAATCTTAAATACATACTTTCCTTCTTTCACATTCAAGGTCGCGAGAAAACAGCAGAACGTTTATTGTTAATATGAATTGATAAATATGATATTATTGGCTATTAAGATATCCCAGCATCACGCACTTAGCAGCCCTAATGGCTTGTATAAGTGATGAATCACTCCACATCCCCGGATGGCTTGATTTATCACCATCCAGGGCTCAGTTTATCAAACGGCGACTTTTTCATTTACGTTTTACGAGATAATACTTTCTAGGAAACAGAAGTCTTTGTTACCTACACGGCTTTTTTAAATTTATTTGTAAATGATATCCAGTCTAACTGTGACTGACATTTAGGGGCCATCCAAAAATTACGTCACACGAATTTCATGATTTTTTGACCCTTGTCACAACTGGTCACATTCGTGACCTATGTGATGTCTCACTAGGGAGAGGGAGTAGCCTCTCCCTAGTGTAACATCACATATTTTGCAATCTTACATCAAGTAATTATTAAATTAAAACAGCAGTTTGTAATTATATTTATTTAAATTTAAACAATTTGTAAAATAAGTCGTATTGACATGACATTGTTAAATCCGTTTACGGACACCCTGCCGCATGGAGACGACGGCAGGGCAGTGTGGGACTCACCGGCCAGATGGGCTGCCGGAATAACCACTAAAACCCCTTGGTGTCCTTCTGTCGCCATATGTCAGGGCCCCGGGACGTGCGCGAGCTTTTCGCCGCGACCCCAACTGACGTGGGCCCACCCCTACGGGCAAGCCTCTTCTGCTTCAATCCGTGATTGAGACAGGCGCTGGCGGAACATCGAGCGCCCGCTACTCAGCGGCTTGAATGTAGGTGACGGCCTAGTGTCTCCGCGGGTCGTCACCCGCTGCCGCACTTTTACGGCGGCCGAAGGTCGTGAGTCGTCCGGCGCCGAGTCTTATTGTAGCGGCGGGAGATGAGCGCGGCTGCTCGCTGCCTCTCCCGCTCCGCCGCCTCATGACATGTAGATTTAGCTGATTGACGTAGTATATATAGTTTAAAAATAAATTATAGGTAATATATATACCATCTAAAGGAATGATAATATTGAAAATAATTAAATATTAATAAACCATTTCGTTAAGCGATTGTAAATATATAGATATAAATAAATACAAATATAGATATAGGTATGTTAAAGAAGACGATTTTTTTAAATAATATACATGACAAATATTATTTTTTGCACACCATGAAAATGGTAGAATGTATAGGACATCAACTTATCATTGTAACAACTTTTGTAATACATTCTGACAAATAAAGATTATTATTATTGTTATTAAATTTATCTTTTTATCATACAGATAGAGTTGAAAATATTTTGAAGTTTTTCGTTAAGAGCTCTAAATTTGTTTTGAAACTTAAAGTTGTTAGATGTTAGATTAAACGAAATATACATTTTGCCTTTTTTAAACTGAAATTATGATCATCTATCTTTTGGTGAACAAATTTTTTTGTACACCAATTTTTGATAATAACAGAAATAAACTCAATAAAGATTTTTATTGGGTAAATAAGAAAAAGTCAAAAGTAAATAATAGATGATATCGGTATCTTAAATCATTGTGCAAACTCGAGCCCTGTATAAATTTACTAGCTTCTGCCCGCGACTTCGTCCGCGTGGAATAGTAAAAATAAAAGTAAATAAAAAAAACCCGTTTTTGACACATTCTTCATTGGTGCTCCGCTCCTATTGGTCTGAGCGTGATACTGAAAGAATTTTTTCAAATCAGACCAGTAGTTCCTGAGATTAACGCGTTCAAGCAAACAAACAAACAAATTCTTCAGTTTTATATATTAGTATAAGATTATATAACAGATAGATTATAAATTAATATTAAATCGGGTTAAAATCAGTTTTCTCAAATACAACAAAATTTTCCTTTTCATTTTCAAAACAGTCATTTTCCTTCGTAAGCCTAATTTCATAGATTGTGATGGATTGTAGCGACACCGCTTTTCTGATTTATTCCAAACATTACCGAGTTCATGGGCTGGCGCCTTTTTCACTTATCATGAAATACGTGACTCTTTAACGAATGTTCTCGATAGATAAAGGAGAGTGGTTCCCACCGAGTGGGGGGTAGAAATATCTTGTTCGACTCGAACTCAAGACGAATGTAAAGTAGCACCTGCTTATCGAAAATGGATACCGTGTGATCAACGAGACTGAATAAAAAACACAGTACTTATCAGTAATGATTAATATTATGAAAGATTATTAATTCATATAAAATGATCTTGTACGAGTCTGACTCGCAAATTTTAAGCTTAGACTATTCAAACTACCTAGTTAAAATTTCCATTTTTTTATTTTATTGCAGGAGTTCAGCAGACAGGAAGACGGCCCACTCGATGAAAAGCGGTTGCCATCGCCTATGGACATTTGCAACACCAAAGGTGCTACAAATGCGCTGCTGCTCTCTTAAGGGAGACTGGATCCTGGTCACTGATGCCGGAACACACTCAAGGTTGTTCTGGCGACATACTTTAGACCAGGGGAGGTAGCCATCCAGTCGGGCAAATGCCCTACCACCTGGCTGTGGGTTGTTTTGTCGCCTCTTACGACAGGCCGCCCCAACGCAGGAAATTGTATACTTTCTCCGTTCCTGCACGAATAATACAAGTATTGTCAGTTTTCTACCGATGATAAGTCTCAAAACGCTCTTGATTGTAAAAAAATCTATAATATTATAAAAATGCTGTGTCTGTACATTGAGGCTATTTAAAAAATAAAACAACTGGAATAGACCATATCAACGATGAAGCACACGATGACATTTTTATTTAGATTTTTTGTAGTTGTATTATATGTAGTTTTTGTATATTCAGGATAAGAATAAGGATAAGCATAAATTCATGCGCAGAGCCGTCGGTGCTCCCATCTATATGCGTAACGTTGACCTCCACCGCGATCTGGAGCTTCCCTCCATCAAAAGCTCTCGCTCTCGCGCCGCGTAATGTCCTCACGGACAGGATCGACGTTGTTACAAAACGGCTAGCCCGGATCAGCCCGCCCGCGGTTAGGACGGCAAGCTGGCAGGCACCGACAGACAGACACAGACAGACTGCGGCGTATCAGACGTCGCCAATCACGATCTCTCCACGTCTCCGCGAGGGACGCCAGGAGACATAGCCCCCCCATAGGATATTCTAGGTGTGTCGTTGCGAAACGGGAGTAAGATAGTGTAGGCTGCCTAGAACCGCCGATCCCGGTCCGCCGGGATCCTTCCCCTCGGGCTTTATATTACCCGTCGCCCTTTCTCAATTAGTACATTGTGTCGCCCTTTAGTCGGCATCGATCGGCATTCATCCCCTTTCATGGCAACAATCCAGCCGAGGTAAAGCCCCCTAGGGAGCTCCCTCGAGTAAGATTTAGTTGTAGGCGCTCGAACTTGGGGGCGTTCGAGCGCCTACAACAACAAAATAAAGTCAAGTCCAATAAAAAAAAGCGCTAGCCAATAGTTCGTTGTCCGGTGCGATGACTAGATGTATGCAGCACCTATCTGAGCCATCTACCCCATCCTCCTATTCCATTCCGCTATCTTATACCCTCTATCCCAAGCTAGCCTGGCAACGCGGTGCTTCGCCTCTGGTATTACAAATATCTATCTACCACAATAACCGCTTTCTATTAGGGCCGTCTAAAATAAAAAATATATATATAGAAAGCAGCATAAGAAATAGATAGACAGAAAACTCTATACTTTCCCACATACACATAAACTAACAAAGGGTGGCTTTCTCGCTTTAGACCGATATCTTCCAGACAGATGGGGATATCCATGTATACACATTACACATGTTTATGGCTTGTAGCAACGCCAACGCTCTTGAGGATTTCTCGGTACTGATTTTTTGGGTGATAGGTCAAATAGAAAGATAGACCAAAAAAGAGATGGATGGATTGTGTGAAGGATGATTTGATGATTTGTGGTGTGACAGAAGATGTATGTCAGAATAAAGGAGTGTAGAAGGAAAAGACATATTGTGCCCCAAATAATTGGGATATGGTGAAAGAAGAGAGAGAGCGGGGATTCCATAGACGCAATCGTTTTTAGATGCATTACATATTTAATATTTTATTATGAATAAAATAAAATATTATAGTATTTAAAAAATCCATTACATATTCTTTATCCCGTTTTGATAAAAACTGAGGGACCAAAAACATTTCGTGTAAAAAAACCGACTTCAAAAACTAAAAAGTCTAAAATAACTTATTCCTAAAGCTATTTCAGTAATTGCGTAATTAAAAGTAGAAAAAAAATATAACAAAAAACGAAACCGAATTCAAAATTAACTTAAATGCAAAAATAAATATTTTCTACAACAACTTAAAGCCGGAACAAAGTAATAGATAAAATTACTCCATTTTTCAAATTTGTTGTTATTTTATGTTTTACTGAGCACCGACTTCAAATTGTTGTAGAAAATATTTATTTTTGCATTTAAGTTACTTTTAAATTCGGTGTCGTTTTTGTTATATTTTTTTATTTTCTACTTTTATTTATGCAAATAGCTTTAGAAATAAGTTATTTAATAGTCTTTTGTTTTTGAAATCGGTTTTTTTAAACGAAGTCTTTTTTTATTTGTTACTTTTTAGTGTCTAGCTATGGGTAGGCATACGAAAGGTGGCGCGGGCCTTAAAAAATATAGGTCCCAAGAAACTGGAACGGAAAAAAATCATAAAAAAATGTTCATAAAATGAAAACTACTGGGCCAAACTATGTTAAATTTTGATGGGACCAAATGGCAACTATTCCGCATCAAACTAAAGAAGAATCAAGTAAATCGGATCATAAATCTCAGCATAATCGGTGTACATACATAAAAAAAACACCTCCTTTTTGAAGTCGGTTAAAAATGGTTTCATATTAATAGTTTGGAGATGATTTGGTGAATTCTTAACTTAAAATAACTATAGAAAAATTACAAACAAACCACGTTACGTCTCATATCGTGAAGATGTATGATAATTGTTTTAGTAAATTACTGATCAGTTATACCCACGGAAAGTTTTAGGTTTGCACCCCATTTTTGATCTTTGGCGGCAATATGGAGAGGGGGCAATATTGGGGCCTTAAAAGAACAACGTATAAGTTAGTATGAGTACCAACTACAACAGTATTATTACGTTAATAATAAAAAAAAATCATTGAGACAATTTGTTGTATTCGCATTTATATTACGCTCCGTTTTTCCCAAAGGAAAAGGAATATTTTATGAGTAAAGTTGAAATGTTTTGTAATAAAATTTCTTTGTTAACATGATTGATGGATGTGTTTGGTTATTTAGGTCGCAAATTTCTGTTGTAGGGCCTTTCACCGAACGACTTGGCGAAGTGACACTTTCACGCAATACAAATGTTTTTAAGTATTTAGTACATTTTTAAGGTTTATTTTTGTATTCTTATTGTTTCTCGTTTGTTATTTATGTTATGTGTAGAGTTTGCTTTCCCCATGTATAGGTATAAAGTATTTTTGGGATTTTTAGTTATTTTGACAGATATTCCATACTATAATATTATTAATGCGAAAGTAACATTTATGTTTTCACAGTTAAACCACGATACTGATTCTGGTGAAATTTGGTACATATATATATAGTCTATAAGGAAAGGTCAGATAAAAACTATCTGAAATAAACATGCAAGTATGAAGAGATTATTGAAAGTAAATGTAGCGAGAGGTGTATGTTAGGATCGTCGTAAGTGGCGATCCATTGTCTCTGTCTGGCCCCATGAGAAACAGGCGTAATAATATATATGTACTTATGTAGTCTCAATACCTGTTCTGCTCTGTATTTGCTAAAAGATGTCAAGTAGACTCGATATATACAGACTTCGCGAAAGCATTAGATAAGGTCAATCATTCGATACTCTGTTTGAAGATTGAAGACTATGGTATTCATGGTAATTTACTGCGCTGGACTAAATAATATTTATATAACAGAAGCCTATTGGTTAGCATTAAAGGTCATTTATCAAATCCACATAAAATAGCATCAGGAATCCCTCAAGGATCGCATTTAGGACCCTTGTTTTTTATAATATTTACAAATAACTTAATGATTGATGACAAGCAGTTATCATATCCGTGTCTTTTATATGCGGATGATCTTAAGATATATCGCACAATTTAAGATGACAAAGACTGTCAAGATCTTCAAGAAGACCTCAATCGTGTTGAAGAATGGTGTCCAGCTAACAGGATGTATCTCAATATAGAAAAGTGCTCTGTGATTTCTTTCTCGACTATAAGACACATAAAGTATACTATCCATACACACTCAGTGGTTTAACTTTAGAAAGAAAAGCTGTTATTAGGGATTTAGGTGTATATTTTGACAAAAAGTTAACCTTTCACTCGCACTACGATTAGATTATTACAAAATATAACTGGCTTGTTGGATTCATTTCGCGTTCAATTAAATCAAAGAAAGGAAAAAAAATTGTTAAATATTCTTTCTTATAGATTCCACATTGGCCGCGACTACAGATTATACATAAAAAGATTAGTGTAATTTTAAATTAACTCACTTAAATCACGTCGTGAATGTAATGAACTACTCTGTTTATGTAAGCTCCTAAATGGTTTAATTGATTGTCCAGACATACTTTTCTTTATCAATTTTAACACTAGATACAACATTCGTAATCCTTCATCTAGATAGACTCTTTTCCCTTCAAGTTTTGAAAAATAACACATCATTTCATAATCCTGTCACAAGAATGTGTAGGGTATATAATGAATTAGATTGCTAATACAAATAAATCCATTGATATTTTTAATTCCTCCTACGTTAAATTTAAACTTAAATTCGGGCTATTATTTGCACCAATATCTCCAGCATAATTATGTAATAATTTTGTTACCTAACCACCCTGAAACTATCATTATACCACTACTACTAACTAAGTCATATTTTTAATATCAACCTCTAAATATCTTGTCGATGTATGGTACATTATGTGCTCACATGTATAGAGTTACGGCTTACACCTAATAATTGATACATAGTATGAAATATGTAAGTTTTAACTGTTTCTTGTTTTGTGTGCCAAATAAATAAATAACGAGAATTGATATAAGATAATTTTATACCAGAAAATGGAACTGTTGCCGGATTAAAATCAATTAAATTTTGCGAGGGCGAATAGCGTCTAGATAAAAATTTAATTCAATGTAACCCACCTGTGTGAATGTTTGCTTTCAAAATAAACTAGGATCAAAACCTTCTATAATATACATAATAAATAATGCATATTAAATCAGCAAGGCTTCCCTCCCTCATTGTTATAAAAAGACCTGACGAGGCAAATGGAAGGATAATATACACATTTCAACAGTCTCATAAATTATCGTAAGCTTAGCAGAGTCTGTTGAAAAAACAAACAATCGGGGCTGAATTAGGCTTGGGGCTACAATAAAACTGAAATCAGATTAATATATAGTACTGGGCAGAATAACCCTAAATAGGTACATCACCCTAACTAATATTAATAACTATTTTATCCGTGCAGGAACGGATAAATAATACAATAACCTTCGTTGGGGCGACTTGTCGTAAGAAGCGATAAAGCAACCCACATTCAGATGGTAGGGTATTTGTCCGTCTGGATGGCTACCATCCCTGGTCTACAGTATGCCACCATAACAACCTTGAGTTGTATTCCGGCATTAGTTGCCAGGTTCCAGTTTCCCTTTAGAGAGCGGCAGCACATTGTTTAGCACCTTTGGTGTGACAAATGTCCGTCGGCGATGGTAACCGCTTTCCATCAGATGAGCCGTCTGCCTGTCTGCTGAACTCATGCAATAACAAAAAAAACGAAATTTACAAGAGAGCCTAGATACAAATTTAATGCTACTTAACCAGTGTGAATATTTGCTTTCAAAATAAACTAGGGTCAAATATTCTTTAATTCACATCATTCATCATATCATGCGTATTAAATCAAAAAAGCTTTCCTTCGTTGTTATTAAAAGACCCAACTAGACAAATGAAAGAATAATATACACATTTCAATCGTCTCTCATCATTTATTTTCGTACATTATCGTAAGCGTAGCGGAGTTCCTTGAAAAAACAAATTATGGAGACTGAATTAGATATGGGGCTACAATAACTCTGTGAAATCAGATTAATATATAGCACAGGGAAAAATAACCCTTAATAGGTACAGTCGCGGAATGAAAAGGTTCGTTACCTTAAAGTCGACATTTGCTTGCATGAGTACAAGAAACAGTACTGCAAACATTTTAATAAGTGTTACGTTTATAAAGTATAGAAACGTGAAAAAATAAATTTGTAATGTGATAATGACAATGACAGACACGCGATTAAAAATAAGAAATTAAGAGGATATAATCTTTATAATTATCATAGAGTAGAATATCAACCATAGAATATCACCTTTGATTTAAGTAATTTTAAA
Source organism: Dendrolimus houi (assembly GCA_039645545.1). Lineage (NCBI taxonomy): Eukaryota > Metazoa > Arthropoda > Insecta > Lepidoptera > Lasiocampidae > Dendrolimus > Dendrolimus houi. The sequence continues at coordinate 19,896,657 of CM077122.1, forward strand.
CTTTATTGTCAAAGAGTTGAACATAATTTTCTGCGGAACAGTCTGTTCTGTGACTTAGTTTGAAAAGGTGACATGTGCTCGCGGAACGTTAAATGAATCAATTTGATAACTGGCGAAACCTTTTTATACCCCGACTGTACATCATCCTAACTAATATTATAATAAAGGTAATTGTGAGTTTCTTTATGACGCTTTCACACTTTACCTAACTACGCAACAGATCTTCATGAAATTTTGCATACACGTTGTCAGGGGTTATAATAAAATACGTTTTCCATCAAAAAGAAACCGACTTCAAGAGTAAATAAATGCATAAAATAAATATTTTCTACAACATCTTGAAGTATGTACTAGCAATAGTAATTTATTTTCATGGAAAAGTCCACAGGTTGTTACATCCAATTCGCACCCGCTATATGGTCTGACCCACGCATAACTTACGCAACGTAAAATACGGTTGAATATGTTACCCTGGACAGTAACGTAGTGGTTATCAATGCAATGTTAATTTATAGGTATGTATGACTGGGTTTTCATGAATATACATTGTATAGCAAAAACTTTCGTACTTCCTGTTATTAGAATACATTTGAGAACACGTATCTATAAATTTCAAAGTGATCTTGATGCTCTTCACTGCAAAATATACTGGTTCTTAAATTTTTAAATTAAGACTAATCAAATCCCAGTTACACAAACCCTCATCAAATTATTAAAAATAAATATAGCAATTTGAAATAAATACAAAAAACTTTCTTAAAAATAATTTTTAAGAAAGCAGTTCATTCTTTAAATCATTACTTAAGAACCCACCTCACTAAGCATGAGCTTTTGGCGCTTTTTTACGAAACTAGGGTTTTCTTGGCGGCTTTGCCTTATTTATTTTGGGAGCAAGTACAGGTTCATGAAAGTTCCATTGCATTAAACTTTTATTTAGGCGCCATTTGACTCCGCCATATTTGCTTAATTCTATCCCGAAAACTATCTGATTATCTGGGATAGTAAGTATCCTATGTCCATCCTCGGCATTGAAACTACATATATACTACTAAATTTAAGTTCAATAGGTACAATATTTTTTCCGTGAAAGCGTAACAGACAGAGTTACTTTCGCATTTATAACATTAATAGGGACTAGTATAGATTAAAACTGCATAGCAAAAGTCACTCTTTAGATATTTTGGCAGAACCAGCCACAAAAAGGCTACTTTGTTAGACAGCTCATTACTTAAATTATAATATATAAGCTATCGTATGGTTAGGAGATGATAGAGCTGACATGCCTATATGGTAAAAGTCCCAAATAAATAAAGAGAAAACAAATTATCCGCCAAAAACTACTTTCATTTACAAAAACTCGTTATTCCTACAGCTTTATGTTTGCGAACCAAATAATCAATCCATTTGTATTGTCCCTCGTTCCCAATTAATATTTATTCCCCTTAGTGGTCATGGCCAACGAGACGCGGTTCGGTTCATTCGATGGTAATGGAACCGAATCATTTATTATTAACTGGACTTGGCTGAGCTCATTCCAAAATAAAAGGTTGCAAGGTTTGGAATCCGGTTAACAAGTTCGAACCAGTTATAGCCTTTGTGTTTTTGTTAACGCTGGGGAAAGCATTTGCGAGGGAGGTCACCGAGAGGTACGTGGGACTTCCGACGACCGACGTTACACAAAGGTTTCTGATAATATAGAAGGAGTTGCAAGCACTGACCGCCAGACTACCCACTAAACCTACCAGCGCCCCACCGCATCATAATGAGGCGCTACGGGACCGTAATCATAAGTTATGACTGCCGTGAAGAACCGGTTTCAGACTAGGTACACATGATATTTTCTTTTCGGTTTTATTCCTACTTTAAGAAAAATAAAACGATTTCTGATAGGTACCAAAAGTTCGTTAAATTGGTTTTGTTGAATAAACCGGTTTTGAACGATTTAGGACGGTTTTTGTCGCACACTTACAAAGCGTAGCCCTGTAGTACAGGAAGTTTCCAGTTGTGTACAAAACATGTTGAAAGAGATAGCACGAGAAAGTAACTCTCGCGGAATAAATTAGTTAATTCAGGTATATAAAATACTCGTTTTAAGGTTTGCACTTTGAATGAAGTAGTTGACTAAAACCGGTTATGACCGATTAAAATCAGTTAATTTAAAACCGGTACCCAGCCTTGGTTGTTACATGTCAAAATTAAAAAAATTGTTTACCTAGTGAATTTGGTGATTCTTCAGAGTAAGACAAATTAAATTCTCATATTTACCTGTAACAAGAAAAACACACATTAAAATCAGACAAGAATGCACAGTGAAGTTCTAAAGTAGATACAGAAGCGTTTTTGGGCAAATTGAAAACCTTACAAATGCATGCCCGTCCATATGTTTTTGTGTATCAGTCATTTTTCTCTGAAAAATGGTGTACACTGCCCATACCAAGACAGAAAGGCTAGACAGGCTAGCCATGTAACAAAAAAATGTGTGCGTGTGCAGTTCCCACGCAGTAGAAGTGAAACTTCAGAGAATATACTCACAGATAATTCTTCTCTAACTTTATTATTATAAATATAATTACTTTGCACTATGTAACTACTGAATCTGTCAACACAGCATTTAATTCAAACAATTCAATCTAAATTACACTTTAAATCACTAGCATAAAGTTCATAATTCAATGCACTGCTACGCACAATTTCCTTTGATCTACGTATAAAAGTATATCTGCTTTAAATATATACAGCTAGAGCTAAAATTCATTTGAAATCGTTTAAGCTTTATTTAAATTGAAAATTAATACTAACGGGCAAAGAGAAATGTGTTTTATTTCGAATTAAATAAGGCTGAATTTTATGTGTTTATCTCTTTTTAAGGTCACTTTTCGTTTCATCGATTTTCAAATCACAACGATTGTAAAGAAGTTTCACTTCAAAAACAATAACCTATTTCAAAAACTGCTCTAGCGATTCTTTTCAGCCTAATTTTCCTTGAAAGTTTTTTTAAATAAATTTAACATTAAACTTTTGGAACCTCATAAGACGTCGATACGGCGTTATGATTGCTAGGGCTCCTTTAATTGTTATGTGATATGGTGATACAGGAAATAATTAAATACAGGCTTTATCACTGATTATAATGTATTGCAGCATAATATTTTAGTACGACATGTCATTATTATAACTATAATAACAAATTTCATTTCCTTTTATTGTGTCTTTGTCTTATTGAGTATGCACTGTTTGCTACAACTCCATTAATTCTTCAAAAGTAATTCTGGTACATATTTCTGTATAAAAAATATTTAAAAAAAGAATTTGAGATATAAATAGAATAAGAAGTATAAAGGAAAACAATGTTTAGCTAGACGTGTTACTGGGGAGGTTCTTGCCGCTTCTTCTCCTTAACAGCAATAACACGTTGCGAAGCGGTGTACATAGAATAGGAAGAAAAATTAAATTTTAACTTATATATTATATTCTCCAGTGGAACTTATTTTGAATAAAACTTTTGAATTTGAATTACGTTTACCTGTACTTTTTATGTTACGAATACAATAATAACATTGTTTTATCAAGACTCTTGTGTGCAGCTGTCATATTAAGGTATTAACCTCTGATGTTGCCTAAAATGGCCGTCCTAGTTTCGTCAGTACCAAACATTAATAGTTGCGTACGAAGAACGCCACAAACTTAATACAGAAATCTTAAATGCTATATGATATGTAAAACCTAAACACGTTCGTAGATGCATCTCCAAAGCTTTTGTCTGTTTCCTGTATTGACAGATTTTGCCACGTACATGGACTATTGAGTTTCAACCTTGCTAATTAAGCAATAAATGAATCCATGTACGTATCCTAACAACATACAAAGGAAGACGTACGCATGTGATCAAAGTACAAAGGTTCCGTTATCACCAAAATAGTAACGGAACGCCAAAAAGACTTACAGTATTAAGATACTCGTAAGTAGATTTTTTACTTTCCCACAAAGGTTACAAACCCATATTTCCCTTCACAACCAGCGCCGATTGCTTCCTGAATTCGACATACCTAATTTGATGAGAGGAAACTTTCACGCTCTCTTTTGTTATGAACGAAGAATAAGCTCTTAGTTCCAAAGTGGTATACAAAGACAGTGGACTTGGTACAAACTTTCTATGTAGATGGAAAAGCAGTAAGATAAGAGTTAATTGACTTAGACAAGATTTAAAACTTTTGATTCAACTAAGTTAACTATAGCTGTGAAGAGCTAATTGAAATGAAGTTCAATATGTAAAGTCAGAGTTCACGAAAGGATTGAAATTTTACATATAAATACAGTTATTTCTTCAAAACAATCAATATTCATACCAATATTTTAAACGCAAAAGTAACTCTTGACTGTTACGCTTTCATTGAAAAATTACAGCATAGATTTTGCTGAAATCTGGTATACAGAATGAATTTTTCAAGCGGGCCTCCAAAGCCAAATGCTTAACTATACCATACTTTATGGTCTAAGAGCCCGTGAACGGCTACCTGTATGTATTTGACCAGACCTGAGGTTTTGTACATGGAGGCTCCTATACCTACCATGCATGAGGTGGCGACTCACTAAGCTCAAAGTAGGGGCCCGACGAGCGCTCAGATAAGACAGGTATCGATTTTTGACGAATTTTAAATCCATTTGACCAGGTCTGCCTTTTTAAAATTTGAAAATATGTGATTATTATTGTCGGAAAATAAGAATGGCAAACCATTATCGCGCATTTTACTTTGTGGCAGACAATTTTGAAAATGCTAATATAATTTTTTTTTTTTTGATGTAATTGACCAGATCTGCCATTGATATATTTTATTTATAATAGTCTTAAAAACTTATATTGATCACGGCAGACGTCTACATTGCGTACACGCATCAATAAATAGTAAAATCTTAGGTACTACCCGGTCACATGTATATGTTTTCCGTTCGCTGTTTTACATCAATATAATTTACTTGCGATTTACTTTATCACTGTACTTACGAAAATTAATACTTTTTTATATTCTATATACTAAACTTCATTCAACTTTGAGCTTAGTGAGTCCCCGCCTCATGCACGGTAGGTATAGGGGTCTCAATGTACAAAAACTCAGGTCTGGTCAAATACATACAGGTAGCCGTTCACGGGCTTTTAGACCATTACGAAATAGTGAAAAACATTTAAACAATTTTACATTATTAAACCTATAAGAGTAATCGCGATACTAGGTACACGATCTATTTATAATTCTCTCGTGTTACCGCCTAGTGCTCGGGGATAGAAACTTCTCGAGTGTCACGCGATGTGCGCGTTACTTTGTATAACCCAATTAATGACTAAAGTAGAAGTCAGGCTTTCATTAAATACAGCTAATTCATGGAGGAATATGTAATGGCCAATATTTAAGTTCGCATTCTAGAATAACGTTTAGTTGCTTTAAAAACTTTTTAACTCTAAAGGTAAGTCTCTAAATAAGTCTTCGTCCGGGAACTTCCGGCTTCGGGGTTATACCTCTTTGCCCGGGCTGCAACTCAGTAGGCAACTACCCACCGGCATAGCTGGGCATTAACTCGTTAATCCGTTAATCGTTAATTAACGAAGTTAACATTTCGAGCAATGAATTAACTTTTGAGTTAACTTAAAAATATGTTAACGGACTCGTTAACTTACGTTAAATTTCCCAAAGTCCGTTAATGATTAATTCAGCACAGCCACAATCTGTTTATTAAATATAATACTGCTATACCCTCAAGCGCTTCAGTTGAACGTCTTTTCTCCACGGGCAAGGATATACTACCGCCGAAACGAACCGCGCTTTCAGACGAGAACTTCAACATATTAGTGTAGGGGAAAATTCATATGCCAGATGACTAAATTGACAGATAAATTGGACGGGATAGTATCGTTTCATCAAAGATGTAAGTGGTCTATGTAGCAATTCGTCTAAATAGCAATTGGTCATTATATTACTATCAAATCGTCTTAAAATTAGTTCGTCTAATTAGTGTTTCGTCCAGAACGTCTATCTTAATAAAATAAATTCTAAACCTTAATCCAAATGAATGAAACAACATTGTTTGTCAACATGCCTATATTAAACAGTCTAATAGAAATATAGCCGTCTTTTTTTTGTTTCTAACCTGTTAACTTCCAGAACCAACAGTTTTTATAAGAAGATGCAATTTTTATCACCTGTTAACGGATTAACGTCAACTTGCGTTAAATTTTCTGAAATGTAACGCTTTAACTTTTTTAGTAACGGTTTAGCGATTAACGAAGTTAACTATTTGACTAACGGTGCTCAGTTATGCCCACCGGTAGCTTGGTTTGGAGCCACTGCAGCCTTCCCAGCATGGCCTTCTTCATGCCCTTCGCGGGCTTAGCTCTAGCTATTTCTATGGCTTAGTTGGCCATTCATTGGCGTTCGGTGGCCATCTCGGGATTTAGGTAGCCAACTGTAGCTTGTGGTGGCCCACCAGCGGCTTTGTAGTTTTTCTAGAAAACTCATTCCACGGGCAGTGAAGGGTTCCATAAAGGTAACAAGACTTATCCTAAAAACTATTCAACGGATTTTGTTTAGATTTTTACTAAGTTTTTAAGTTTAACCATGAATTTAATTTTTGAAAATTTTCACTTCAATTTTCGACGATTTTTGGTTGGCACACGACCACCAGGGCAATAGTAAATCCTGGTACGTAGGCGCGAAGTCCTACAGGTAGAAGGGCACATTGTATTGCTGACTTCTTAAGAATGGAAGGCATACATTACATACATCAATTCCATATTTAAATTTCCATTACTGTATATAATTATATATACACTGTGGCTGATTTGCGCCAGGTTCAAGTCTATGGTTGGCAGGAAACAGCGCTGAACAAAAAGGAGTGGTGTATTCTCATTTCGGAGGCGAAGACTTTTTTTGGATCGTTAAGTCGTAGCAGTAAGTATATGTACACTGTATATGAATTACACATAGATTATTAAATATTCAAATTGCTAAAGTGGAGGATTCAATCAACGTGCAGTGTGCAGCGACCGGTGACGAGCTGTGGCCAAACCAATCAAGAGAATGGACCGCACCCACGCTCGTGCAACACCGCTTTGTAATACATAACAAGTTTGTATGTGGACTTTCAAATTAAAACATTTGTTTTTCAGTCGAATTTTGTTAAGCAACAACCACCTAAAGCAGACTAATAGATACGCTTTCATACATTCTTGGGACCAGATTGTAAAAAGATGAGAGTGATTTAAAGAGTTCTTTTCATTATGTTGATATTTTTTTATTAGTGGGTTTAGTTATTTTGAATTAATTAATCGTGTGATGTAAGTGTTTTCCTATTATTGTTTGTTGAAATTCATTCAGGTAAATCAATTACGGTAATTGATTATTTATTTTACTTATGACCATATTTTTAAGATTTTTTTGTTTTCCATATAGAATTTAATGCTCATGTTTTCCATTTTGTAATAGAAAAATATAACGCATTTTTTTATGCACTCACCTCATTACATTTCTTTGCCCCAAAAGACCTGGCTTCTTACAATGATGTGACAAATTATAATGTGGACCAATAAACGTCATACTTTCGGGCTTCAATATTTTTGAGCGAATTCTTCACTAAGGTAGGGAGAGGGCTTTATCTGGGATAATGTTAAAGATTTAGGCCGTTTCACGCAGATTTGGCGAAGGGGTTTAAGGTGTTATTTGAGATGCGACATTGTTAATGACGTTAAATATTGTCAGATAAACATACATTAATAGCTATATGGCCATAGCCTAAATCTTTAACACTAACGCAGATGAAACCTGCATTATAGATAGTCTAAGAACTATATACTTGCTTACTCTGCTGGATCACCGACCCAAAGTGAATCTCTTGATCTCCGAAACGAGAACACGCCATTTCTCCCAGTCCTGGGCAGTTTCATACTAATTATCGGCCCGAAGATCACATGGATCAGCCTCCACTCTGTCCTTCCAGCGATATTTAGGACGGTCGGCCGGTCCTTGGCGACCTAATTTGCCTTGCGCTGCGATCCTCTCCCATCCGTTCTATGTAACCGAGCAAGCGGAGGCGGTGAACCTTTATTTCTCCTATCGTGTTGGACGCGGTCACGAGATTCTCCATCTCGAAGTTGAACTCCTCCAGCTACCATTCTTCCTTTGTTGGACCCAAAATCTTCCTTTCCACTACTAAATGCTGGTTCTCTTCTTCGAGCGTAAGCGTCGACGCTTCGCACCCGTATATCAGGATGATACTAGACTACTACTTTTCTGTAATGGTATACGATAAAGAGTTATCTGTCTACCTATATATCTACATCGAATTCATGAGTCTGCAAAAATGTTACCTACCATAAAAGCTTTGTCATTTACCGCGTCGTACAAATGAATATTCAACAGTACTACACATACCTCAAAAAAACAATTACCTATATTTCCATAAGTGAGAAACCCGTAAAAAATAGCACGTGATACCCATTTACACTTTATTGTGGACGAATAAAAACAGAGGAGCCTAAATCGAAATTAGGGTACCGTCGGGAAATACGTGGGGCAACTTCTAAAACGTTTTATTTAAGGCGCCGTTTGACGAATTGGACAGGGGTTTATTCGTATTTTCAACATTGAAAGTATCGGTGTCAGTACTGGAAATGGATATTGATCGAGAGGATTTTACGTGAAATGAAACATTCGGGAATTTGACAGCTTCTGTTGGTGAGTAATCTAAGTGGGTGGCTTATTACAAACGCCGTAGGCAGAGTACGGTATGACGCTGCAAATACGGCACGGCCCTAACCATCTAGGCGCTACGGGCAAGTCTACATGACTTGCCCGTAGCGTTTGGCGCTCTTTTTCCTTACTAATATTAAGTATGCGAAGGTTTGCGAGGATGTATGCATGCATGTTTGTCGCTCTCCCAAACAAAAACTACTAAATGGATTTTGAGTAAGGCGCGCGAGGCGCCCTGGAGGGCCATAATCACCCCAAGATGCCGCTTTCAGCGTCTGACGGTCTGACAATCATCCCTATTAATATTATAAATGCGAAGTAACTCTGTCTGTCATTCTGTTCCGTTTTCACCGAAAAACTACTGGACCGTTTTGGCTGAAACTCAGTATATATATATTTTTTTTTCGATGCCAGGAGTGAATATAGGACACTTTTTATCCCGAAAAAGAGGATAGTTTTCGGGATAAAAATATATTTGTCTGTTTGTTTGTTATACTTTTACGGAAAAAGTACTGGACCGATTTGCCTGAAAATCGGTATATATGTAATTTTAATACCGAGGGTGGACAAGGGATACTTTTTATCCCGGATAATGATATAGATTTTGGGATAGATTTATGTAAAGGCTTTTTGGCCTTTTTGTCCTTTCTGTCCTTTTTGGCTTATTGTCCTCTTTGTCCTACTTGTCCGTTTTGTCCTTTTTGTCCGTTTTTTCCTTTTTATCATTATTATTATTTATATAGTTATCAAATAGACGGGGGATAGATAAATAAGACTAGGACGGTTTGAAATAGAGGATGAAAGTTTGGATGAGATCAATCATTTCTCAAGTTTATAGATGTATAAAATTTTCGTCTATAAAAAATGCGATAGTAACTGGATATGTCTTTCTGTTAAGCTTTCACGAAAAACTACTAGGAATACTGGATCGGTTTTGCTGTAATTTTGTTTCAATGTAGTTTTAATGCCGAAAATGGACATAAATACTTTTCATGCCGGGAGATGGGATAGTTTGCGATATAAAATGAAATTAATCTTCCGGGTGCAAATAGCACTCACATAAACATTTAGTACAATGTAACTTGTACTAACGCCTGCTCTTTAAACAAGAGGCAGGCACTAGAAGTTGACCCCCGGCGCAGCCGCGGATTAAAGTCTAGTTGATCAATAAATATAATTATGGGCTCAATTAACATAGGTCCTAAACTCTTTATGACTATAAAAAAACCGTGCTCGACTAACCACTTCTCGAGCCGTATTTTAAATGCATTTACGAATGGTGACTCCATTATTATTTTGGGTAATTTATTGTGGGTGTTGTTGATGTGCACATGTCGTGTGTCGAAACGTCGCGTCGGGTGGCATGTATATAATATTATTTTGCTGTCTTTAACTAATTATCTAATATCACTGATGTAAACACACGCCGACAATATTGTTTGCTGACCCACGTTTTAGCTTCAAAAGCCCACACTTGAGCATTCCACTGTAAACTATTCACTTTATTGATAACGTGCGGGTCGTATTCTAAAAGTTGCTTCAAAACTTTCTGGGGTCCCTTAAAGTTCGATGCCAATGGTTTATAGCCGCTTGTCAGAAACGATTAAACTCTTGTTTTGTATACGGATATTTTGGCCAAGTTTTAGGTGACATTAAACCACTATGCGAGCGTTTGGGAGTTTCGGGCACACTGGGTTTTTGGATATAATTTATTCGACATAGGCTTCTAGCGGTAAATTTTTATAAGTGGCGTGAGTTTATTGTAGGTATTATAGTGCTTATATAATATATAATAACAGCACATAAATGTCCCACTGCTGGGCTCGGGCGTCCCATTATAGGGGAACGGACAGTATACCTTCCATGCTTGCCAAGGCGGCTTGGCAAGTTTGACACATCGGTTAAATCGAGGTGCAGGTTGCATCACGATGTTTTCCTTCACCGTTGTTAGCACGTGATAATTGTAACAATATGCACATTAGGTCAGAAAACTGCCCAAGTGGTGCATGCGTTATGGCCAGGATCGAACCCGCGCCCTTTGAGTATGGGACGCGTGCGCTAGCCATTACGCTACCACGACTTATATAGTGCTTATAATACTTTAAAAGTTATTTAGTGTAATATTCTGTGGTCATAGTGAACCCTCTAATTCTTAGAAGCCTAATTTATTAGGGGCAATAAACATTGATTAACTATTATTAAGATTCAAAATGGTAGGTCTGATAAAGTCTTATCAAAGATAATAAGTTTGAATAAGATCTGTTATTAGTTTTTATATGAGGTGTATTTTTTTCTTACTTAATCATTATATGTATAATAATTACAGATAATTTAAGAAATTCCTTCGAGTCAAGTTGCCTGGAAAAGATCGTTTTTAACGATAAGGCCGCTTTATGTTTAGCCAAGTAACTATTGTCTTGTTGTGCATCTATCTATTACCCGTGCAGGAACGGAGAAATAATACAATTTCCTGCGGCCGGGCGGCCGTAAGAGGCGACATAACAACCCACAGCCAGTTGGTACGGTTTTTGCCCGACTGGATGGCTACTACCCCTGGTGTAGAGTATGCCGCCATAACAACCTTGACTTGTGTTCCGGCATTAGTGACCAGGTTCCAGTCTCCCTTAAGAGAGCAGCAGCGTATTTGTGGCACCTTTGGTGTTGCAAATGTCTATAGGCGACGGTAACCGCTTTCCATCAAGTGGGCCGTCCGCCTGTCTGCTGAACTCAAGCAATTTTTTTTTACAGTAATATGGTTTTGTGTGTTTACGGTTAATTTTACTTACTTACTTTTACTTTTTAATTACATCTTTTGATTGTTGGATTTACTCGAATTTGATTGGCGCAAATTACGAAATAAATGAACTAAAAGTTGGTATCAAATACACCAAAAAAAATGTTAATCAATAAACAAGAAGAAAGAAAATCAGAATACTATGTCAACGTATATCATTTTATATAACATGGAAGTTTATGCAAATATAAAGAGAATCTGAAACAGTAAAAGAATTGCCCTTTTCAGAAATAAAATGATACTAGCTTGGTTGACCTTTATATTTTGTGAAACGTTTATTTTAGGTTTGTTGATTTATGAATTGAGGATTGATCTCGAACCATAGACTGTAGACGCTAATATAAACGATAATAAAATAAACCTACAATTTATTGAAAATATTGTTTTTGGGAAAATATGTTATGTTGGGTACATAGGTACCGTCGCGGTATGAAAAGGTTCGTCACTTTAAAGCCGACTTTTGCTTGCACAAGTACCGCCAACATTTTAATAAATGTTACGTTTATAAAATATAGGAACGTGAAGAAAAAAATTGCGATATTGACAATGACAGCACTGAGATTAACAATAGTTATAATAATGAGAAACAAAGAGGATATAATCACTACGCTTATCGTAAATATTAAAACCAATAAAAATGTTTTATATCTCTAAACAATCTTTATAGACAAGATAGAAAATCAAACAATGTCGGCGCACGATTAACCTGAAGAGGTACACACTGGTCCAGCCCGGATGAAATCATTACGCTCGCGCCGGTGTGTAAGCGCATTATTTGTCTATTAGGAACACTCGTAGTCAACGGCCTACTGCCAATATTTAAAATCTATTACTGAACGAAAAACGAACCTTTGTACGCGCAACCATGTTTTTATTATAAAATTGTAAATTATTAAATATACGCAATATTTCGAGAAAAGATGATTTATTGAACACTTCCTACGCTTCAAACAACTTTGTTTTAAGTAATTTTAAACTTTATCGTTAAACAATTAAATATATATTTTTTGTAGAATAGTCTGTTCTGTAACTTAGTTTGAAAAGGAAACATGTGCTAGCGGAACGTTAAATGAATCAATTTGGAAACTGGTGAACCTTTTTATATCGCGACTGTACTTACATACATGAGGCGAGTCACTGTCTGCCCATTTTTTTTTCATGTTCTTCGAACATTGCGACGGGTAGACGCCATAGTCCCTATAGCCCAGATCCACTAGCAATTCATCCTAACAGCTCAATACTATTTGTTCTCATTTCCTACAATAGTTTTATATGGAGTAGACAGAGGTAATAGCCGGTCAGTGTCACGCCACATTTATTTCAATTTTGTCAAAGGGCCTTTATATTGTTACAACTTAGGCTCCGACAAAGACAAATTCAACGTACAGATCTGTAAAAGCACATTTTATTACCTGTCGGCATTTGAACTAATTGTAATCCTTTTATGATCGTGTTCTTTTGTTTACTCATTTATTGGCATATGTTGCTACTTATTGTAGAGAACAGCCTATTGTCCTATTGTACTCGTTTACGGCCGCTCAGGAGCATCATTAGCCACGTATTGCGGATTATAAGTAGACGCTAATTCTAGGAAATTATGTCGACGTTGCCGGGCGAGCACATTTGCATTTGTGAAGTATAAAACGATGGACTGATTGAGAGAGGGGGTCAGTTGAGCTACAACTAAGATCTAGGCGTGGCGTGTGTACATTCGGGAATCTAATATTGACTGACTTTGCGCGTTTTATTCAATTACGACCTTCTGAATTATGTTTGGATTTGTTGCGTTAGGTTATATTTGTACTTGTGTTATACGTGTTTGTATAGTTCTAATAAACTCTATAATAATTCTAACGGCATCTTAATTCGAGTCCCGCAAACTCGTAACAATATGTTGGCCTTCCCATGGCCCAACGCAAGTCCTCCAAAAATCTGGGCAATTTTTATGGTCCGTGGTCTTAAATGACATATATGTACAAAAGTCAATTTCCTTAAGATATTATTATAGTCAAGCCTCATATTGCAGATAAATTTTGTTTCCAGAGCCGGTTAATACAAAACAAATATTGGATTTTTCACGTAAGAAGGCAATATTCAGATCTTCTTCACATAGTATGAAACAAAATCGCTTTCCGGGTCTATCTGTTTGTTTGTACATCCAGTAACTCCCCCTAAATCGTGCAATGGAGTTTTAAACGGTTTTCATCGTCACTTAGTTAATTTTTCACTGAAGGTTGATGACATACTTGTTTAAATAAAAACCTAATTGTAAAGGTTTCGGAAAAAAAATTTAAAATAATAAAGATAAAATAAAAGATACAAAAAAGAAATAAAAAAAAAATACATCCAAAAAAAATCTTGTTCGTCCGGTGAAGGCGAAATATTAAAAAAAACCTAAGTTTTTGAATAAGTAAAATCGAGTTATTTAACAAGTGTGTGCTCCTCCGCAGCGTAGCCGTGTGGAATACTCTGGCTATTACATAAATTTGATATTAAGTTTAATTGTATATGTACTTTTAGGAACTTCCTTAACTGTCTAGTTTTGTTAAAAATTAATAGAAAATAGGATAGCTACAAGTAGTCCAGCAAATAGGATAGCTCCCGGGATACGGATTCAAAATTTACATCAGGGGGATGAATTACAAAATTATTGGTATTAATTTAAAGAATTTACAACTACATATTTATTTTTTTTTATACTTTCGATGGACAACCAACTGAATGGAATAGTTTTTACGATTTATTTAAATCTTTGATAACTACTAATGAACATTTAAGTGAAGTTGAAAAGTTCAGATATTTGTTGCTTTCCGTTAAGGGTGAACCTTATAATCTTATCAAATCTTTGCCTGTAACAAACGAAAATTACAATAATGCTGTCCAAATATTGATAAATCGATATGAAAACAAACGTATTGTTGCATCTAAACATTTGGATCGTATCATTGATCTTGAAAACCTTAATGACAAAAACATCCATAATGATTTAAGAAATTTGATTAATATTTACTTTGAAAATATTACAGCTCTTAAATCCCTGGGTTTCCCTATTCATTCTTGGGATTTTGTCCTTTTAAACATATTATTACGAAAATTACCTGACTCCGTAAGAAGTCGTTTCGAAACATCGCTTCCCTCGCCTAGTGAGATACCTTCCGTTGGGGAATTACTCGATTTTCTCGAAAAGGAATTGATGGCATTTGAAGTAATGTCCAGCGCCGGCAGGATGATGCCACACCAGGTGAAACCGGCGACCGTACCTCAGCCGCAAGTGCGCGAGCGGCGCCGTATCCTCTTTCGCGTTCACTCACCGACGCGCGCCCCGAAGTTGCGCCGCGCTTCGCTTCCTCCTCTCCTCGGTCTTATAATGTACACGCCGCGACTGCTATTGACTTTGAGAGCAATGACCCTCCCTCTGCTAGTCCTTACCATTTTAAAAATATAAATAAATGTTTTTATTGCAAGTCAACTTTCCATCCACTATACAGATGTGAGGATTTTAATCAATTACCTTTATTAGATCGTAAAAAAATCGTTGCAGGTAATAAAATATGCATTAATTGCCTATCAGTTGGACATGATGTTAAAAACTGTAACTCTAAATTTTCTTGTCGAAGCTGTTCACTACGTCACCATACAACTTTGCATGAATCTAATTCAAATGATCTATTTGACCATAGTGATATAAAAGTTACCTCTGATCTTAATATGTTTCTTTGGATAATTAAACTTTCAAAATGGAAAATCTCCCATTCACTTTCACAAAATGTATCTGTTAATCTTAGCACTTGTAATTTAGATATTCAACTTCAAAAGTTTTGGGAAGTTGAATCTATTTCTGATGAAAAACTTGAAACACGCTTACTTCAGTTAGAGAAGAGAATAGAAAACAATCCAAATTTACGTATGGAATACTCTAAATGCTTACAAGAATATTTAGATTATGGTCATATGGAACCTGTGCCTAAGGAAAATTAATGACTGTCGTTCTTATTATATTCCACATCATTCTGTGATTAAGTCATCTAGTCTGACCACTAAAGTTCGAGTAGTCTTCAACGCGTCTTCAAAATCATTAAATGGTATATCGTTGAACGATAATTTATTAACAGGTCCAAAATTACACAAGGATATTTGTGACATACTTTTAAAATTTCGACTTCATAAAATAGCTTTCATTTTAATACTATTTAATTTTAAATGTTCCTTAAGTTGACTAAGGGGTTTTTGCGAAGACTAAAGTTGCACCACTTAAAAGGCTTTCCCTGCCAAGATTAGAGCTTTTGGCAGCCAACTTAATCAAATAAAAGTTATCAGTCGAAAAAATGTTTTCTCTCAACTGGAATCACACAAAAACTGTACTAAAACCATGATAACGTGGGTCAATTAAAAAGTGAAACCATTCAACTGCACGCATACAACTGTTATTTTTATTTTACCACGTTACATTTTATTCAATGAATAACTTTTATCTGGTGATTAAAAAATCGGCCATAAGACATGTTTAAACCTCATTAAATAATGTAATTTATTGTTATCAACAAAGCACTTGAACCGGAATGATTCGTAAAAAGCTATAATACAGAAAAAATGTGTGTGTACAGTTCACACGCAGTAGAAGTGAAACAAAGCGTGACAAGGGGTGGGAGGGATTCTAAATTTCGTAACGTCACATTTCATATATTATATCGTTGTAATATATTTAAGCTTTAAAACACGAAACTTAAAGTATTAACGAAAAACTTCAAAACATTTCCAAATCTATCTGGATAGTGTTTAAATTATTAAATATAATGTATTCTATCTCAATTATGCGTTTATCTCTTTTTAGTGTCGCTTTTTCAATTCATCGAGTTTCAAATCATAACGATTCGAAAGAAGTGTCACTCCAAAAAATTGGTTGTTGTAGCGAATGATGCGCGCGTGGAAGAATTCGCACTAAGACTTATGTGCAAGTAAAAAAAATCTTGTAGAACATTAACAAGGTTTTTGTTCTCTGAGGCTCGAAGACTCGGAGCTTTGCCCGGTGGAGTGGAATAACTTATTTTGTAGTCTTGTAAATTACTCTGCTTTGTTATACATAATCTTAATACATACGTATAAAGGGTATATAATACACTACGCCACGGGTCACTCCCTAGGAAGTACCTCTATTTTACTTACATAAAAATTTAATTAGGAATATATATATATATATATATATATATATATATATATATATATATATATATATATATATACATATATTGGGTTGGGGAAAAAGTTTCTTCGCATTTTATATAAAAATTCAAAAGGTTTTTTATAAAGTTTATTTACATTTGACTAAAGTATGTAGGTGCCATTTTGTTGGATAACTTTTGCCATCTTGTAGGTAGGGACGTGATTCCATTGCTATAAAAATTTTGGGGCTTCTGATCAAAAAACTGCGACAAGTGGTTTTGGCAGTCCTCTCGTGATGTTAACCTGACACTGCCTAAGGAATTCTGCAGAGACCGAAACAGGTGAAAATCTGAAGGTGCAAGGTCAGGACTATACGGCGGATGCATTAACACCTCCCAGCCAAACTCTCGTAATTTTTGCTGAGTGGCTAAAGATGTGTGAGGTCTAGCGTTATCATGGTGAAAAACCACACCCTTCTGTTGATTAACTCCGGCCGCTTTCTTTCAACTTTTTGCTTTAATCTCATCAGTTGTTCGCAGTACAATTCAGAATCCATGGTCTCGCCTGGCGGTAACAGTTCATAATGAATAATGCCCTTCCAATCTCACCATACACACAACATCACCTTGTTGCGAGTTAACACGGGTTTCGCCACAGTCTGTGAAGCCTGACCGGCCTTTGACCACGATCTTTTTCGCACGTTCTTGTCGTACGTGATCCACTTTTCATCACCAGTTATCAGCTTCTTCAAAAATGGTTCAGTTTCATTACGTCGTAATAAAGAATCATAAATAGTACAAGGATTATTAGGTTTCTTTCAGTGAGCTCATGAGGCACCCAAATATCGACCTTTTTTGTGTACCCAGCTTTTTTCAAATGCCCCAAAAGCGTTTTGTGGTCAATTCCCAGTTCTCCAGCTACATCGTAACTACTAATATGCCGATCTTGCTCCACTTTTTCAAAAATGGCATCAATTTTGTCCGTAACAGGGCGACCAGAGCGACGTGCATCTTTGATATCAAAATTTCCGGATTGAAAACGCTTAAACCAAATTTACGCTACTCTCACAGATACTGTATTAGGTCCATAAACATCACAAACATTTTTCGCGGCTTGTGTTGTATTTTTATCTTTTTTGTAGTAACATTTTAAAATGTATCGAATTTCTTCATTAGATTCACTCATTTCAACAATAAGAAAAACAAATGAAAATCACACATTTTCCTAATTTGAATTTGGAATTGTCTTCTTTAAAATTAAAACTTTTAATGATACCAAAACCAGCCAGATACAAATGGTATAGCCAAAAAGATCTTATTACAAGTTCATACATACTATATGCGAAAAGACTTTTTCCAAACCTATTATATATATATATATATATATATATATATATATATATATATATATATATATATATATATATATATATATATATATATATATATCTTCTTCTTCAGCCAATCTCAGTCCATATGTATTTAACCTATTATATATATATATATATATATATATATATATATATATATATATATATATATGTATATGATAGGTTAAATATTACTTTACCATGTTAATAGTGAAAACAGGTTAAAAATCCCTTGTTTGATTTAGGAGGAGTTAGCGGATATACAGACAGAAATACAGATAGACGGACAGACGCGGAAAGTGACTTTGTTTTATATTACGTGAGTTCAGCAGACAGGCAGACGGCCTATCTGATGGAAAGCGGTTACCATCGCCTATGGACATTTGTACCACCAGAGGTACTACTAACGCGCTGCCGCTCTCTAAAGGGAGACTGGAACCTGGCCACTAATGCCGGAATACAACTCA
Organism: Dendrolimus houi; assembly: GCA_039645545.1. Lineage (NCBI taxonomy): Eukaryota > Metazoa > Arthropoda > Insecta > Lepidoptera > Lasiocampidae > Dendrolimus > Dendrolimus houi. The sequence goes on from CM077122.1 coordinate 19,915,185, forward strand.
AAGTTTTTATGGTAGCATACTCTAGACCAGGGGTGGTAGCCAACCAGACGGACAAATACCCTACCACCTGGCTGTGGGTTGTGTTGCCGCCTCTTATGACAGGCCGTCAGGCCTTAGGAAATTGTATTCTTTCTCTGTTCTTGCACTAGCTACTAGCTTAGTGGCTAAAGTGTTCTCATATGACTTGTCTGAAATGCCGAATTTCAGAAAAATACATTGCACGTTATATGTATCCACTTTTACTTCACTTTCAACCTTTAAATACAATTTCAATCATCAACTGTACACTTCACTTTAACCTTTACAGGTACACAAATCGCGGTTGAATAATCGTTTCCAATAAACACTAGCCTTTTTTATATTCTTGCTATAAAACGTACCAATTTCCGTAAACGTTCGGTATCTCAAGGGCGCCATCTGTAAACAGCGAATGTTTGCGGGAACAAGTTTTTCATAAAAATACAACTACTTTTTTTCATAACTGTCAAAGTTATACCTCGTATACAATTACTTATATAGTTTAAAGTATAGTTTCATGACATCTATTATAAATAAATATCAGCTGCCATATATTTTAGGATACCAACACTTGAGAATTTGAAATGGCCTGATCTTCCGATAACGATATGGAGAATATCTCCCGACGAGGTTTTACCTTAAGAAGGGCGTTCATAAAGTTTCTTTGAAGTCAGTAACGCTTTGCAAGCGTCCGTAGTCGACAGTGACCTGTTTCCATCAGGTGGGCCGTATTCTTATTTGCCTGGTTCAATTTGGGCGACTGCAGGGACACAATGTTTTAGTGGGATTTAGCAGTTACCACAAGTCTTCACATCATCTCAAAGTTATGTTGCCAAGACTCACTTTATAAGTGAGACTAAGCTCAATAAAGAGCGAATCCTCCCACGCAATATCGAAGGAGGGATCTAAAGACACCTACTAGGGTCATGGGTTGTGTTCTTAGCCAGTAGTATTTAACCACCTTGGTTTAAAGTAATACAAGAGACACAAGATTCGTTTCAATGGATATCTGACAGCTGCTCAGCTGCTGCGATGCCCAAACTACCTCACACTTATCCTTGAGCATTGTACTGTGCATAGAAAAATTCACCTCGCAACAAAAAAAAAATATCTATGGCAATACAGGTAAATTAGCTTCGAGACGTTTTGCGTTTGTAGTAGTGTATGGTCAGCAGATAAATAAATAAACTAATACTTTTAATATATTTTTATAGGCAGGTACTTAATATGAAACTAATAATATTTAACGATATTAAAATAATAAATATTAATATTAAACATAATTTTTATACTTAATTGTTGGTCCTTCTTCTGAAGAATGACAGTTGCTTTTTGATAGTACCTTTCCGATGGAAGTCAATGATATTCCGGTTCATTTAGCAATTAATTGAGAGGGAGTCGTAATACAGCTCGGATTGCTATTGTACTCATTTTCAAAAATTTTGTACAAATATACAAAACTTTTATTAGTTTATGAAGGCAAAAGCTTACCTAGACCACGTTTCAACATCGGAACTATTTGTAATTAAGAAATTTAATATCAAATAACAACAACCAGCAACAAATAATAACACTGAACAATAAATAACAAGAATGAACCACAAATAAAATGAATTAATTATCAATCTGAAACCAAATAGTCAGACCTCACAACAATTAGCAATGTAATTAATTATTATTTATTTGACTTTCACCATTGACTTTTGATTGCAAATATATTTTCTTCTTCAAAATGTAATGATCCTTATTTTGCTGATTGTACAAGGAATTTCAAATTTCATGTTTAGAATTCCTGTAAATATACAAATACTACTACGAACGCAAAAAATTTTCAAAGCTAATTTACCTATAATATACCTCGTACAGTGAAAAATACATTACCTTTAAAAAAAATAAGAATCCGTTTTCTGCAAAAAAACCTTAAAAAAGTTTTTAACGTCTTTGACATTGTTTCATTTTGGCCACATCTCATATTTCAAAAATGGAATGTATTATAATATAAATTATACCAAAATAACGATGCTGTATGGTCTATAATCTTCACCTGTTCTTCAAATATTAAAGAACAAAAACACTACTATCACTTTTTTATATGTCAATTTATTTTTCTTCCAATATTTATTTTCTAAAATGTAAATGTGGTTTTGTTTCATAATAGTCCATTAAAATAATTATATTTAAAGCAGTCTTTTACAACTAATCTTCTTTCAATATCCAGTTATCTTTTTAGTTTTAATACTAAAACCTCTTCACTTAAAAAGGACATCTCATTTCACGCGCCCGTGAATCGGGATCGTACGTTGGCCTGAATATGAGCCACTCATACGGTACGATAAGTTTGGTTTAGCTATGAATACTATTATAAACATTACAAATTACAATGAAAATGTTTGTTTAGAAATAATATTTATACAGCTTTGTGTCGTTCGGGAACATTATGCAAAATTACATTTCGTTTTGCGTAATTTTCCCGCGTACTGTGACTTAAGAAATGTAATTTCAAATTGAGTATTTGACACATCTATTTAAACTATGATAATCTTTTACAATAATTGTATAATGAATTTAAAGAATTTAAATATAATAAAGTCTGTTAAGATGGGGCTTCATCTGGGACAATGTTATAGATATTGACTGTCGCCGAATACGGCTTATTTAAAACTTTAATAATAACGCCGTTATCTAGTGGCCAAATTAGTGTATATACATACGTTGTCTGTCGATGTGTAACGTCATTAACATTTAAAAACAATATCGCATTACACCCATCTGCGTGGAACGGCCTATAACTGTAGCATTATCCCAGATGAGGCCCCAACTTCCGAGCATCACGTGAAAAGTACCGAATGGATTTAAGGCTCCTCCTATTGACGCAAAAGGTCGAAAAGGGTGCAAAGGAAAAACTTTTCGTTAGTACTGACTGATCAACAATTTACCAAAAAAATATCATAAATCTTCACGATATTAGACGCAACGTGGTTATTTTCATAATTTTTCTATAGTTATTTCAAGTTAAGAAAAAAAAATCACCAAATCACCTCCAAATTATTGACATAAAACCATTTTACTACATAAATTTATATGGAAATAGGATAATAAATATCTACATCTTTATATAAGAGAGAGATTTGTTATTTTTTAAAATACTATTTTATTTTATTCAGAATAAAATAAGAATAAATCTGAAAAACGAGCGTTGGCGTTGCTACAAGCCTTAGATGACACGGCGCACTCGACACAGCGCTAGCTTATATCCCCACCAAAATATAGTTATAAAATCTTAAATAAAGAAGTCTAGACAAATCCTCAAAGTACATCAAGGCGTGTCATTCACCTGAATAGTCCCGCACCGGCTTGGTGGCAACAAGCCATAAAACATAAGTAGCGAGCCAAGTAATCCTATGTGTGTAAGTGGATAGAGTCGGCTTCGGAAGCCCCACGTCCTCGACCGGGCTTAGCGCAGCTCAGAGCTCACTCTACTCCACTTTGTTGCTTATCATTAATTAATATGCATAATATACACAAATAAGCATGCCCATATAAAAAATAGTTACAAATGAGACTATGGTCTGAGAATATAGACCTAAAAGTCGAAGCAGTGCATACAATAAAATTATTTTTAATGATTTTTTTATATTTAAATTGAATTTGGAAGCAAATATCACGTCATCTATTAACTAAAAAAATCGTTGTCAGCTCCGACGCACGCCAGGAGTTTACTCCGTAAAATAAAAAAAGTTTTGGCCTTCTAATTTCAAAACACCGTACCTTAGACTGATAGATAATATTTTAGATTTTATTTTATTGCATTAAAGTTCAAACGCGTATATTAAAAAAATTGTAACGGTTTATAGTTAAGGCTTGTGTTAATTTCACTCAAACTTTCTACTCGTAGGTAGGGATTATCTTGACGATTCTTAAGGTGTAAACTCCAAAAACGTCAATTAAAACTTTCAATCAAAATATAATTATTTAAAACATATTTTTTTAATTTAAATCGGCATCCTTTAGCCGGATTCACTTTGGGAGTTCGACACACCGTCTTTCTGATATATAATGTTCCTTCTTAGACCATAACGGTCCAAAAAGGAACATAATCAAATATGAATTTGAGAATCCACTATACAGAAATTCCAGGATGATTTTTTTTAAGTTTTCGCGACTGGTATATACAATAAAACTACGTTTTAACGGTTTCATGCGCGGCAATTTATTTGAATTTTATTATTCCGATGTTTCGGCCACTTTTCAGTAGTCGTGATCACAGAAGACAAAGATGTCAAGTGTCAATGGGTACTGTTGTTCGTCTTCCGTGATTACGGCTACTGAAACGTGGCCGAAACGTCGGAATAGTAAAAATCTGTTTTATTATTTTCTATGATGATTGTTATCAAACGATCCACCATATTTGTGTGGGGATTTAAACATTTTTGCTGCGCGAAGAGGGTTGGTTCCGGTTCAACGGACCGGTTCAAAGCGGGCTCGCCCGTTATATATACCGATGCTATGACGTCAGGCGACGCTTATAATAATATGGCATCAGTATTTATAGACTATACTGTAATATTAAAAAATAAAATACACCTGAAGACAGTCACATAAATGCTTATTTATTCTTCATGAGAATCTTTCATAATACCTACTCAATGGGTTGTTCACAAAGACCGATAAACCACCATACATCCATTCCCATCTATTCTGGTAGTAGTCCTTTTTTTTGAGGCAGGAGGAAATACATTTCATAACCTTCCGGGTCCTTTACTAGGATTAGAACAAAGCAATGAGAGTTATCCACTGAAAATGGCGTAGATAATAGAGTCAATTGTCGGCTTGTGTGGAGACTCAGCACGCTACCCCTATTAAAGAGGTAACCAATCGGTTAATACTCCACTAAAAGCTCCTTCATCCCATGCGCCCCGGGCTAATGGTAAGAAAAGCGTGAGACTTAGAACGTAGTTACGCCCACGCTGGTACTGCGCATCAGAGCTTGAGAATGCCCCGAGAAAGGCAAACTCACTTCGTCAACAGGGGTTTGATCCTCCGCTTCCCAGATGCTGGAGGACCCCTAGTAGTATCTTTAGTGTTCTTAACACACAGAACGCTTTTATTCCTTTCTATCATCTTCTCCCGATCGTTTGGAGTTGACACAATAAGTCCGTCTTCCATACTCCTCTCTTCTATGTTGGAACCATAGGGGGTGGACCCTATTAGACGCTTGCAAAATATACACGGGTTTAGAGCAAAATTAAAAAAGTTTATATATGATCATCAAGTGAGCCAGGCGGATCTTGTACATGATACTAATGCCATATATAAATATAATGATGTTAGTTTCATGTGCAGAATCTGCCTGATCTACTTCTACCTTTACTGCCCCTCTGACCTGCCTATGTTCAATCTCAACTTAGACGTTTAGTGTTTACTGATTTATTGTGCGAAGTTTTGACGACGCTTACACTATTATGTTCTTGTTTAAAAATTCGCTTCGCAGTATTAATTGACAAGTCAGCATAAAGAGTACATTGTATATACAAAGATCACAAGCATATTGCATTCTAATAGTGCAGGTCGTATTTTATTTCTTTTTGTGTTTTGTTTTGTCTATCCGTGAGTAAAGGCCCTAGCGGAAGACCAACGCTGGTTGATTCAACCAGCATCATGCTGAGTTAGGACCGATTTAGAATTTCATCTCCTAGTTGTATTTTATTATTTATAAGTATATTTTATTTTGTGTGCAGTTCTAAATAAATCATTTTTGTTTCTTTTATTCTTCTGGCAAACGTCCTCCGTCGCATTGCAAATCGCTAACGCCTTTAGGACTATGTAGAATTGCAGTAATGTGTAAAGATATATAGATCACATGTTTGTACTAAATTTTCATTCATATAAACCAAGTAGGTACCAAGAAAAATGTACTCTGTCATACAAAGACTATTCCGTTTCTTTTTTCAAAATGGCTATATTTTCTATTGCTGAAGCACAGCAGATAAGCTGACGGCCCAACTGTGATGGAAAGTGGTTACCGGCGCCTATGGACATTAGCAACACCAGAGATGCTGCCAATGTGCTGGCGGCTTCGAAGGGGAAACTGGAACCTGGCCACTGATGCCGGAACACAACTCAAAGTTGTTATGATGGCATACTCTAGACCAGGGGTGGTAGCCATCCAGTAGGGTAAACGCCCTACCACCTGGCTGTGGATTGTTTTGTCGCCTATTACGACAGGCCGCCCGTACGCAGAAATTAGTATTTTTTTTCGTTCCTGAACGGATAATGTATGGCATGCAGGCTAGGTAGGTTTAAAGAGCTATAAAATTAAATTAGTATTCTAAAACAACTATAAGAAAAAAATCTGAATGGAAAAGGTGTTTTCGAATGCATGAAGAACCTTCAGCAAAGACCTGGAGCCTTAAATCTTAACTGAAACAAGTGCACAAAATTGTACCAAATAAATCGAAACATTTACTTGACAAATGTTTTGAATTTACAAAATAGCATGCACAAATACAATGGGACAGCCGATGAAACAGTAATGCACAGCAAATATGTTGGAAATGTCCGCGCAACGGGCATTTATCAACCGCCGGGAATGGTGGCGACGTATGTCCACAATATTTCGGATCCAATTGTTCCAGGAATATAACCTCACAGGGCTGACACTGTTAAATTTCCTAAAACAAAATACAGTTAACTATAACTGGGATCGGAAGCAGCCTATATTTTTTTATCACTTATAGAGGCTTTGCATTTGCATTTTTCCAGTTTCCCAAATAGGCAGGCTAACATGACAGTTGTCTTATTTGTATTCATATAAAGAGGTGGAAAAGTAAATATAATGGTGGGGATTAGACTGTTTGTAAACAAACGTATTATAACTTGTCTAAATCTAATAAATTTGCTCACTTATACGGGCTACAAAGTCCCAATTATAGAGGTAATTTTCGAAAAATCTAAAAAATTTAGTCTCAGTTAAAAAGGTTTGAAAATTCCCAGTAAGGGCCTACTTACCAAGGTTTCACTGTATGTAGTGTTAATAGCATTTGTTACTAGTAGTGCCACCTACTTAGTTTAGTGTTAGTAGCTCCATGTATTATTACAGATGACATATAATTGCTTTATTAACATTTGATAATTTGTCTAATAACTAATCAGAATATATTATCGAGTTATTTATATTTTAAAACAATGAAGGTACTTTTATTACAACACTATATAAATACTACAAACATGTCCTGAATCGGACATACTTTGTTCAGAATTCAAATAAAACAGTTTTTTATGGACGTATATTTTTTATGGTGTAAATTCAGCAGTAGTTCCGACGTGAAGTTACTATCGCACTTTTGCGAGTATGTCCCGGTTTTTGGCCACCACTTGCGCTAAAGACTATGTACGTATCAAAATTGAGTGTTGGAGTCAAAGATATGCCAAGCTGGAGTTCATAGGTCAATGAAACGGACTCTTTTTTGCGGAGAATAGACGCGCCCGGGTTTTGGACGCGTTGAACGTAACCAAGTTTGCATCACCCTATTCGGAAACTGCCTGCAAGGATACGTTATGCAGTTCGACCATCGTCTCTCTGTGCAACTGGATCTGGGCTCTGTTTTCTCGCGCATTTTAAATGAAAAAATAGCGTAAATAAGAATGAAATAGAATTGATAATAAAAAGTAGTAAAATACAGAATCTTCACATATTTATGCAAGTACGGCTACCCGCAAAATGTAGCATAATCGATCTAACAATATTATTCAAACTGTACCTGTAGATTGTCGAAGAAAAGTTTAGGTACAGCCGTGGTATGAAAAGGTTCGCCAGTTTCTAAATTGATTCATTTAACGTTCCGCGAGCACATATTAACTGTTTAAAATAAAGTTTAAAATTACTTAGATCAAAGATGTTTTACTTCCTATCTTATCTAAGTATATTGTTTAGAGATATAAAACCTTTTTATTGGTTTTAAGTATTTATGATAAGCGTAGTGATTATATCCTCTTTGATTTTTATTGTTAATCTCAGTGCCTGTCATTGTCAATATTGCAATTTTATTTTTTCACGTTTCCATATTTTATAAACGTACCAAAACTTAGCATTTATTAAAATGTTAGCAGTACTGTTTCTAGTACTCATGCAAACAAAAGTCGACTTTAATGTGACGAACCTTTTCATTCCGCGACTGTACATAAAGAACAAAGAAAATTATAGGTGGAGTGATACTCACACAGTGATGATCGAGCAAGTGCTGAGGGTACAAAAGACAAATGGTCTTATTCATACTGAGTTAGAGTAAGTTTGCAGGCTTCTTTAGGGTTCTTAAAGAAGCGTTTAAACTTACTCTAATTCAATATGAATAAGACCGTTAGGATAGAGTCTAAACAAGCCTGGACATCACGAAACGTATTTATGGCTGGCCCCAATATCTTTTAACCGTTCATTCGCCAGAATACTAGTTGAAATTTGGCATAAGCTACAAACAACTAGTAATGTAGTCTCCGTCCAGGAACGGAAAAAGAATACTAATTCCTGCGGCCGGGTGGCCTGTCATAGGAGGCGACAAAACAACCCACGGCCAGATGGTATGGCATTTGCTCGACTGCATGGCTACCACCCCTGGTCTAGAGAATGCCACCATAACAACCTTGAGTTGTGTTGTTATATCAGTAGCCAGTTTCCAGTGCTGCCGGCCTTGAAGGATCAAGGCCGGCAGCACCTCTGGTATTGCTAATGTCCATAGGCGACCACTAGTCACCACTTTCCGTTATAGTTGGGCCGTCATCCCGTCTGCTGTACTTCAGCAATAAAAATAAGTATACATAATTAAAGCTACACATTTTATTTAATTAATATTTTGACGTTTCGGCCAGTTTTCAGTAATCGTCATCAATGTCAAATTACCATGGCAATGGTAAAGCAGGTGAATGGATTAGTAAAATATTGGAACTGGCCAAATTTGCGTGCTTATGACCTGGATTTATTCCTATTAATATTGTTACAACCTCAACGCCGACAAAAGACAAATTCACACCTGTATATCTGTAGAAATTTTGTTACCTTTTCGGCATTTGGACTTCTTTTGTTTACTTTGTGTTTAAAAATTGTGATTAGAAAAACAGCCCATTGTGTATTGTAATCTTTTATGGTAGTCATTAGCCAGGTGTGATTCTAGGAAATTCAGTCCACGCGGCCGAGCAGACATATTTTATTTGTATAGTATAAAGTAATTCCCCAATTGAGAGATGGGGCAGTCGAGCGATAGCCACGAGCGAAGCAAGACTTGTGTACAATCAGTAATCTATTTAGTGACGGACTTTGCGCGTGTATTTGAATTACGATCTTCTACTTTACGTTTGAACTTATTGCGTTCGGTTATGTTTGTACCTGTGTTATACGTGTTTGTATAGTTCTAAACTCTATAATAATTCCAACGGAATTTTAATTCAAGTCTTGCAACTCTTAACAATATTATAAATGCGAAAGTAACTCTGTCTATCTGTTACGCTTTCACGGAAAAACTACTGGACCGATTTGGCTGAAATTCAGTAGATATATATATTTTCGATGCCGAGGATGAACATAGGATGACTAATCCCGAAAAATGGGACAGTTTCCGGGATAAAAATATATTTGTCTCTCTGTTTGTTATGCTTTTACGGAAAAACTATTTGACCGATTTGTCTGAAATTCTGTATATATGTAATATTAATATTACACATATACCGACGCCACCCTCGGTATTAATATCTTGTCCACCCAAGGGATACTTTTCATCCCGGATAATGGGATCGGTCTAGTAGTTTTTTCGTGAAAGAGCGACAGACAGACAGAGTTACTTTCGCATTGATAATATTAGTAGGGATTAGAGCTAGGCATATTGCTGAAGAGGTTTTTGCGCCACTTTTTCTCTTCAAGCCACAATATGTTACGAAGCGCTGGTAAATCAGATTAGGTTCTCATAGAGTAAATAATAACCATAAACCAAAATTAAAAGTAAATAGTTAAAACGAACAAGTTAGTGGCAGATTAAATAAGACTTTAACAAACTTGTTGACACTTGACATATTTGTCTTCTGTGATCACGGCTACAGAAAAATGGCCGCACCATCGGAATAATATAAACCAAATAAAAAACCGCGCTTAAAACCGTCAAAACGTAGTTTTATTATGTAAGTGGATAATTTTTTCATGGTAGATTTTATTGTGTGACAATCAACGGTATTAATGGTATTGTTAATGTTACTAGTGGTCGCCCGTGGTCGAAATTCGACCATAATAACTAATGTCAAAGACTATACTTCTATAACCACAGATTTCGCCAAGGCTACACTGTTAATTTGACTTGAACAATAAACAAAAGAGTTTATATGCGTGTGTATGTCAAATACATGGTAGTGTGTGTAACGTTTTTTATTGATTGTATTTTTTAAGCATGATTTTAAAAAAAAATTAGCATTCGTCGCTTCCTCTCTATATAAACTACAAGTGTGCGAAATTTCATACTCCTCCGTCCGCGCAATTTTCGTAAAAATGGGTACAAAGTTTTTGCTTCACGTATTAATGGTGTTACTAGTATAAAAAATAGATTTCGAATATTGTCAGTATATCATGTCACCTGTCAACCCTGACCGAATATTATTAAGTGTCCACGCCAAGTGCGGTCCGATTCAGACCAGCATTTAGTTTTAGACAAATAGCCAATGTTTGTATAGTGTGTTATTATTTACGACTGTCATATTTCAGCACTGGTCGTAAACTTGCGGTCCGCTTCCAGATGAAATGAAGAATGGTCGCGATACGAGCATTTTATCTAGTATTGCCAATTGCTGATAAGGTATTGAACTCTGTGCATCGTAATACATCTTTTATAGTAGTTTAAAAATAAAAAAAAATATTTGAATCGAAACAATTCAATAAAGTATTTCGAAGTGAAACTTCTTTAGAATCGTTGCGATTTGAAACTCCGTGAAACGAACAAGCGACACTAAAAAGTGATAAACACATAAATGTATAGGACTAAGCCTGCGAGAGAATGAGTTTTACACTGTGCAGCACAGATTAGAGAGTCAATAAGACTGATGATTAAACATAAGTTTCATTTGGACCGAAATAAAACAGATGATAATATTGTTTAGACTAAAACAGTCAAAAATTGAAAGTGATACTTAAGATAGATGTAGGCTGAAGGAATTATATTTATATTAATAAAAATTAGAGAAGAATTATCTGTGAGTATAATCTCGTGAAGTTTCACATCTACTGCGTGTGAACTGCACACAAACACACAATTTTACGGTCTTCAACACTAAACAAATTCAGAAACATGTTTGAATAATATTATATAATGTGTAGAATGAGTTCTTGTATAGGAAGACACGGCTTGCTTTGTTATATATAGCACTAAATTACAAAACTACTACCAATTCTAGTTAGCCGGCGCGGACGCCTACGTCCACGTGCGCACGTATTAAAACTTCAACGACTATAGTCCGGTTCCTGAGACCAATTTTACAATTTGCTATTTAAAAAAAGCTCGTGGCTCGTGACATTCAAGTTTCGAATTCATCAACGTCCACTTTCTTATCATCTGAGAAGAGAAACTTTAAAAAAGCATTTAATAGAAAATAAGCCTTAACTCAAAAACTACTCAACAAATCTTATTGTTACGACTGACTAAGACCAATGCACACCTGCAGTTTATTACCTTTTCGACATTTGGACTTCTATTGTTTACATTATGTTTAAAATTTGTAATTAGAAAACAGCCTATTGTGTATTGTACTCGTTTATGGTCGTTTGCACGCATAATTAGGTAGGTGTGCAGATTACGAATTCTAAGAAATTCGATCTACGCGTGCGGGCAGCCATATTGTATCGGTGCAGTCTACCGATGGTCACTAGCGAGACAAGACGTGTATACATTCGATAAGCTATATAGTGACGGACTTTGCGCGTGTTATTGAATCGTGTATTACGTTTATACTGGTTGTGTCCAGTTGTATTTGTACCTGTGTTATACGTGTTTGTACAGTTCTAAATAAACTCTATAGTAATTCTAACGGCATTTTAATTCGAGTCCCGCACCCGTAACATTATAACAAAATAAAATAAAAACAGTCTTTCATTATACATAATTTTGTTTATTTCTTCAAGTTTCTCCATTTCTGGATATAAGTCTCCTCCATCTTTTGCCATATACTTATGTTTTGCGCGATCCTTATGCAGTTTTCCCGCGACCGACGCAATATCGTCACTCCATTTTATAAGGGGCCTTCCACGGTCTCTTGTCTGGTCTCTGGGGTACCAGAACAGAGTTCTTTGACTCCATTTATTGTCTCAGTAAAGGCCAAAGACAATAGATGGAACGAATCTTACTCAAATAAATTTATGTCAAAGATATTTTTAAGCTACCACCCCCCATAGATTATTAGAATAAGAGATTGACAGTCTTATTCATGAAAAGTTAAAGTAAGTTCGAAAGCTTCTTTAAGACGCATAAAAAAGCGTTCAAACTTACTCTAACTCTCTATGAATAAGACCGTAAATGTTACATACAATTTTACGAGTGTGTACTCTGTACAAATAATCTCCAGTCCTAAGGGCGGAACATGTATGACAGCCATCCGTATTTTTTACTTAGCGATTTTACGCCATTATTGTGTAGCAATTTGTTTCCGCAAAATATGTTGTAGCATTTGTAACATTATACTCACAAGCGCGCGTATCAAATAATTAATTCCGCAGCGGATCTATATTGTGTAGCTTGCTACAGATTTGAAACGCACTAAACTTATAAGGATATAAATAGTAATTTCTGAATTAAATTATGTGACATACTTACAGAAACAGCAGTGGCGTGGACTGCATACAACTCGATTCCCCATAGCCTAATAAAAAACAGGCGACAAAAAAGGTCGCAAGCACCATGCGTTCATTGGCGATTACGCGTTTTGTTCAAACATATTACTAGTGTCTCTATAAAATAACTAGCGACCAAAAGGTCAAAAGCGCATTGAATTTATTGGCGCTTACGTTTTTTATTCGTGCATATATTATTACTGTATTATCATCTCTTACGCTCGGCGGCTTTTCACACGTATTGGATGAAATAGTAACTTATAACCCGATCGGGCACCGGCTTTTCTTTCAAAATATGCGGTAAGATTGCAAAATTATAATTATAAATTGTGATAAGAAAATATATCGTAAGTTAGACCTTTTTTCAACCGGCTTACCCTAGCGGAATTTTCACCCACCACTGATAAACAAACTTACAGACGGACAGACGAACGATAATATATGATGGGTGTATAAGGGTTCACTTTTTAATTAAAAGTCTACAGTCCCTTTAAAACTAAAATTTTGTATTGTGCCAGTATTGCACCCAGCCAGCGGTGTGGTTATGTTGTTTATTCCTCCTAAAAACTCCATTCAATATGCAAGTAATACAACCAAATTGAAGTCCAAACAAAGCGACGGGTCATTGGCTTGGAAACAAATCACTAATGCAATCCTGTATAGCATTTCAGTAGAAGCGCAGAGTTTTAGCGTTAAATTTGCATATTCCAGCAAATATTCCATGCTAATATATGAACGTATAATATACTGTTACGAGTTGCAGGACTCGAATTAAAATGCCATTGGAATTATTATACAGTGTATTAGAACCATACAAACACGAATAACACAGGTACAAATATAACCGAACGCAATAAGATCAAACGTAATGTTGAAGATCGTAATTCAAATACACGCGCAAAGTCCGTCACTAAATAGATTACCAAATGTACACAAGTCTTGCTTCGCTTGTGGTTATCGCTCTACTACCCTTCTTCAATCGGGCCATTGCTTTATATTGCACAAATGCTACATGTCCTTCCGGCAGCGTGGACCGAATTTCCTAGAATCGTAATCCGCACACCTGGGTAATTATGCCTGAAAACGGCCATAAGCAAGTACAATAGGCTGTTCTCCACGATAACCAATAAATAAGTAAACAAAAAAGACAATCATAAAATAATTACAATTAGTTCAAATGCCGACAGGTAATAAAATTTTTTTTTTTTATAGATATGCAGGTGGGTTTTGTTTTTGTCAGAACTTAAGTTGTAGCAATATTGTTAAATTTGGGCCACCTGCATATTAGTAAAAAAACACATTTATTACCTGCCGGCGTTGAGCTAATAACATTGTAGTTCTTTTATGATTGTCTTCTTTTGTTTACTTATTTATTGATAATTGTTGAGCGCAGCCTATTGTACTTGTTTATGGCCGTTTGTAGGCATAATTAGGCAAGTGTGCAGATTACGAATTCTAAGAAATTCAATCTACGCGGGCGGGCAGCCATATTGTATCGGTGCAGTAAATAGCAATGGCCCAATGGGGAGATCGGCAGTCTAGCGATGGTCACCAGCGACACAAGACGTGTGTACATTCGATAAGCTATATAATGACGGTCTTTGCACGTTTTATTGAATTGTGTATTACGTTTGCACTGGTTGTGTCTAGTTATATTTGTACCTGTGTTATACGTGTTTGTATAGTTCTAATAAATTCTATAGTAATTCCAACGGCATTTTGATTCGAGTCCCGTAACTCGTAACGATATGCTTGTTTAGCTGTTTGTGCACATTTAATACACAACATAGAAGAAGAATATTTGTAATAACTGACTATATGTACACAGTCGCGGTATAAAAAGATTCGTCACATTAAAGTGGATTTTTGCTTGCACGAGTATAAGAAACAGTACTGCCTACATTTTAATAAATGTTACGTTTCGTTACGTTTATAAAACATAGAAACGCGAAAAAAAATTGCAATGTTGATAATGACAGACACAGAGATTAAAAATAGTATTAATAAACACAAACAAAGAGAATATAGTCACTACGCTTATCATGAACTAGGATATGCCCGCGACTTCATCCCCACTAGACTTGAAATTCCCTCGGGATTACCGGGGCACATAATATTGAAGCATTTAAAAAAAGAATGTAAGCTATCGTTTTAGAGGAAACTGTCTCGGAGTAAGCTACTTTTTATGCATACACAGACAGACAAACAGACAAACAGAGAAAAAAATCTAAATTAGTTCTCTTTCACTTACATCCCCCTGACTCGGTTTTTAGCATTTTTTTTCATTGCACAGAAATTTGACCTCTACAATTTTATTATATGTATATAGATAGATATTAATGTTAATACGGCCTGTTACAAAAAATAAACATTTTATCCATATACACTTTCTCTCAACGAAAAATCCTTAGCAATCGAATACCTACCTAAAGGATTTATTACCTGGATAGCGATTACATAAAAACCTCTTTATATATTACAACAATTCGAGTGTGCCCTTCGCCTAGTTGTGAATCTAATTCACCAATTTCGTATTGAACGGAATCAATTTCCCCCTGATCGTATTGAGGCTTATTTACGGGTTTAATACCGAGGACCTGCTCGCTTTTATAGAATAAATTAGCGTCTTTAGTAGTGATGCGCTGCGGATATTGCAAACGTCTCCAGTGGCGGATATTGTAGATCTCGAGTTGTTGACTTTAATAAGTTTTCGCTACTAGTGCACATCGCCCTCTTAGACTTATAGAGACCTAATTAAAAATTATTAAGTTATTAAATTTTATACCTTATTTTTTATCTAACAGATATTTAAATTCAATGACTCAAAATTTTGATTTGATCTTTATAATTTTAATAGTGTGACATGTTAAAACTACGTTTTAACGGCTGTGGATCGGAATAAAAATAAAATAAAATACTGCGCTTAAAACCGTTCACACGTAGTTTTATTATGTTACGAATACATTTGAGTTTAGCCCCTTAAACGTATTGAGGCTTATTTACGGATTAAATATCAATGATCTGCTCGCTTTTATAGCATAAAGCAGCGTCGATAGTATTAAGTGATGCGCTGCGGATATTGCAACCGTCTCCAGTTGCGGATATTGGGGATCTCGAGTTATTGGTTTTAAAGTATTACTATCGGCCTGAATACATTCTACATTTGAGTTGGCCCTTCTCGTTTCAAGACAAAGGAAATATAGAATCGCCATTCTTGTAAAATAGAAATCGGCGAAAGTGAAAGATAGGAAAACAATTACATGAAAACAAAAAGCAAAGTATATTTTATACTTTTAATTTTGATCTCTGATAGGTTACAAATCCAATGTAATAGATTGAAACTCGATTGCCTAGCCACAACTACTCAAATAATAATTCCACAATTTGTTGCATATTTAAAACTGATGCAAAACTTCAAAAAGGGAAGGTATCATAAAATGAACTATATATTCATAGATAATTGGAGAGCGGTAAATCAAATGTCGCAACATCTTAAATTGTATATGAGAGTAACAACTTATGACGTCATAAGTTTGTACAAGTACAAGAAGTCGAATAAACATAAGAAAGAAAGCAAGAAAGAAAAATTATTTGAAGAAATAGGGACTTACTTACATTGCTGACATGTATCTTAAAAATAAAAACATATTTTGAGAATTTGTACGCCGCATTTTCAGCAAACAAGGTTTGCACTCAACTTATTGCTGTGCCGGCATCATATCCGACATAACGCTGATTTTCAGTGCAAGCCTTCCTTTTGGTGCAAGTAATACTAAAACGCCCCGAATATTTTATGAATTTAATTTATAAACTATACAGTTTGTAAATAATAATATATACTTTGTAAACTTTATAATTTAAATAAAAAATATAGCTCATGATTGTCTATATTATAGCATGCTTGTATGTGTATTGGGCATAACAACGTGTATCGATTCGTCTAATCGAATATGATCGGATACAGTCATTGTCTACTATTGCCACGTCACTGACATGAAGCAACAATTCTGTTTGGTATATATCTTACTGTAACAAAAAAAATCGTTTGATATCTTACTGTAACATAACCATTATAAATTGTTATTGTTACGAGTTGCAGGACTCGAATTAAAATGCCGTTAGAATTACTATAGATATTATTAGACCCATACAAACACGTATAACACAGGTACAAATATAACAGAACACCACCAGTCCAAACGTAATGCACGATTCAATAACACGCGCAAAGTCCGTCACCATATAGATTACCGAATTTACACACGTCTAGCCTCGCTTGTGGTTATCGCTTGACTGCCTCACCCCTCCGTTGGGGCATTGCTTTATCCTGTACAAATACAATATGTCTGCTCGACCACGTGGACTGCATTTTCCAAGAATCATACCTGGCTAATGACAACCATAAAGATTACAATACACAATCGGCTGTTTTCCCAGTCACAAATTTTAAACACAAAGTAAAAAAAAGACAGTCATAAAAGAGCTTCAATTGTTATTAGCTCAAACGCCGGCGGATAATAAATGTGCTTTGTTTACAAATTTGCAGTTGGCCCAAATTGTAACATTATTATATTATACATAAAACATTTCTATTTTTTTATTATTGCGAAGCCGACAAACGGGCACGCGACCCAGCTCATGGAAAGTTACCGTTAGACTTTAGCAAAATCAAGGGAGAAACTAACGCGTATGGGATAAATAAGATGCGATGATGAGTAAGAGGGATTAGACAGGATGAAGGGCATTTAAGGGAATGATATATGGTATTGGTATTGGATATTTTTAAAGTAAAATGATAAGATGTCATTGTAACACCTGTTACCGCATCCCTATTACGCGATATAATAATCGCTTTAATCCGAAAGCAGTAAAATGGTAATACTTATTAAAAAATAGTTTTTCAAAAACAAGTTCCATTTGCTACTTAAGAACAAAATTTAATTAAAATAAGTTGTTGTGATTGCGTTCGTATACCGGAAAATGAGAGCTGTCCTTATTGAACTTTGGTCCATTAAATATCGGAAGGTCAAGAAGTATGGGGCCAAGTAGAGAATACTTTATGAGGTCAGAGCTTGCTAATATTAGTAAGTTCCATTAAAAGAAGTTATTAATAGCGTCTTCAGTTTGTTTACTATGCGTGTATTTCCGCAATAGTACGATGTCTCATCAATATAAGTAATATTTTTATTTTAGATAACATAAAATGTTTAAAGAAACTTTGCGTTCAGGGTATTCTAAGGTTCTTTCTTATGGTAAAACTTAGTTATACCTGTCTACTACTTATCAAAGACATATTTAGATTTGATTTTGTTTTGCAACCGGCCACCTACCTGCCGTTAATAACGTGACTAGAACTAGAACTATGAACAGATGACTGGGCTAGGAACGCCAGCACGATGTGGTGCCACCCCGAAAGTGGTATCCCATCCTTGGCATCACTGCGCTCAAAAAGGTCCTCTTATTGTTTTTCAACGTCGTACCGCCCTAATTAGGCTCTACAAGTCATATCTACAAACACACTAATAGTAATTTATTTATTTATGGTTTGTTCACAGTTACTACTATTACCTAACCGACAGTTAGTAATAAAATGTATTTTTTTATACGTGCAAATTATAACAAATATAGCGTGTTATAAGACTAGCCTTCAATGCAATGGAAAATATTAGATGATTAAAAATATTTTTAAAAACACAAATTAAATTGTTTGAAGACAAATACACACAGGCAATTTGTCTTGAACAAGCAATCTTTTACCCCTAAAATTTTTGGACAGGCCCGAGCTCAGCTGTGGACGTAAATAGGATGATACTATTATTTTATTGTATATTAGCTTCTGCTCGCGAATTCGTCCGCGTGGAATAGTAAAAAAAAGTAAGTTAAAAAATCCCCCCGATTCTGAAACATTCTTCATTGGTGCTCCGCTCTTATTGGTCTTAGCGTGATGATATATATAGCCTATAGCCTTCCTCGATAAACGGGCTATCTAACACTGAAAGAATTTTTCAAATCAGACCAGTACTTCCTGAGATTAGCGCGTTCAAGCAAGCAAACAAACTTTTCAGCTTTATATATTAGTATAAGATAAGATTTTATTGTACATACATACACTCAAAATTCGGATATAAACTTTATTGAAATATATTTGGACATATATCCGAACGTATATATCCGCACGCGTATATATAATAATCTGTCCCAACACTACCAAATAGGTAAATGTGAGGATAACGTAATTCCAGTTAACGGCCTCCGATCCGCGCGCAGTTGTTCGCAACGGCATTTACAACTTTAGGTATTTCATCAATTACAAAGCGATATATATCTCTGTAGATTGGCAATGAGTTTGACCTGAGCTCTCGTAGTTAGCGATGTACTTTATGATTGTGTTTCCTTAACGTGAAGTTCAGGTGAGTATTATATCTACACTAGGATATACCCGCAACTTCGTCCACGCTTGATTTCTCCCAAGGGACAGAAAATACCGCAGCATTTAAAAAAGAAACTATCGTTTTAGTAAAAACTGTGTCGGAATAAGCTAATTTTTACTCACACGACCAACAACAAACCGTTACCGTGAAAATTCCCGCGGGATTCCCGGGATAAAAAGTAGTGCAGATTTCCAAGTCTAAGAGTCAGAGAAAAACCGTGAATATCTACAAGAAAATGATTACAATCACTAATGGACTTTACATGCGATAAACTGGCAAAACTTCTTACAACATACATCACTTCTCTTATTCATATGAGCAAAAGGCAGACTACAATCATAGACTATCCGTGCAGGAACGGAGAAAGAACACAATTTCCTGCGTTGCGGTCTGTCGTAAGAGGCGACAAAACAACCCACAGCCAGGTGGTAGGGTATTTGCGGTCTGTCGCTATCACCCTGAGGCGACAAAACAACCCACAGCCAGGTGGTTCCCTTTAGGGGCGGCACATATTTGCCCGTCTGGATGGCTATCACCCAATGGTCTACGCGCCATATGCCGCCATAACAAAATCGTCCCCTTCTACTGAGAGACTGTTACTTCCAAGATCCAGATTTTAATCGTTAGAAAAATCTATGCCATTGGTATAAATTATTCTTCTTAGATTCACTTATTAAGTAAATTTTAACTAAATTTTAAGTACAACTTCTTGCAATTTATTTCTAAAGCCGTCCTTTACATGCATTACTTTACTTAAGAGACGTTACGTCTCATATCGTAAAAAAATGTGATAATTTTTTTTGATAAGTTATTGTGATTACCAACGAAAAATTGTTTCTTTTGCGCCCCACTTTCGATGTTTTGCGGCAACAAGTGCATGAATACATGCAAAATGGACCTTTTTAATATATGCTAATACGCTAGCGAGTTATCAAACTCCATTTAGTTAGGCTTTAAAATATACTAATACAATTAAACTTTGATAAGTGGACTCTTGATACGTGAGAAACCTCTGTTATCGATAATTACAATAAGCTCCCGACACTTTAGTATTGAAATATCTTTATTACTGGAAATCAATCAATCAATCAATAACTCTTTATTGTACACCAATACAAAAAAAACTTACATGACGAAAACTATGTCTCATTATTAGAGATGTGCCGACTATCCGGCCACTATCGTAGTCGGCGACTAGTCGGCACTAGGGCCGGCAAAGAGCGCCGACTATCCGGCTTCTTACTTTGTAGTTTGTAATCTATATTTTACTAATACTCTGTAATCAATCCATACACGAGACTTTATTTTTGACATGATTAAATTTTAATTGAGCTTTTTCACTTTAATGAACAATAACAGTAATATCTTTAAACTAAAATAAATTTTTTTATTTTTACACAAAAACACGGCCCTGACCTGTACAAAAGCAAAAATCAAGAAATAGTGCGAAATAAACAAAACGGTTCCGACACGCTCGCATGCGGCGGTTGCGACCTGTGCGCGAATCAGCTATAAACGAAGCGTCACGGAAATCCCCGAAACCGTGATCGGCTTGGCCGACTAGTCGGCCTCTTTACAACCGACTAATCGATACATCGATACAATCGATAGTCGGCCAAAGTCATAATCGGCACATCTCTACTTATTATGCACAAAAGGCGGTCTTATCGATAAAAAGTTATCTCTTCTAGAGAACCCCAGGAATGAATTGAGATTATAATGACGATGGTGGTATACATAATACATAGTACCATTTCTTACATTCTAGTAATAAATATATAAATTCAGTATATACAGACATTTTATATATTAAATAGATATATACATAACATACAAATAATATGTACAAAAGTATATAAATGTAAGGAATTTTCAAATCTTTTTAAATGACAGTTGATTTCTTAGATTTTTCGATGATGTTTACCTCTATAATTGGGACTTTGTAGCTCAGTAGCCTGTATAAGTAAGACAATTTATCAAGTTTGGACAAGTTATAACACGTTTGTTTACAAAAAGTCTAAACCCTTCCATTGTATTAACTATTCCAAATTAAAAAAAACATATATTTATAAGAACAGCAAACAGATACAATATATATTTTATAAGTAATGTTAACTATATTGTTATAAGTCGCGAGACTCAAATTAAAATGCCGTTAGAATTACTATAGAGTTTATTAGAACTATACAAACACGTATAACACAGGTACAAATATAACCGAACACAACAAGTCCAAACGTAATGCACAAGGTCCTAATTCGATAAAACGCGCAAACTCCGTCCCTTATCAGATTCCCGATTGTAGTACACGCGTCTCGCTTTGCTCGTGGTTCTCGCTCTAAGTCGGCTTAATCCGCCACACCTGGCTAATGACTCGGCCGCAAACTGCCATTAAAGAATACAATAAAACAATGGGCTGTTTTCTAATAACAAATTTTTAACACAAAATAAACAAAATAAGACAGTCATAAAAGAGTTACAATCAGTTTAAATGGCGGCAGGTAATAAAATGTGTTTTGTTTTAGATATGCAGGTAGGTTATGTTTTTTGTCGGACCTGAGTTGTAACAATATTCTATATATTATTAATATGGTATCCAACAACACTTCACATTTTATTTTAAGATATGCTATAATAATATATATTTTTTTACCGCTAACAGTGCAACCCACACGTAGTAAAAGAAATAATAATAATTGTACAGTTCAACGTACAGCGTTTTGCTGACGCTGCGGCCTACTTTAGCCTACTTTAATATTAGTATAATAAATAATGCTCACAAATACTTTGTGATTGAGTTGCTATCAAGTCGCTACGAGTTGCTATTAGTCGTAACATACGACTCCAACTACTACTAAGGTGAATCCAGGGATTAGCATCGAAGATGAACTAGTCCGAGAATAAATCCCTGTAAGCACCAAGGTGTATTTTCTTCACCTTACTACAAGAAAGCACCAGCACTCTACAAACTACTGCCAACATCCACCACTACAAGCAAGAGCAAGTGTACAAACTGTACAATGATATATAACATTCCTCCTCTTTACGTGAAAAATGGTACATTTCAACCTCTCATAGTGGGATCCTCTATAAATAAGACAACTAGCATGTTAACCTGCCTATTTGGGTAAATACAAAGCCTCTATAAGTGATTAAAAATATAGGCCCCTTCAGAACCCAGTTATACAGGTTTCACTGTATGTATTTAGTACGTGTTAATAGGGCATTATAGTTCTGTATAGATTGGGCCATACAACATTCCCACAATCAAACGAACCTTTGCGAATTTGCTAAAAGGGTTTCCTATCATTTATTTGTTGAAAAAGTAACTCGTGATGTTCGTAACTCCCAACACTATCGTTTCATCGCAACCTTTCGGATCCAGATGGTCGTAAAAGATAAAATTGGGTAATTGATTCCCTTTTTCCGACCATTATTCCCGGTGCCTTGGGGCGGAAGTTACGAAAATACTACCTATACCATTATACACGTTTGGGAGTATTGGATTGGTATTATAATAAGTCCATAAACGTCCTATTACTGGTTCTGGTTCTCCCATTTACAGAGTAAAGGACGGTATACCCACCAAGCTGCCAGGTGGTAAGGCATTTGCCCGACTGGATGGCTACCACCCCTGGTCTAAAGTATGTCGCCATAACAACCTTGAGTTGTATTCCGGCATTAGTGACCAGGTTCCAGTCTCCCTTAAGAGAGTAGCAGCACATTTGTAGCCCCTTTGGTGTTGCAAATGTCCATAGGCGATGGCAACCGCTTTCCATCAAGTGGGTCGTCTGCCTGTCTGCTGAACTCATCCAAAAAAAAAAACAAAAGCTTGTTTGATCGGTTGCCACATCGGTTATCTCGATGTGCAGGTTTCATCACGATATTTTTCTACACCGTTAGCACTTGACAACTGTAACAATATGTGATTCATACTTTCCGGTTAGGATTCTAGAACCCGCAACCCTATGATTTATAGTCGACGCGAGTGTGCTAACCACTTTTTTTCTTTGACGCAGGGGGAAATACATTTCTTACACTACCGGGCCTTTACTGGGATTAGAACAAAGAGTTATCCACTGATGATGGCGCAGATAACAGAGTCTATTGCTGGCTTGTTTGGAAACTCAACAAGATACTCCTATTAAAG
This sequence comes from Dendrolimus houi, assembly GCA_039645545.1. Taxonomy (NCBI): domain Eukaryota; kingdom Metazoa; phylum Arthropoda; class Insecta; order Lepidoptera; family Lasiocampidae; genus Dendrolimus; species Dendrolimus houi. The sequence continues at coordinate 19,938,634 of CM077122.1, forward strand.
AGGTAACCCATGGGCCAATACTCCACTAAAACCCCCTTCCTCCCATGTGCCCCGCGCTTATGGTAGGAATAGCGCGAGACTTAGAACGTAGTTACGCCCACACTAATCCTGCGCATCAGTGCTTGAGAATGCCCCGGGAGAGGCAAACTCACTTCATCAACGGGGGTTGGTTCCTCCGCACCCCAGATGCTGTAGGACCCCTGTAGCGGAATCACGGGAGGAGATTTTGCGCATATCTGCGCCTCCGGAGCCTCGACTGACGTCGGTACCCGCGAGTCGTGTGCGTACCTGTCTCCCTTTCTCGTTCAGCAGCCTCCTTTCAAGACATTACTGCCTCGCAGAAATTGGCCGCTCCCCCCAATGATCGTTGCTGTGCAGCATGGCCTCGACCAAACTACCCAGCGAATCGATCAGCCCTACGACGGCCTCGAGCTCAAATATTTGCGGTGCCCATGCTAATTATTGCGCTTAGGTTGCCTAAACCTAGTTCTCCTTTTTGATACGATACCAGCCCACAGTTGTCTACTGCGAATTTTAAAACTGGTACAAACTCCAGACTAAAATTTATTTCCACGAACATTGTGCCTTGCTGTATTAATTGTGACGGCCGCTCTTTACTTTAATTATCATAAATATATTTGTCTAGTAATTTAAAACATTTACTCTTTGGTTTTTATGGATTAATATATGCTAAATGTGTTTAATACCTGCTCCTTTTTGTAATAAACATGTAATGATATTATCGTTGTTTCTATTCAATTATTATAAAGCCCCTTTATTATAATAATAAAGAGAATCAACTCTCCACTTATATTATTTTTTATTATTAAAAATAAGCTTTCAACTTAATCGATTCTTAGGGCCATAAATAACACCAATCAATTTTTTTTATGATATAGATTCGCGTTTGACAACTACCTCAGCTGATGTTAAGGACGATGTAATCTAGGACGCTTACCTAGTAAGGTACCTATTTACTCGTGAATTGAAAACCACTGGTTTATATGAATCGGGGAACATAGACACCGGCAAATTGTTCCACTCGACAGCAGGGCACAAAAAGGTAGATGGAGGCAAAACGTTTAGTTCCAACCAACGACTATTCGACGAAAGGCTTCAGCCTAAATCATCGACGTAAAGTCGCTAGTTTGTCGGTATTCTATAGGATACACTTCGGGGAGTGTGCCTCGGAATTACATGAATTGGTTCCTCCCTCACCATTTTACCACCGGACAAGCAGAAGTACGCGCTTACGCCACCGGTATATGGTGGAAATACCAACAAAGCGGACGAAACGCTATGCTTCCACTAGTATCATACGCACCGCTGAAGAGTGGAACTCTTTACCGTCGTCTGTTTTTCCTGAAGAATACAATCAAGGTGTCTTCAAGTCTCGCGTGAACAGGTATCTTCTAGGTAAGCGTCCTCCGCCTTAGACTGCATTTCCACCTGACATCAGGCGCAATGTCAGTCAAACGCGAACTTATTCATTATATATATAAAAAAATGGTATGTCCACCATGTAACGATGACGTCTGGTTGTCCGATGATAGGAAACTGATGGAGGCACTAAGTCGTGAAGTTTCATATTACACTCTGCAGTGTATTCGGTAGAAAACGGATTTGTAAGTGGGTCCAATTAATTATATAGTGTGTTTCCTTAATTATTAATTATATGGCCCAGTGTTGAAGTGGGCCATCTGCGAGTATGACATCACGCCAGACGCAGTGTTGTTAACAATATCCTTATTAGTGCCACACGAGTGACGGGAGTGCGCTAAATATAAACAAGATCTAGATGTCGCGAATTGTATGCAAATGTTAATTTACAATGTATATATAAAACAGATATTAAAATATTCATAAAAAGTTCATGAAAATGTTTAATTTATTTGACCATGTCCGCGTATATAAAAATCTTTATTTTCATATTTATTTTATTTAAAATATTAAAGTTTTTCGAGTATCCGTGTTAACGAAACTCCGATTTGAGAGTCACCGAGTTCATCCCCTGAATTCCCCTTATGTTACCTATAGACTATTCAGGAATCTAATATAATTGTTTGTTCCTCGGATATCTAATAATTATAGGGCAAATTCTTATTTTAATCGTGTGTCAATTAACTATAATCTTTTAGCTGTTACAAATGATATAGATTTATTTATTACTAATACATACAATGTTAAGACGGTCCTGGTAAAGTATTTTCTGAATATTAACGGATTGCATTCAATAGGTCAGTTTTAAAATAATCTATTCTTTTTTTTAAATTCCTGTTTCAAATTTAATTAATAAAATGTAAAGTATTTACTAGCAAGCATTATAGATATCTACTAGCTGATACTTCGTCCGCGTGGTGCGGTTTTTTAACTATCCCACGGGAACTCTTTAATTTTTCGGGATCAAAAGTATCCTATATGTTGACCAGGGATATAAGCTACCACCATACAAAATTTCATTTAAATCGGACCAGTCGTTTCGGAGATTAGCCAGTACAAACAGACAGACAAACAGACAAACAAAATTTTTAAAAAAAAAACTAAATTAGTTCTATCTCACTTCTTACATACATGACTCGGTTTTTTGCATTTTTTTTCATTGTACAGAAATTTGACCTCTACAATTTTATTATATGTATATATAGATATGTGGAAGCAATTAAATGGTTATAGATTTTTAGTAGTATGTACTTAGCTACAAATTGTTTGTTTTACGATTAAAAAAAAATAATTACATACCACCACCTTGCAATCTCCTAAGAATTAATAGTGTGGTTGTCTGGGAATAAGAACACAGCAGTGGCGTTGACTTCATACAACTCGATTCCCCATAGCCCACATTTAAGAAACTAACGTCCAAAAGGTCATAAGCAACATATTTATCGGCATGCACGCGTCCCGTTCAAACCATGGAACAAGAATACTATATTTTGGTATACTATAGGGTTTAGCGATAAGGCCGCCCGTTGTATTATCTCCTGTATTTTTCTATTTCTGTTTATCTATGTTTTGGTGTACAATAAAGTGTAGATAGATAATCTATCTTGCCAAGCTTGTAAGGAATTTATGGAGATATGTTCCAGCATAAAATTTTAGTACGTGATGTCATTATTATAACTATAATAATATTTTTCTTTCCTTCTATTTTGTCTTTCGTCTTATTGAGTATGCACTGTTTGCTACAACCCCATTAATTCTTCAAAAGTAATTCTGCAACATATTTCTGTATAAACTTACAAAAAAAAGAATTTGAGATATAAATAGAATAAAAAGTATAAATAAAAACAATTTTTAGCTAGACGTGTTGCTGGGGAGTTTCTTGCCGCCTCTTCTCCTTAACAGCAATAACACGTTGCGAAGCGGTGCACATAGAATAGGAAGAAAAAATAAATTTTAACTTATATGTATGACCTTCAAAAAATATTCTCCAGTGGAACTTATTTTGAATAAAAACTTTTTAATTTCGATTTGAATATCTAGGGTTGCCAATTGTGTAATAACATATAGTATCGTACTTACCATACTTTAGCCAACTGTACTATATATTATAGAAAAATTATATAGTACGAAATGTACTATATTGTTACAAGTTGGGCCACCTGCATACCTATTGTCACATATCGACAAAGAAATGCTGCGCATCTTGTTTATTGCCCCTCCCGTATTCGGAGTTCTTTTTATTACTTCGTATTTAAAACTTGCAATTCGACCATATTGTTGTTGTTATTGTTATTGTTATTGTTTTCCAACTATTCTTATTATTTTCGACTTTGTTGGCCGTTCGCAGGAGTAGAAAACCAGGTGTGCAAATTACTATTTCTCTGAAACTCCGTGCGCGTGGCGGATTTTTTTTGTTCTGTATAGTTAGTATAAAACAATGCCCGAATGGAGGGGTGGGGCAGTCAAGCGACGACTACGATACGAGTACGACGTTTGTAGTAATCTCGATTAGCGATATAGATGACGGACATTGCGCGTGTCAAATTGCATTGACTCGTGCAGTGTGAACTGGTTGCATCCATTTTTATTTGTATTTGTTTTATACGTGTTTGTACAGTTCTAATAAACTCTATAGTGATTCCAACGGCATTTATTTTAATTCGAGTCCTGTAGCTCGTAACAATATTTTCATCGCTATTACAATTGTCGCGTTTTTTGTTCAGATACTTAATGATTATTTAAAAAATAATAGATCTTTGCTGGCCAAACCAAAAAGTAATAATAAAAACACATGGAAAATGCAATAATGAAATAATAAACTATATAATAAATAATGAAAAATAGATGTGTACCCTTTCTTCACCTATTTGCCAGGTGGTAGGGCATTTACCTGACTGGATGGCTACCAGCCCTGGTCTAGAGTATGCCACCATGACAACCTTGAATTGTGTTCGCCCATCAGTGGCTAGGTTCCAGTTTCTCTTCAAGGCCGGCAGCGCATTGGCAGCACCTCTTATATTGCTAATGTCCATAGGCGACGGTAACCACTTTCCATCATAATTGGGCCGTCTGCCTGTCTGCTGTGCTTCAGCAATAAATTAAAAAAAAAACTAAATTTCCAAAAAAAATATTTTTATGGCTTATAAACAAAAATACTATATTTTCTTCAAGAAAAGGTGGCAACCCATCTATAGACGCATACTAAACCAGGTGCCAAGCCAACGTCTTACCATTTTATTTTATTGCAGAATTCAGCAGACATTTGTAACACCAAAGGTGCTACAAATGCGCTATACTGCTCTCTTGAAAGAGACTAGAACCTGACCACTGATGCCAGAACAAAACTCAAGTTTGTTACGACGGCATAATCTAGACCAGGGGTGGGAGCCATCCAGTCGGGTAAAAGCCCTCCCACCTGGCTGTGGGTTGTTTTATTAAAGTCAAAGGGCCTCTACGTGTTGGACTTCCCATGGCCCCATGCAAGCTCTCTAAAAGTTCGGGCCATTTTTATGGTCTGTGGTCTTGAGAGACATACCAGGCCACTCAGAAAGTATTGCGAAAAATTTTTTATCTCAGTTTTTAAGATGGGGATAGGGAGATGAGATAGAGTCATCAGACAAGAACGGTGGGAGAGAGAGGCGAGAGAGAAGGTGTCGGGTAAGCGGACTATCGGATCACTCACTCATCGTACGAAACACGCTTGGCTGAAGGCTAACCGTTTCACGCCGGTATTCTGTGAGAGCCTGGTATCACTGGACAGGGAATGACAATTTGAAAATTGCAGTCAAAATGGAATACAAGTCGGATTGCTTTTCTTGCTACACTGTGCAACTTACAATTATTAGGGTTTGCAGCTGTTATTTTTTGTCATGACTTGATCAGCTCAGTGCATTTCTTATTAACTGTAAAACCTGTAAGTTTGTTTTATAACTATAATTATCGTTTATATGGTATATATTTCAATTAATGTTTAATACGGGTCGCATGCCATATGTGATTTAGGAGTTTTAGGCACTGAAAATCAGCGCTGTGTCGTTCTACGTTTCGGCACAGCAAAATGCTGAGTGCCAACCTCATTTTCAAATTGCGGCATACAATTTCTGTATCTCTATCATTTTATATATACTTTATCTTTGAACTATTTTGTATTGTGTGTCGCTTTTGGAATAAATAATTTTCTTTCTTCTTTCTTTCTTTCTTTCACTGTGCTATCAATTTTGTTAGTAATTATTGTGGTGACATTTTTTTATCAATATTGGCCTCATTTAAATTGACATTTTATGTATTTTTCGTACAATTGTAATTTATTGTAGAATTATTTTTTAGTGGAAACTTGATTGACATATGTTTTAATTCTGTGTTTTATATTTAACTAAATTAATGATTGTATGTTCAAATTAAATATATTTAAGAATATTAATTACTGTATGTTTGTTGAAGAAATAAAATAAATCACACTGATTTAAAAAATATCGTTCATTTAAGTAATAAGACCCATAAAGTAAGGGCTTTGCCGTAAAATAAGCTAACATTGAACATCAAAGGGTTAATTAAAAGTTAACAAAACCGTCTAAATGAAAATTGCAAATGCTAGCGATACTCGGAATCAAACAGATCAACCAAGCGTGCGGATTCCTTTGAAATTGTACCTACTTATAATCTACACAAAAACAAAATACAGACGAAATGTTTCAAGTCGGCCTTTAGGGCTTAATTCTATACTATGTTATATTGCGAAAAACACTTGAAGGAGTCTCGAAGCCGATTTTGACGAACACTAAAGTGATATCATGAGTTTTAAGCGCGGTAGTTTATTTGATTTTTATTATTCCGACATTTCGAAAGTTAGATTAGGCTCCCATAGAGTAAATAATAAGCATAAACAAAATTAAAACTAAATAATTAAAATGAACAAGTTGGCGGTAAGCTAAATAAAACTTTAACAATACTCATTGACACTTGACATCTTTATCTTCCGTGATCTCACGGCTGCTGAAAAGTGGCCGAAACGTCGGAATGATAAAAATCAAATAAATAAAAATAATTTATTCGCGCGTCGCGAAAACTTTAGACAATATTATGCATGACTCATCAGATTTTGAAAAAATCAATTACTCGTAAGTCGTGGTAGCGTAATGGCTAGCACACGCGTCCCAAGTTCAAAGGACGCCGGTTTGAATCCTAGCCGGAACGCATGCATTGTAACAATATGCACATTAGATAGAAACTGCTTAAGGTGTGTATTGTTACAATTATCACGTGTTAACAATGGTGGAGGAAAACATCGTCATGAATCCTGCACATGGAGATAACCGATATGTCAAACCTGCCAAGCCGCCTTGGACAAGCGTGGCAGGTATGATGTCAGTTCCCCTATAGTGGGAGGCCCGAGTCCAGCAGTGAGACGTTTACGGGCTGTTATTATATAGTTACCCTTGTCAGGATTCGAATCTACTGATTTTGAAAAAAATAAGATTTAAGAGATTTAAGTTTATAAAATATTTTTGAAATAATATGTTTACAAATGTTTTGAGATTCTAATATTACAAATGTGAAATTTGAATTCGTTTATTTGTTTGTGATGATTTAACGCCTTTATTACGCAACAGATCATCACGAAATGTTGCATACACCTTGTCAAGGATATAGATTAGGACATGGCGTACCTTTCATCCAGAAAAAAGTACAGTCCCCGAGGGATAGACGACATTAGCTGAAAAGATAGCGCTCCCTCCCATTTTATTGGCGCCATCGTTGCAAGTCATTAACAAATACATCGCCATGGCAACGGCAATGACATGTCAGCGACAATTTTAACCCGTTGGCTAGTTCCACCATCGCTTTGCTAGATGGCGTTACGGTGGGTGATCATTAGGTACTTTGATGGTTCCACGTTTCTAAGAATTATAACTTCATGACAAGAAAGAGGCTTTTATTTTTCTTTCTACAATATTTTACTTATATTTAATACATTCTTAACTAACTTCAAATTTTTATATCATATAGTTTTATTATAATTATACTGTCTAAGCTTTATTATATCTACTTATATATCTATGTTTTATATACACTTTTCACTACTAGCTAACTTAAGACTACACCAGTTACCCACTAAATTAAACTTATATTACAAATTCCATATTCCCGAAACAAGAGCTCGTTGGAGCTATTACTCCAGCTCACTGAAATATTTGCTCCCGACAATGATGGTAAGCTTGCTAAATTCAATCCGACTAATGTAGGGTAACCACGATTTAGGTGTAAATCAAACCAATATTTCAACATTATATATCTATCTAAAACATTATAAAATTCTAAACATGCCGTGTCTGTATATTAAAGCTATAAAAAAAACAAGTGGAAGAGACTATATAAATGATGGAGAACACGATGCATTTTTGTTTTAGATTTCTTGTCTGTTTGTTCGGGATTCACGTAAAAACTACTGGGCTGATTTCGATGCGGTTTTCACTGATCGATAGCACATTCCCGGACTTAAAATTTGCGGTGCTTCATGTCCTGGGAACGCTATGGGAATTGAACGCTCACTCATCGTACGAAACGCGAGTACCTTAAAGCTCACCGTTTCACGCTGATATGCTGTGAGAACGTATCATCGCAATCGAAACGGCCCTAAGAGCTATGATCAGGATAACGTTTACGCGATGTCTATAAATAACCACGTCAGCCATTTATACGAACCCTAGCCATTTTAGCAAAATACAAAACCCTAATATTTTCATTATGGTTGTCCATCTTTGTACGTTGTTGAGATGACGTCTTTACCATCTACAGAGTCATTTATAACTCGTGGACTGCAACGTACTTCACCAATTTCTAGATATTAAAACGTCTAAAAGCGAAATAGGAATGGTCTTTTCGAAGTGAAACTTCTTTAGAATTGTTGTTATTTGAAACTCCATTAAACGAAAAAGCGACACTAAAAAGAGATAAACACATAAACTGTAGGTTTATGGACTCAGCCTGCAAGAGAATGAGATAGAAAACATTACATTTAACTATTTGAACATTATGCTCATACAAATAGAGTTGGAAATGTTTTGAAGTTTTTCGTGAATACTTCAAATTTTGTGTTCTAAAGCTTAAATATATTATAATGATATAACATACGAAACGTGTGAACTGCACACAAACACTATTTTTTTATGAGGTAAAATCTATTTTTATTCTCACCCCACTGCTAGGACATAACAGTGGGGTAATATGGGGTTCAGCAGCTATTTGCCGGCATACCCACTAAAACACCTCGGTGTTATCGTTCTCGGCAGAAGTCAGGATCACCGGAGTAAAGCAATCCCGACGCTACGACACTGTCTGGCGTGGGCCTATCTCCTGTTTGTGGGGGGCCTCTCCTAGGTCCGGGGATAGTTGGCCCTCCCCCGTGATAACTGCGCGCTACCCTCCGAGTAGCCCAGGGGCAGTTAGTTCATTGGAAAGACATCATTCGAAATAAAGCCATCTTTCATGTATAAGATAGAAGTTTTATGAATTTGTAGGCTACATTTTCAGCAAACAAGGTTTGCACTGAACTTGATGCTGTTAGGTTAATCTAGGTTAAAAAGTTACCTCACTCTCACTAACTCACCTTTCCTCCTGTGGGGCACGTTACAGACCGCCTCACGCAATAAGAGTCTGAAGATGCCGGGGGACAAAAAGAAGAAGTTCCCCGGCAGTGGATGAGGCCGTTGGGCCACCGCTTGCCAGGGCCAGCGGAGGGGCTAGGCCATAATCTCATGGCCCTGGTACTAAAGGCGAAGGACGGCATACCGAAGGGTTTTGGGGTACCCCTAACTGTAGTGTGGCAATAACACTTCTAGTTCTGGCTAGAGATGCTAACGCCATCCCGACCTGGTGAATACCACAAACCAGCTGCGATTTTCCCCCTTACTCACAGCTGATGGTCCTCAATTACATTTCCCCTCGTAAAAAGAAGATATTTACAGAGCGAGTAAAATTACAGAGCGGAAAGTTTTTTAAAGAGCGATTGTCATTCCTAGTAATTATCTAATATTTATAATATCGGTTAGGGCCGATTATTTCATGAGATAAAAGTTATCAGTCAAATAAATTATAACCTGGCGAGATAAAAAATGAAAGAGTACAACTGTTTCATTCACGCAAGTCTCATTTTTAATTTTCTCATATTGTATTCTATTCTAATGAATAACTTTTAGCTAGTGATTGAAATATAGACCCCTAGATAGCTAAACATTGCTATCGATTCTTTATTGAACACCATTAGAAAACAATCCAGGATATAAATTACCAACATTACAAAGGCGTTATGAAAAGGAGGATGTTATCGCTAAATAACAATCTCTTAGAGTAGATTTTCTTATAATAAATATTAGGGCAAACATTGTTTAATCTTTAATATTTAATTAGCACGACAGAATTTATTAAAAAATACAACAACTCTACCCAAAATACGTTGCAAAAGCGAAAAGCCCTTAAGCTAAATTAGATTGCTTATTTTCTTGGCCTTTCCCCCAATTTATTATATAAGTAATTGCGTTGAACAATTCTTGGTATTGTAACAAAGACTTCTTGAAATGTTAATTTAGCAACCAGATGTAGGAGTAACTGTAATCATAGTTTACTTAAACATCTAATTTTGTTAACAAAAGAATTTTGATACAATTTATTTTATAAAACACTAGCTGACTCGACGAACTTCGTGACGCCATATTTTCTGAATTCCTTAAAGACTTTGTTTCATGACACAAAAACAAAATCACCAAAATCAAATATAAATGGTGGTTATAAATGGTGCAACTAACACGACTTTCTTTTATATATAGATTAATTTCAGACAGATGATATTTTCTTAAATGTACGCTCTGCCTAGCCTATAGATTTATTTTTGAAGGTAAGCAAATTAGTTGAAGGTTCACTTGATGATAAGTAGTTCCCGCCCCCCATGGATATAAGCAACACCAACACCGGTACTTTGCGCCCTTTATTCGAAGTTCAGGAATCTGTTTACGCTCTATTTGAAGAGCCCAATGTTATAATATTACCCCTTATAAGCTCGTGTAGAGCTCGCTCCATAACTTGCAGACGTATTTATGTAAAAAACACATACAGTAGATTGTGTCCTACTGTTATAATATTAGTAATACCTGTACTTTACATTTGCAATTTCAACTTGGATCGATTTCCTATTAATTCCGAGGATATTGATTTTAAAAGCCTTGAAAAGCCCGGTAGATGACATACTGACAATTATTGATGTCAATGATGACTGTAATATTTGAATTGGTTGGTTGCTTATATGTACATTAGTAGAAATGTCATCAAACTAGGGTTTTCCCGGTGGCTTTGCCGCACGTCAACCCCTTGTTTATTTAAAAAGTAAGCATTCACATAGGTTACGTTGCATTAAATTTTTAACTAGACGCTATTTGCTTCCAGAAAATTACTACTATCCCATCTTTCGGGATAAAAGGTATCCCATGTCCATTCTTGGTATTCAAACTACATTATATAATATTTTTTATAGATAGATCGATAACACTTTATTGTACACCATTACAGAAAACCTTATAACCTAAAAATATTCTAAATGTGCACAATGGGCGGTCTTATCGCTAAGAAGCGATCTCTTCCAGACAACCCCTATTTTATATATAATGGAGTATTATCGATTAAACACTTTTTTTGGGGTTCTATAGTCAAATGATAAAAATAGAGAATATACACCATCTTCACAGAACCTTGCGTGGTCTTCACTCTGCGTGGAAAACACTGATTTTTAGCACTTTGCTACAATGGCGTATGAGTTTTAATAACCGAAAACAAATGTAAATTGTAAACAGTGGTAGAATCCGCCATTTATAATGAAAAGCTCAGTTCTACAATTTCAAAAACTTGCAAGTGCTTCCCAATAAATTTCACTAAACATCACAAAAAAATGTCATGAACTTAAACGCCGTGTCAATTCATAACTATTTATTAAACTTATTGGGAGCAATACCATATTTTGATACAGTTCCTCATATGTTTTGGCAAAAACAATATAAAAGCATAGACCTAGCAAGGCAATGAATGCATAAACATTCGTTTAAAAAACAATGTCAGTTGCTGTATTTTGAAATTGTATAGCTGTACAAAATACAATTCGAAGACAGAATGGTGTCTTAGCTTCACTGACTGATTTGTTGTCGTCGTAACTATTCAACACGGAAATAATGAGAGGTGTATGGAGTTCCCCCACTGACGGACTTCGCCAACTTATCAATCAAGGTAAAATGAGTTTCCCTATGTCCTAACTTCGTACACAACATTGTCACGCTACAGCAAAATTCCAGATAATACCGGTAAGCTCCTTATAACGGGTGAGTCAAAGATTTCCTGCGAACACTAAAAACGAATTTTAAACCACAATTCTAAAATGTTTCTAAAGATGTTGCTTCCGATTTACATCAAATAAAATGTAAGAAGAAGATACATTATTTTAAATATTTATCAATAGTTATGTACTTTAAATATTAGGCTACTTTTACGTCAAAAATAGACAGGAAAATGAAGAAATGTTCGTTTACATAAGTATTTAATAAAATGTAACTTTTCCGGGTACCTATCACAAAAGGTAAGAGGCATACAGTGACCAACAATACGGCTAATGATAGGGCCATACTGAAATCTTTTCTGAAAATTTTTCTTTCTTTTAAATCATATCTTGAATAACAGCAAGCTGCTCTTATTCTTCCAAATCATTTAGTTGGCTGTTTAATATTGTTATATTTTTATAACTAACCCAGGAGGAAAAAAATGTAATCCCATTTATTTCAAAATAGCTTGGGGGCAAACAAAAACCTGTTGTTAAAAAAACGAAAAAGTAAGATAATGTTTCATATTCTCGTTTGAAAAGTTACAGGTAAATTAATTTCGTAATTGTGTGAAAGAAGAAAAAGGGAATCAACGAACAATCTCTTTATTGTTTTTTTGCTCTTGAATTTCCATATCATTATATTTTCATTGGAATTAACATTTTTTTCCTTTCGCTCGTGTTTTCTTTTGTTATGAAAATATTAAATTTTGATAGGTCTAACTAGGTTTAACTCAGGGATTCCCAAAGTGGTCTATATCGACCCCCTGGGGTCGAAATTGGTTTCCCAGGGGTCGACATAAACAAAAACTGATTTTGAGGGTCGACGAGTTCCAAAAGTCGACCCCTTAACTAACACAAATACGTAATTTGTATTAATAATTATTAATTACACTTGATATTTACGGAATTTTGTCTATTTATTTTGTTAAATTTTGACGAGGAAATTATGTCCAATTATCTCACTTAACACACCGCAAAGTTTTTAAATTGGTAAATATTTTTTACAAAATATGAAAAAGAATAGAGATAGGTTTTTTAAAGTAATTTGGCTATGGAGGTCTGAGGTATGAGTTCATTTTGGAAACGGGGTCTCTTGCCCAAAATAGTTTCGGAATTCCTGGATTAACTTATTAGCGTTCCATTTAAATGACGTGAGCTAGAAGGCTGGCCGAGGAGCATAAGTGATGTATGGTTCTCGGTCAAGCTTCTAACTCACATCAACGTCACGTCACGTAACACCTAATGTTTATAGGTGAGGGTAACCACTTTCCATCACAGTTGGGCCGTCAGTCTGCCTGCTGTACTTCAGCAATAAATAAAAAATTAAAAACTGCAAAATGCAAATTCCCTATTAATCGACGACAACGAATCACTTTCGACGTAGTATTTATTAAAAAAAATTTAAACACTACTCATATATCAGGTTGGGGAAAAAGTTTCTTCGCATTTTATATAAAAATTCAAAAGGTTTTTTTTATAAAGTTTATTTATATTTGACTAAAGTATGTAGGTGTCATTTTGTTGGATAACTTTTTGCCATCTTTTAGGTAGGGACGTGATCCCATTGCTATAATAATTTTGGGGCTTCTGATCAAAAAACTGCGACAAGTGGATTTGGCAGTCCTCTCGTGATGTTAACCTGACACTGCCTAAAGAATTCTGCAGAGACCGAAACAGATGAAAATCTGAAGGTGCAAGGTCAGGACTATACGGCGGATGCATTAACACCTCCCAGCCAAACTCTCGTAATTTTTGCTGAGTGGCTAAAGATGTGTGAGGTCTAGCGTTATCATGGTGAAAAACCACACCCCTTCTGTTCATTAATTCCGGCCGCTTTTTCTCAACTTTTTGCTTTAATCTCATCAGTTGTTCGCAGTACAGTTCAGAATCGATGGTCCTGCCTGGCGGTAACAGCTCATAATGAATAATGCCCTTCCAAATCCACTATACACACAGCATCACCTTGTTGCGAGTTAACCCGGGTTTCGCCACAGTCTGTGAAGCCTGATCGGCCTTTGACCACGATCTTTTTCGCATGTTCTTGTCGTACGTGATCCACTTTTCATTACCAGCTTCTTCAAAAATGGTTCGGTTTCATTACGTTCTAATAAAGAATCACAAATGAGTACACGGTTCATTAGGTTTCGTTCAGTGAGCTCATGAGGCATCCAAATATCGAGCTTTTTTGTGTACCCAGCTTTTTTCAAATGCGCCAAAACCGTTTTGTGGTCAATTCCCAGTTCTCCAGCTACATCGTAACTACTAATATGCCGATCTTGCTCCACTTTTTCAAAAATGGCATCAATTTTGTCCGTAACAGGGCGACCAGAGTGACGTGCATCTTTGGTATCAAAATTTCCGGATTGAAAACGCTTAAACCAAATTTGCGCTACTCTCACAGATACTGCATTAGGTCTATAAACAACACAAATTTTTTTCGCGGCTTGTGTTGCATTTTTACCTTTATTCTAGAAAAATTTTAAAATGTATCGAATTTCTTCATTAGATTCACTCATTTTAACAATAAGAAAAACAAATGAAAATCACACATTGTCCTAATTTGAATTTGGAATTGTCTTCTTTAAAATTAAAACTTTTTAATGATACCAAAACCAGCCAAATACAAATGGTATAGCCAAAGAAAGCTTATTACAAGTTCATAGATACTATATGCGAAAAGACTTTTTCCCCAACCTATTATATTATTCAAAATACTGTTATTATAGTCAAGAAGCTTGTAACCATTACGAAGAGGCACCGTTAACATAACGAGTCCCCGATGCGCCGTTGCTCAAACCTTTTTTTTATAGTAGTCCCTTCTTCAGCGTGTCTCTCCAGTTACTTTATACCCATGAAATATAGGTTTTTCGTGGGTGGTTAGCATTATTTATCAGTTTTTACACTGGAATAACGTTGTAAATCTTAACTTTCATGAATAATAAAATTACTGAAAATAAATGAGTTAAGTACATTTTTTTGTACTATCGGGTTTAGTTTTACTTGTTATTTTGGACGCGTTAAACTTCAGGTCTCTTAGTATCGAAATTTTCCGGGATTTGTACTAACAAAACATATAGAACTTTGAGAACTGTTTTATTTTATTTCCGCACTAAGACATGGCGATCTAAAGTAAAAGTAAATATACGTTATGATTCTCGCACAATAACCAGCTACCCTAGACCGCTACTATGACATGTGCATCAAACTAAAGGTGATATGAGAATAATCTTTCGTCGCTAGGTCTGCTCGCTTTTATATCCTAGCGATGCTGAAACGAACCGAGCAGTAGGCACAACTACCCGCTAATATTATATAGTGAAATAATAGGTGTCATACTTAGTGGATACTAATAGGATTATTACCTCGGCCTCTAAAGCCAATTATCACATCTTTATCTCACCCATGTTTCCGTAATTCTATACATTATCACTATGATTTTCTTATTATTTTTATAGCCCGTGATCTTCAAGGACATATCCTTGAAGATCACGGGCTATAAAAATGACCCGGACTTTTGGAGGGCTTGCGTGGGGCCATGGGAAGGGCAACACGTAGAGGCCCCTTGACAAATTTAATATAAATATGGTGTGGCACTGACCGGCTATTATCCCTGTCTTCATCATATAAAAATGTACCCAAGGACAAGCCCCGGTCAGTGCAGGACTATTGTAGGAAATGAGATCACTATGATTATTATTATTATTTATATATATATCACCATATGTATATTTTTGTCTTATTCCTATGTCTATTATCCTTGCCATTTCAAAATGTTATATATGTACTTTTTTATTCTAGTTATATTGCGGAACCCACATGTTCCACGATTTTTTCTAATCCATCCTAATGTTGTCTGGAAGAAATTGCTTTTAGAGTGATAAGACCGCTTATTGTCTTCATTACTTAAACTTCTTGAATTGTATCTTAATGTTAAGCAATAAAGTATATTCTATTTTAGATAATTAGTATACATGTTATTAACAATAACTATCACAACGTTTAATAATTTCTTTTTAGTTTCTGACAACAACGTAATTTATAATATTTTTGTTACTTTGTTTTATTTCGCCAGTTTAAATACTTATAACAATGTACAACTGTAGCACGATTCAGTAAACAATTACTAAACATAGTTGCTTTCGAAGACTTGCCTCACCAAAACATTACATCCGGGACTTCTTAATGAATCAAGTGCAATACTGCGACAATTATACTCAAGGGACCACCAAAAAGTGTACATTTAGTACCTACTTAAAATTTTACGCAAAAACATAAATGACAGTAGACAATGACGCTCAAACTTTATAAAGCGTTCTCTCTCCTGACAACCGTCTGGGACTAACTTTCCTACTTTATTTAATACGATTGTTATTTACATAGTAGTATTTACACGCGACTTATTCCACATTGGAGAAATAACAAAGATAATAGCGCTGCCGATATTAAGTCAAAATTTTATCTATCAATTACTGACAATCGCATCGAAATCGGCATGTTAATTTTTACATGAATTACAAAGAAACACGAAAAATCACTGGATTTTATTTTATTTCTATTTGACATCTTTGTCTTCCGTGGTCACAGCTAAAAATCAGATATATGGAACATCAAATATATAATTATAATGAATTTATAAACTAATTCAATTGATTCGGCAGATATACACACATATTGTATATGCCCAAATTAAGCAAGTTACGCTTGTGTTATGGGTAATATACAACGGACCACTCTGAGGCCGATCACAGACCACCCAGACCATAGTAAATAACGGAGAAAGTCCGTTTTCTAAGTTTACCATAACAGGAATGGAACCCGGAGCCTCTGTGTTTCAGTGCGGTAAGTCGTCAAAGGCTTAGCCCGCTCAACCACAGAGATCGTCAAAAATAAAATAAAACTTAGTCATATTGTATTCTACCATAGTCTCTCAAGAATATAAGTAGAATACAAGGCTTCAAAGACTAGAGCATCGACGCCGAGTTGCTAGTCTATCGGTTTTTTACAGGATTCATTTTGGAGAGTGTGCCGTTGAACTTTTCGACCTGATCTACATCCACCACACCAATCCATCTTCGGACCACAAGGCGCTCTGGTCTACGCCATCGTTTCACAGTGGAACTGCTACCAGTGCGAACTAAACGTCTCGCCCCCACGTTCCTTCTACGTACGGCAGAATTGTGGAATGCACTACCAGAGTCTGTGTTTCCCGAAAAGTACAATAATTCTTTTTTTATTAAATTTATTATTATATTTTTTTAGATAACTTCAATGTAACATCATTGGTAAGATGGTAACCACTTTCCATCGGGTCGGCCATCGGCCTGTCTGCTGAACTCATGCAATAAAATTAATAAATAAATGTACAGACATCGCACATCTACAATTTTATAATATAGGATAGTTTATTTTTCGCCTCTAGTTTCTTTTTAAAGATAGTTAAAGTAACCACAGTAAACATTGCGTTAAACGGTTAGTTACATACACAACGGCGGTTATAAAAAATAATGTAACAACTTTAGATAGCGACAAGGCCTTTTTTGATGTTCAGCATTCAATATTTATTGACAGCAACTTCAATTTTATTGACTGTAAATATTGATAGTAAGGGACCAAATACAACTTAACGCTTCTTTGCATTTAATGTTTGGAGATAAAGTTTTATTTGGTAAGGCACTGAAGCATACAAAAGATGGAGATTATTTCACGAAAAAACGTAAGTATTGTGTGTGAGACGGCTTACCATACGATTATAATAAGGCTGGGCGTAAACAGGCCACCGACCACAGCCACATGTGACTAGCGACAAGCAGTTCACACGCTTTTTCATACATTTTGTAGGGACTCGCCGCGCACGTTCGGCCGGAGGCCCGTTTGCGCACAACGTTTGATATAACTCGTTATATGTACAACTAGCTGTGCCCGCAACCTCATCTGTGTGGACTTAAAATTAGCCTAAGTTACTCTTTATAACATCAGCTATCTGCCAGTCAAAGTTTCGTCAAAATCCGTTTCAGAGTTTAGCCGGAACATCTGGATGGACAGAGAAACTAAAATTTTAAAATTAGATTTTTTCATATAAGTACCGTATATACTTTCATATGCATTTAGTAAATAGCTGTTATTTAGATATTACAAACAGACACTTCAATTTTTTTATCTGTATAGATATACACAAGTACAACATACAAATATAAGTAACAAATATAGATATACATAAGCAATTGTGAAACTGTATATATAGAATAATAGACAGTAGACTTAATTTAACTGATATGTATGTCTTTCGAAAAAATGTTCTGTAGTGTAATTTGCTTTGAATAAGACTTATGAATTTGAATTTGAGTTTGCGTAAACTTCGAAACTGTACACTAAGAAAACTCTATTTCACTGGGATAAAAAATATCTTTATAATTATCACTCCTCTTATTGAAATCAACTGTGTATACAGCATGAACAAAAATAAACTTTGGTTGAAAATACTACATCTGAGAAATGTCTGTACTAAATCCTGTCCAAACCAGTTTATATGTATATTATAAGTCTCTATAACAACTTTTATTACACTTTATACCCTATTGTTCAAAAGTTAGTGGATAGGAAAAATTTATATGATTTTAGAGGCGAGTATTCATCAAATTGCTTAAATAAATGAAATCAAAACTTGTCTAACTATACTTTCAAGCCTATGCACAATATAAAATTCTTTGAAGATGCATATAATATAATGTACTTTAAACATGTCGTAGCCCTATGCTACGCCAATTGCGCACGCTACGCACATAGCGTAGAAAGGTAAGTCCTACGAGTCGTAGCAATTCACATAAAGTTCAACAAATTACTTCTATTAAGCTGTTTATACATGCTAAATTTAAATCAGTAATACATTATTGACTATCAATTTATTCATCGAAAATTTAACAGCTTTCTAACTAAAATTTATTTATGAAATATGCTAAAAATGGTAATCAATAAATAGGAAGAGGCTACGATAAAATATAATGGTAAAAGGTTTATAAAGTCCTTGCTTAACGACTTACGAGTTGTTAATCTTGTAAACCCTGTGAATTACGCGTATATACGTTGAACAAAGTTTATGATATTGCAAATCAATGCGTAACAATACGTTTGTAACAAACGGAGTCTATTAAGTCTTAGAGTTGTATTTTTAGGAAAGAAGTTGACGAATTATTTCCTAGCCAATGCCTTATATCTAAAGGTAAAGTCAAAACTGAATATATGAATTTGGAAGAAAAAATTGCAGTCATTCAAATGCGCTTGGCGTTATTTGGTTATAACAACAAAACACTGATAGAAGAGTGACATTACATTTATGAAGAAATTTAAAATTATAACCATTATAGTAAGGTAAATAAATGAATAATAAAATCGGCAGAAAATCTATTGCATATCTCAAGATAAGCAAGTTATACTTGTGTTATAGGTATGAATATGAATATTCTGGAGCCGATCCCAAACACCTAGATCTTAGTAAATAATGCAAAGTTCGTTTACGAAATTTACTATGCCAGGAATCGAACCCGGAGCTTTTGCATCACAGTGAACTAAACCGTCAAAGGCTTAGTCCACTCAACCATAGATGCCGTCAAAATAAGAAAAATAGATAAGAATAAGAATTAGGAATCAACTAACAGCCAATAACTACATTCCGAATACGATAATAATATGGTAATTACAATATATGTTTGTAAATAATCTTTGCACAAAATAAATAGGCAAATGCTAAGACAGACAGCATACTTATATTAATACTTATACGACAATAATGATTTTAGTCACTAAAATAATTATTGTCGTATAAGTATTAATATACAATAAAATTTAGTGTGTACCGGGCTTTACGTTGGCGCCATATTTAATCTATTTCTTCCAGAGCGTCTTGCGTTAATTCAGAGGAAAAGGAAGCTTAATATTGTTTCCAGATGCGGATAATGTTCCACAAAAGGCTTGGGTAGCTGGATACCTGCTAAATTTAAAATGTTGTCTCTCGTTAAAATAATCTAAAATGATAATCTTCATAAATGCTTTACCACTGCTCTTAGAATCAGCAAATGAACCGTTATTTTTAAATTTATAATATTGGGTATAAAATTGTAAAAATGCCGCGTCTATACATTAAAGCTATTTAAAAAACCCAACTGAGATACATATATGAACTGTGATACTACATGAACGATGGAGAAGAGAAAAAATGATTTTTTCTGATCTGTTTGTTCGAGATTCACGCAAAAACTACTGGGCAGATTTCAATGCGGTTTTCGTTGATCAATAGAACTCTATATCTGCAGTACTTTTTATCCCAAAAATCCCGCGGAAATTATCCCGAAAGCTGTTTAAAGTGGCCAAGGTGATTTTTCTGATTTGGATGCGATTTGTATCTGATCAATAGTAATTTCCTGAGCATAGAATCTGTGATATTTTCTATTCCGGGAATCCGGCGGGTACTATCCCGGGAGCGGTTTATTGTAAGGGCGCATAAAAATTAGCTTATTCCGACACAATTTTCACTGAATTGATAACTCATATTCCGTCCTAGAAATCTCGCGGGATTATTCCTGAGAGTGGTTTAAGTTCGTATGCATACAAATTAGCTGATTCCGATACGATCTTACTACAACGACAGTTTAAGTTCTTTTTTAAATATTGTGGTACTTTATGACCTGAGAATCTTGCACATTTTTTCCTGGAACGCATAAGCCTTTTAAATAATAAGTTATGTATGTGATACTACATACTTTATTTCATTTGCAATATCTGTTCCTCTAATTACCGTGGTATACATACATCGATTAGCCATTAATTACGGAAGAGGGCGTTTCAATCTGAGAACGAGGAAAAAGTTAATTAAATGAGGTTCTATCTTCATGAAATGTGGGCGAAAGATTACTTGTGTTGGCATCCTGAAATATATGGCTCCTAATATGTATTTATAAGAGATGTCATGAAACTATTTTCGTAGTAAGAGAGAGAGTGATAACACTTTATTGCACACCAAAATATACAATTACAAAGACAGACCATATTTACAATATTTTCTAGGCAATACAATAGGCGACCTTATCGCCCAAAGTGATCTCTTCCAAGCAACCTAAATGAAAGAGATTTGAATCAGGCGATATAGGTGGTGC
The DNA here is from genome assembly GCA_039645545.1 of Dendrolimus houi. Lineage (NCBI taxonomy): Eukaryota > Metazoa > Arthropoda > Insecta > Lepidoptera > Lasiocampidae > Dendrolimus > Dendrolimus houi. The sequence continues at coordinate 19,959,574 of CM077122.1, forward strand.
AGGAAATAGGCAATAGATAAATAAATACTCAAACTAATTTAAGAAATAAATACATATATACATAGTCATATATATACAATAATACATTTCAAGATACATAAGTTATTAGCATGATTATATTGTGTTAATCAGACATAGCTATTTGTGGACAAGTAGTGTTTTCTAAGCAAATTTCTAAATGTTGGTAAGGATTTGGCCTCTCTGACAGTGAGAGGCAGCATATTCCAAAGTTTGACAGCTTGCACTGTAAAAGAATTATTATAGTAGTAATTACTTATATAATAATGCATTTAATAGATTATAGAAAGTATATAAGTAATTGTATACGATGTATAACTTTGACAGTTGCGAAAATAAGTAGTTGTATTGTTATGAAAACCTTGTTCCCACAGATATTCACCGTTTAAAGATAGCGTCATTTGAGATAACGACCGTTTCCGGAAATCGGTGGGTGTTAGCGCAAAAATACAAAAACGGCTAGTGTTTGTTGGAAACGATTATTCGACTGCGATTTGTGTACCTGTAAAGGTTAAATTGAAGTGTTAAGTTGAAAGTGAAATAAAAGTAATTATATGGTGCAATGTATTTTTCTGATGATACTAATGAGATTGTGATGTTGTAATGAGGAGTACTGTTATCTTTGTGAAAAGTCATTTCTTCCTCGGGGACACCGAAATTGCTTTCCTGATAGCAGCCATATTACTTCCTAAACATCATAACAACTTCAATCAATCAATCTTTCTTTGCAAAAACATAGGTACATGAATAGGTTTTATTACATAATATAAAGTTTCCAGTATGTTTTGTCATTTACATGACTTGTAAATACTTACACTCATTAAATGTCTTGAAGCTATAACCCTACCCTAATGTTTCCAAATTAATTTAATTAAATATACATGTCAATAAAAATAAAAAAATAATTGTTAAAATTTTTAAAAACAAGTTAAGTATTAAATTTTAAAATGTCACTTATTATCGTATTTTCATGTAGATATCCACAATTAATCTATAATATTGTAAAATTATAAGTGTAGTCTTTTGTTTCTTACCCTTTTTGTATTTGACTGTTTGTGCGGGATTCACGTAAAAACTATTGAGCCGATTTCGATGCAGTTTTCGCTCGATAGTAAATTCCCGGACTTAAAATATGCGGTATTTTACATCCCGAGAATCCCATGGAAATTTCCTTGCGAGAGGTTTAAAGTGGCCAGGTCGAAAAAATTTGATTCCGATACGAAATTTACACTGATCGATAAAATCTTTATAGTAAAACAATTGTAGTTGTGTATGTCTTTAGTAACATTATAATTTATTTATTATAAGACAACAGAGTCCAATAAATATACACAGATAAATACACATAATAATATTATTAGAAACAAACCCGCAAGGGGGCTTTGTGGCGAAACCTTAGATGAGTAGCGACACCTCGGACCTGACTCCGGGGGCCAAGGCAACTCCCACCTCCGTGCTTGCTTTAACCAGCCGGCACGGAGTGGAGATCGCTAGAGCTAAGACTCAAGCTCCAGGGGTGGAAGTGATAAATGGCATAACGTCGGAAGTAGCTTCGGTGAACCTGCAGCCCACCTCTGTACACCCCTTAGCCACTCACACCCATATTGCACATGTCTTCTATGGCATTTTTGGGGCCCACGCAGGGAGTGGCGAGTCACCGTTTGCCCATTTTTCCATGTTCCCCGAACATTGCGACGGGCAGACGCCATAGTCCCCATATTCCCAGACCCCTAATACTACTAGCATTTCACCCCAATACCCCGGTACTTTTGTCCTCATTTCCCACAATAGTCCTACACTGGCCGGGGCTTGTCCTTGTGTGCATTTTTACGTGATGTAGAAAGGGATAATCGCCGATCAGTGTCACGCCACATTTACATTAAATTTGTCAAAGGGCCTCTACGTGTTGGCCTTCCCATGGCCCGACACAAGCCCTCTAAAAGTCCGGGCCACTTTTATGGCCCGTGGTCTTCAAATACATTATTAGTAATATTTCTGCTGTATACCTACGTTAGTAATTAATGACTAGCACTGATTTAGTCCTCTTAATGAAGGACCAAAGCAGTGGGTAATTAAATTTATCATCTATTCCCTTCAGAATGCTGTAGCTGCTACCACGCAATCAGCTTAGTAACGAAGCTTTTTTCTACGCCATAAAGCATCAAAGCTATAATGGAATATATACACTAAATGAGAACTAAAATATGAACTAAACTATCTTAAAAATTAAACAACCCTATAAAAAAAACTTCAAAATTAACAATACTATTATAAACAGGGATTATTTACATTTTCTGGTGTCATTTACTTTTTAGTCAAATTGGAAACTCGATATCTACAGTAATACAATAATTTATAGTTTAAAAACCACGGTTTACCTAATTGCAAACTGATCTAGAAAGAGGCAAAATAATTTTCAAGTACGGAAATTTTGTTTTATAGCGATATGTATTTCACTAATTCATTACAATTCATCAAATATATCAAATAAACTATACTATAAATAAAACGATACTTACAAAATAACATAAATCTATAAGTAAAAAATTGACTCCAAATCGCTGTCGGCGGGGAGGGAGCGTGTCCAAAATGCTGGCCGCATTTCCACGTTGGATGGCAATGCTGATTACAATTACATTTAAATAATTTTAATAAATTAAACATAACAAATAAATGAATAAAAACAAAATAAATACAAATCATAATCAAAAATTAAAACTAAATAATTCAAATGAACATGTTGGCGGTGGGTCAAATAAAAACTATAACGTTACTCATTGGCACTTGACATCTTAGTCTTCCGTGATCACGGCTACAGAAGTGGCCGAAACATCAGAATAAAAATAAAAAACCGCGATTAAAACCGTTAAAACTTAGTTTTATTAAGTGTACTAATCGCGATTAACAAAAAAAATAAATTGATTGTTTCATTATATAGGTATCCGTAATTACAAAATAAATTCCAAAATTTATATGAAGCTTAATTATTAATTTATGACGTTCTGAAAGTTTGTTCAGAATATGTTCAATGAAACGGATTACAGTGAAAACTTAAAGGACTGATGAGACTACGGCCGTAAAATTACCATAGAAGCTCTATAATTCAAACCTGTTGGTATAGAAACTATATAATAGACGATGCATTCCAGTTGGGTATCGAATGCACTCAAATATTCAATGGCTAAATCAGAACTAGACCAAGTATGGTGGGGACAAATAACGCGTATAATGTCGATACTTTTTATCGACATTACAGAAATTAGTTATCTAACCACAATGAACAAGATATCGAAGATACTTGACGAATCGACAAATAAAACTTTTTGTTAACATTGTGTACATCACAAACTTTTAGTATCATGCATCTAAAATTTAGAAAACTATAACGAGTTGTTAATTTCTATTCTAAATACACTTATTATTTTTTACAATATAACGAAGAAAGATAATGCGGTGAGCAAGTTGGGATTTTTTTATATAAAATGCCATTTTTATTGTATTTATTTAAATTAATGAAAGACCTATCGTATATATCGTTTTTATTAGAAAATATAATTTGTGATATATAGATTCGCCTTTACTCACCTGATGGATAACAAATAACGATGTGGTCGATAATGAAGCACGACTTTACTGTAAGGGGGTACCTATTCACATTTGACTTGCGTACACTTCTATGGGAAAAGATTCTGTTAAAAGAATGTATGTCTTGGCAGTTCGATGATGAACGTGGTGTGAAAGCGCGCTATTTTAAATCTTTTATACCACCAAAGCATAAATATGCATGTATGCATAAAATTAAGAAATTATTAATTACAACAGTAAAGAGGTTTACTAATTTATCTAGAACAAAGGCATCCCTCCTGTGCCTGCACGCATTCACATATTTCGCCTCTTTATCTTTCGGAAACCCTTACGTTCCCAGACTTAGAAATACTGTCTTGTACTTTAGTGGTTTTTAAAATACAACATAAACTCATAAAATCATATTAGTAACGTCAGTATTATATTATTTAGAATTTTAAAGTATTTGTCATAAATTATCATATTTCATGAACTTCTTCAAGTCATAAAACATGCGCTTTATTAGTCACTTCTTAAATATAGATAGTTTTATAATAATAATAAAAACATCGACATTTGCATGTACTGACTTGTTACATTACTAAAAGCCATTGAATCAAGACAGTATAGATCGCATGTAGGTACTGACTGTATGATAGGTATTGTCTCGATTTGTAGTGTTCAGCCGTCTACCAGTGCTGTAACTATCAACTATATTGTGGCCTAGTGCTAAGTAAACTGGCATATTATTGACTCGTGTTCTGATGCGATATCTAATCCAATATGGCGATTTACATACATTCTAACAAATATTACGAACACGAATGTGAGTTTGTTTGTTTGTAACGTTTTCACACCTTAACTACGCAAGAGATGGTCACGAAATTTTGAACACATGTTGGCAAGGGTTTTTTTATTGCATGAGTTCAGCAGACAGGCAGGCGGCCCACTTGATAGAAAGCGGTTACCATCGCCTATGAACATTTACAACATCAAAGGTGCTACAAATGCGCTGCCGCTCTCTAAAGGGAGACTGGAACCTGGGCACTAATGCTGAAATACAACTCAAGGTTGTTATGGCGGCATACTCTAGACCAGGGGTGGTGCCATCCAGACGGGCAAACACCATACCGCCTGGCTGTGGATTGTTTTGTCATCTCTTACGACAGGCCGTTGTAGGAAATTCTATTCTTTCTCCGTTCTCGCATGGATAAAGTTTAACACAAATACAGAGCTACTGAGACGTAAATCGAAAAATATATACTTCCCGAAGTAACACTTATACAAATCACTATTTAAATTGTCCTTTGTAGATCTGTTTACCCAAATACAAGGAAATGAACGAAGCAAATATTGGTTCGCATCCCTTTCCGATCCTTTAAAGCCCTTTTGTGGGCTTCAAAGTAAATAAATACAGTTCACCCGATTGGACAGTCAACATAAATACGTTTCGTTTGTGGTCGTTCACATTTATTTTAGATTTGGATACGTCGCCCTTGTTTTTAGGGTTCCGTAGGTGTCTTGTGATGATGAGATCCGCAGACGAATTGGAATGGGCAAGAATGCCATGTCTCAGCTTCATAAATTCTGAAAGGACAGAAACATCTCTCTCACTGCAAGAATTACACATGTACGGACACTTGTATTCTCCATTGTTCTTTATGGAGCTGCCACCTGGCTTTGAAAGCATATGATCGCAGTCATGTTGACGCTTTTGAGAGGTGGTGCTGGGGAAGAATGTTACGTTTACTCTGAACTACACACAAAACTACAAAAAGTAGTTGGGAAAGGAGACGACGACGACTTAAGGAGGAGGAGAAACCATTTTATTTTAATTTTTTTTTACTGCTGAAGCTCACGAGGCAGGCTGACGGCCTGTGATGTGTGTGATGAAAAGTGGTTACCGTTGCCTATGGACATTAGCAATGCCAGTGGTGCTGTCAATGCGCTGCCGTCCTTGAAGGAGACACTGGAACCTGGCCACTGATGACGGAACACAACTCAAACTTGTTATGGCGGCATACTCTAGATCAGTGGTTGTAGCCATCCAGTAGCGCAAATGCCCTACCACCTGGCTGTAGGTTGTTTTGTCGCTTCTTACGACAGGCCGCCCGGCTGCACGAATTAGTGTTCTTTTTCCGGTCCTGCACGGAATATCATAGCATAAAAGATATGTGATACTCGTCGCACATATGGCTAACAAACGCTGCTAGCGGTATAAGCATATATAAGGCCGCATACTCACCTGCGAACCGTAAAATTATTGTGTACGTGGCTCGCGAGCTTGAGAGCCGCGAAGCCGAATGTCGGCGTACGCATTAGACAGTATGTCATTCTTTACGCTAGGTTACATACAGTGATGGCTTGCAGACCAGTACGCGGCATATGGCCAGATCCTGTATACTACCGACCGTTCATTTGCCTTCCTATCGGTTAAAATTTGACATAAGCTCCATACAAGTAATGCCGAAATTCAACCGTTGGTAAGACAAGTGAATGAATAGTAAGATGTAGGAACCGGCCATTAATTTTTATTTATTTATATATTTATTTTTGGAAAACATGTCCCACAGTACTAAATTGCATAAAATTAACTAAGTCATTTAATTTATAAATTTAAATAATTAAATAATTATAATATGTGCGGTGCTCGTCATCGTGACATTTACAGAAATCAAACGGTATTAGTGATAGAAACCTATAATTATCCTATAAATCATTTTAAAAATGAATAATATAAGATGATCTCGGTTAAAAATAAAATGGAAGAAGAACAAATAACCAGTGTTGCTAGTTAAAAACACAAATTGTTGGTGTTGCCAATAAAAAGGAATTTATATAAACGTCCCTCCGTCTACTTGTGTGCTCGTCTATTATTATAACGCATGCGTTTAAGACAAAAATCTTATAACTGTAAAGTTCCGCAGTGTTCTAGCAAAACGAAACTCTAAAGGATTATCTCGCGAGAATTGTTTTTCACTATATGACAACTGATTTTAATAACAATATTATGTTTGTAAGCCATTGAAACCTTGTTTAAAATCAATTTATTTCACAAAACTTATTTAACAAACTGGTTATTAAAAACAATTTAATTAAGGTTAAAGGTGGTACAATTAAGCGTTCCGACAAGCCAAAAAACCAACTAGGAATTTTATCAGCCCTTGAAATTTATATTATCTGTACACTCGCCCTTTTTGTTACAGCCGGTCTGCGAACATGATGTCATAGACCGTTTTATTACTGAAATACCATTGCAAGTTCTTAAAAACCATGTGTTTCGAAATAAAACCGACCATTTAGAGAATTACAAGGAATGGTGCGAATTTTTCTTTGCTGTCCATGTCTATTTTGTGAATATATAAGGCCAGACCGTTAAGACCGAGTTAGTTGAGTTTCAACTGCGATCGATCGTAGTTACTAAATGTATAATACTTTCAGGACGAGAATATTACGTGGACGGACTGTGTGTGTTTTATATTATTAAAATTTTCCGTTTTACAGTTTGACCTTGTGTTTGTTAGAACTGTGAACTACGTTTGTGTACTTCTAATAAAGTTTGTGGTCTTCCAAAAAGAAATTTAAATTCGTATCCCGCAAACATGTAACAATGAAATAACACCGAAAAGAAATATTTTACGTCTTAACCGGTTATAGTTTTTTCTGTTTCCAAGCTCTGGTTATAAATATAACAGTCTCGAAATCCTAACAAAATAGTAAATTTCCAGTAAATAATACGAACAAGGTCTCATGTTCAGAACATCAAACAGAAAAGACATTTGAAAACTTGAAGAGCCACGCAATTATTAACGGAGCGTAAAAGTTCCGACGATACCTTACAATATTCTCCTTTACAGTTGATTTATTCAAAGCCTTTCAGCAGCATGTGTTGCAGACGATGTCGAATCCGCACACGGCATAAGATATTAACTTTGTGTCGTTCATGAAAAAAATAGAAGTTTATGACATGACTAAAACATTAAACACCAGCTTTATGCCTGGCGTCGTTCGCGTACATACTATAGTCGTTTTTCAGGGCAACTTAACGTGTTTGTGATTTTGAAATAAATTTCAAAAATTAATACTTTCATTTATAGGATGCCTTTTTCTTCAGACAATCTGTTTGACCTACGTGCCAATACAACAATAACAATACTATAATACCGCGCTTAAAACCTTTAAAACGTAGTTTTATTATGTATACAAGTCGCGAAAACTTAACAAAATATTATAACAACAATACTCTTTATTGTACACTAACATAAGATAAGTAATCTCTTCCAGGCAACCTTTGGATGGACAAGAACTTATTAAAAGTTAATTGTTGACGTGCAGTACAATAATATACTATAAATTATAATAAATATATATAATATGCAATAGTATACTGTTAAGTAATAATAATGTAATGGATAGGTATAGCTATAAAAATATATACATTACAATACATTAAGAATACTTGGCTACTTTATCCTTACATACATAGTATAAACCAAAGTCACTTTTCGCCTGTGTGTCTGTATACCCGCTAACTTCTACTAAACCACGCAATAGATTTTTAAGCGTTTTTCACTATTCGATAATTTTTCAAAGAAAGTTTATAAATATACCGGCTACTGCCCACGGCTTCGCTCGCCGTATATAAAAGCCTAATTAAGTTTTTATATAAGTACAACAGAGGTACCTTATTCACTCACTCAGCGATCCAATGTGGGTCTTGGCCTCCGAAACGAGAATATGTCATTTTTCCCTGTCCTGTGCATTTTCTTACCAATTATCGGCTCAGTGCTCAGACAGGTCAGCATCCACTCTGTCCTCCAGCAATATTCTTCACGCTCCGATCCTCTCCCATCCATCCCATGTGACCGAACTAACGGAGGCGGTGAGCTTTTATTTCTCCTATTACGTTGTTGCTCTGAGCTGCTGTATATTATTTTTAATATTCTCCACATAAAACCATCAATGTTCCCAGCTCGCCTCACATCTTTCTCATCCTACCCCTGCCGGCGACCTTAAACAGAATGCCTAAAAAACTGTTTTTAGAACTTGGCCTATCTTTGTTGCCTTGAGATACTGCCCGTTCTCCTATTATGGGAAATGGGAGGCCTGTGCCCAGCAGTAGGACGTTCCTTGGTTGTCATTTTTATTATAAGGTAATTGAATGTATATTAAGCTATATAAACTCCATATATTGTAATTGATTCCGTTTGGGAATTATTCCATTCCGTGGGGAACGGAGAAAGAATACAATTTCCTGCGGCCGGACTGTCTGACGTAAGAGGCGACTAAACAACCCACAGTCAGATGGTAGCGAAATTACCAGCCTGGGCGACTACCACGGCTAACAACCCTGAGTTGTGTTCCGGCATTACTGGCCAGGTTCCAGTCTCCTTTTAGAGAGCGGCAGCGCATTGGTAGCACTTTTGGTGCTACAAATGTCTATAGGCGATGGTAACCGCTTTCCATCGGGTCGGCCGTCTCTCTTTTCTTTCACCTTCTCCATTTATTTGGGGTTGGCACATTATGTCTTTTTCTTCCATATAGAAGACGTATGTCAGAACAGAGGAGCTGTTCTGACATACGTCTTCTGTCACAGCACAAATCATCATATCATCCTTCACACAATCCATCCATCTATTTTTTGGTCTACCTTTACATTTATTTATATCCATCAATCTTGCAGTTTAACATTCTTTCAACGGTTCTGCAAAACGTTTCTCTTGCGTACCGTGGAGACTTGGAATGAGCTCCAGCCGAGGTTTTCCCACAGCGCTACGATATGGAATTTTTCAAAAAGGGTGTCATACAATTTCTTCGGGGCCGACAGCGCGTTGGTGACATCTCTGATGTTGCAAACGTCCATAGGCGACGGTAACCGCTTTCCACCAAGTGGGCCGTTAGCCCGTTTGCTGTACTCCAGCTATAAAAAAAAATCTTTTTGTTACGTGACTTTCATTCCTCCTCATTACATACATGCCCATACCACCTTAATCTTCTTCCTCTCAATTTTTCAGTCACGGGTGCAACTTTTAAAGATCGCCTTATGTACTCATTTATCACCTTATCCATTCTTATAACACCACAAACGCATCGCAACATTCTCATCTCAGCTGAGTGGAACCGTTTGTGGTCTATCACTTTAGTGGCCCAACATTCGGACCCGTATAACATGACCGGTCGTATGATAGATTTATATATCTGACCTTTTAGTTTCAGTGGCATTAGTTTGTCGCACGTCACACCGGTTATCTGTCTCCTCCACTTTAGCCATACTACATTTACTCTTCTAACATCCTTCTCTATTTCACAATTACTCTGCAGTAGTGAACCAATGAATCTGAATTCGGGGTGACACGGTAGTGTGGTTGATTGTAGTTTAAGAGGCACAGCACTAGACGTTCCGCTGAAATCGCAAAACAGATATTCGGTTTTGGTTCTACTGATTTTCAACCCAACGTCCTCTAGCGCTTGCCACCACCTGTCAAGTTTGTTTTAAAGTGCGGCCCCGTTTTCATCCATCACAAATATCTGTCTGTCTGTTGAACCCATGTAATAAAAAAAGAAATGCTCTTTACGCATCTGCAAAACTACATCCGCCTGTATAGGTTATGTTACAAATTCCAAATCATAGGATACACATGTTACGTTCTTGATTTCTTGGATATTATAAAAATGTTTATAAACATTGCTTTTATTACAAACACGTGTTGGTAACTCCTGTCATATGGCTACAACTAAGCGGTTCAATGGAAATAGACGCGATGGCCTTGTCTCTCAGACTTGAAGTTGTTCAAGGTTACATATTTTATACATGTGACTGTCTATTACGAATTTCTTCTGATTTTGTACTTTATGAGTCTGCCTATGTTGATACTGGTCTAAAGTATGCCGCCATAACAACCTTGAGTTGTGTTCCGGCATTAGTGGCCGGGTTCCAGTCTCCCTTTAGAGAGCGGCAGCATATTGGTAGCACCTTTGGTGTTACAAATGTCCATAGGCGACGGTAACCACTTTCCACCAGGTTAGCCATCTGCCTGTCTGCTGAACTCGTATAATAAATGAAAAAATACAGATAATTTTCTTAAAAATTCTAATTCGTGCAATCGACGAATCAAGTCAAATTAAATCATCTTTATTTTGCATTAGGCACGGTTTCAACAGATGTTACAATACAATTGTAATGTTAATAGTTTCACGTGTGCTAGCCGTATTGGCGTGCAATATTATTCTTAAAGGCTGATCGAATATAAATGGCTACTCAGCCGGAGCAAATCCTGACGCTGTGTTTACTTGATGCCGCCTCTCAAATCCTAGCGAAACAAGCAGAAAAAAAATGTAAAGTCACTGGAACCGGGCAAGGAAAGATGCAGGATTTTGGCCGGTTTAGAGCTTCTTTGGGTTGCACAAACACTACACTGGTTGACAGGACACGGTTGGCACTTTGAGAAACGGTTTTGAGGCATAATTCAGCAGTTTTCTAACGTTTTTTTTTAAATTACTAATTGACGAGCGTGGCGTAGTTGAGATAGTTAGGCAGCCATTGAAGAATTGGCTCGGCCAATGAGACTCATGCTTGTGCGCAGCGCCCTCTACTGGTGACCGGCCGAATAAAGGTGTGAAAGAGGAAATATTGCCAGGAAAGGATGCTTTCCAGGACTGTGACGGCATGTCGTAACAAAGCCTTTATTAGACTATCATAGAAATATGGATGGCCGCTTATATCTACTAAATTTCATACATATATACATGCAGCTCCTGCGGAGTTCTGCAAAAAATAATTGTGACATATAAAGACAGACACAGAGACATAACGATTTTATATGGATTCCCTTCTTGCCAAAATGCCTACGCAACCATAAATAGGAAAGATTCCGTGTCAAACTTCATCCACACCCTCGACATTCCAATAAAATAAACTTCATAAAAACTTTTTTATATTGCATGATTTCAGCAGACAGGCAGACGGCCCTCCTGATGGAAGGCGATCGCCATCGTCTATGGACATTTGTAACACCAAAAGTGCTACCAATGTGCTTCCGCTCACTAAAGGGAGACTGGAACCTGACTTACAAGACTGTGAAGCACAAACAAACAAAACTAATTAAACATAACGTAATAAAGCTAAAAGCATTCGACTCCACTGCCAATCTTTCTATTTTCATTTATATAAACTACACGGAATTTAAAAAAAAAAGTATTGCATTTTCCATTCTGGACTTTCGGAAAATTTAATTCAATTTCGCTCCACTCCATTCAACTTTTAAAATAAACACAGTGAAAAATTCCATTCAGTTCCAAAGTATAGTCTTTATAGTATATTGTATAGACTGCCGCTCGTGTTCAATCAAATTAGTGAACACTCGTAAACAGTTTGAACGCAAATCCGCAGCTTTATTTGTAAACTACGAGTCTCATACAGCCATAATCGTTCAACATCTTTCTTAATCTTGTTAAAAGGCAACTCCTTGCACTATAACAAAAAATAGCAGTGCTACGTTTCTTGCAGGCGTGTTAGATACAAATGAGGAACATCCAGACAGAAAAAACCACTCGTATGTCCTTATAATCATTATATTAAAACGTGAAGCAAAAACTTTGTACCCCTTTTTATGAAAATTGCGCGGACGGAGGAGTGTGAAATTTCGCACACTTATAGTTTATACAGAGAAGGAGTGCAGAATGGTAATATTTTTTTTAAATATGCACAAAAAATACATTATATCAATAAAACAAAACATTACACACACTACTATGTATTTGACACACACACGCATATATACTCTTTTGTTTATTGTTAAAGTCAAATGAACAGTGTAGCCTTGGCGAAATCTGTGATTATAGAAGTATAGTTTTTGACAACAGAACCTTAATAATGTTCAAACTTATAATTTAAATTAATTATGGTCGAATTTCGATCACTGAGCAACCACTAATGTTTAGAATTCCGTAATCCGTCTTAATTAAATTCCTATATATTTTTTTCTTGCTGTTCATTCTTTCTTTTAGTTGGATAAAATAGTGAGACGAGATAGGCCTATCGTTCTTTTGAAATGAAATAATTTATCTAAAATATGAGTGGACCTCTAAGCTATTCGAAATGTCTACGATTTAGGTGTACAGAAATAATATTAAAAATAAAATATCACGGCAGGAATGGAGAAAGAACACTAATTCCTGCGGCCAGGAGGCCTGTCGCAAGAGGCGACAAAACAATCCATGGTCCATCCATACCACGTGGTAGGGCATTTGCCCGTCTGGCCATAACAACCCTGAGTTATGTTCCGGCATTAGTCGCCAGGTAACAGCGCCTCTTTAGAAAGCGGCAGCACATTGGTAGCACCTTTAGTGTTACAAATGTCCATAGACTATGGTAATCGCTTTTTATCAGGTCGGCTAAATATTTTGGAGAAAGGGAAACTGTATACAAAAAAGAATTAAGAAACATTATTACGATTGTTCAAGACCTGTCTATTTTCCAAAATGAAAGCCATTTGTGGACTACATAGTGAACAGATCGCAGTGAAGGTGTGTGGGACACGCCAGACTTTGTCCCATTAAAACATCCATGTATCTCCTGACGCCGATTGTTTAGACTGCGGGTTCGCTCCTCAAAAGTTTCATCCATTTGAGCCCAGGGCTGTAGGGTATTTGCCCAACTGGATGGCTACCACCGCTGGTTTGGAGTATTCCGGCATAACAAGCTTGAGCTTAGTTCCAGCATTAGTGGCCAGGTTTCAGTCACCCTCTAGAGAGCGGTGGCACATTGGTAGCACCTTTGGTGTTACATACGTCCATAGGCGATGGTAACCGTTTTCCATCAGGCGGGCCGTCTGCCTGTCTGCTAATAAAAATTGGGAATAGATAGACTAACAGACGAACAGATGACCATAACGATATCAGAACAGTTCCACATTCTCTAAAGTGGCTACGTAAATTAAAATTGTTTTATCGGTTTTAAGCGCGGCATTTCTTTAACTTTTATATTTGTGTCGACATTAAAGCCACTTTTTAGTAGCCTAGTAGACTAGACACAATAAGGAGACTACCGTCACACATTCATATAAATATACTTATAACTTCTTAACGACTTCTGGCTCTATTATGAAACTTGGCATGGAGTTGCAACAGAAAATAAGGCCTATTATAATTTTTTTTTAAATTAATTTTTCAGAACTTTGTCAAAAACAATAAAATATAATATTTTTCATAATTTTCAGTGGTTTTTTTACTAATTTTGAAATCTAATAATGATATTTAAAAGGCCACTAAACGAAGTGAGAATGAAGTGGTTTATTTATTTTCATACACCCGTTTAAATCTGAATAATCACGATTTCTCAAATCTTCAAAGACCCATATCTTATGAACCAGGCTTTCCACTGTAAAAATCTTTTGAATCTGTATTGAGGGTGTGTATAGATATAACATACTCCAATATAACTGAAATCGGAAACTTGAACCTGATTTACCCGGATGCTTTCACGTGAAATACCCTACATGTTATAGAACCAACCAATAATATATAATAAACATAAGTTTATATACGGTTCAAGAGGTGGTTAGTCGAGCACACTTTCTGATGAGTGCACGACGAATGAACACACATGATGAGTTTATGACATACATTTAAATTATACAAGAAATATATAATAAACTACCGATAAACATAAGTTTAAATACGGTTCAAGAGGCGGTTAGTCGAGCGCACTTTTTGATGAGTGCACGACGAATGAACACACATGATGAATTTATGACATACATTTAAAATATACAAGAAATTGACGTGTAACAATGTTACCAAAAAATTATTTATAATTTATTCTTTATGTTCATGGTGAGGGGGGCAGAAAAATTTAAAAAGAGATACAACCGGGTACATGGAACCCTAATAAAATACATGTATTCTTGTGTGCACAAAATCTGCTGCTTTAGAAAGTAAAAAAGAAGAAAGTATTTTTTATTGCAGAGTTCATCAGACAGGTAAAGGCTACTTTTGAATTAATGAAATTCTATCTAGTCTATTGTTTTTCATCTATCTACAGAAGAAAAACAATAGACATAACATTAATTTCATTATAACGTCAAAACAGTGAAAACCACCCAAAACTTCCCCTATTAGAACTAATAGTAAATACAATAGGGGTGGGAGCAAAATTAATCGAAGTCCAAAACTCCATTTATACTTGAAAAGAATTAATGACCCCTGAAACAATGGCGCCAACTAAAAACTTCTGATCTCATTTAACTTCAGACCCTCCACTCTTGTCATGGAAACTTGTTCAAAAATTATTATGGCTCGACTGCTTTTGCTGGTAATCGAAGTTCAGATTATTGGAGACTTGCAAAATCGATTTATTCAAAGTATGTTCCGGTGGAAAACATTTTTGAAGGAATAAAGAAAATCTGTCTCTTTCTTTCACCTTCTTCCTGTTATTTGGGGTCAGCACAATATGTATTTTCCTTACATACTTCTCTATTCTGACATAATGTTACATTTAGTTAGTTGTTCTTGTCATGTTTCTTTTTAAAGTTAATCATTAAATTTGTTATGTACCCTCTTTACATTCGGCCATTTCCTAAATTGAATAATAATTATATACTTTTACTAGCTGTGCCCACGATGATATTTTCATAACCTATTGAGACCTTCATTGGTGCTCGCTAAATTGGTCTTAGCTGATCTAACACTGAAATAATTTTTCAAACTAGACCAGTAGTTCCTGGGATTAGCGCTTTCAATCAAACAAACAAACAAACTCTTCAGCTATTATATTAGAATAAGATTTATTCTGTGATTAGCGCCTGTTTTGCATAGAGTAGTTCTCTATAATTTAACATAATTTTATGTAACAATATTTCTCTAACATGTGGTAATTGTGTAGATTATAATTCAAAATTTCTTAATTGTATATAGACGGTATTCACTACATTGTTTTCGTGTTGGCAGACGCGATAGGTTTTTACTGTGTTCGATTTATTTTATTACATATAAAACTTTAAATATAATATTTTATAATATATTAAATAAAATATTATCTAAAATTTCCACACAATAATGTATTAAATTCATGTCATTCATAACCACTTTAATTAAAATAGTTTATCAATGACTTCAATCCGCTATCGATTGTGCAAATTTGGTAAGTTTCTTATACTGTAAAATTGTTAACGGGATGGCGGTGTGTTCTAAAAATGTTTGTGTAGAGATAGTGGATGAAATGTTCTTAAACCGTAAGGTTGTGTGATTATAAGTATTGTGACCAGTTGCTGTACTTTTATTACCATATACCCTTCTGAGTTGTTGCAAGTATTACAATAACATCCTCTGTCACGCCACAAATCATCATGTCATCCTTCACGCAATACATCCGTCTCTTTTTTGGTCTACCTTTACATTTGTACCCGTCTAAATTCCACTTTAATATTATATTTGTGACGTGACTTTCATCCCCCCTCATTACATGTGTACGGGCTATGACGCAACACTCGCAAAAATGGTGACGATTATAATGAGAGAATGATGATGATGGAATGTGGTGATAAATAATAGTAACTCGGATGGCTATAATGATGTGTATTAAGTAAATTTTAAATGATAAACTTATGAAACACATGATAATGGATAATGAATGACAATGACAATTGATAAATGCTATAAAATTATATTATTTGCTAAAATGATAGTGTGCTGTAACACATGAGAGTGGTGTATGTGCCCCATAGAACACGCGTATAACACTTAAGTTCTCATATAACTTTAAAATGAAGTCTACTTCCTATTATATATACACCGCTTCGCAACGTGTTAAGCCGCGTACTCATCTGAGAGCAGTGACTAACTAGTGTTGGGCAGACGCTCACCGCCTTACCAGCCTCATCACTACAAATGTACTGCCGCGGTAGAAACCGTACAAATCTCCTCGCCTCATTTGAAGTGGCATACTGTACAGGTTCAGTACAAAATGTCAAGTTACTCTTACAAACTCATTTTATAATCATGTCCCTCCCAATATTACCCTAAGTGCCGCTCGCCTCGAGCTTGCGAGCCACGTATAATACTCTGTGACTTTTGGCTACAGTAACAGCACTGGTTACGGTTACTGCTCTCAAGTGAGTACGTGGCTTTATAAATGTCTTTTATATTGAGAGGAAGAAGATTAAAGTGTTATAGACATGTAATGAGGGATAAAAGATGTGACAAAAATAATGTTAAAATAGAAGATGATTGGACAGAGAAGCAAATATAGGCCAAGAAGAGAAGGATGGATTGTGTGAATATGTGGTGTTGCAGCGGACGTATTCCAGAATAGAAGTCTGAATAACAGTTGATAAAATTGCTTTAAAAGCGGTAAACCACCGCTTCATGACTTTCAATAAGTAATCTGTAAGGTTCCATTTTGATTGAAATAAATATATCCATTAAAATTTTGAGAGGAGTATGGAGTGAAAAGACATACTATGTCGACCTCAAATGGATTGGGGAAATGTGAAAGTAAAGAGAGACGATAAAGGAAAATATCACGAGGAGACCTACACATCTAGGTTAGCGGTATGTAAAACCCACAAAACACCTTATCAAGCGTGGCAGGTAGGCTAATGTTTTTCGTCATTTAGATACAACCATACATACATTATAAGAAAGTAATGCACATTTCCAGCATCTAGGTTAAACTTTAAATTGATTAACACCTCATCTGCGTTAAATTTTATCTTTATAAATCTGTAGAAAATAAAATGTCTAGCAATATTTCTACGCCGGAAGTTGCGACACCACACTCGCTTCTTTCGCTCGGCTCGTGCGCTGTTGTTCAAAGATTAATGCTTAGGGTTACTGTTCATTTCGAGATAGCTATTTATTATAACATCCATCTCGGTCCCATTGCAAATTGAAAACAAAAGCTCAATTAACAATAGGATTCAAACAATAGCATTCAAAATTCAATCGTTATCCATTTCCTCTGACTGTTATGAATTAATTTACGTTGAAACTGAATTTGCTGTTGTGTAAAATGTTTGTTATTTCTGAAAAAGATAACAGACCATTCATATTTTCTTAATAATAGAATTGATTTTCACAGTTAAATCAGAAAACGAATGTACAGAAGGGTCGTGTTTTTACATTAAAAATCTAATGAAGAATATTTTGATGTCTATTTGGAATTTATAGATAGATATTTGTAGTTTGAAATTTGTGGAAAGTAGATGAAAAAGTCGTGGTCGCGTAATGGCCAGCGCACGCATCCCAAACTCAAAGAGCGCTGTGGTTCGAATCCTGATCGGAACGCATGCACCACTTAGGCAGTTTCCGGACCTAATGTGCATTGCTACAATTACCACGAGCTAACATCTGTGACGGAAAACATCGTGATGAAACCCTGCACAACGAGATAAACGATGTGTCAAACCTGATAAGCCGCCTTGGACAGTGTGCAGCACTGGAACGTTTATGGGCTGTTATTATTATTATAGATAAAAATAGGCTAAGTTACTCCTTATAACATCAGCTATCTGGCAGTGAAAGACCCGTCAAAATCGCTCCCGCCGTTTCAGAGATTAGCCGGAACATCCAGACTGACAGACAAAAATTCTAAAAATTGCATTTTTGCTATCTCCTCCTGGTCCGAATTGTCCCCCCCTGATTTTTTTCACATTTTTATTTTGACATTACAAACAGACTATAATAATCCTCCTTGTCTGATTCCACATGGTAGAGGCGCTCGTTTAGAATAAGCATCATTCCACTTCACTAGATTTTGTTGCTTCTCATGGCATTTTTTTAAGAGATTTATGATTTCAAAAGGATATAGTAGTTACTGCAGTTTCTGCCATAGTCGATTGTGTATGACTCTATCGAACACTTTCGGGAAAGCACACATAAACATTTGTATCGCGACTTAAATGAAGACTAACTGTATGTTTAAGAGCAAATGTACCTTACAAATCGGACACGGCCATTTTATGATTGTATTTTTCTAATATAACTTTTTCAAGGACTCTGGCGCACACTGTTGATAGTGACATAGGTCGTCAAGGACAAAGGCGTCACGGCACCCTGACGTTCCGCCTGACGCAGGTCCTCTCGAGGCACGGATGCTTCGGGAGGTACCTGTGTCAAATGAGGCGTGAACAGACCTCAGGGTGCCACCACTGCGTCGGCGGCGACGAAGACACGGCGCTGCACACCCTCCAAGTGTGTCCAGCCTGGGACAAGCAGCGCCGCGATCTCGTCGCGGCCATCGGGGCGGAAGGTGAAGGCCATGGTCGAGAGCGTCGATGCGTGGGACGCATCCGCCTCCTTCTGCGAGATCGTCATGTCCGCGAAGGAGGCGGCGAAGCGGGAGAGGGAGCAGTCCACCACGCTCCCCTCCCGCCAGAGTCAGCGGCAGCGTCGGAGGGTCGTCCACGACGACCTCCAACCAGACCCCCGCCCGCACACAAAGGACAGAGAGGAGGGACGCGCCCCGATCCGCGCGCCCCTCTCACCTCGTGGTGAGGCCGAGGAGCCGGAGAGACCCAGATCTTCGGCTAAAAATGGTGAGGCCAGCCCGCAAAGGGGCCGGCAGTAGTCCGTCCGGGCTGGTGGTGAATGCGCAAGCGAGCCCACAGCCTGGACAAAGGACGCTCGGGATCGGACAGGGGTGGCAATAGAATCTCACACTAAAAGTGGGGTGCTAGTGCCACCCCGACCTGGCGAATCCCACACACGGGCCGCGACCTTTCCCCTCGCGCGGCCCACGGTCCTCAAACGGATTTCCCCTGTAAAAAAAAAAAGGCAAAACCAGCGTTTTAGTAGTTAGGAGGGAGGGAGGGAGGGAGGTAGGAGGTAACTACAGTTAATCAGGCTGTAAATAGATTGTCCAAAAGCATTGGTATTTTTGGTCCAGCGTAATTTAAATGTTCAAAACTGAGAGCATCATGCCCAGGGGATTTGTTTAAATAAAATAAAAATATTGTATTTATATGTGTGCAGTTCAGACGGAGTAGAAGTGAAACAAAGCGTAACAAGGAGTGGGAGAGATTCTAAATTTCGTGACGTCACATTTCATGTATTATATCGTTATAATATATTTACTTAAGCTTTAAAACACGAAATTTGAAGTATTAACGAAAAACTTCACAACATTTCCAACTCTATCTATATGAGCATAGTGTTTAAATTATTAAGTATAATGTGTTTATCTCATTTTAGTGTCGCTTTTTCGTTTCATCGAGTTTTAAGTCACAACGATTCTTAAGAAGTTTCACTTCAATAAAAATAATAATATAATAACGTTACATAACACCTTCATCCACCCACATCTTCAATTATATTCCTCACACTAAGTTTATGATTACCAACCACCTAAATTTAGCAGCCGTGAATGTGCGATATAACTAATTCAATCATCCAAGTTGAAAACTTGTAACTATTGAAACCACTTTGTTAGTACTCGATCTTAAATTCATACTAATAGACATTAGAACCGTTACGTTAATGTGTTAATTAATGTCTGGAGGAAGAGATTATATTGCATCGCCAAGAAGATAGGAGAATTTGAGGAGGTTCAATGATTTACAAGTCACTAGATTATACTTCAGACCCACAGTGGTCCGTTGTATATTACCCATAACACTAGCGTTACTTGCTTAATTTGGGGATATGCAGTGTGTGTTTGTCTGCCGATTTATTTATTATTATAATTCGGTTAAATTTCAACGACAATGGGTTAACTCACAAGATTGTGAAAACACAAATATTAGAAACATCCATACAAGTCGCATTTATATATAAGTAAATATAAATAATTAAATATAGAAATAAGCTATGTCATAAATACAAAATCCACAGGGAACTATAAAAACTGAGCAATATCGTAAAAAGCCCAAAACATCACGTATATTCGTATTATTAACGTTAGTGGATATAACTTATTGTTTCACTGGCAATATTGTTTATGTCCAGAAATAAATATTATAGAAAATAACGCAGATAATAAAGTCTTCATATAAAAGAAGACATATTTTATAAACAAAAGACAACGGCATATGTAAACGCAAATGACATAAAGCTGCTGCCATACAACAAGCGAGCATATAATTTAAACAAAAATTATTACAAAGGAAATTGTAATAAAATCTTGATGAATTATAATAAACACCTATTGTATAAAAACTGATATTTAGATTGTATAAAATTAAAGCAAAAGTAAAATGTTTCGTGTAATGCGTGTTATTATTAAGATTCCACATTGACAAAAGTATAAACAAAAGAAAAAGAACAATTTAAATTAAAGAATCACTTTAAAAAAGTATGTCCAATGACGTTTGGACACATATATAATATGCGCTTGAATTTATAGTTTCTCCAAATCAAATCAAGAATTACTACTACTATTTAATTATCACATAACTGATTTCTTTTGGAAAAACTTCTATGGAGTAGCCATTTTGCTTTTAGAAGCATACTATTTCAGATTTTAGCTATTTGGCGCTTTTTCTATGTCAAAATAGAGCCATTAATTTTCTTTAAAATGGATAAATTTACAACACTAATAATACATATGGTCGTACAATATATTTTCTTTTTACAATATTAAGAAAAATTTATGCCAATATTAATGTTAAGACAAATGTCTTAAGTTCTATTTTACGTGTAGGTTTAAAATAAATTTCATTTTTATTAATTACTAACAGTCCCGGCAAACGCTGTCCTGCTCTGAAAAAGTAAAAATCTAGAACCCGATTCCAGCGCCACCTACCGGATCTAATTGTGAATCTAAACCATCCCAGGACCCAATCAAACACCATTTAAAATACACTTTGGATTGAAATTTTAGTAGGGATCCCTAATTTTTTTCTAGTAATAAATATAGCCTATTTTAATCTGGGATAATATAACATTCTAATGGTGAAAGAATTTTTGAAATCGGTCCAGTAGTTTTTAAGTTTATTCGTTACAAACATACAAAAATACAAATCTTTCCTCTTTATAATATTAGTATAGATATAATACACTAAAACAGTTTATGTAAGAATAGTTGAGTAACTAAGTAAAAATACTTAAGAGATGAACATTCGTTTAAAACTGTCTTTTAAGCTTGACTCAAACAGACTAGATTAATGGCCAGCAAACTGAATTTAATATTAAAGAATTCATTAAGCACCACCAAACTACGCGCAGTAAATACAAACTGAAAAGTACAGAATATCAAATTTTTGACCGGTATTTTTCTATCCTTCTAACCATTCATTCATTTACCTTATTACTGGTTAAAATTTGACATCAACTCCATACAAGTGATGTCAATAGTAACTTATAGAAAACTTGAACGCCACTTTAGTCTCTAATCGCCTTCAAACGACCGCAGCTCAAACCAAGATCAGGCCACGTGTAGACGCGCATAAAATTCGATTGTGTACCCCGCCGTAAACTGTTAGCGGCGACTAATAAAGTCGCCGTGTACAGTCGGTGACGTAACTGTTATTCAATATATCTGTTTTGATTACGCCTATCCGTTTGTTTACCATTACACATATGTGGCTACATCACGTGTTATAGTGATGCGTGGATGCTAATGTGAATTAACTTATGAAATATCATGCATTTCATTAATGAGTTCGAACGATGAGTTCATTCATTAAGAATGTTGAATAGAATGATTCTCTGGCTATATGTTGGCACAATAACAATGCATTTAGTTTTAGAGATATAGACTATAAATAATTCTTTATTGTACACCAAAGCATAGACGAACAGAAGTAGACAAATACAAAAGATAGTACATCGGGCGGCCTTATCGTATTGTATCGCTACAAACGATCTCTTCCAGGCAAGCCTTGGCCTTTGATAGATTTTTAATACTGACGGTGGTGAAGTCTACAAATAACTATGTGAAGTGAAGGTGAAGTCGATAAATGATAAGTACCAACTTGATGATATTTTTAGGAGTTGAAAATGCCGTTGGAATTATTATAGAGTTTATTAGAACCTTACAAACACGTATAACACAGATACAAATATAACCGAACGCTATAAGTCCAAACGTAATGCAGGAGATCGTAATTCAAATACACGCGCAAAGTCCGTCATTAAATAGATTACTGAATGTACACTAGTCTTGCTTCGCTTGTGGTTATCGCTCGACTAGTCTTCCTCAATCAGGCCATTGCTTTATATCGCACAAATACAACATGTCCGCCCGGCAGCGTGGCCTGAATTTCCTAGAATCGTAATCCGCACATCTGGGAAATTATGCCTGCAAACAGCCATTAACGAGTACAATAGGCTGTTCTCCACAATAACCAGTAAATAATTAAACAAAAGAAGACAATCATAAAAGAATTACAATTAGTTCAAATGCCGACAGGTAATAATGTTTTTTTATGAATATATAGGTGGGTTTTGTTTTTGTTGGAACTTAAGTTGTGACAATATTATATAAATTATTTTTCCTTAGAAGATCATTTTAGTACAATAAACAAGATTTTTGCAATCATTAATTACACTATTTAAAGATGTTTAAATGTCTAGTCAACTTAAGGAACATCTAAATTTAGATACTTATTAAAGTAGAAAATGTAATAAATTAACCATCTAAGCACCCAATTTAACTAATATATTAATCAAAAATGTATCTTTATAAAAAAGATATATTCAGCGTTACATTTATTAAGAAATTATTTATGAAATAACGAAATCTTTTCTTTATTCGGTTATGAAAAAACAAATGACGACATTTTATTTTCAAAATAAACTTTTTAAACAATTCATTCGAGTTGGGTACAGAACAAAGTAACTTTTTATAATACGTTAACATTTTGATTGCTTCTGAAAGTGCTCTACTATGGAAGATTTTCAGATAGCAAGAATAGCTACTGCAGACTGCAGTACAGTCGAACTCTCATATTGTACTTAAAAACAAATTTTATTAACCGTTCATTTACCTCACTATCGGATAAAATTTGACATAAGCTCCATATAAATAATGTCAAAATTCAACCTATGGTAGGGCATATGAATGGATAGTAAGATATAGGAACTGGCCAACGGATTTGTTTCAAAGAATTATATTTGCTAGAGATTCGTAGTTTGTATTTATATATTTATTCACTGTACTGTCTGTTCACTATGATTTTACAGCATTGTTACACTTATTAAATTATACATTTTAAGAATAAAAAACTAAAGTGCGTAGACTTGTTCGGTTGAGGTTGGAAGAAGAAAAAATGTTGCCAGTCACGCAAATACTGGAAATTATTATATATTCAGTATGGCAATACTGAACAATATTGATAAGAAAGTTTTTAGTATATATAATAAATATAATTTTGTTTCAATTTATACGAATAATGACAGAGATAAGCTCAACAGTTAATAGTGAGGGTAGTTGCCAGTACATTTGCAAGGCGGCCTATCCGACTGAAATCTCATTTCCCGTTGCAAACCCGAGCCCAACAACTTTTGTTTGCGAGTGTACCACTCCCGGGAGTCTAAGTGAGGGCTGACAATTTGTGGTAACTAGATTTGTCGTCAAGTTCTCTATTCAATTCTGTGCGCGATTGTACGCGATTTAATTCGAAATTAGTGACACTACACTATGTAGTATTGATTACGCTTATTCTCTCGGTTAATTACTAACTTTGTTAACTACTGCAACTGGGATCTAGATTCGATTATTATTAAATAGATGTTGATAGGACTACATCTTGACTGCATATCACGCTCTCATAGAATATCGGAGTGAAACGGTACGCCTTGTTCTTATCGTGTTTGGTGCGATGTTTACAGTTCCGATGTATTACTTCCACATTACTTTATTCCATTTTTGCTGTTCTAATTTCATCCGCTCTACCCCATTCCTCTTATCTGATCTCTCTATTTCATCGCCCTTTTTTTTGATAATGCAGAGTGTGCGGGACTCTCAGCGACCGGTTCTCCACGCTAGCTTCAAATAGAAGCAGTCTCGAGAAACCAATCACCGAACTACCCACTAAACCTGCGCCCCCGTATCAGCGCTTTTACGAGGCGTCACGGGATTTGGAACAGAATTACTGCACAGTGACGCTCGGCAATACTGGGCCACCCCGGTGGCAGAGTGACCCTGAGAACGAACTCCCCACGCTGCCTACTGACCTCCGTGACCTCATCCGCCGGGAGTAGGGCGATGTTTGAGAGGTCGTGAACATCTTCTCTATGCCGCAGAAAGGCCACCAGATGCCACAGGTGGCCACATAAAGCCCGAGATGGCCATCGGACGCGGCAGACTGGCAAACCATGCCGCAGACGGAGCCAACGCGAAACCGGCGATGGCCACCGAACGCCGCAGATTGGCCGACGCGAGCCGCCGACATTGACATCATTGTCAGGCGGCTCCTGTACTCCGTCACTGAGGGTAGTTGCCTCCGCGAACTCAGTGCGGCGTAAAGAGTCTAAGCTCGAAACAGAGAAGATGACCCTCATCAACTTGTTTATCTCGTTCTAACGACTGACAACGCGTTAGCTTCATCGTTGGTGCTGCAAACATCTACAGGCGACGGTAACCACTTTCCATCTGGTGGGCCTTCTGCCTATTTGCCAGGTTTACAATGAAAAAAAGTATTTTTTTATAATACCGAGATTACGTCAGTGCAGGATTTCAGCAGATACAGCAGCTGTATTATAATACTAGGATATGCTCACGACTTCGTCCATGCTTGACTTGAAATTCCCGCGGGATTCCCGGGACAAAAGACACAAATTTTATTATACAAAATTTGCTATCGATCAGTGAAAAAATCGCATTAGAATTCGATTTTCTTTAATCTGGCATTTTAAATAATTCCCAGACATTTCCCGAAGAATTCCCAGAATAAAAAGTAGATTTTAAGTCTACAAATTTTAAAAAACGCATCGTGTTCTCCATCGTTTATATAGTCTCTTCCAGTTTTTTTTAATAGCTTCAATGTACAGAAACGGCGTGTTTATAATTTTATAGATATTATATCTATTATTTAATTACATTATAATAACAGTCATGGTAGCGTAATGGCTAGCTCACGAGTCCTAAACTCAAAGGGCGCGGGTTCGAATCCTGGCCAGAACGCATGGACCACTTAGGCAGTTTTTTCATCTGTGTGCATATTGTTACAGTTACCACATGCTAACAAAGGTGAAAGAAAACATCGTGATGAAACCTGCTGATAGAGATAACCGTATACTGTACGTTCTATCTATAAAGGGGGGTCAGAGCCCAGCAGTAGTGGGGCGTGTATGGGCTGTTATTGACTTCAATAAGGGTCGACCACGACTTTGTCGATATGAGCGGACAGCTAACGTCCTGGCCACGGACTCGGGCTTAGCGACGAACTTTGCGACCAATCCAAGAGAAACTAACTTTCCTCCAATTTCACGTTTGATATTCCTTTATGGAAATTGATCCTAAAACAACACTTTGATAAAAATCAAGCTTTTCCCTTAGTTTAATGTTTAACCTTCCTTCAGAGAAACTGATGCTTACAAGCTACACTATGATTTTGTGTAATAATAGTGTGTTTCTTTTTTCAAAATCACTCGATTCGATTCCTGGTCAGAGTGCTTAGTGCGGGTTTTTTTTTACGTTCAAGTTAACGCAATTTTGTATGACACGATTTATGTTTCCCTTCACGCTCACGACATGTTGCTAAGTGATTCTCATACAAACTCGGGTTAATTTGAACGTGATCGAGTAAAAAAAATTCGCAACAAGCACACGGGGTCATTGATTTTTCAAATATGTAATTGTACCGTTTTAGTTTTCATTGGAAGCGACCACGAGATTCCATTGTGAATTTTTCGCTCTATCCTGTAGCTTTGGATTTTGCCATAGAGGCCCACTTGATAAGTTGACCCTGTATAGAAAAGTAGAAAATAATCAAATGTCAGTGAAACATGCGGAACTTTTTTTTAAGACCATAGGCCATAAAAATGGACCCAGGCTTTTGCAGGGCTTGCGTGGGGCCATGAAAACACGTAGAGGCCCCTTGACAAATTTAATCTAATTGTGGCGTGACACTGACCGGCGATTATGCCTGTCTACAACATATAAAAATGCAAGGACAAGTCTCGTAATGCATGCAAACATGCGTAATTTTATTGTCAAGATTTGTGGAATATTGATTTATCTTATAAAATAAAAAATACTAAAATAAATAATTACACCATCCCTCACCAATCCTAAATCCTCTCAAGTACCAAGCCTACTATTAAATAACCAGAACCAAATTATATGTGTATATATATTTATAATATGTAAAATAAAATATATAAGCGTACCAAATATTATAAGCAATAGCAAACAGATAGAAAAATATATGTATGTGTCTGATCATCTCACCCGGGCCAAAACAACCAGCATAAACACAAATCGTGCTGGCGGTTTTGTCCCGGGAAGGCAACGCGGGCGCGTATGTATATATAAGTATAAAACACATATTAGTATATAACATTTGTATGTAGTTTATGTAAGTATATAATAATTCACCCATCACACCATTTACCCAAAACCTTCCCTTTCCTTACCAATACAATCCACACAAAATAGGTAGAATACAACACAGTAGTAAATAAATAAATAAAGAAAATATAATCTCTGTCTTGAACGATACGGAGAAACCCATTTAAAAAAAAAATATTGATTTGTCATAAATAAATTCTCAATTTACTTGTCTTACAAAATTGTCGTATGTCTTTTAAAACTTGGTAATGAACGGGCAAATAGCCCTTTAAAAATATGATCTTGTTAGAGCTATTACCAAAATGGAAAACATAAATCTAAAAAACAGATTTGCATAACGTCACACATATATTATATATGTATGTGTGACACATGATATATACATAATCGTCAAAATCAAATTTTGATTTCAACCCCAAATTTATAAAAGCACTCCCTTATTTTAAAATGAAATTTACTTACGTGTACTCAAGGCTGTGTATAAAATCGGCACTCACCTGCAAAAACAGAGAATTTAATTATTAAAATTAAATTTCCATACGAGGTACGTAACATAGGTAACATTATACATAATTAAATTCACCACACACGGACGGGTGCTTTGCTTTTATCGTATTATGGAGAGATGGTTACATCATATCATTAGTGTAGGTGTCTCATTCCAATATTGTGTGGATTTTATTTAGGCAGTAAAGGCTCCACAGTTATTACAAGTCCCCGGCCGAATATCACGTAATTTTTTCTCGCAAGAATGAGAGTATGAGATTTGACAGGAATATATCTACATATATATAAAACCATTTATAACTCAAGAACGCCATTTATCACTTAAACAGTTACACCGTTTATAACTCAAGAACGACTAGACGAATCTTTATGATTTTTGTGTTTTTGGAATTGTCTTCGTCCAGAATAAGATAATAAGTATTAAAATATGATATTGTTACGAGTTGCAGGACTCGAATTAAAATGCCGTTGGAATTATTATAGAGTTTATTAGAACCATAAAAACACGTATAACACAGGTACAAATATAACCGAACGCAATAAATCCAAACCTAATGCAGGAGATCGTAATTCAAATACACACGCTAAGTCCGTCACTAAATAGATTACCGAATGTACACAAGTCTTTCATCGCTTGTGGTTATCGCTCGACTGCCGATCTCTCCATTGGGGCATTGCTTTTTACTGCACAGATGCAATATGTCTGCCTGACCGCGTGGAGCGAATTTCTTAGAATCAGTTTGTACTTTTAAGTCTGAGACATCTGTCAGTAATCACAATACAACAATAGGCCGTAAAAGATTACAATATATAATGGGCGGTTTTTTTTAATCACAAAGTAAACAAAAGAAGTCCAAATGCCGAAAAGGTAATAAAATGTGTTTCTACAGGGCTGCCGGTGTGAATTTGTCTTTGTCGGCACCTAGGTCGGAACAATATTCATCAATAAAAAAAATTATCATTAAAAAAACACCAGTCTAGCCATTCATTTGTTATCTGCTTTATCTGTTATATATTAATTTGTCATCTTTCCCGGCCGATTTTGGTAATCGTGACTGCATTTAAAGTCATTTTCATTTGTCTGATTTGGGTGAATTATTTTTGTGTGTGTTCAAGTGGGTCTTGGGGTGGTTTAAATTCAAATTTGAACCAGGTAGATGGCGCTGCAATCGGGTTCCAGGATTTAGGTGAAATTATTTTTGTGTGTATTCAAGTGGATCCCGGGATGGTTTAGATTCATAATTGGACCCGGTAGGTGGCGCCACTGAACACCACTTAACGATGGGATCGATTTTGATAACATTTTTTGTGTTTTTTTTCAAGTAGATTCGAGAATGGTTTAGGTTGATGGCGCTGCTATCGGTTTTTAGATTTTTGTTTTTTAAGGACAAGACGTCGGCCTGTTACAGTTAGTGGTCTATCTAAGACACTACAAAATTATGTAAAACCGTGAACTCACTAAAAAATTTTCCCCGCCTATGTGGTACAAAATTCCAAAGAAATCGTAGTATAATAGTTTAAACTATGCTTGCAGCAGGTCGCAGTTCCCCTTTTCTATGTTCCTTGAGACAAAAGATAGCCCACAACCATATTCCACGATATATGCATGTAATTAATGTATCTCCTTGCTAATTTTATACATATAAAACAAAGTCGAGCTAGTTACACCGTTTATAAGTCAAAAACGACTGAAGCGATATTATAATCTTTAATTTGTTGGATTTTTTAACATCCCAAATAATAGAATAACTATGAATATATCGAAAAAATTTGCAGAAAAACAATATACAAAAAATAAATTACGTATGGAACTCCGCCTTCTTTCGCAATTGACAGCTCACGTCACGCACGCTTAGGGACCATACATTAATTACGTCACACGTTAAGAGGGGAGGAGGGGGTCGACGAAGTGTGACTAAAGGTGGGAGGGGTCCTAAATTTCGTAACGTCACATTTCAAAATCTCTAAAATTTGAACTATTAACGGAAAACTTCATAATATTACCAACTCTATCTGTATGATAACAGTGTTTAAATTATTAAAAAAATATTTAAATGGAAATAAAAGTAAATTACGTAACTGCAGTTTTAATTTAATAATTTCTTTATGTAAAATTGCAAAACAGTATGTGACGTCACACTAGGGAGGGAGGAGTCCCGCGAATGTTACCAGCGTGTGACAAGGACGGGGGAGGGGTCAAAAATCATAAAATTCGTGTAACATAATTTGAGGATCGCTCCTTATAAATTATTTGTAATAATTGATATACACTGTAAATCGGTGACATATTGTAATGGTTTAGTTTCACAATCAGACTTCCAGGATTTTTAAAATTTTTGTGTTTGAGTGGATCTTGGGATTATTTAGATTCGCAATTAGACCCGATAGGTGGCGCTCGAATCGCGGTCTAGATTTTTATTTTTTCAGGGCAAGACTACGTCTGCCGAGACTACTAGTTTAAATCAATCAATCTTTATTTGCAAAAACAGGTACATGAATAGGTATTATTACATAATATAAAGTTTTCAGTATGTTTGGTCACTTACATGACGTGCAAATACTTACACTCATTAAATGTCTCGAAACTAATGTTTCCAAATTAATTTCATTAAATATACATGTCAAAAAAAAAAAAGAATTGTTAAAATAAAAACCATTCAGTCCTTCAGTTGTGTAAAAGTAAAACAAACATGATTACTTTTACACATATTTTAGCACCAGCGTCGTCCCTTCAGCGTCGCCGCGCGTCAAATCCTACTGAATTAAATAACCCTTTTTTTATGACGCAGGGGAATGTCTTTTCTTGTGACACCGTCCACGGGCCTGGGGGAAGGCTTTATAGCGAGGGATGTGTGAGACTCTTGAACGGCCGTATGCCCCACGTGATCTCCGAGCGGAGACCAACTAGTCACTAAACCTGAACCTGCGCCCCAATCTCACACGCTTTTATGGGACGCCACAGGAACTAAACCAATAAGTACTGTATCTGCGATGTCCCAACGCTTGTCTGACGAGCCCAGGTTGTCCTGCAGGGAAGGACCCCTCTTCAACAACAGGGGAGGAAGTCCACGGGATCCCCCGGTTCCACGCGGCCTCCTGTGCTGGAATCATGTTGTGCATCGCGACGCCTACGACCCCGGAGCCGCTTCATGTGAATGGGGTCCGCATACGCACTCTCCTCCCTTTGCCTCTCCGACACCTCCTTCTGGGTCATCACGGACTCACAGAAGAAGGCAGCCGCGGATCAACACTTTTTGCTGGCGAGCATAGCTTTCATCATTCCCTCCAGAGACCTCACCGGACCGACAACATTTTCCATTTGGGACCTCTGCGGTCCCGGAATTATATAACCCTAGAGTAAGCGTTCAAACAGGTTATATTGCATTAAATTTTCTAGGCGCTAGTCGGCGCAAGAAAATTTGTTTAATTTTATTCCAGATCTATACCCTTTTTCGGGACGAAAAGCATCGTTTGTCCAATCTCGGTATTTTAAGACGAGAGTTATTTTCACATTTATAATAGGTATTTTTTTATTGCGTGAGTTCAGCAGACAGGCAGACGGCCCACTTTATGGAATGCGGTTACCATCGCCTATGAACGTTTGCAACACAATTGGCTACAAATGCGCTGCTGCTCTCTTAAGGGGGACTGGAACCTGGTCACTAATGCCGGTAACACAACTCAAGGTTGTTATGGTGGCATACTCTAGGCCAGGGGTGGTAGCCATCCAGTCGGGCAAAAACCGTACCAACTGGCTGTGGGTTGTTATGTCGCCTCTTACGACAGGCCGCCCGGCCGCAGGAAATTGTATTCTTTCTCCGTTCCTGCACGGATAGAAATTAGGTATAGGTATTAATAAATATGATAAATATTGATTGCACGTGTCACGAAATTTGATATCTACCTATATATTTAATAGAACCAATTCATCAAGTTTCAGAATAACCACATCATATCCGAAGCCGTAGAGGGAATAAACGGCTTCTGTGGTTAAGCGGGCTAAGCTTTAGCAGACCTACCTGACTGCAACGCAAATGCTTCGGGTTCGATTCCTGGCATGGTAAATTTTGGAAAGTAATTTTCTCTGTTATTTACTATGGTCTGCGTGTCTGGGATCGGCCCGAGAGTAGTCCGTTGTGTGTTATTACCCACAACACAACCGTAACTTACTAATTTGGGAATATACAATGTGTGTGTTTGTCTGCCGATAATTTTTTTTTTTAAACATGAAAATATACCAACAGACATATAAACTCACGTTAATATTTAAGTGTATATTTGTATGTACAACTTAAACACAACTAGTGACCCAAAATTCCACCCCAATACCCGCCTAAGCTAACAAGCATAACCTATAACTAAACCAACTCGAACTTAAGGCAAACTAACTTGCGATAGTTTTGCCCATTACTTCCAAAGAGAAATAGATGGTTAAATACTTTGAAGTAACCAACTTATTTACTTAACGAAGTAAATTAAGAAAATGAGACATTAGAAGTTAGCAACACAATTTTCTAGCTTGTCCTAGTTTAACAGAATGTTTACAAGCCATTTATTTTGATTACCTCCTATCATCCGAGAACTTAAAATAGTTTTGTTCTTGTTAAGATACCTACGTTCTTATTGTGAGATGGGACCTTTGTCACTTCATAATTACGACATGGAAGAAGAATACTCTTAAATTATTATTCTATTGTTTATGAGTTGGATTACTGACTAGATAATATTTGCGAGTAATTGTGACTGTTCGGCTGGTTTTGTAATCGCTCAGATTTATCTGCGAGCGGAAGTGGCGAGGAACAGTCATCGCGTCCGATTATAAGCATTGGCGAAAGGCTTTCGTGCGACGACCTCGCATGTTCTCACGGATATGGTCGCCGTTATTACGAAAGAGCTGGCCCGGATCAGCCCGTCCGCGGCTAGGATGGCAGGCTGGTACGCACCGACGGCGGCGTCTCAGACGCCGTCAATTACGATCTTTCCACGTCCTTGCGAGGGACGCCAGGAAACATAGAGCCTCAGGATAGATTAGGCGTGTTGCAAGGGGAGTTTCTTTCGCCGTTTCGTCTTCAACAGCCGTAATACGTATCGAAACGGCAGTAAAGTAGTGTAAGTCGCCTCAGATCTCCGATCCCGATCCGCTAGGAATCCTCCTCGGGCTTTATATCATCTGTCGCCCGTCGTCAATAGGTCCATTATTGTCGCTCTTTGGCTGGCGTAATTAGATTGAACCCCTCTAAGGGCAATAGTCCAGCTGAGGTAAAGCCCTCTAGGGAGCTCCCTCGAGCAGGTTGCTCCTGGGCTCGAGCGCTGAGGCAAAGGCGTTCGGCCCAAAATCTCCCGGTAAAGCTGTATGATTTTCGGACCAATAACATAAAAACAAGTCCATATAACAAAAAACAGGAACAGTCAGTCTCACTCCGGCTTCAGTCCGTAGCACATCTTATAGCAGTGCTCTAGGGCGGCAAAAAAAGTTGAGTCAAATTTGGGAAAGTGGCGCCCCTATTTTCTTTACCGTATTTGGTCAGCCTGTACTAAAAATTTAAAATAAAACCAACACGTATTTTCTCCCCAAATTATAAAACAACTCGATATAGCTATCTATGAAAAAAAGTGTGTGTGTGCAGTTCACACGCAGTAGAAGTGAAGCAAAGTGTGACAAGGGGTGGGAGGGATACTAAATTTCGTGACGTCACATTTCATATATTATATCATTATAATATATTTAAGCTTTATAAAACACGAAATTTGATGTTTTAACGAAAAACTTTAAAACATTTCCAACTCTATCTCTATGAGCAGTGTTTAATTTATTAAATATAATGTGTTCTATCTCAGCCTCTTGCAGCCTTAGTCCTATAGATTTATATGTTTATCTCTTTTTAGTGTCGCTTTTTCGTTTCATCGATATTAAAATCACAACTATTCTAAAGAAGTTTCACTTCAAAAAACAAGTTAATAATAGAATTGCTGGAAAATGACAAATAACAAGACGTCACTAGATTTTCACGAATTCACCACGACTTTGATGTACAACCCACCGTTTCCAAGTACAAATGAAAACTGTTCAAAATCCGCAAACAAACCAAACCTCCGCACTTCCCATTTCAAGATACAAATAAATTCGCAGACTCATCAGCGAAATGAAAAATTGTGTGGTGCCTGTCAGGGTAGGAAGGTCACCTGCGAGCCACTTAAAATGCCATTAGTGCTTAGCTAGGGGTGGCACGTGCCCATTATCAGACCTCAGCAATGAAGAAATCATAACATTTTTTAATTGCCGGTAACGGGTAAACAGACTGCCTACTTGGGACATGAAGTGGTTACAGTCACCTATGGCCGTTAGCAACACCAAGGATGTTGCTAACGCATTGCCGACCTCGAAGAAAATTTTATGAAGCCCTTTATTAATCAGACCTACGTCACCATTGTTCACCGTCAATTAATAAGCTGCGTATACGCTAGACGAGCCGAGCACGAGCGCGCTTCGAGCGTTCGGCTCGTGCTCGGCCCGTTGTCGGTTTTTTGACGAACACAAAGGAATTTGCGTAGCGCTCGCAGTTCGCTCGTGGACGCGTTAATTGACACACGCTCGTTTCGCTGGCTCGTTTAAATTGGCCAATTACTTCTTGACCTCTCAAAGTGGTTAATAAATTTAGATGAATAGATCTGTCTTTATATAAATTTGTAAATCCCCATCGTCTTGGCCTTCTAGCTGTAACTTCGGCTATAATAATCGTTGTAGTAGCAGCAGCGGTTGCTGCAAACAACTCGTCCATCCGCGCCGCGAGCCACGAGCACACTACGAAAACCTATGTTCGAGGAGAGTGATTGTTGTAGGCTCGTTGCATGTCCATACTTGACACTGCGAGCGAGCGGCTCGGCTTGCGCTCCGCTCGTACTCGGCTCGTGTAGCGTATACGCAGCTATAGAGAATTTATGCTAAACCGTTGCGAACGGAGGCCTATCGTGTACATCGGTTTATAGGGCACGAGCACGACCCCGAGCTTGGACACCGCATGGTGTATCATAAATTACTTTTTAAGTTTTAAATCCATGGCAACGCTAAATGCTTAATAAAGGTTTTAGTTCTGGGTGGGGTGATTTACAATTCGCCCTACGCGGGATTTAAGAGATAATAAAACTGGAAGCTATTTCTCCTCCTCGGCAATCGAAGAGAAGTTGGCCCTGGCCCTGGTATAAGGCAAAGGAAGGAACACCGAGGGGTTCCAGCGGATACGCCCGATTCGGATGTTCATTGCATATCCTCGGATGTGTTATTACCTCCTATATAGAATAGAATAGAATACTTTATTGCTAAACTGTGTATATAAATGTGTTATAAATAGAATTAAGAAGCAACAATTGGCTCAATAATTACAATTAATAATTATGTCATAGGTTAATTAATCATTGTACTATGATTAATTTTATATAAGTACATTATTTTTACAGGTGTTATTTTTTTATAGAATGTCAATAATACGAATTTTGACATTATCTATTTGTAAAATACTAGAAAGTGTATACAACTTAAACATATCTTAAGTATTATTGAAATATTACACATGAAGTTTTGTATCAAACTTTAAAATCGTGGATGTGAGATTAATTACAAATTTTATTTTACTATATTGTTACGAGTGCGGGACTCGAATTAAAATGCCGTTGTATTTACTATAGAATTTATTAGAACTGGACACAACCGGTACAAACGTAATACACGATTAAATAACACTCGCAAAGTCCGTCACTATATAGCTTATCGAATGTATACACGTCTTGTCTCGCTGGTGACCATCGCTAGACTGCCGATCTTTCCATTGGGCATTACTATATACTGCAGCGATACTGGCTGCCCGCCCGCGTAGTTCGAATTTCTTAGAAATCATAATCTGTACACCTGCGTAATTATGCCTGCGAACGACCATAAACGAGTACAATGCACAATAGGCTGTTTTATGGCAGGCAGGTGTGCATCCACTTTTGTCGGCGTGTAACAATATAATAAAGTAAGAAAGTATTTTATTGATGATTTTATTTAAATTTATTTATTTGATTTAGATACTAATTAAATACTGTACAAGTAGAATTAGTTTAACAAAATTGGGTCGTTGTGGTTTTACGCCAAAAGGAAGGTTTGCACTGAAAATCAGCGTTGTGTCAGATATTATTCCGGCACAGCAATATGCCGAGTGCAAACCTTGTTTGCTGAAAATGCGGCGTGGAAATTCTCAAATTATGCTCTGTGTATAATGTATAAAGAATGTAATTACATCGCTATTTCTTCAAATAAAGTCTTTCTTTCTTTTCTTAATATAATTAAAACGTTCGTTTAGCAGACCTGCGGGGTCTAAATAAATTATCAGGTCGTAGGGAACCGAGGGGAATATGACCTGTGACGCGGCCTAATAGAACGTCATGAACTATGCCTTGAGACCAATAGATTGAATGTTTAGCCACAAGGTTACGAAATTACTTTATTTACATGAAAATGTTTGGGCTTAAATTATTTTCACTTCATGTCATACATGCGTGTATGAATATACAATTCAGTTAATTAATATCAACGCGGTTAGCCAGCCCTACGAAATGAAAGTTGCAAAGCAACCTCGATAAGGGTGCTTGTTTAATATGGATTGTAACAGGTTCAGAGTGGGGGTTTTCCAGTGTAATTAATAAAATGATGACGCGAACAGAAAGAATGAAGTGCTTCGAGTGGTAATTTATAATTGAAATATTTTCGAACAATTATATTTTTATTGCTGAGAGAGAGAGATAATATACCTTTTATCGGTGCAGGAACGGAGAAAGTATACAATTATCGACGACAGTGCGGCCTGTCGTAAACGGCGACAAAACGACCCACAGCCAGGTGGTAGCGAATTTGCCCGACAGGATGGCTACCACCCATGGTCTAAAGTATGCCGCCATGACAAATTTGAGTTGTGTTCCGCATTAGTGGCCAGGTTTCAGTCTCACTTTAGAGAGCGGCAGCTCATTGATAGCACCTTTGGTGTTACAAATGGCCATAGGCGATGGTAACCGCATTCTATAAGTTGGGCCGTCTGCTGAAATCATGCGAATTTTTTTTTATTTTATGATGTCCGGCAACGCGCACAACGTGGCGAGGTAAGTAATACGCGTCATCGCCGGATGCACGACCCGAACGCTGTCATCATTCACAATTATGTCCATGTTTCAATTTATTAGGATACGTAGGAAAGGTCGTTAAGATTATGAGTAGTTTTAGTTATCAGTAAAATACCATACCTGTAAAAATATTCGGGAGTTGGCTGGATTGCAAATAATAAATCTTCTTATATATAAAAATGAATCGTAGAAATGTATGTACGCGCATAACTTGAGAACGACTTTACCGATTTTGATGATATTTGTTTTGTGTGTTTGGATGGGTCCCCGGATGGTTTAGATTCACAATTAGAACCGGTAGGTGGCGCTGAGATCGGGTTCTAGAATCCTTCTAATCACCTGGAGCGATTTTGATGATTTTGTTTTCGTGTGTCTGAGTGGGTTCCCGGTTCCCGGGGTTTAGATTCACAATTAGAACCGGTAGGTGGCGCTGAGATCGGGTTCTAGAATCCTCCTAATCACCTGGATCGATTTTGGTGATCTTGTTTTTGTGTCATGAAACAAATTCTTTTAGGAATTCAGAAGATATGACGGTACGAAGTTCGCCGGGTCAACTAGTAATAATATAAAACCAAATAAAATACGAGTACCCACCGCATGTTTGTTTATAGAAAACCAATAGAAAATTCAATATACTAAAAAAATCATACGCGTTTTGTAGTTCTATCCTCGAGGTATTCATTCCGATTTCTCTACACGAAATGATTTGATCCAGACACATTTCCATACATACTACATACTGTTTTATATTCATATCACATTTGTATACGTGTGTACACAACGCACGGAAATGTAAAAAAATAGATTACTTTTTTGCCAGAATAATACTTTACTTATCCAAGGCACACATAGCTGAGAAGATACTCAAATCAACAAGGCATATTTAGGGCGCGTTCCTTTAGTATCTGACAACGCCCAAAATGCTCCGTCTGCCGTTCTAAAAGGCGACCGCGGTCGTTATGGTCGTGGCGAAAACGTCACTAATGACGTCATTATTTTCGATCACAGCGCTCACAACGACCCATGTCCAGAGCTGGGTCGAAGTGGGCGTTGACCACAGAGCAGGAATTCTCTCTATCTCTTGACATTGAAAAACGCGATTTTCAAATCAACCAATGACATTTTTTTATTCGCCTTTAATGACATCAACGCTCCATAATCCGTCCCACTAAAGTTTATGATTGTAACGCCCGCATGGAAGTGAAACGAGAATAATCGCGGTCGTGCACGTCGTCGTTGTGAGTCTCTTGTGGATCATAGCGTTATTGTTTCGTAGTTTATTTGTCAAAAATAAAAATGTCATAGTCATCTGTTTGTCAATCTATCTTTGTATGTCATAGTAATGTTCGTCGAAAACTACTGGAAATTATTTTGGTATATTAAAAAAATTTAGTAGGAGTCTGTGTATACGCTGTTTTTTCTTAGTAGATCATTTTGTTACAAAACACACACGATTATTGAAAGTAATTACACGGTTTAATGACGTTTACATTTAGAGTTACATATTACATGTAAAATGTTACAGTTAGTCATAAAATAATAACAGCCCATAAACGTCCCACTGCTGGGCTCGGGCCTCCTACTATAGGGGAACGGACAGTATACCCCGCGACGCTTGTCCAAGGCAGCTTGGCAGGTTTGAAACATCGGTTATCTCGATGTGCTGGTTTCATCGCGATGTTTTCCTGCACCATTATTAGCATGCGGTAATTGTAACAATATGCACATTAGGGCAGAAAAAAGTGGTACCTGCCTACCGGCCAGGATTCGAACACGCTCCCTTTGAGTTTGGGACGCGTGCGCTAGCCATTACGCTACCACGACTTTCAGAGTTGGATATTTTTTTAATGAAAAAAATGTAAAGTTAGTTACAATACATTTCTCCCATTATTTTCTATTATATGCCTTTTTTATAGATTCGTTGTCCAAATAAAACAGGGGAATTCCGATTTATTTAAGAATATTACTTTTATGACGAAAATAGACGATTCATTTCTGTCTTTCAATTTTGAGAGAAATAAAGCATTATCAATTATAAAAAAATAAAAGAATTTAATTGTTAAAAACTGAGTTCCAACTAAAAAGCAAAAAATAGATATTTAACCGACTTTTTCCTACAATATCTTGAAGTCGGTGCGAAGTAAAACATAAAAGTTACTATATTTTGCAATGTTGGTTTTTAGTTTGAAGTCGGTTTTGTTTTTGTTGTTTGACAATCGCTCCACAATTGACGAAGATATCGTGTAACAAAGAAGTTAGTTAACAATTTTGAGTGTTTCTCTCGATTTCCTTGCAATCCACTCATCAGATCCTGACACGGTGAAAATGGGACCAATTCGGGATATTTAAATTATACCCTTACGATTAAAAGAAAAATGTTGAAAATCGGTTCACAATTGACGGAGAAATCGAATAACGAACATACAAAAAAACCATTTAGAACCTTCTACTTTTTGAGGACGGTTAAAAAAGTTATATATGTGACTTTTTTGATTGATTACCTGCTTATTCCTTATCTACTATGAAGTATATATAAAGACAAATTTGTGTTTAAAGTATAAAATATTTTTGTGTTTATATAAATAACTAATAGAAATAAATACAAATAACAAAATTTGGAACTTTTTACACTAAAAAAAAACAAAAAAGCAATTAAAACGGTAACTTATGAAACTTTTCCTAACAACAAAGATCGGTTGTTCAAAAAAAAATACATCTAATTTCGGCTATACTTTCGTCCACATTACACAAAATGGGGTCATTACGTTCATAATATTATAAAATCTGAAATGGAAACGTAAATCATATCTATTTAACATTTGAATAAAACATAAATATTATCATTACCCAAATTTTATTTACAAAACAACTCATTTACACTACGCCAGCTATCAAATAAATATTATCGCCTACCCACAAAAACTAAATAAACATTTTTACTGCACCATTTCACTGAGATTAAAGAAATTATTATAATAATTTTATTATACATGTTTAAAGAGACTTATTTAGCTAGCAAAGCAAAAATACTATTATATGAAATCAAATAACACCTTTAATTTACATAATGTCTTACGGTTTTATTCATATTGAGTTAGAGTAAGTTTATAGTCTTCTTTAAGGTTTTTAAAGATTCTACAAATAGAGTATGAAGTAAATAAATTACAAAATTAAAAGTGGTTTTGTATTCAATTGAGAAAATGTTTAAAATTATTTTATTTACTTTTAGATTATTTCTTTCTGTATTAGTTGCCGAATACGACGGAATATAAAATAATTTAAAGCATGTCAGTACACGCACTGTGAAGGGTTATCTATAGGAATTCAACGTATGCTGTTCTTGTAATTTACCTCGAAATCTAAAAGGAATTTAATCGTTAGGCCACTTGCCCATGTGTATGACTACCAGTGGCGTGGACTTCATACAATTAGATTCCCCATTGCCTACCTTTAAGAGATTAACGAACAAAAGGTCAAAAGCGCCATGAATTTATTGGCGCTTACGTTTTTTATTCGTGCATATATATTACTGTATTACTATCTCTTACGCTCGCCGGCTTTCCCCACGTATTGGATGAAATAGCAACCCATAACCCGATCGGGCACCGGCTTCCGTTTCAAAATATTCGGTAACATTGCAAAATTAAAAATATACTTTTAATAAGAAACTACATCGCGAGTTAGACGTTTTTATTTATCTTCACTGACTACTTGCTTTTTTGTATACTAATAGTCATCATCATAGTATCATACTGTTACATGCTGTCAAAGATAGCGCACAGCTGCCTTTTGTAAGCGCAGTTTATTGTCTTCCCTGATTAAGGAATTCTTTTGTGTTTTGAATTTGTAATTAAGAAAAACATGCTATTGTTTTTCTACTTGTTTTATAACCATCATTAGCGTCGAACTAATCCTTATTGTTATTGTTTTCGACTTTGTTAGCCGTTCGCAGGTGTGCAAATTACTATTTCTCGGAAACTCAATGCGCACGGCCAATTTTTTTGTACTGTGTAGTTGATATAAGACAATGCCCGAATGGAGGGGTGGGCAGTCAAGCGACAACTACGAAACGAGTAAGACGTTTTCTAGTACTCTCGATTAGCGACATAGACAACGGACTTTACGCGTGTCGAATTGCATGGAATCGTGCAATGCGAACTGGTTGCATCCAGTTTTATTTGTATTTGTTTTATACGTGTTTGTACAGTTCTAATAAATTCTATACTAGTTCCAACGGCATTTTTAATTCGAGTCCTGTAGCTCGTAACAATACGATATGTTTTTTCAACCGGCTTACCCTAGCCAAATTTCCACCCCGCACCACTGATGGCTAGTGTATTAAATTAGTGTATATCGTCATTACAACCAAATCACCTCGTAATACCTTTGGCGTTGCAAACGTCCATAGGCATCAGCAACCACTTTCCACCTGGTAGACCGTCTACGTCTGCTATAGTCCACAAATTCAACCATTTAAAAAAATATCCCATATTTCAAAATCTATGTATGTGTTATAGTTCAAGAATATGCAGTCTCTTCCCGAAATGACTGGTTTATCCTAGGTTTGAACAAGGCCTTTCGATAAAATCCGATATAAATTCCAATTTCGGCCTTTGACTAAAGTATTTTTAGTCAAACTTAGAAGTACCTAACTTTTTAGTTAGGTACTTCTAGGTTTGTTTTTAAACGTCGAACGTATTATAATCATACAGAGGAAGAGTTAGAAAATGCTATGCTGAGGTTTGACTAGTCAAACCTAGAAGCACCAGAACTTCGATGTTTGACTAGAACATATGAATAAAACTCGCAATACCTGTGTATTGTGACTTTTATTCATATATTAGAGTTTACCCCGAGGCGGAGGTCAAACTCTAGTGCGGACTTCTTGTTTAAAGAGCAGGCGTTAATACAGGTTACATTGTATTGTATTTTTATGTCGGTGCTACATGCCCTCGGAAGATTTACTTCATTTTATATCGCAAACTATCCCATCTACCGGGATGAATAGTATCTATCTCCATTTTCGGTATTCAGACAGACAGATCGAGTTACTATCGCATTTTTTTATATGTATAAACTTGAGAAATGATTGGTCCCCCATACTTTAATCGCCTAATTTAACCCGTTCTAGCTTTGTTTATAAAACTAAATATTGTAAACTACACAAACGACCAAAACTACCAAAACAACCGAAACTACGAGTCAAAACTATCGAAACTACCGATAATACCAAAACTACCACAAATACCAAAACTACCAAACAAAACTACCTAAACGTCTAAATTGGCCAAAATAAATAAAATGACGAAAATGGCAAACCACAAATAAAAAACCTATCCTAGTTTCCGGGATAAACTTTACACAAATCTATCCCAAAACCTATCCCACTATCCGGGTTGAAAAGTATCCCTTGGCTACCCTCGGTATTCAAATTACATATGTAACGTGTTTCAGCCAAATATCGGTCCTATGGTCTTTCCATAAAAGAATAACAAACAGAGAGACAAATATACTTTCATCCCAGAAACTATCTCATTTTTCGGGATAAAAAGTATCCTAAGTTCATCCTCGGCATCGAAAATATATATATATACTGAGTTTCAGCCAAGTCGGTCCCGTAGTTTTTCCGTGAAAACGGAACAGACAGACAGACAAACAGACAGACAGAGTTACTTTCGCATTTATAATATTAATAGGGAAATAGGGATAACATTTTTTTCATAACTTTCAACTTCGCAAAGAGAGACAGATTTTTACAACTTTAGAAGGCAGTATCTTCACCTGTTGAGTTAAAAACCATTGATAAGTTTGCACATACATAGAGATAAAATAGAATAGAAAGTAGCTTTAATTTTTAATATATGACTTCCAAAAAATATTAATCATGATGATCTTTTGAATGAACGCTTGATTTTCGATTAACTTTATTATGAAATATTCAATCCACTAGTCCCAATACTAACGTATGGAATATCCTATAGCTCCCCGAGAATATTCATTGGTACTCCAAAATGTTCATCCGCCCACAATATCAACGTGACAGACGCTATTTCTCGAAAAGATCCTCTTATTTCCAGCCCTTTATTATTCAAGCACCTCTTGTCTTTATCACCTTTTGTATGAAATTTTATAAACGTGTATAGTAACCGTTTCCCGTGACTGCCGCATCAATTCTTTAGTTCCTGAATGAAATAAAAACGCAACTATACCGGTAAAACACGTATTTTATCTTTACACGAACGGTGTATGAATACATATACCCGAGGTCGATCGACCTGTCGTATAGGGCGACAAAACAACCCACAATCAGGTGCTAGGGGCATTTGCCTGTCTGAATGACCACCATCCCTGGTCGTGAGTATGCCGCCATAATAAACCTGAGTTGTGTTCCGGCATCAGTGGCCAGATTTCACTCCCCCTTTAAGGCCAGCCATACATTGGTAGTACCTTTAGTGTTGCTAATGTCCATAGGCGACTGTTACCACTATTCTTCAGGCCGTTATTAGTCTGTCTGTTGTACTTCTCCTTCTTTAATCCCAGAGACCTTTCCTAGACTATGTAAGGGACTAAGAACGCCTACCCCGTACAATGTCGAACGAGTATAAAGAAAATGCTCAGGCAGTGATTGGACACTCACTACAGTTACTAACCTTTGATCTTCGATCATATTCAATTTATGTAAAACTTACAGAATAAAACAACCTTGATTTCTGAAGAACCTTAAGAATAATCTTAGTTTGCTTTGTGTTTAACAATAGCCTTAATTTTTTCCTCCCTTTTTCAAGGCCTTGCAGATATATTTTCTG
The DNA here is from genome assembly GCA_039645545.1 of Dendrolimus houi. Lineage (NCBI taxonomy): Eukaryota > Metazoa > Arthropoda > Insecta > Lepidoptera > Lasiocampidae > Dendrolimus > Dendrolimus houi. Next base: position 20,003,071 of record CM077122.1, read on the forward strand.
ATATATATTTTGTTCTGCTGAATATCGCTTCGAATCGAACTTTTTGCAGATTCAACGTTTTTCCATTTTTTGTTATATTTGCTTGTTAATAAAAAAATAAAATTCTACAAAGCGAATTTTAAACTTTAATTGGCGGTATTCAGAAGTTTGTAATTACGTATTGTATTTGATACACTACCATAAATTCTAAATTTTGTTGAAGCAAATTTACGTTTGAAATTATTTGTCATATCTTCAATTTTTCTGAATTTTTTACCCCGTTGGACCAACCGTTATTAGATGAATTTTTTCATAACTTTGGAAGCGTAGTAAGATATATGTACGCTTCTCTATTGACTTACAAAAAATCACATGCCTATTGTTCCGTCCTTGCCTAGTATAAGGTAGGTAAAACATCGCTCCATCAATTTTGTTGTCTACCCTCTTTCTGTGCGAGGTGACGGTTAACGCAGCAGGGTATAGGCAACTTATGAGACGTCATTCGCTATCAACGTTCAACGACATCGCGACGTGCGCTCATCTTTTTTTTTTAAATCAAAGCATTGTAATTACTGGCCGTGCCAATAACTTTTATTAAGACCTAATCTGTGTACAAAGTGATAGCTCTCAAGTGAAACCATAGTGCCGTGCGCTGTTCCCGAGTGCAACCTGAACCGAGCCAGGAGGGCTGATCTCAAGGTTGGTGGAGCTTCTGCTTTTCTAGTGCGAGGATCTGGGTCATATCTCTCTCATACAATCTATAACAATCGAACCAGAAAACTACCCGTGGGCTACAGCATCCCACACTTATAAATACTGAAAAAATATAAAAAGAACATGCGTTTGAATACGTTTCTATAATTTTACTTTCAATATTTCGTCTTTGAAATAAATTTTATTACTCTTTCGTGGATAATATAAAAGCTAATTGACGCATTAAAATTATGACGTCATAACGCAGTATATCCATTACAAAATTAAGCCAGCTGTGACGTTTTTTATGATGATAAAAAGTATCCAGGGCCGTGTTAGCCATATTGAGCCCCGGGGTGCGAAAATCAGACTGCGCCCCTCTTACCAACAAAACAAATTTAGTTTTTAAGTTCCACTTTTAATGTTCACTAGGCATTTTGGTAAAAAGGAAATCCTTGTTTTAGTCATGTCGTTCATCTGTCTATGTTACAGTCAGTCTTGTTAAAAGCTACCGGATCTTTATGACCTTCAAAACATGTTCTCCAGTGGAACTCAGTTTGAACGAAAACTTTTGATTTTGACTATGGTACGTGCAGGTACAAGGCTTGCGCCCGAGTGCTACGCACCCCTTGCATCCCTGGTAGAGACGGCCCTGAAAGTATCTCTTGACTGTCCAGTACTCCATTTCTTAACGTAAGTTGCCTTGTGATGTTCGTTAGATCAGAATAACTGCCCAAGGAGTATTATTGAAAGCAACAGACCAACATATTTCTAATTTCTATTGCATGCCGCCAATATTCGAAGCGACGCCATTGAAATTTGATGCGGATTTCGCCGCAAAGCTGATACGGCTGTGGCTTTTATAATATAAATGTATTACAGTGAGAAAAAACGCTTGCCAATCTATTTCTCTTTACGTTCGGTACGCGTAAATCCTATATTGTGACGCCGCAACGCAAAAGATTAGGCAACATGTCAATACGAAGGATTTTCCGCGAATATGTCACGTATTAAATTGCCATTTCGCTGTTCTGTTGGTGCCCAACGTGTGCCAATACCTTGAGACGATTATTGTTTACTTAACTGATTGTTACGAATAGTTCCAGAAATGTTTACCTATAAACTGAAAGTAGCTTACTTGATAAATAACGTCTTGTAATTATAAAAACCACTGATTTAGTTTCTCTGCTTACTCTTTTATTTAACTCTGTATTTTACATCAGTTAGTAGAGGACTAAACAAGAAATCGTGAACATTACAGTATAATAAATTGTTACTATAAAAGTTAAGAAACCAAATGATATGTAATATATTTTCTGTGGCACTCAGAGATCTTTAAAAACGATAAACTTAAAATCTATGAAAATGATTAAATTTTAGAGACATTTTCGTAAATTGAAATACTATTTATTTTTTACTGTGATATTAACTTTAAAAAGTATAATAAAAAATTAAGTCGCCTTTATTTAATATTAATGGATCATTATGCGACCCTTTTCGGTAGTTAGTAATAAATTTTTAATACTCTTTAGGTTACCAACCATCAACTTGAACAAACTTTAATATTACCACTTCAACAATAGAATAAATGATTTGTCTAGAATATCTACCTATCAAATAATCGTATATGTGTTGATATACGCAGGAGATATATCCTTAATAGTCGGCAATAAAGCAATAGCCATGATTAAGTAAAGGGACGTGTCGCGTAGAACACATTGGCGCCCAACGCGTGACTGCTCAGTTGTTGAAGACATTGATTAATAGACACTTATACTGTTTTATGTTCTACAATTTAGTACTCGACGTATAATCATCAATCTATCACAGTACTATAAATTATTTTACCAAATTTTTGCTTCTTCTTGCGAGATAATTTTTTGTATAAAATATTCATCAAGTCGACTAAGACATTTAAACACCATTAAATAGTGTATACTTTATAGCAAAAATCATGTATGTTTCGTCTTAATGATATTATAAGGAAGATAATGTATATGAAGTAAACTAGTAACTAAAGTAATATCACGGTAGAGCTGCACAGAAATCCAAGATTCAAGAATAGTGTTATCATAACAAAGAGTGACAGTGCAGATAATCCTCTAGGCGGGAATGACGGCTGAACCAATAATCAGATTACACTGAACACCGTCAGCCGTCTGATTCGATCATGTTTACGGAACACCGCTTTGCCGGACACGTTCGGGACTTCATTGAGGACACTTTCAGGGATAATTTGTAGTTAACTAGCGACAGTGTTTTAGGATTAATTAGGATTTTATAAAATGAAACGACTTGGTACGAGCTTCAACGCAGTAGAGAAATCATTGTATTCTTCACAGAGTATAAGATTGATATCTGACTGTTCGCAACTGTCACCCATTACAGTGACAACATACATTTTCAAAAAAAACTTTACAACAAAACTTAAAACTATGTTCAATCAACCAAAAGAAACACAATATATGAAACCTCTTTATAAATATCTTTTTCAAAATCAAAAAATAAAATTTACTTCTCTTTCTTAATTGAAAAAAAAACTTATACTGCTATCACTTATATCTATCTATACTACTACTTTATTATTGTTACGAGCTACAGGACTCGAATTAAAAATGCCGTTGGGACTACTATAGAATTTATTACAACTGTACAAACACGTATAAAACAAATACAAATAAATCTGGATGCAACCAGTTCACACTGCACGATTCAATGCAATTCGACACGCGTAAAGTCCGTCGTCTATATCGCTAATCGAGAGTACTACAAACGTCTTACTCGTCTCGTAGTCGTCGCTTGACTGCCCGCTCCTCCATTCGGGCATTGTTTAATACTAACTACACAGTACAAAGAAATTGGCCGCGCACACTGAGTTTCTGAGAAATAGTAATTTGCACACAGAAATTGCCTAAGAACGGCCACAAAGTCGAAAACAATAACAATAAGGATCAGTTCGACGCTAATGATGGTTATAAAACAAGTAGAAAAAAATAGCACGTTTTTCTTAATTACAAATTCAAAACACAAAAGAATTCCTTAACCCGGGAGGAAGACAATAAACTGCGCTTACAACAGGCAGCTATTGATAGTAAAATTAATAAACAAGTTATTTATTACACTAACCATTATCGCGCCTTTGCTTCTTTAAATTTTGCATCCGTATTTGGCAGTAACTATTCTGTTTCTTCTTTCTTCTGATTGCAAAGTACTAAACGCATAGCGAATTAGCGATACGTTCTGTACCAGTAAGTCGTGAACTTCCACTGCTTATGTAATTTGTTGCGGAATTTAAAAAAAAACGTGTGTGTGCATTTCACACGCAGTAGAAGTGAAACAAAGTGTCACAAGATGGTTTTACTAAATTTCGTGACGTCACATTTCATGTATTATATCGTTATTAATACATTTAAGTTTTAAAACACGAAATTTGAAGTCTTGACGAAAAACTTCAAAACATTTCCAATTTTACCTGTATGAAAATAGTGTTTAAATGATTAAATATAATGTATTCTATGTCATTCTCTCGCAGGCTTAGTCCTATAGATTTATGTATTTATCTCTTTTTAGTATTGCTTTTTCGTTTCATCGAGTTTCAAATCACAACGGTTCTAAAGAAGTTTCACTTCAAAAGATTGCATTGAAAGAAACCCCCACTTTCAGAAATTACAAAATGAATCTCGTTTAAACCGATTTCATTGCAAGTATTTTTAACTCTATCTGAGGCGTTAAATAGCCACTTTCGCATTACGAATATGACAAAAATAAAAATAACGTGAAGTCTTATGCCACGTCTTGCATCTACCAATATATATCTAAACACGTGTTAATTTTTATATATATAAGTATTATATTATTGTTATCTTATACTAATACATATATATATATATATATATATATATATATATATATATATATATATATATATATATGTGCGCTTATCTTTGACGGCATGTAATATTATGTAATTAAACTTACACAAAAAATAAACTTTATACTTAACTACAATTAACTGATGAGACTCCACATTTCATTAACATATCTTTTCTTAACCATTTTGTTATGTGTGGTAACCCTACGGTTTTCCACACATATGAGGCAACCCTGTTGTTTCTCACACAACAACTTAACAAATTTAAAGAAAACACCTCATTCGAGCCACCTGTGGGTGTCTCATGCTTGCGCGTGAGAAAGTGCTGAGTGGAGAGTTTCCTGGGAAGCCTCGGACCCTGCGGACCGATGGACGACACAGACTGGATCCAATCGCGGCAGCACACGGTCATAACTGATCATCGTCATCATTAATTATAAGTTATCATTGTAAGAATTAGTTTAATTAAAGTTTAATAATTAAATTTGGTTTTTTAAAACTTCCTCCGACGGCCATCTCACATAACTATTTTGTAAACATACCAGCTATTTGATCTTCAGTTATTAAATACTGTAAACATATTGTACCATTCTGGACCTTTTCCCTAATAAAGTGATAGCGAATGTCAATGTGTTTTAATCTTTTCACTATATTTGTATTTGCGGCTTTAATTGCTGACTGATTGTCACAATACATCAAAACAGGTGTTGTTTTACATATCTGAAAATCTTAAAGTAGATTGATAGCCACACTGGCAGCTATATATTCCGCTTCTATTGAAGACAGGCTAACACTACTTTGCTTTTTAGAATACCAAGTTATAAGAAGTCCAGTCTTTTCCATTCAATACTTCTAATGCTATTTGTCCACATCCCAATACTTTAATGGTAGAGACCATTGCCAATAATTACTAACTGTGTTGTCGGTGAAAATGTTATATACAAATTGCGTTCACAACACATATGTGCACTTGCACCAGTATCGACGAGCCACTTATATTTTTGTAGATATTTATTATTATACTGCAACGTATTTTCTCCGTTATTTACTATGGTCTGGGTGTCTGGGTTCGGCCCCAGAGTGGTCCATTGTATATTACCCATAACACAAGCGTAACTTGATTAATTTGGGGATATATAGTGTGTGAGTTTGTCTGCCGATTTATTTATTATTCTGTTGTACCATGAATGCATTACTATCTTTGTATTTCCTGAACAGACATTCATGTTTAAAATGACCTAACTTGTTACAATAAAAACATCTTTTGTCAGTTTTTATGTTTACAATATTCTGTTTGTTCCTGCATAGTTGATTACATTTAAAGCATTTCATGTACTTCTTTTTCTGTGGTTGGTTTGGCTTTCACAATTAATTCAGATGCTGTTAATGGGGTATCTTGCTTCTTTTCCAATCGTTCCTCTTCAGTCAACAAGCGAGCGACAAGATCATCATATGTTTGCTTGTTTTCTGGAGCTGACTCCCACGCAGACATAAAATGCCTGTAGTCATCGGGCAGAGACATCAATACCTTTGTTATTACAATTTTTTCTGATATATCCTCTCCCAACTGTATAAGTTGGTTTCTTAACTCTCGAATCTTGGACAACAATACCGACATTTCAATGTCTTTTACATATTTATATTGACAAAACTTTTGTTGAACAATATGTATACTTGTTTCAGTTTTCTGTTCATAAACGCTGCTTAATTTGTGCCACATTCCAGCTGATGTATTGCACGTGATGACGTGAAGCATCGCTTCCTCAGTCATTCTCGTAACTATTTGTGTTTGAGGCTTTGCATCCTTCGTTTGTCATGAAGCTTGTTCGTCCACCTTGTCTGGCTTTGTAAAACTACCATCGACGACACCCATGAGGTGTTGTCCTCGCAACATAACCATTATTTGTAATTTCCAAATGTCCCAATTTCTCGCACCTTCCAACTTTATAATTGTTTGATTTGAGTCCATCGTGATTTGCTTATGATACCTTCCCGCCTTTTTATTGTTATCCTTCCTTGTTCTAATTCGATTTGTATTACAAAACTTCGAAAAAGTATTACTTGAGAAAGTATGGCCGCACACGGTCGCGCCGTATTTCACTTTTATTTTCGAAAAAAGACTTATTTTATGAAACTTAATATATGGCAGTATTCTTTGAACAATTCTTTCATTTTGCAACAAAGTTATGTGCCTGGAACGAATTTCCCAACGAATTTTTTGCTACATCTTCGGGACCCAAGATCCAATAGCAATGAAGTTTATATCAGACCATTTAGAAGGTATATTGAATCCGACACGAATGTTCAAAATTAGTTCAGAAACATTGTAAACGTCAATCACTACAACTTTCATACTTGATTTCAACGATTTTCCTGCTATACCCTCCGGAACCCAGTCCGATACCAATTAATACATATGGGACAATTTCGAAGCTTTACAGAATCCAACGCAAAAAGAATCAATAAAATCGGTTTAGAAACAAAAAATATTTAGATAAAACCTTCTCGTTTTTTAAGTCGGTTAAAAAATAAAGTGTTAACCTTCAATGTTAAATGTGATTAACATTGTCGCATCTCAGATAACACTTTAAAATCTTGGCTACATATGCGTGACCAACTCATTAACACTATCATTACCCCAGGTGTAGTAGAGGCTTTAAGACGCTTAAAAAATACTTCATGTCAAAAAACATTTAAAACATTCTGACACAATACGGTTCAACAAAAAAGAAGTCAAATTATTTTCAAAGAAATCTAATTCAAATTCCATTTCCATAATCGACGATCGACGTTATTAGAAAAGTTAAAGTACGATCAACCCAAAGTACGTAGCCAAATTACTTATACATTACTTAGCAGTCGAGTTCATTCTTGTTCAAGATAATGTAAAAATCTTACGCAGTCGAAGCCAGTGGTTCTAAAATTTAGTGGTGTGGGACCATTTAATTACATTTTTGTCTTACTGTGTACCACCATCATTTGTCGGTAACAGCGATAATCGCATTTCATTTTCATGGCTCTGCTAAATCTGGGATAATGTTAGAGTTAGTGAATGTGTTATGCAGATGTAGCGATAGATTTAATGCGTTATTTGTGATGCGACATTGTTAATAATTGTTAACGCGTTGATTTTTAACGCTATAAACAAGACATATTTGGCTACAGTCACTCATACTAACATACATATCCCAGAAGTAGAAGTTATATCACACTAAGAACATAAATAAAAATAAACAAAAAGGTATTTAAAGGAAGGAGGTGCCAGTGGAACGTAAACTTCCGTGTGATTGACGACGAGCCTTTATCCCCGGGAAAGTAAAGATATTAACATTCAACTTCAAATTATAGTGTATAGGTATGTGTATATATGTGTTCATGAGTGTGAAGAAAAAGTAAATATTGATAATAATATAACATGAATAAAAAAATAAGGATATTATAAAATGAACAACGCATAATAAATTAATATAGTCAATATATTAGTTAACATACATGTTAGTTTTGTAGGCTACAATGGTTACTATCAGTGACCACCAGTGGTCATCGGACTATTGGTTTAGAATCACTGATCTAAGATTTGGATAAGCTCTTTTCTAAATAAAAAGAAATATAAAAGTTGAAGACACAACTCTTTTAGGGCATTGCCATATAAAAACGCTATTAAATGCTATACTATTTTACATTAATACTACAAGGTATCCGACATAGCTCGCAGAATTAGCAAGTCGAGGTGGCCGTAGGCCGGTCACGTCTGTCGCAGGACCGACGGCCGATGAAACAAATGAGTCTTGGAGTAGAAACCGTGTCTGGGTAAACATAGTGTAGGACGCTCTCCAACCCACTGGACTGCTGACCTGTGTTTGGTCTCCATCAGGGGCTGGATGATGAAGGCAGTTGACCGGTATATGTGACGCAGACTTGGCCTACGTCCAGCAGTAGATATTGATTGGCTGATGAAGAAAATAAATTCTCCATGGGCTGACTTCACAGGCATATTTATAATAATTTGAGTATTAAAGAACACTAAAATACCAAGTGTAAGAGATTTGGATAAACTTAATTAATACTTTTTCACAACTTTAATCACTACTCGTAATATTATATATAATAGAACTTATTATATTAACACAGTAAAAAATACTTTTGAAATGTATGCTTACAGATACATTTTATTTGTTACTCGATAAAATATTATATACAACAATAGTTCAACTGTTAAATTTTGTCTTCTAATTGCAAAGGCCCTTTTTGAATACGATAGTCGTAAAATTACCACTAGCGAAAACTGATAGGTGCCGGGTGCCGTGGTTTTTTTAATTATAAGAAAACTCCGGATGTAAATAGTTAACAATTTATACATTTTAGGTACTTATTTAATACTGATTTTTACATAAAGCACTTTATTTCTATCGTTACAAATATTAATGTCAGAATTAAACTTTAAATACGTTTACTTTTTCTTGCTACTGATTTGAATGATGAGATAAATGATTAAATACTCATTTTACAACCACAAAACTTACCAAAACCCACAAGACTTTTATAAATGTGACAACATATCAATCATACATAAAAATGTGTGCTGGGACACCTAGTAGAAGTGAAACTTCAACGGACAAGTGGAAAAACGAATAGCAACGGACAAGTGGCAAAACGAATCGCAATAAAATTTTGACTTGAAGTTTTACGGGCAGGTTTTCAAATTGGACAAGTACATTAACAATCTGCCCGTAAAACTTCAAGTCAACATTTTGTTGCAATTCGTTTTGCCACTTGTCCGTTGCCATTCGTTTTTCCACTTGTCCGTTGAAGTTTCACTTCTACTATGTGTCCCAGCACACATTTCGATTCTTCGCAGGTTTACTGCAAATTATGATTTGGTTAGGTTAGGTACATTTTAATGAATGCATTTTTTATTTAAACATATTTTATTTTATCGAACAAAAAAACTGAATTCGATCCGGAATTATGCCGCCTCTCTACTCAAAAATTATGCCGCCTCTCCACGCGGCCGTAACGCTTATTCGTGACAGAAATAATCCTAATATCCCCCGTCTATACAGAAGTTTCATTTCAATAATTTCGAAAATAATTAGTTGTGTCACTGACAGATTCTGAAGTGGGTTCGCAGGTTTCTAATTTACCACAGGTAATGAAACAATAAAAATAAAACGCTAGTCATAGCTTAGCTATGTGTTTACAACAACCCTTAAGCCAAGGGTCGGGTTAGTTCAAGCGAAGTTTGGCCCAACTTAGCCGGATTCCTTAAGATTGGGTGGATTAACGTATTTTTCTATTTTGTACAAAATAGATATAATACATTTATTGCCAGCAATACTTATGTTTCGATATTCATGTTTATTTGTTTATTACTTATTGTAGCCTTCGATGTAGACGGGTTTTATTATTTTGTTGTATAAGAGTATTAAATTACAGAAATTACTTATTACCAAAGGACTAGGGCACTTCCTCAACAAAGTTGGGACAACATGGAGGAATGCAAGCCAATGCAATTCCCCCACAGCCCCGGTTTTTGAATTTTTGAGGGCGCGCAAATACTGAAAAATTCCGCCCCCGCTGCCCTATACTTTTATCTACCTTAATCATTACATCATTTCAGCCATCAGGCACCCACTGATGGACACGCGTGCGTCTGTGGTTTTTAAGCTATGCCTACACGTCCCGCGAAAAGTAATTTATGTGCTTAAAGTACTGGACGTGTCCATAGTCAAAGTTGTGTTAATGATGAGTTGTGTTTGTCTGCGAAATTTGAAATTTGCCGCCCTCTGAATTGGCCACCCGGGGCATGGACACCCGCTTGTCCTTATATAGGTGTTTGAATAAAATAATTGTAGGATTGTAGCGTGAAATAGTAATACGTTTATAAAACAAATAACCAATCAAACCTATTGAGTAAGGTATAAAATAAAAAAAATTAAAAGGGAATTACAAAAAAATATATAAGTTACATGTTTAAATTTAATTAGGAATAATAGGTTTAAAAAGTTTTTGACACCGTAAAAATGTTTGTGTCGGATCTCGTGCTATCATATAAAATTTAGAATAGTTCTAAATATCCTTGGTCCAATCATATTTAAAACGAAACAAATAAATTAGTTACTACATCAACCACACGATCAAAATTGTCTTGAAAAATTGAACCACTTACGTAAATTGTAATTTTCATTTGTCTGTTTTTTTGGCATGCAATCAATTTAAGTGACACAGTTTTTATTCATAAGAGTGTGCCGGGACACTAAATAGTCTAAAATAAAATAAATAATTTAAAAAATCAAAAACTCGATAGCAAAAAAGATAATTTAAAACACACACTAAAAAGACCGAAACAAGCTGAGAATAGAAAAAAAACTATGAACAAAGCAAACTCTACTTCAGTTTTACATACTATATTATGAGCTGAAAGCCTATGTTAAATATCGCATTATGAAAATTAATGTATTTATTTCAAAATGGAAACTTACAGATTACTTATTGAAAGTCATGAGTCTACCACCGCTTCCAAAGTAATTTTAGTTACTGTTAAAGGAGAAGAAGCGGCGAAACAAACTACCCAGCAACATATCTTTACTTTGTCGCGTAGTGATTCGTGCCTTCCCGCGAGTAGAACCGCGCAAATCGGCCTTTTTAAATTAGACGCGAAATATCATACGATAATTGTCGTTGGACTTCTTAATTTGGACATGTAACATCACGCAACTATTCAAAATGGCTTCTCCCCTGCACGGAACGGGCGGAAGGGCTACCCGCCACCGCCCCACGAGTCTTTTCCCAGATGATTTATAAGCCAAAGCGACCCCTGCGAGGGCCATTTCCACAACCGACAAACGGCTTGCGTCCGGCTACAGGCAGCTGTAACAGAGCTAGGCGAATGGTTTCGCAAATGGAGGATAGAGGTAAACCCGGAGAAAAGCGCAGCAATGTTCTTTTCCCCGGGCACGCTTCGCTCTCCCAAACGCGCTTGCCTTCGCTTAAAAGCCATCTCGCTCTACGACCAAGAAATCCTTTGGGCAAAGTACACTAAATACCTGGCTGTCACCCTAGATCAGAACTTGCGCTTCAACGAGCATATCACTATAGTCCAAAATAGAGTGCGATTTGCGATGGGTCGTCTAGCACCCATGATAGATAAACGAAGCAAAATGTCCCTCAGACACAAGCTTACTCTATATAAAACATGCATCCGCCCGATCATGACATACGCGAGTGTGGTATTCGGCCATGCCAAGTCTGCCCTTTTAAAGAAACTGCAAATCGTTCAGAATAAATTCATGCGCAGAGCCGTCAGTGCTCCCCTCTATATGCGTAACGTCGACATCCACCGCGATCTGGAGCTTCCCTCCATCAAAAACTACATTACGTCGCTCTCGCGTAAGTATTTCGATCTAGCGCCGCACCATCGAAATCCCCTCGTCCGATTATAAGCCTCGACGAAAGGCTCTCGTGCGACAACCGCGTAACATCCTCACGGACAAGGTCGACGTTATCATAAAACGGTTGGCCTGGATCAGCCCGCCCGCGGTTAGGACGGCAGGCTGGCAGGCACCGACAGACAGACACAGACGGCGGCGTTGACGCCGCCAATCACGATCTCTCCACGTCCCCGCGAGGGACGCCAGGAGCCATAGACCCCCCATAGGATAGACTAGGCGTGTTGCTGGGAAGTTTCTTTCGCCGTTTCTTCTCTCCCAGCCATAACACGTTGCGAAACGGCAGTAAGATTGCATAGGCCACCGCGAACCGCCGATCCCGGTCCGCCGGGATCCTTCCCCTGGGGCTTTATATTACCCGTCGCCCGTTCTCAATTAGTGCATTGTGTCGCCCTATGGTGGGCAATTTATCCCCCTCTCATGGCAACAGTCCAGCCGAAGTGAGGAGAGAGCCCCCTCGAGCAAGTTGCCCCCCGGGCTCGAGCGAGGCACTCGCCCCGAAAACCCCGGTAAAGTTGTAAGGTCTTCGGACCAACAACATAAAGTCAAGTTCAATAAAAAAAAGAGGACCATTTCTCGCCCGAGCAGCCGTCACGTTTCATTCTACTTTAAAACTCCAATAGCGAGTAGCTTAGTTCAATTCAGTGCGTTAAGGAAATCAGGTACGTAGTATTCTTACTAGAATCTCTCTCTTCTTCTCCATGGTAGCAAGGTTTCGTTTACCTTACCGACGTGGCAATTTCCCTATTCCGGAAGGCCGGCAGTCGACCACCCGATAGGCAACGACGGCCATTGATTAGTTTCTAAGAACAAGGGCTTCTTCACTTCCCTTATAGGTGAGTGTTTCGGACAGTCAAACAGTCTGACAGTCGGAGCCGCCTGCAATAGCGTCGGGGCAGATACTTCCCGTGACACCTGGACGGGGTGGCGCCCATTTAAAACAACTTAATTGAAACTTCATCTACGTTATTTAAATATTTACGATCTAACTTACACGGTATATTTCACAAGTTAGAAATCAGTCTAGATATCCCAAGGCTTTTGATAATTCTCCAGAACGGTAGTCCGTTGGGTTCAGAGCAGGTGACCAGGGCTTAAGACCTGGTAGTCTTCCCTGTCTTAGTTTTAAATTCATAATTAATTAAGTATTCATATGGTGTTATGTACGTTACCTGGCTCCCTGAAAAGGAGAATTAAAGAGAAGAGTCTTGGCTAATCCCATCCCGCTAGCCGCGGTTGTTATACACGTGACGCCCTTCAGGAAAGTCACGTGCCACCGAAAATTCCAGTATAACAACTTCATAATTATTATTATTATTGGTCTTTTTTATATGTAGTTTATACTAATACAAAGTAATTTATATGAATTAAGTTTAGCAGCAAGCGGAACCCATTAATTTTCTTTCGGTTTATAATTTACAATTGGGTCCCGCGGTTATTATTGCAAAATTAAATATCTATGATGATATTTTTTTTTCAATTATTATTTAGCTATGACTGTTTTCACATTAAACCATGCCAGTAATTAACATAGGTTATGATTTTTTTACGTAATTTGTTTATAAGAATGGTTTTAAAGAAATAGAGAAATTCAATATTGTAGAAATATTTTTTTTAGATATTTAATTTTGTAATAGGTATAAAAATTATAATTAACAAATTAATAAACTTTTATGAAAATTTATCGCAGGATCTTATGAAGTATATATTTATCAAAAGGGCTCCACGAAGTTTCAAATTTTTAGGCCAAATATTTATACCTTTTATCCCATTATTTATGCCAACGGAGATTAGGAAATCAATTGTTCGTTAACAATTGAATAACTTTTTAAAAAATGGTGATAAAACTTTTTTTCTAAAGGGGCTCGATTCTTTCAATTGTTAAGAAGATACTAGATTTTATTCAAATTTTTAAAATGACATTTTATGTTATAAAAAATATTTTATTTGATGAACTCTCTTTAGCGGCGGCGCGCGCATGCCGTAACAGGCGCGCGCATGCCGTAACAGCCGCGCGGAGCCCTATTTTCAACGTCAAATTAAAACTATAAATAATGGAGATACGAGTTCCGGGAGTTAAGACTTTTTTAACGGAAATTTCCTCCTCTTTAACGAGCTTTTCTCAAAATTGCTTAAATATTAATATTTTTCGAGTTATTAACGAAAAACTAAACCATTTTTTTTCCATCTTATTTTGTTAATAACAATTGCAATTTTTTACCTTCAAAAACATTTTTCTAGAGGTGATTCTGAATCCAATGAGCTATCGCTCATATTTTTAGGACCTTTATCTCTATTTTTCACGTTTTTGAACTTGTTGACTGGACTATTAGGCTTTCAGCTCATAATATAGTACGTTATACCGAAGTAGAGTTTACTTTGTTTATAGTTTATTTTATTTTGATTTCTATTCTCATTTTCAATTCGTTTTTTGTTGCAGCTGGCAAACTGGCAGACGTCCCAGCTAATGAGAAATGGTTAGCCTCGCCCATAGGCATTTGCAACAACAAGGGCGACGCTAACGCGTTGCCATCCCTTAAAATGAGATAGGGAGATGAGACGAAGTTTTTATCTAATCCTCGCAAAATCCTTGGATATTCGCGTTCCCGTAGTAACTTCGGAACAAAACTAACAAAAAATACTCTTCTATTAAAATGAAACGTATAAAAATTGCAACACAAGTCATTGAAAATAAATTTTGATCCGTGCAGGAACGGAAAAGAATAAACGAATTAGTGCGGCCGGGCGGCATGTCGTAAGAGGCGATAAAAACCTACAGCCAGGTGGTAGGGTATTTGCTCTGTAATGTTTGTCTATAAAGGTGTTATTACTGTTACGAGCTACAGGACTCGAATTAAAAATGCCGTTGGAACTACTATAGAATTAGAACTGAACACACACGTATAAAACAAATACAAATAAAACTGGATGCAACCAGTTCACAATGCATGATTCAATGCAATTCGACACGCGCAAAGTCCGTCGCCTATATCGCTAATCGAGAGTACTACAAACGTCTTACTCGTACCGTGGTCGTCGCTTGACTGCCCACCCCTCCATTCGGGCATTGTTTTATACTAACTACACAGTACAAAAAAAATGGCCACGCGCATTGAGTTTCCGAGAAATAGTAATTTGCACACCTGGTTATCAATTCCTGCGAACGGACAACAAGTCGAAAATAATAACAATAAGGATTAGTTCGACGCTAATGATGGTCATAAAACAAGTAGGAAAACAATAGCATGTTTTTCTTAATTACAAATTCTAAACATAAAAGAATTCCTAAATCCGGGAAACAATAAACTGCGCTAACGACAGGCAGCTGTGCGTTTATCTTTGACGGCATGTAACATTACTTCAATGCATTTTTAGAAGTTGTCATTCGGTTATTAAAATTGTGAAAACTAATATGGTATTTATTTCCGAATATTATATTGGCGACGAGGATTGGGACAAACATTACATTTCTTTCAACTAAATTAGGAACCACTTGTAATACATCTATTATCTTACTTTTTATTGTGTCTTGGTCTTATTGAGTATGCACTGTTTGCTACAACTCCATTAACTTTTCAAAACGTAATTCTGTAACATACTTCTGTATAAAACATATATAAAAAAAGAGAACTTGAGATATAAATGGAATAAGAAATATAAAGAAAAACAATATTTAGCTAGACGTGTTGCTGGGGAGTTTCTTGCCGCTTCTTCTCCTTAACAGCAATAACACGTTGCGAAGCGGTGTACATAGAATAGGAAGAAAAATTTAATTTTAACTTATATGTATTATGATCTTCAAAGTGTTCTCCAGTGGAACTTACCTTGAATAAAACTTTTGAAATTGAATGACTAAACTCTGAATAATCAATATTTATAAATGGGAGGTCTATTTAGACGACATTGTCTGACGGATCGTATAGGACCCAACGAGTTGGCTGACAGATCAGATGGCTGTTAAGAAATTGAAGAAGTCTGTTCATGGACTTGGGCTAAACCACTGGGCCCTGCTTGTGGCTCACTTGGGTTGCTTATTGGAGTAGGGTTCGCTACCATCGCTCGACTCGACCGGTTCCCTATCATGGTGTCTAGGTTGAGGGAGGTCAGAAGAAATTTAGCTTCTACTTTCTCGTGCCATATGACTAAGTGAGGCAAGGCTACCGCTCGGACGTTTCCTTAGCGATCAATATGCCTATGAATCAATGTGCCTTCTCGAGTCAACACCTTGAAATCCCTAGCTCTTAAATGATCTGTAATGTTTCCTGGTGCCCATTTTTCTCTGTTTTGGAACTGTCTATACCAGATATTCTCCCCCCTTGACACGTGACTGGTTAACCCGGCTGCTGCCTCACATTGGCGTTGTTGTGCCCTAAACACTCTATGCCCGACTAGACCCCCCCTCCTGGCCTAGAGTATTTAATTTAGTAAGGCTTACAGACAAATAACGATATAAATTAACAACATAAATAAAAGTATTGCTAATTACAAGCCTTAACATACCTATATAGACTTGCTCAGGTTAATTGATGAAGATGTGTGTGTGTGTGTGTGTGTGTGTGTGGTTGATGATGGAGATTGAAAAATTATAAAATTGAAAAGTGAAATTAAAAGGATGAGTATGCTGCCATAGCAACTTTGAGTTGTGTTCCGGCATCAGTGGCCAGGTTCCAGTTTCCCCTTCGAAGCCGCCAGCACTTTGGCAGCGCCTCTGGTGTTGCTAATGTCTATAGGCGACGGTAAACACTTTCCATCATAGATGGAATGCCTGCCTGCTGTGCTTCAGCAATAAAAAAAATATTTTAAAGTATCTTACACGTTACCTACGCATTAAAAGTCATGATTATACCACAGCTAGAGAAGCTATTTCAGTTACTTTCAAAGAAGCAGCACAATTTTTTAACAAAGACCTACAAACCAAATGTATTGTTAAAATTGCTAAATGCTACGGACGTAGATATCCATAGCACTAATATAAACGCCAGAGGTTTTCTATGCTATGTATAATTTATTAAGTTGTAATAATTTTGCTGTCCTGTTAAATAAATTAAAAAAAAAACAATCTATCCAGCAAGGCGTTTTCTTAATTAACATCAATGCTAGTCTGTTTCTGAATAAGTCGTGATCCAAATAATTCAACTTAAATGTTTCAATTTAAAAAAAGACATTTTGTATAAATTACAAGGAATCCAGCAAGTGTGTTACGCTGGAAGACGAAGCACCTGTTCAAACAAACCACACGTTGACGGTCTGTTATGTAAATGCTTTTACATGTTATTATGCGTAACATCGATCTGCTCGTGAGTAATTTAACACGTATTAGGTGACATTTTACGAAAGCTGAGAGATACAGACAAATATCTTACTTCTCCGTTTCTTTTTGAAGTGAAACTTCTATATAGCCCGGGGGTTGGGGTTTAGGATTTTTCTGTCACGAAAAAGCGTTACGGCCGCGTGGAGGAGCGGCATTAATTTACACTAGACGTGGTGAGAGGCGGCATAACTTTAGAGTAGACTATGGATGCGTTTTTTGATTCCGGATCGAAATCAGCTTTTTTGTTTGATAAAATAAAATGTGTTTAAATAAAAAATGCATTCATTAAAATGTACCTAACCTAACCAAATCATAATTTGCAGTAAGGCTGCGAAAAATCGAAATGTATGCTGGGACACGTAGTAGAAGTGAAACTTCAACGGACAAGTGGGAAAACGAATCGCAACAAAATTTATAACTTGAAGTTTTACGGGCAGGTTTTAAAATTGGACAAGTACTTTAAGAATTTGCCCGTAAAACTTCAAGTTAAAATTTTGTTGCGATTCGTTTTGCCACTTATCCGTTGCCATTCGTTTTTCCACCTGTCCGTTGAAGTTTTTAAATATGACTCTAAACTAAGCAGTGACATGGATAAGTATCCATGAATATTAAAGTTTTAGAACAAGCAAAAGCCTCAGCCAAATTGTAGATCTTTGACTGTGTATTTGCGTTTTAAATTATTAATTTTAAATTTTAAGTGATTGGAGAGGGTCAAAACCTTTTACATGTTGTCTAAATTGGTTGAAGTCCATTTTGTAAATAAATTTTCATTTCATATCGCCAAATGAGGGAATTCTTATGGCACCTCGAATTTAGCAAAATAGATGAGAGTTTTAACTCAAGCACACCACTCATAGTTGTGGTAGCGTAATGGCTAGCATACGAGTCCCAAACTCAAAGGGCGCGGGTTCGACTAGCCAGAACGCATGCACCACTTAGTCAGTTTTCTGACCTAATGTGCATATTGTTACAATTACCACGTGCTAACAACGGTAAAGGAAAACATCGTGATGCAACCTGCACAGCGAGATGACCGATGTGTCAAACCTGCCAAGCCGCCTTGGATAAGCGTGGCGGGTATACTGTCCCCCCCCATAATGGGAGGCCCGAGCCCAGCAATGGGACATTTACGGGCTGTTATTATATAATTTATTATACACCATTCTTACTTAAAAACCATCTTTGTCCTTCAATTACTGTTTATTTTTAACCGATTTCCAAAAGGAGAAGGCTCTTTATGTATGTTAATCGATCTCTCTGTCAATTTTCAAATATTTTTTTACATCGTCACCAACTCAGGATCTGATGAGTGGATCGCAAGGAAATCGAGAACAACCCTTGTTGAAAAGCTTATACACCGAAGAGTGAGATGGCAAATTTGAACACGCGTGCCAGTTGTACAATTTCTACAGGTGCTTAATATATTATTTCTAAAGCTATTGAAGTGTTTTCCCAAGTAAACTGTAAAAATATTTTATTTTTTAAAAACAAAACCGACTACAAACTAAGAACCAAAAAATAAATATTTAACCGAATTCTTTCTACAACATATTGAATGAATCCTGTGTCAAGTAAAACATAAAAATTGCTATATTTTGTTGTTTTCTTTTATATCTTACTTGGCACCGACTTCAAGATGTTGTAGAAAGAAGTCCGTTAAATATTAATTTTTTTCATTTTTAGTGTGAAGTCGGTTTTGCTTTTATGAAAAAAATGAGCTTACAAAGTACATTTTTAAACTAAAATTGCTCGGCAAAATTTCACCCTTCAAGTTCCTTTTTTTAAGGTACGGAAATCCGTGTGAGAACTATCGACAGCTGGGGAAATGTGGTAGGTAGTGTGATTCACCACGTTGGGGCAGCACTAGTACCGCAAGCAAGAAATGCCATTACCACTCGAATTAGGGATACCAACTAATACCCCTCGGTGTTCCTTTCTTCGCCTTTTTTTGACGACGCAGGGGAATACGTTTCGTACAATACTGGGCCCTTTGTGGGGGATAGCCCTTACGCGGCGAGATTAAACACCGCACGGCTTGTGCGGGACTCTGATACAGACGTTCTCAACTAATCCACTAAACCTGAACCTGCGTCCCATGTGCTCGCGCTTGAGGTAGAAGAAAATAAAATTTCGAACGAAGTTACACCCATGTTCATCCGCGCATCAAAGCCTGGATCACCCCGGGATCTCTCCACCAACAGAGGTTAGTTCTACCGCATCCGCAAATGCTGATGGATCCCTGAACACTTCCTTCGCCTTATGCCAAGGTTACGGGAAAGTGGAAGCTCGACTAATTCCGCGTGCCCTGGCAGGTGGGGGACCCTAGTGCCACATCCACCGCTGGGAGGAAATATAGCTCCTGGCATCGTGTTTCTCTGGCCGGCGTGGGGCGGCTAAGTGTCTCGCCCCACGGAGGAGATGAGCGCACCCTCCTCTCGTCGGCGTTATTGACGGATGGAAACCCTTCACCAAGGGAATTCACAGCCGCCGAAAGCCGAAGTGTGCCTTCCGGCTACGGCGCGTCCGCCTACAGTGACAATGGAGCAAGCTCGTACGCTCACGTTCCACCTCCTTCTTAGGGGTCATCCACAAATTACGTCACAAAAATTTCATGATTTTTTGGAACAAAGCAATTCCGTAATTAACTTAAATATATTAGATTAGCTTCTGCCCGCGACTTCGTCCGCGTGGAATAGCTACTTTGGGCTAACGCTAACTTTAACCCGAGACTTTGTTTAGGTAGAGGATGTCCCATCGCCCTTCCCCCTCATGACTACGCGCCGGGCCATGCACATCAAATAAATGCGCGCGCAGTACTTAATCATTATTTTGCTGCGATGTTATTTTAAAATTGCGATATCTCCTAAATCTCCTAAGATATTCATTGAAATCGAATGATGTAAATGGCAATTTTGTTTTAAATTAAATACTTGTGATGAATAACGTATTTATTTGGAAAAGAATTAATATCATGTTTATAAAAACACCTTCGCAAATAATCCCATTATTTTATAAATAATTTGGTTAGCATAAAAAAGGTTATAGTGAGCCAACCTTAAAAGATAGACATATGCTGACGCGGAATTTTGTTTAAAACTTTTAAAGGGGAATAATTCTGTCACACATGATTTTTGCGAAACTTTAACCGTTTACGCAGCGCACACAGCGGAAGCTCTCAAAAGAAAAAAAAACCCCGATTTTGAAACATTCTTCGTTGGTGCTCCCCTCCTATTGGTCTTAGCGTAATGATATATAGCCTATAGCCTTCCTAAATAAATGAGCTATCTAATATTGAAATAATTTTTCAAATCAAACCAGTATAGTTCCTGAGATTAGCGCATTCAAGCAAACAAACAAACTCTTCAGCTATATATATAGTATAGATTTTGAAATGCGACGTCACGAAATTTAGGACCCCTCCCACCCCTTGTCACACAATGTCACACTAACGAACCCCTAACGTGTGACGTGATTTATGGATGTCGCCTTAGCGAGCATAACACGCTCGCAAAAGAAGACGGCATATCATCCGGGTTCCTATCTTAGTTCCTATCTTAACACTCAAAGTACAACTAATGACTGATATTTAATAAATACAAATATAGAAAGAAAAGAAAGAAAGTAAGAAAGAAAAATATTTATTGTCACAAATAAATGTACACACATAAAATACAAGGATTTTTACTAACAAATAGATACAGTTTCAGTAATGTATGTACATAAAATTCATGGCAATTAGGCTGGGCACTCAGCATTATGCTGTGTTAGGAGCTAACACAGCGCTGATTTTCAGTTCCAACCTCCATCCAACCAGAATCAACCCAAAAAACTACTGTTTACCTTCATGTAGGTAATTTTAAAACAGTGTAATAATAACATACATGTATCACAAAATGTGGCAAAAAATAACAAATATAATAAAGAATGTTAAATAAATGAAATGTCTTATAAGAATATATTGTATAAAGAAATGTTTATATTATATACAATGTATAAGAAATAAATTTATATGAAAATATGCAATTATTATAAAGACAGAATAATACAGACAGAATATATAACAGTCGATATATAGATATGTACATAAATAAGTATGTATATTTTTACATTTATAAAATGTACTTTAGAAATATATATATATATAATGCCAGTACAACATAACCTGCTATATGTATTATATATATATAATGGGCAAAACATATCAATAATCTATACTGAGAACTTATTTAATTCGTCCAACATCAATTTAAAAAGTATAAGCACAGGGGCAATATGATCGCAAACGTCTTTTCCATGCCGTACTCTGAGTACAGCATCCCCCTGCTTCCGCCGGGCCAGTATACGGCCGCGCCTAGTCCAAATGAACTGCCACCCGTTTTGGCGGCCCACCTCGCGAGCTAAGCGGAATAAATAGCTATTGGTTCTTGTCAGCCTTTCATTTACGTAAAAGCGTTGTGGCTTTCCAGATAGTCCCAAATCACTAAGGGTAGCATTACGTTGGGTACGCGCACTGCGAAGTATCTCATCCCATATATCGCGTCTCACTATGCGGACCACGATGGCTCGTGGTTGTTGAGGTTTCACCTCTTCGTCTGACTTGGACGAATTTACAAAAAAAGTCCCTTTTCGTTCTGCGCTGACGAAATCGCGTTCCTCTATATTTACACCCAACTTTGCACCCACGCGTGTAACTAACTGTTTGGGATTTTCATCAGCCTCTTCAGGAATGTTCCTGAGCTCCAGATCATTTGCAAGGCTGTCTTGTTCTTGTTCTTTCAATTCATCCTTTAACTGATTTATGACCTTATAGAGGTTAACAGGTTTTTCCAATTCTGTGGCACGACGATGTTCCAAGGTTTCCATCCGAGCTTCCAGCCTTTCAATACGTGCATTATGTGACTGTACTTCTACTAACATGTATGTATTGAAATCAATTTACCTTCATAATTCAACAACGTTGACGCGTTGGTATTCAGCCTTCATTGTGCAATATAAGACCACGAAAGAATACTTAGTTTAGTTTGACATTGATTGATCGATCGGCTAGAAACATGAATGAATAGAAAAGGCATTTGAATTTATATCTGTACTTTATTTTTCTTTCAATTGCAGTATAGGTTCGCGTTGACCATGATCTCGCCAGATGTACAACGGAGATATGGTCTGAGATAGAGAACGTTTACCTGGAAGGTAACTATTCACGCGGGCCTTAAAGACGCCCAGGTTGTATATCAGTCATTACAATATAGTGTTTGTAAAGCCTTAAATCAAGCTTAAATATTTAATAATATTAATTTTTATTTCGCCCATACATATTTCAAAGCCAATATACGAATGTCTTCTTCTTGACATGACTTTGTATTCCATTCTATTTCAATCCATAATCAAATAGGCACCAGACGGAACCCGTACATATTATATATAACGAAACATCTCTTGTGGCGACTCGAAAAGACAATTTCCACTAAGCGATTGAGAAATAAATAAATAGGAAAAGAGGAACCATAAGTCCCGCCATAAACTCGAACAAAATATTGTTACAAGTTACGGGACTCGAATTAAAATGCCGTTGGAATTATTATAGAGTTTATTAGAACTATACAAACACGTATAACACAGGTACAAATATAACCGAACACAACAAATCCAAACATAATGCAGAGGGTCGTAATTTAATAAAACGCGCAAAGTCCGTCACTATTAGATTACCGATTGTAGTACACACGTCTCGCTTTGATCGTGGTTCTCGCTCGACTGCCCGCATCCCTCAATCAGGCCATTGTTTTATCCTGCACAAGTGCAATGTGCCCGCCCGGCCGCGTGGACCGAATTTCCTAGAATCAGCTTGTAGTTTCAAATTCAAATTCAAAAGTTTTTATTCAAAATAAGTTCCACTGGAGAACATTTATTGAAGGTCATACATATAGGTTAAAATTTAATTTTACTTCCCAGTCTATGTACACCGCTTCGCAACGTGTTATTGCTGTTAAGGAGAAGAAGCGGCAAGAAACTCCCCAGCAACACGACAGCACACTTTAAAATCCGTAACACCTGGCTAATGATTACACTACAACAATAGGCTTGTTCTCTAGAAACGTATGCCAATAAATAAGTAAACAAAAGAAGACGATCACAAAACAATTACAATAATTTCAATGTTATTAGTACAAATGCCGACGGGTAATAAATGTGCTTCTACAAATCTGTACGTGGAATTTGTCTTTGACGGCGCTTAGGTTGTAACAATATTATTCCAATCACACATTTTATCCTAATGACACAAAATAATAATTTCAAATTTTTCTTCTCACTTTACAGCCATGGTTATAACCTAATATCCATGATATATAGATATAGAGCTGCATTAAAAATTCAAGGTAAATATAGGATATTTTTATGCCGCAAAATGTTAGTCCCTGTGGGATACGGAACCGAAGTGATAACAAACGAGGATATATTAAAGACCTTGCTTGTTTGCATAATTTGAAACATGAATATCTACAATATTATAAAATTCTGAACATGCCGTGTCTGTACATTGAAGATATTATAAAAAAAAACTGAAATAGACTATATAAACGTTGGAGAACAGGGTGCAATTTTTTTAGATTTCGTTGTCTGAACAAACGTTCGGGATTCACATAAAAACTACTAGGTCGATTTCGATGCGGTTTTCGCTGACCAACAGCATCTTCATAGACTTAAAATCTGCGTTACTTTTTAACCTGGGAATCCGATAGGATTTTTTTTGGGAATTATTTAAAATGGCCAGATTGTAAAAAATCGAATTCCAATGTGATTTTTTTACTGATCGATAGAAAATTGTATGTAATAAAACAGTTTTCACTAAAACGATAGCTTACATTCTTTTTTAAATACTACGGTATTTTGTGTCCCGGGAATTCAAAGGGAATTTAAAGTCAAGGTTGGACAAAGTCGCGGGCACATCCTAGTAATTTATATTATGTATTTAATAAACACAGTAATCATTACGACGTAACTTGGTACTTTTTTTACTAGTACTAAGTAAGTAAGTAAACGTGTGCCCATGTCTATTAATTTTATAGCTCTTCAACCTAAATTAAATACATTCGGTATCGACGTGTTGCTTATAACAGATAATCATATTTATATGGTCAAGTTAGAATAAGGAGAGTAATGAATATTACAGACATTTCCCCGCATATTAAAACTGTAAAAAATTGATCAATGATTCTATATTGTAGATGAATTTCTCAAAAGTGTTGTCGTTATTATCTACTAGCGACCGACGTTGTGCTGCCCTAAAAAAACAAAAATCTAGAGCCCGATTCCAGCGCCACTTACCGGGTCTAATTGTGAATCTAAACCACCCCGGGACTCATTCATACACACATAAAATTTCATCAAAATCGTAAAACCCGATTATAGCTCCAAGTATTGTTTAGATAGATAGGTTAAAATATTGAAGTTTTAGTAAGCGTTGCGGCGGTGCTGGGTTTAGCGATAAGAGAACTGTCAAAGTAAGAAAATAGGAGATTGGGACAATTTTGAAGGGTATTGGGAAGAAGGGCACGCACTTACCTGGTTAATGGGCATGAAATGCGGTTGCTCCTCTTCTCCGCAATGCACTTCACTGGTCACTATTGTACTTAATATATCGCTTATTTTTATAATGTATTTAATTATTAATAAATGCGGCGAAGTAATGGGGTTTATATAATTTAGAGTATTTATATTAATTTATTAAAGATATTTACATTGTATTTGTTGTTTAAGTGGTGGGGGCGCGGAACAATATTAATTATTATATTTTATAATATATTTTAAATATGCGGGGCGATTTAATTTAATTTATGATATGACAATGAATGATTGACGTGACGTGCAAAAGGGGAACGCGCTGTCAGATTTGAAGGAATAATTTAAATAATAAAAGTTTGTATATGCCGAAAGAAGGTTATTTGGCGATATCAGTAGGAATCCCTAATTTTTATATAGTTGTTATGTTAATCAGGAATAATGTAGCGTTTCGTTTAGCGAAAGGTTTCAGGGACCTCTAGCATCTAGGGAGCAGAGGAGTCTTCACCCCTGTTGACGAAGTGAGTTTGCCTTTCCCGGGGCATTCTCAAGCACTGATGCGCTGAGATCAGCGTGGGTGTAACTACGTTCTAACTCTCAGGTTCTTCCTGCCATAAGCGCGGGGCACATGGGAGGAGGGTGGTTTTAGTGGAATATTGAGTAGTCGAGTCTCCACACAAGCCGCCGATTTGACTCTGGTGCCCATTCGTAGTGTCAGCTCTCGTCGCTTTGGTCTAATCCCTAGTAAAGTACCCACCCGGTAATGTACGAAATGCATTTACCCCGCCTCAAAAAAATAAAAAAAGGTATTCGAATGCTGGAAGAATTTTTGAAATCGGCCCAGTAGTTTTTGTGTTTATTCGATACAAACGTACAAAAATACAAATCTTCCCTATTTATAATATTAGTATAAATATAAGAAAGCTTAGTAATTTATTTGTTATTTTTTTACATAAATTATAAATATCTTCATTTTTTTCATCAATAAAGCTTTGACAAGTTTCAGAATTAGAATAATAATGTAAATTTAGTTTTAATGTTAAAGTTATTTGTATACCACATGGTGGTAGAAAATTCTACCACATAGTGGTATTTTTTATTTTTTTTATTGCAGGAGTTCAGCAGACAGGCAGACGGCCCACTTGATGGAAAGCGATTACCATCGCCTATGGACATTTGCAACACCAAAGGTGCTACAAATGCGCTGCTGCTCTCTTAAGGGAGACTGGAACCTGGTCACTAATGCCGGGACACAACTCAAGGTTGCTATGGCGACATACTTTAGACCAGGGGTGGTAGCCATCCAGTCGGGCAAATGCCCTACCACCTGGCAAAATAACTGTGCGTCTACAATTATATAACATCTGTATAAGTAAATTCTTGCAAATATATTGATTAATTGGTTGATAAAGTTAGGAAACTTCCTAATTATAGGCGCAAGTTAAGGAGTGTTAAATGTTATAGGCAAACTCGATACGGTAATCCTAAATAATTTTTATCATTGGGCGTGGGGTGTTTTATTATACATATGTTCATAATAACTATATTTATAAATAGCTATTAGTGAAATATTCGTAGTATTTGATTTTTTTTTAGTACTGTATAGGTTCTCGTTTGAGCATTATCTCGCTCGATTTTGAATGTAGACATGGTCTAAGATCGAGCACGCTTACCTAGAAGGTACCTATTCACACGGGACTTGAAGATACCCAGGTTGTAGGTTTCGGAAAAAACAGACTACGGCAGTGAGTTCCACTCCTTTGCAGTGGGCATAACGAAGGTGGACTCAAAGCGCTTTGTTCGTACAGGACTAAAGGTGGTATGTCCACCATATAGCGGTGCCGCATGCCAGTGTGTCTGGTTGTCCGATGATGGAAGGGAGAGGGCGGGATAAGATTGAAAAGCTCCAACGCACACTCTCCAAAATGTATCCGATAGAAACCCGATAAGCTGGCAACCCTACATCGATGTTTGAGACTTTGTATTTTGTATTTAGCTGATGTCAAACACTCCACGCATTTCACAATACCACAGAAAATAAAATTCTTTATACTTAAAAATATTTTCTACTTTTTTAAAGCGTGCTTTTTAATTTTTTAAACTATAAATACAACACAATCATGCTATTTAATTTATTATAATAACTTATGTATTTCGAAATATAGAATTTTATGTATATAGTACAGTTTTCCCGCGTGAGAAGCCCTGGTTGGTAGCTCAGTTACATATGTACAAATTTAATTAGGTGTTTTACCTAAAACTTTACTGTTTCTTGTTACTAAGTTCACTACAATAAAAAAGAAACTAAGTTCATATAGTTTACACAACTGCGCAGCAAAACATAGACGCGAGTTGCGACTCGCAACTCGCGTCGCAACTGTCGCAACTCGCAACCGTTGGCTGCGGCCAACCTGATTCATCGTATTGAATGAGATGTTGTTTATGACAACGTAGGTATTTGTTAGCGAATTGAAAAAATGCGATTGTAGCGCCATCTATTTTCCTAATCCGTTTATTCAGGACAAATGACGTAATATGTCGGGATAAAACGTATCTTAAGTGTTGACTCGGGAAACGTAATTTAACTGTCTTTCCTTAGATCATTTGAATACATTACAAAAAGGATTTTTGTAATGAAATACACTATTAATGATGTTTAAATGTCTTAGACAACTTAAGCCAGATCGAAATTTACATATTATAGTAAAAAATGTTTTATATTAATCATCTAAAGACATAATTTAACTAAAATTTCACCCAAAAATTATTTTGTAACAAAAAAAACAAAGTGTATGTAGTCACAGTATGTACATAGTTGTAATTCTATACATATGTATATGTTTAATTCTTAAATTAGTTTAAGTATTTATGTATCTATTGCCCCTTGTGCCTGCACTACCTACATCGCCAGATTAACTATGAAATTCCTTTAATTTAGGTTGCCTGGAAGAGATCGCTTGAAGCGGTAAGGTGCCTATTGTTATATATTTCCTAGGAAATATTGTAATTATGGTTTATTTTTGTAATTGTATATTTTGGTATGCAATAAAGTGTTATCTATCTATCTTAAATTTTTTATGTATACGGTTTTAGAATTTATTGTAAGATGTGTCAAATACCCAATTAAGCGTGACATTAATATAATTTGCGGGTTAGACAAGCACCGCAAACGTTGTATCGAAATAATTAATTAATTAATTAGTCTTGCTTGCACAATATTATCATACAAACGACATTGAGCATTAATCTACCAATAAAACGTCAAGAACCTCATTAAAACAATTTCTTTGATTCATATCTTACGTCTCGGCAAAACCCGTTATGAGTAAGCAAGTTACATATGTGTTAACGTGCTATAAAAAACGCTTAGTCATCAAGGTGGTTCTGATTGGGTGAACAAACGGCACTAAAGTGGACTATAATTTTAAATCCTGACTTTAGGCATTACAATTGAAGACATGAGTGAACGAAGAAGACACGTTACTGGCGATAGTTAGCAAAATAAGCAAGAAAGTTATTTTCTTCAGTTTTCGCGACTAGTATACATAATAAAACTACGTTTTAACGGTTTTAAGCGCGGTAATTTATTTGATTTTCATTATTCCGACATTTCGGCCACTTTTCAGTAGCCGTGATCACGGAAGACAAAGATGTCAAGTTTCAATGAGTATTGTTAAAGTTTTATTTAGCCTACCGCCAACTTGTTCATTTTAATTATTTTGTTTATGGTTATTATTTACTTCTATGGGAGCTTAATCTAATTTACCACCACTTCGCAACATTTTGTGGCTTGAAGAGAAGAAGCGGCGCAAGAAACTCTTCAGCAAACATGCCTAGCTCTAATAATTTTACCTAATATTAAAATGGGTGAGAGGAAAAATAAAAAGAAATAATCAAGTTGGTTTGTGTTCCAGTGCACGCAGAAAGAGCTCAGTGTCTTGAGGTCTGGCAGTTGGTTTTTGCTGGGTTTGGGTCTTAATCATTTTGATGATCGGATCCCAAACAGGCGTACTTGCCAACCATCTTCTCTATTGAAATTTGGGTGTTTTTTTTTTTAATAGCCTCACGCATCATTCTAGATATGAAACGATTGAGGCTATTGAAATCAAAAAGCACCCTAAATTTGAGACTTTTTTGATTAATAGAGAACATGGTTTTTAGTGATGGTGTATGCAGAGCTGGCCTCTGGGAGCCTCACATACCCTTTAGTTTAAGGCCCGAGGGGATGCGTAAATGAATACCCCCGAAGTTATAAAAGAAAGCGTTGATTATGATCCCTTCAAGGTTACCGGAGATATCTTCGGTTCAGGAGACCTTGGCAGTACGGTTGTCACATCTGATTAATTGGTAGTTCCGAGCAGACCATCGGGAGTCCCACACTATCCTATTGCTATCCGAAAGCGGGTAGGGTATCTACGATAGATTCGAAACAAGAAGCTACGGGAGCTGCATACGTCTAGTCATCGCAGTCAGCAACGAACTACTGGCTGTTTATATATATAGTATTATCTATGTACTGGCTGGCGCAACGCGGGAGCGCACATATTAATAGTTGCTCTATCTCGCTCGCACATCATCCGTCCCACTCACACATTGTGCTACATATTGTACTAGCTGTACGACTTGTTAATATTTATACTTAAGGTTACCGTTTCCAAAATGAATTAGTTCAGTTCACATTAGCATTTTCGACAGTGAATACTACTTACTCTCTGTCATCTGAAGTATCATTTAACCTCTACTTCTCGCTGCTACAAAGCCTCTAAAGTATTTGCAGTAACACCTTCATTTGACCTAAAAAAAAGTAAAAATGTACGCATCTCCCTTTTCATCAACATGAACAAGGACTTAAAACCTGGAACGTCAGTGACACAGCCGTGTCGTGAACTTTTTAACTTTAATCATGCGTGCCCACTGTTATGCAATATTAAAATCCCAAATTTCGCCACTGGTTACGTTTCCTGTGAAATATACCGACGAATTCAATTGAAAAGTTTTTTTTATAATATTGTTATGACCGAAAAAGACCAATGCACACCTGCAGTTTATTACCTTTTCGGCATTTGGACTTCTTTTGTTTACCTTATGTTTAAATTTTGTA
This sequence comes from Dendrolimus houi, assembly GCA_039645545.1. Classification (NCBI taxonomy): domain Eukaryota; kingdom Metazoa; phylum Arthropoda; class Insecta; order Lepidoptera; family Lasiocampidae; genus Dendrolimus; species Dendrolimus houi. Next base: position 20,033,034 of record CM077122.1, read on the forward strand.
ATTAGAAAACAGCCTATTGTGTATTGCACTCGTTTATGGCCGTTTTCAGGCATAATTAAGCAGGTGTGCAGATTACGAATTCTAAGAAATTCGATCTACGCGGGCGGGCAGCCATATTGTATCGGTGCAGTATATTGCAATGGCCCAATGGGGAGATCGGCAGTCTAGCGATGGTCACAAGCGGGACCAGACGTGTGTACATTCGTTAAGCTATATGATGACGGACTTTGCGCGTGTTATTGAATCGTGTATTACGTTTTTACTGGTTGTGTCCAGTTATATTTGTACCTGTGTTATACGTCTTTGTAGAGTTCTAATAAAATCTATAGTAATTTCAAACGGCATTTTAATTCGAGTTCAGTAGCTCGTAACAATATGTTTTATGGTTTACCTCATTTTACGAAAAAAAATGACCGACATTCCAGGGGTAATATTATTACTACGCTCGTTTCCTTATTTCTTATACGGTAATTTATCTTTTTACCGGCAGAGTTTATTAGGAAAATCCCACTGGCACGAGGCTGGCCTGGCTCTACCTTAATATTTGGAATTTCTTCCCCCAAGGACAAGTAATCTGTTTTCTACTTAGAGCCGTATTAAAATTTACGTGAAACAAAGCCCCCGCAAATGACATTTGATTGGACCTGATAGTATGAATGGATTTATAGGACTTTTTATATTAACGGTTTTAAGTGTCAAAATTGATTTATTCAGTTTCACTGCAGATCATTTTCTGAAGGTAAATAGAAAATCAATAAAAAATTAAAATAAAAGAACACTTATTGTGGCATAACTATAATAGTTAAGCATATGCTGTCGCGAAACTTATTGTGAAACATGATATGTTCTGCAAAGTCGTATTACATTATTTTATTCTATCATCAATACTTTTCGCAGCGCTCGCTATTTTAAGTAATTTTTTACACCTTGGGTTACATTATCGGAGTTTCAGTAAGGATACCTAATTTTTTTGAAAATATAATTATTGCCTATGTCACCCCGGGACAGTGTAAAAGGGGCCCTCTAGCATCTAGGTAGCAGAGGAGTCTTCACCCCTGTTGTCGAAGTGAGATTGCACTGCTTCCCGGGGCACTGATGCGCTAGGATCAGCGTGGGCGTAACTACGTTCTAAGTCTCACGCTCTTACTGCCATAAACGCGGGGCACATGGGAGGAGGGTGGTTTTAGTGGAGTATTGATTTGGTTGGAAGGTTGGTTCGAGTCTCCACACAAGCCGGTCAATTAGTGTTTGGATTGCCCCCTTTGGGAATGCCTCCACTTATTTAAGCTCTAGGTCTCAGTATGTCAAAATTGGTGATTATGTTAGCCAAGATTTACAAATTAATTTTGGCGTACCTCAAGGCAGTGTCCTTGGACCCACACTATTTTTAATATATGTAAACAACCTCTGTCTATTAAATATACCTAACTGCAAAATTTTAAGTTATGCGGACGACACGGCTTTATTAATTAGTGGCAGCTCTTGGGATGAAGTTGCTAAGAATGCCGAGACTGCTATGCATACTGTCATGCTGTGGCTTTCAAATAACTTACTCACATTAAATATTGATAAAACTAAATTTGTACCTTTTTCCCCTAACATCTCTTTATTGCCTCCTGTGTCCTTAACAATTCTTGCTCATAATTGTAAGCTTGATCGGTCTGTTATTTGTACGTGTGCCCCATTAAGCCGTGTAGATTATATAAGGTACCTAGGTATTTTAATTGACAACACTGACTTGGAAACCTCAAATACAAGTGTTAATTTCTCGTGTGCGTAAATTGATTTATGTTTTCAAATCACTTAGGAATGTTGTTGGTATGCAAATTTTAAAAACAGTCTATTATACTCTGGGACAATCTATTTTATCCTATTGCATTATAGCCTGGGGTGGAGCGGCTAAATCAACTCTCTTAAGACTTGAAAGAGCTCAACGAGCAGTTCTTAAAGTGATTTTGTTTAAGCCAATACGATTTCCGACTTCCGATCTATACATTTTGTGCAAGGTTCTTTCTGTAAGGAAACTATTTATTATGCAGTTAGTACTTCATAAGCACCGTATTTTACCGTTTGATCCTATTATATACAATAAAAGAAGATACGATTTAGTTTGTACGCTTGTACCATGCCGACTTCGATTAGCTGACCGACATGCTTACTTTCTTAGTCCCAAAATTTACAACAGAGTTAATAAGTTACTAAATATATACTCTCTTACTCATCGCGAATGTAAATCAAAGTTATTCAACTGGCTTATAGAACTCTCTTATGACGACACCGAGAAATTACTAAACTGACTGCACTAGTTTACTAAGACACACACACTCGTTCACTTGTACACACATCACACACATACACACTACACACATATATACATATACACAGCCATTCACACATCTATACATTTAAAATATAAACACGAAAAATTTCCAAATGTATAAACTTCAATATAATTTTCTTTTTATAATGTATAACAAATGAATTGTCTGGAAGTGGGCGCTAACAACTGCAGCACAGTAACTACAGCAGTTGTTTGCGACACCAAATTGTTTCTGTATACTATGTTAATGGTTTCGAATAAATTCTTTAATTCTTTAATTCTTTAATCGACTATGGTCTAATAAAAAAAAAAAGCTTGCCAAATGTGAAAGAATTTTTCAAATCGGTTCAGTAGTTTCGGAGCCTATTTAATTAAAAAATAAACAACAATCAATCTTTCCTCTTTATAATATTAGTATAGATAACAACACGTTGTTCTCTAAGGTCACGTGTAATTTTAATTACTATACAAATTGCCGCTAATATTATGATAGCGTAAGGAACTATGACCGCTCATTATCACTTAGAACGTCAGGACTAATCTATGAACTGATGGTAATAACATTTGATACAGATGTTCAACAACCGGAGATGCGCGACTCACTGGGGAGCATAAGTCCGAAGTTTACCCGAGCGACGACGCGTGAAGAAACTACCTAGTTATTTAATCATTTATTTATATCTAACACAGCCTACGACGTTCGTGACTTATCCCGCATAGCTGGGCGGCCTGTCGTAAGAAGCGACAAAACAACCCACAGCCAGGTGGTAGGGTATTTGCTCGTCTGGATGGCAATTACCCCTGGTCTAGAGTACCTATGCCGACATAACAACCTTCATTTGTGTTCCGACATTAATGGCCAGTCTCCCTCCCTTTAGAGAGCGGCAGCACATTGGTAGCACCTTCGGTGTTACAAATGTCCATAGACGGTGGTAACCGCTTTCCATCAGGTGGGCCGCCTGCTGTACTCATACAATTAAAAAAAATCACCACCTAATATTCAATTTCCTGTTTCATAAAAAAGTTGGAGTAAAGAAACAGAAAAAGTGATCGTTCTTACCAGGAAACTAAAATGACGCAAATCGATTAGTGTCTGCCTGTCACTTGACCTTGCAACGTAAAATTTATCTACTCTTGTTATCTTAATTGGTCGTTAGGTCAATGTTGTGAACTAAAAGTGTAACAAGATACTAACTAAGAAAAGGTCGAGAACAAACTAAAGGGTTCTTTATGTGTATTTAATATTGGAGCTAATTCATGGTTTTTTATGTAAGCAGTATCCTGCGTAAACTATAGGACTCATTGACTCCTCAAAGTTTTTTTATATGAAATAGGTTCGCGTTTGACCAACATGTCAGGCGGAAATGCAGTCTACGGTGGAGCACGCTTAATTGGAAGATACCTGTTCACACGAGACTTGAAGACACTTAGATTGTATGTTTCAGGAAAAACAGACGAAGTTAAAGACTTCCAGTCTTCAGCGGTATATATTGTTACAACCTAGTGCCGAAGTGAATGCACACCTGCCGGCCATAAAGCACACTTTATTACCTTTCCGCATTTGGACTTTCAAATGTTTACTTTGTCTTTAAAATTTGTATTTAGATAAACAGCTTATTGTGTATTGTAATCCTTTATGGTAGGCAGTGGCCAGGTGTGATTCTTGGAAATCATTGTTTACGCGGTCGAGTGTTGTGTCGAGATATATTGTATAGCTGAGTATAAAGAAATGCCCGAACGGAGAGATCGGCAGTCTAGCGATGGTCACCAGCGAAACAAGACGTGTTTACATTCGATAAGCTATATAGTGACGGACGTTGCGCGTGTTATTGAATCGTGTATTGCTGTTACGAGCTACAGGACTCGAATTAAAAATGCCGTTGGAACTACTATAGAATTGATTAGAACTGTACAAACACGTATAAAACAAATACAAATAAAACTGGAGCAACCAGTTTACACTGCACGATTCAATACAATTCGACACGCGTAAAGTCCGTCGTCTATATCGCTAATCGAGAGTACTCGAAAACGTCTTACTCGTTTCGTAGTTGTCGCTTGACTGCCCCACCCCTCCATTCGGACATTGTCTTATACTAACTACACAGTACAAAAAAATTGGCCGCGCGCACTGAGTTTCCGAGAATCGACGCTAATGATGGTTATAAAACAAGTAGAAAAACAATAACATGTTTTTCTTAATTACAAATTCAAAACACAAAAGAGTCCGGGAAGACAATAAACTGCGCTTAGGACAGACAGCTGTGCGCTTATCTTTGACGGCATGTAACATTACGTTTGTACTGGTTGTGTCCAGTTATATTTGTACCTGTGTTATACGTGTTTGTATAGTTCTAATAAATTCTATAGGTATAGTGATTTCAAACGGCATTTTAATTCGAGTCCTGTAACTCGTAACAATATGATGAAATTTGTTTCGTTTGTTGGTATTTTCACCATATATCGGTGGCGTGAACTCGTATGTCTGCTTGTCCGGAGGTAAAGTGAGGGAGGAATTAATTCGTGCAATTCCGTGGCACACATGCCGAAGTGTGTCCTATAGAATACCAACGAACAAGCGACTTTGCGTCGGCGATCGAGGCTCTGATGCTTCTCTTCGAATATGCGGTTATTGCCTACCAGCTTCCTAGCTCTTTTCTCAATTGACTCGAGTGTCTCGAACTGGTATTTGGCTGAGCCATCCCAAAGGTGAGAGCAGTACTCCATGCAAGACCGTACTTGGTAATTAGAGGTCTGGTGCCTACCCCGGACAACGGATCTGTATGGCAACACAGCGATGTAACGTAGCCAGCCTTCTGGGCACCTTACCCATAGAATACTAGTCACTAGTCAGTATTCTACTTGTAGTCTTGAGGGACTATGGGTAGAATACATTTCATTTTCTACGCCAAAAATCGCATGTTCTTATCTGTTGTCATAAGTACCTATCTCTTCTATTTCGTCTTATCCCAATTTGGGATCGGCGTAATATATTTTTTTCCTTCCATACTCCTCTATTCTGGTATACGTTCTTTGTCTCTTTCTTTTCTGTTTTTTTTTACTTCTTTTACTTTTACACTTGTATACATCAATATTCTAGTTTAAGATTTTTTTGTCACGCAACTTTCATTCCTGTTCATTACAAGCCCATTAGTATGGGTTTGTAATGAACAAGCATTATTGAAAATCAAGAGGAAAGAGACTAAGATGCTCCTCAGTCTTTCTCCTCTCGATTTTACAGTCACGCTTACTTTTTGAGATTTATATAAAAATAATTCTTAACTTTATAGCTCAATCTGTAAGGAACATTTCTTTTTTAATTAGCTATAACTTGCCACTCAAACTCAATTAGAAGTACTTTCATTTACTGTTTGAATATGTATTATTTCGGTATTTGCAGCAAAACTGAATATAAATTATTATGTAAAACTCCAGGGTTGTTAAAAAATATTATATTAATTGTAGAGCCGCGAGACTCAGATCTATCAACTATATTTTTTTCTGATTATGTATGTAGTTTTAAAAAATGTATTTGTATGAGTAACTTTTTACGCTTCGTTATAATGAACAACAAAATTAATTCACAATTTGTATAATCTTGAATACAAATAAATTCATTATTATTTCTATATTATCCGTGCAGGAACGGAGAAAGAATACAATTTCATGCAGCCATAGGCGACATAACAACCCACAGCCAGGTGGTAGGGCGTTTGTTCGTCCGAATGGCTACCACACCTGGTCTAAGGTTTACCGCCATAAATACCTTGGGTTGTGTTCCGGCATCAGAGGCCAGGTCTTGTCCTCAAAGCCGGTAGCACATTAGTAGCACCTTTGTTGTAAGCCTCCATAGGCAACGGTACCACTTTCCATAAGGTGCGCCGTCGGTCCGTCTGCTGAATTTCAGCAGCAACAAAACAACAACTCGAGAATGGTTCTGTTACAACGAGAATAAAGATAATTTCAAAAGAGGAAACATTTCATAAATTGAATAAGCCATATCGCACGCAACGTTTGACGCTGATAATAAAACAGTCAAATGTAATTTGAAAAGATGAAATAAACGCGACACATTAAAATAAATTGGATCGCGATATCCAGCTCTACCATGTCGTTATATTTCTTCATAAGTAATTAAGAAGAATTATTGGCCATTTAATTATCCAGCATATTTTTAAAATACTAAGCTTTATCCATTGCTTTACTCGTATCTGTATGTCACGGATGAATATCTCAAGATTTACTTTACTCTAATTTTTAATTACCTGGACTAAAATGACAGCTGATCGATCTTTTTTTATTATAAGTTGAATCAACAAGTCACCACTCCGGAGACGCAGACGTGATACCATCACAGGGGCCCGCCTATAACGATACAGCGTGAAATAATACTGTTGCTTACTTCACCCAACCACCGGGGTGACCAAACTGGCGCACCGGGCGACAGTGTGTAGTAACTACGTATGATCCCACGTCGTTCCAATTCAAGCGCGGATAAGGGGCGCAGTTTTAGGTTTAGTGAGGTAGTTGAGAACGCCTGTACCATAGTCGTCATTCAAGTCTGTTGCGACGCTTCTCGCTTTAGTCGGTCCTCCTCCTAAAGGGTCCAGCTGAGTACGAAAAGTAAAAAGTAAAAAGTATTCCCCCTGTCTTATAAAAAAAAAAAACAACTCACCACTATGAGTTGAATCCTACAGAATTTCTTTAGGATTCAACTCACAGTTGTATGTTGCTCAAAAATAACAGGTAATTAAAAATCAGAATATATATATATATATATATATATATATATATATATATATATATATATCCTATTTTTTATTTAATGCGAAAAAACTCCTTTTATTTCTGACGTTAAACAGCCGAAAATTTTGAAAAAATTAAATATATATCGACTCAATACATATATTGAACTAAAATAATACCATCGGAAATTTTAGAAAAGTTTACATAAACATTATACTAAGCCATTTTAGTGTACACAGACCTATGTCTTATTATACCCCATGTCGCTCGACGCATAGGTTTGTTGGAAGAAACCTCTTTTGAGAGTTCTATCTATCGTTTAAAAGATGTGCTCTTGTCGGTGGAGCCTCCTCCAATCTTCTCTATTATGGGCCAGTTTGTTCTACTTCTTTGTACGACACGACATCTACTTTTTCCTTTATTTGATCCACGAATGCTCGCCTTGGTCTTGTCTTCCCTCTCCTTGCTACCACTCCGCCTACGATTATCGTGAATAAGAAGGTGTCTTGTAGCAATTCTCCAAACATCTTCCCCTTTCTTTATTATTTTATATAAATAGTTTTATATATCGTCGACATCAGTGCAGGACGTTGTAACTATATTTTTCGACATTATTTTTTTCGTCAAAATTGTGATATATGCATATATAATATATATAACGCCATTTTACCACCGCACTGCTTGCCGGCGATATTTAAGGCTCCAACGAGTTAGGCAACGCATCCTCTGGCTTATTGTTGCAGAAGTCTGTGGGCGACGGTAGCAACATGCCATCAAGTGGATCCGTTTGCCAGTTTGCCTACAAGCAAACATAAAAAAAACGATTTTAACGAAAAAAATAATGTAGTAACAAGGTCCTGCTCTGAAGCCGACGATATATGTTGGCATCCTAAAATATATGGCAGCTAATGTGTATTTATAGATGTATTGAAGTATAGTTGTAATAATTACTCATATAATAATGCCACAATTTATAAGATTATATGAAATTATGTAAGTAATTGTATACGATGTATAACTTTAACAGTTGTGAAACCCCCCGAGACCTTATACGCTCGCCTGATCAGGGTGATGTTACGAGGTCGCGAAGACCACAAAGCCGCTTACAGGCAACCGCCTGTATAACCGCCACAGATGGCCACCCAAGGCCAACAAATGGCCAACTAAGCCGCAGACGAAGCCAACGCAAAGTCCGCGAAGGCCATCGGATGCCGCAGCCTGGCCAACGAGAGCCGTTGAGAGACCACCGTTAGGAAGGCTCCAATGGCTCCAAACCCCGCCACCGACGGGTAGTTGTCCGTCGAGTAGAAGCGGGCAAAGAGGTTTTCCTCGAGACCCCAACCTCCTCGCCGCCTCAAATCGCCAAGAGGAGGAAGACCACCGAGAGAGTTGTGAAAATAAGTAGTTGTATTGTTATGATAACGTTGTTCCCGCTAACATTCGCTGTTTAAAAATTGCAGGCAGCTCTTGAAACACCGGGCGTTTATGGAATTCGGTGGGTGGTGGTGGTGGTGGTGGTTTTTAACGCAAAAATATAAAAACGGCTAGTGTTTCTTGGAACCGATTATTCATTCGACCGCGGTTTGTGTACTTGAAAAGTGTAAAGTGTAGTGTAAAGTTGATAATTGAAATTGTGTTTAGAGGTCGAAAGTGAAATAAAAATGATGTCGTGTGTCTGCGATTAATGCAATTTCTTAATTTTATAAAACCTCATTGAAATAAAATTAAATAAAATCTTTATTTGTATGAAACATGGATAACAAGGCCTTATGATATGGTGAGAACATGTTTCACCATTTATTGGTATACAAATTTTCTTAAAAACTAATACGGTTTATCTATATATATAAAAATAAATTGCTGTTCGTTAGTCTCGCTAAAACTCGAGAACGGCTGGACTGATTTGGCTAATTTTGGTTTTGAATTATTTGTGGAAGTCCAGGGAAGGTTTAAAAGCTGAGTAAATATGAAAAAAATTGATTCTGATGTGGTACGAAGTTTGCCGGGTCAGCTAGTAAATATCGTATTGTTACATGCCGTCAAAGATACGCGCACAGCTGCTTATTGTAAGCGCAGTTTATTGTCTTCCCGGATTAAGGAATTCTTTTGTGTTTTGAATATGTAATTAAGAAAAACATGCTATTGTTTTTCTACTTGTTTTATAACCATCATTAGCGTCGAACTAATCCTTATTGTTATTGTTTTCGACTTTGTTAGCCGTTCGCAGGTATGCAAATTACTATTTCTCGGAAACTCAGTGCGCGCGGCCTTTTTTTTGTACTGTGTAGTTGATATAAAACAATGCCCGAATGGAGGGGTGGGCAGTCAAGCGACGACTACGAAACGAGTAAGACGTTTTCTAGTACTCTCGATTAGCGACATAGACGACGGACTTTACGCGTGTCGAATTGCAGTGAATCGTGCAGTGTGAACTGGTTGCATCCAGTTTTATTTGTATTATATTTGTTTTATACGTGTTTGTACAGTTCTAATAAATTCTATAGTAGTTCCAACGGCATTTTTTAATTCGAGTCCTGTAGCTCGTAACAATATCTTAATTCACACACGTCATTCGCTTTACATTCTCCTATAATATTAATGTACTCTGTCTTACATACGTCTAACATAAAATTATCTCTATAAATCTAATACAACAAAAAGCCCGTGAAATCGTTAAATATAGAAATAGAATTGAAAAGCAAGTTTCATTCAATAGAATACCAAATCATCGTGCATTTTATTTTTCTGGAGTTCAGCGTCCCACATAGTGTGTAATATAGCTCTTTTGTTTACAAAAAATAATAAAGAAATATGCGTAAAGTGTAATCCGTAAAAAATAGGAAGCCATACTTTTAAAAAAAATCGCAAAACCAGAACGAGGCCCCAGTATGAAATGAATAAACTAACAACAAAATAAACGTGCCGGGAAGCTTGTACCGTCTCTCATCTCATTTTTATCATAATATAAATTTAACAATTGGCGGTGTTGTATAAATATTATCAGTGACTCAGTGACTGCAGTGCACGGTCAATGTCAGAACGAAATATTTGCACAGAACAGTTACGAGATTCCGTACATTGAGTTATTTATTATTCCTCTATGTATGAATCAGCCAAATGTCCTACAGTTTGTTTCGAAGACTATGGAACATTTGGTACTGGACAATTCAAAATAATGCTTAAGGTTAAAACATCAATGTATAAGCCGCGCGCAGGTTTGCCGATGACTACTTACTATTATTGTATTGTATTACTATTATTGTATATACTTATGTAAAGTATATACAATGATAAATTTATTGCAAGAATTATTTATGTAACCTTTTATGTCAGCCCTACTGACCATCGACGCGTGACATCATGAGGCTTTCGGCAAACATTCTGCGCACAGGTAGTATATTATCATCATTATAATCTTAGGCGGCATGCCACCAAATTGTTATGAATAACATCCTTAACCGTCCAAAGATTGCTTGGAAGAGATTGATTTAAGCAATAACGCCCATTGTACTACATACTACCTTCTGATTTTCAGATACAAAAATGTGTTCCTGTTTTTATGTTGGTGTGTGATAAAGAGTATTGCTGATTTTTCATACTACATCTTCAGGCGAATATTTTTCGTGTGAGAATACATCGCATTGAAACGTCAAGTTTTAAAATTGAAAAACATTAAAAAAAACCTTGGCCTTATGACTTAGAACGTACCGCGATTAAACGGGAGCGGTTTAAGAATAACACAACGGTTGGCGATTTTTGTAATTTTGTTTAATTATCACAATGGATTTGTGGTGAGAAGCACTGTGGCTATCCTCTGCGCTTCCCCGGCCGATAATGAATATGATACCCGAACACGGTTAACCGCCATGCATGCGCCACCAACCACCATACATATGGGAAATTAAAAAAAGCGCTTAGAAACCGCTCTCCAAATGTTACAGATTGCATTTTCAAAATCAGGCACCGAAAAAATCGTTAAATCGTGCGCTTGTATTGCTTGTAACAGTTATATGTTACATTTTTCTGCGCTTTCAACCTGCTTGCGTTTAATCGCAGTGTGTGCAGTCCTAAGCCCGTATATGAGAAAAATGCGCAAGCCAATGGTTGAGATAATAATTCGTCTAATTAGAAAAATATTTGTATTTTATTACATAACATTTAAGATACAGTTTATTTTGGGAATTTAAATAAGAATTTTATCTCAAATTTTGTAACTTATTTACACAGAAAATTAAAAAAAATATATACTCAATTTATATACATGCGTATAAAACTGTAATTATATTTCATTAATCATTCACTGTGTTGAATATGTTGCTAAGAATTTTAATTGCTTACGCAAGTGTTATAATTTATTTGCATACAGAATGTTTCTTGGTAACAGGAGTGGCATTGCTGACTTATATTATTTTGTTAAATTTAAAAAAAAAACAAACTATTGTTGAGCCGTTTTAAGAAGCCCCATTTGAAGTTTTGGTCCAAGATCCCGGTCACCGCAGACTTGCGTGATTTTAGGAAAGATGAAATTTTTAGGATCGGTAGTTTAACATAAACTTAGAAAGGAATGGATACTCGCTAAGCTGAAAGCGGGGCTGTTTTGCAGGTAGCAGGTATCAAAGGTGGAAAAAAACTATCCTAACTTACGTCAAAGTAGCAAGGCTAGTTTTTTCATATGTCATATACGATATTGTTATAAACAAAGATATACAGTTGCCAGACACTTTAAAAAAATGTGGGATTTACGTTATTTTAGGAAGGCTGAATTTTATATATATTATCAAGTATAATATTTGAAAATATTTTCCAATGAGCCAGACTAAATCTGACGGGCCAAACATCCTCCCAGACTCGTTAAGAGTTCCACTATGCGAGGAAGCGCGAGAGCATTAGAGCGTTATTCAAGCGTAATAAGTACAAGTGAAATGCACTCTGATGCGTGAATATCTTATACTAATATATAAAGCTAAAGAGTAATTCACTGACGGAATCCTCTTTCTTGATACCTAAAACATTGATGTCTTCAAATACGTTGTTCATTGATCAAGGGCCGATTTTTCAATCAGACAAAAGTTGGTTGAATAAATTATAACCAGAGTGAATTCAAAAGTGAAACCTATCAACTGGTTTTTTCATCCATTTTTAATTTATCATGTCGAGCTTTTACCGCCATTTTATCGTAAGCGACATTTGAACCTATGTATATTTTTTGTTGCAAAAGGTATTGTAAATTATTATTTTGTTTCCAGTCTTTAAGTTTAAGACTTAGTAGGGTCTAATGTAACTAAAACCGAAAGTGTTAAAACAAAATAATAATTTAAAATACCTTTTGCAACAAAAAATATGCTTAGGTCCAAATGTCGCTTACGATAAAATGGCGGTAAAGTCTCAATGTTATACTTTATTGTAATATCTTTTTTCTGGTGACTGAAAAATCGAACCTAATGCAATTTACAAAATTGAAAAGGAGCAAACCAAAGCTATAGTTTGTGACTGATTTAATTTTAAAAATATGTATTATACATTAAGATGTTGATTAAAAATCCATATATTAATACGTGAAGCAAAAATTTTGTACCCCTTTTTACGAAAATTGCGCGGAGGGAGGAGGATGAAATTTCGCACACTTATAGTTTATATAGAGAAGAAGCGACGAATACTAATATTTTTTTTAAATTATGCATAAAAAATACATTAAATCAATAAAAAAAACACTACACACACTACCATGTATTTGACACACACACGCATGTATACTCTTTTGTTTAATGTTGCCTTGGCGAAATCTGTGATTATAGAGTATAGTCTTTGACAACAAATTATTATGATCGAATTTCGACCATGGGCGACTACTAGAATGAATAAAAACATCCACGGACTGGTGGCGGCAATGCCACTGCTTCATCTGGGATAATGTTGTAGAATTCAATGGATAACACTCCATTGTTCACCAAATATACATTTACAAAAATGCACGATTACAATATAGTCATGGTAAAAAAAATAGGCGGCCTTATCGCTTACACAAATTTCCTCCAGGCAGCGTAACATAAAAAACAATTTAACCTAATCTAGCGATGTAAGTGGTGCAGTTTATTAGATAGCGACTTAAATAGACATACTAAATCTACATATTTTATAAATTAAATAGAGAAGGGGGGGGGGAGTAGAAGAGATGAGAATTAGGCATAATTATTTAAGAAAATGTAGTGTTTTAGTTCTTGACCGTTTCACGTAGATGTAGCGATGGGTTTAATGCGTTAATTGAGATGCGATATTGTCATTGTGAATGACGTTAAATATTGACAGACAACGTATGTATATAAACTAATACAGCTATTCCATAAAGGCGTTATTTTTAACGCTATACATAAGACGCATTTGGCCACAGTCAATAACCATAACATTAATGCAGGTGAAACCCGAGCACAAGGATTCTTCTTCCTTGGTTTCAATTCAATCTTTCTCAAGGTTGTCACTGAAATCGTGTTGGTTGATGTCAATCAAATCATTTGACTGTTGGAATTTTTTTATTTTCAAACCACATTTCATAACGTAGCCCAATTTACACAAATGAAACATATTCATCAAAAAAATGTTGAACAAACCAAAGTGTCTTTCGGAACATATTTCCTACACGTCGTAAAAAATATTTTTAACGATCATTCTAGAGAGTAAAAACCATTTCGTGTTTTAACTGTTTCTTAGGAAATTTATAATTGAATTAGTCTGTGTTGGAATAACTAAAGCTACAAAACAACAAAATAATAACTAGAAAATTAGCATAGTCGTTTCTTATACTTAATTAATGTATATATATGAAACTACATACTTGTATTGGTTTGAAAAAATACAACACATAAAATCATAATAAAACTACGTTTTAGGCGCGTAATTTATTCGATTTTTATTATTCCGACGTTTCGGCCACTTTTCAGAAGCCGTGATCACGGAAGACAAAGATGTTAAGTGTCAATGAGTATTGTTAAAATTTTATTTAGCCTGCCCCTAACTTGTTTATTTTAATTATTTTGTTTATGGTTATTATTTACTCTATGGGAGCCTAATCTAATTTACCACCACTTCCCAAGATGTTGTGGCTTGAAGAGAAGAAGCGGCGCAAGAAACTCTTCAGCAAACATGCCTAGCCCTAATAATTTTATATGATATTAAAATGGGTGGGAGGGAAATAAAAAGAAATTGTCAATCAAGTTGGTTTGTGTTCCGGTGCACGCAGAAGTGCACTTAAGAAAATATTACATAAAATCATTTTACATAAGCTTTATCTTAAGTCCGTGGAGGAACGGAGGCGGCCAGGCCGCCTCTCTTAAGAGGCGAGAAAACAATTCACAGCCAGATGGTAGGGTATTTGCCCGTCTGGACGGCTATCACCCCTGGTCTGTATGCCGCAATAACAACCTTGAGTTGTGTTCCGGCATTAGTGGCGAGGTGCCAGTCTTCCTTTAGAGAGAATTCGTACCACCTTTGGTGTTGAACGCGGTCCATCAGGTGGGCCGTCTGCCTGTCTGCTGAACTCGTGCAAAAAAATCTTGCATATGCCACCGAAAAGTGTAGAAAACAGGCGCAGCCTGGCTTTGATCTAGTCACTAGTCACCCACCTGATGCCTATTCATAATCTATAATATGGAATATGAATAGGCGACGGTAGCCGCTTCCCATCAGGTGGGCCATCAGTCTGTCTGTTGTACTTATGCAGTAAAAAAATTTAAAAAGAAACGGACCTCGAATTATTTGCAATTTAAGTAATCATAATAGAGGAGCGAACATTGAACTGAGATACTTTTTATTACCTTACAAAACGTTGCAGCCTCATAGGTTTTGTAGTAGCGTAAAAATTTACCTCGGCGTAGGGTTACCATCCGTCCGGGTTTCCCCGGATTTGTTCTAGTTTAGAGGGCGCCGGGGAGCGCCCGGGCGGGGTTTCATTTATAATCTGGGTTTAAAAATTTCAAGTCGTAGGACGCCGCCGGGCCACGCAACGGCAACGAGACGCGCGCCGCGCCGCGATCAACCGCCGAACCGACTCGCTTTTTTGTTTTGATGCGCAGGGGAATACATTTCGTACCATGCTGAGTCCCTCTCGGCTATAGGGGTGGGATCGAACCGCGGCAATAAGCGCCGCGCAGCGTGTGCGAAAACTCTGGGCGGAACCAACTAGTCCACTAAATCTGCGTCCCATACCCGGCGCCTTGTGGAAGAACATGAGATGACGAGCGAAGCTACACCCAATGTTCAACCGCGCAACAAGCTTAGGTCACCCCGGGATGCAGAATCACCCACTAACGAAACGACTCCCTAGATTTACCGTAAGTCGCAGTTGCCACGTTGCCCACTTCGAATTCGCCGCAGTAACACAGTCGCAAAATAAAAATGATTTAAAAAAATGATTTATGACATGTCCGGGTTCTGGCCTCCAAAATACGGGGTTGTCACGCGTATTGTCCTGGTTGCCTAATTATAGAGATGGCAACCCTACCTCGGCACCTACTAATGGTGACGGAAAAATCATGATGAGTCAATCTGCTAACAATTTTTGTACATATGTTAATATTATAATGGTATTTCTATATCGTAATAAATACCTAATACGTGCTCCACAACATTAAAAAAAACTTTAGCGCCGAGTTAACCCATTTGAGAAATTCTTTGAAAGAATTAAAAGAGTTATTGTTTATCTTGCACGTGAACATAGACGTGAAGACTGCTGGTAAATTGACGTGAAACGCGAGCCAAAGTTTCTTAGAAATAGAAAGTAACAAAAAATATTTTAACAAACGTGCTTTCATTTTTCAAATAACTTTTGAAGTCTCTTATTTGCTTACATACGGACGACCAGACAGAAATATATAAAAAATAATTTATATAGATTCCGTTTTGCAAAAAATGGCTACGAGCCACTAAGAACGAGTACCTACCTACATGTGAATAAAAATAAATAATAGTTATAGAACATTGATTATTAACTAATTAAAATATAATTATATTTTAAATGTACATTTGGCTGCATTTCAATTTTAAAGTAGTTTCAACATGCGTCCTACCTAAGACTGCACCACCTACTCACGTCAGAGATATATGATGGAAAAACCAAAAAGGCGGACGAAGCGCTATGCTTCCACTTTTATCATACGTACCCTTAGAATGAAACGCAATCATCAGGCGCAATGTCGATCAAACGCGGACCTTACTGTTACAATTTAGGCTTCGACAAAGACAAATTCCACGTACAGTCTGTAAAAGCACATTTTATTATCTGTCGGCATTTGACCTAATTGTAATCCTTTTATGATCGTCTTCTTTTGTTTACTTATTTATTGGCATACGTTTCTAGTGTTGTGAAGAACAGCGTATTGTTCTCGTTTACAGCCGCTTGCAGGCCATTAGCCAGGTGTTACGGATTATAAAGTACAAGCTGATTCTAGAAAATTCGGTCTACGTTGCCGGGCGGACATATTTGCATTTGTGCAGTATAAAAAGATGGCCTGATGGAGAGAGGAGTCAGTCGAGCGATAATAACTAACATTGACAGACTTTGCGCGTTTTATTGAATTACGACCCTCTGCATTGTGTTTGGATTTGTTGTGTTCGGTTATATTTGTACCTGTGTTATACGTGTTTATATAGTTCTAATGAACTCTATAATAATTCCAACGGCATTTTAATTCGAGTCCGGCAACTCGTAACATTACAATAAAAAGAAAACAAAATAAACCTTACTCTTTAAGTCTGGTTGCCTGGAAGAGATTGCTATAAGCAAATAAGGCCGCTTCTATTGCTTTTACCAAAAGAGTATGCAGTTTTGTAATTGTTTTTTTTTGTATAAAATCTCACCTGTTTAATAAAATGACGTATATTTTAATTGAGAATTTCCACAAGAACTCCGTCGATGACCTTCAAAGACTTCCAATTTACCTTATTATATAGACTAGCGGTCTTATTTATATCGAGTCCTATATATAGTCTGTTGCTCAGCTGGCTGGCAAAAAGCTAGGGATTCTATCAATGGTGAGGCAGTACTTCACACCACTTCAGTTGCTGAATCTTTACCAAACACAAGTACGGTCTTGCATGGAATACTGCTCTCATCTTTGGGGTGGCTCAGCTAAATACCAACTGCAGACACTCGAGTCAATAGAGAAAAGATCTAGGAAACTGATAGGCAATGACCGCCTATTCGATTAGAGGCTTCAGAGCTTAAATCATTGACGTAAAGTCGCTAGTTTGTCGGTATTCTATAGGATACACTTTGGGGAGTGTGCCTCGGAATTACATGAATTGGTTCTTCCCTCACCATTTTACCACCGGACAAGCAGACGTACGCGCTTACGCCACCGGTATATGGTGGAAATACCAACAAAGCGGACGAAACGCTATGCTTCCACTTGTATCATACGCACCGCTGAAGAGTGGAACTCTTTACCGTCGTCTGTTTTTCCTCAAGAATACAATCTAGGTGTCTTCAAGTATCTTCTAGATAAGCGTGCTCCACCTTAGACTGCATTTCCACCTGACATCAGGCCCAATGTCAGTTGAACGCGAATCTATTCATTATAAAAGAGTTGATATATTTATGGTTCTTAAAGAAGCGTTCAAACTTATTCTAACTCTCTATGAATAAGACCGTGTTTATAATTGAAATAATAAATATCTTATAAGTCTTCGTTTAAAAATCTACAAGGTTACTATGCTAAAAATCGAGAAATAATCCTCTTTCATATTGCGTACGATCCAAATTTTTACGAGTACAATACGCAATTTAATGGCCTCGTATTATACATGCGTATGATATCAATTATTTATCTTATTATTGGAAGTTGGTTGATTTTCCTTCCTCCAGACCTTCGAGTTATTTCCATCTCCGGCGATCACATAGTAAATACGGAACAATGTAAGGAAAGAACTTAAATGATTCCATCCTTTATAAAACATACATTTTAACCAAACGTATGTATTATTCAAATGAAGACTAAGGTTAAATTGCGAATTTAAGGGCATTATTTTCATATATTTTTAAACAACTTTCTAAAATCTAGAAAACAATAAATCAATATGGTGGGATTGTCGCGTTTCTATAATCAATTTAAAAATGAAAAGACATCACGGGGCCAATTTAAACCAACAAATGCTGAAAATGCTATTTCTAGAATTTTCGTCTGTTTGTTTGTTAGAGAATCACGTGAAAACTACTGAACTGGTTTAAATGATACTCTACACACAGCTAGCTTATATCCCGTGTCTACACTTATGATATCTATTATACCAATAAATGACGTCATTTCCGTGGAATAGACGAATATCTATTCTTTGCCCCTGCCGTTGCAACTCACTAACAAATACGTTGTCTCTTTTTAATTTGGTCTGCAAAATTGAATATTAACAGAATTTTAGCATACATTAACTGAACAGTTGTATAACTTAACAGTAACACCATATTCTATTTGTGCAAACACAACAGGCATAATATAATAAAGTGTTAAAGAAATATGTATGTAGTATTGAGCTTAAGTTGGTAATGGTTGTAACAAAGTTGAGAGGATTTGAACAAGGTCTTTAGTATCGTGGAGAACGGTTCTCAACCACCGTTAATGCCGCCGAGACGGGGGCGCGCCGGTGTTCCACGCGCGCTCACCTCTCCTCTTGATGGGCGCGTTACAGACTGCTCCACGCCAAAGATAGATACGAACTCGGTAGGGGCTTGTTTCCCCCGGCAGTGGAAAAGGCCTTATGGGCCGTCGCCTGCTAGAGTCTGCGAAATGAATAGACCAAATACTTGTGGCCCGGGCATAAAGGCGAAGAACGGAACAACGAGGAGTTTTAGTGCATATCCCTGGACGTACCAATAGCACTTCTTGCTTACGGTGCTAGCGCCACCCCAAGGTGGCGAATCCCACACTCCCAACCGCATGCCCCCCGCGGTGGATAGTCCTCAAACGGGTTCCCCTCGTTAAAAAAAGGTTTTTAGTATCATCATGGCAAGACGAAAGAAGTTTCGCGTGCACATTTTTTTTTTATTGCTGTGATGGAAAATTCAAAAGTTTTTATTCAAAATGTGTTCCACTGGAGAACACTTTTTGAAGGTCATACATAACATGTAAGTCAAAATTTAAAACTACTTCCAATTCTATGTACACCGCTTCGCAACGTGTTATCGCTGTTTAAAGGAGAAGCGGCAAGAAACTCCCCAGCAACACGTCTGGCTAAAAAAGATTTTTTCATCATAATTATTTATATATTATATCAGGCTCTTTTCTTACCGTCGCCTATGGACATTAGTAATACCAGAGGTGCTGCCAATGTAAATGTTAGTATTAAAATAATAAGGTCAGTCCCAGACCGCTGTGTGATTGACACCCTTGGAAACAGAAAATAAGATTTTGACGGCTAAATGTTATCTATACATATAATAAAACTGTAGAGGTCGAATTTCTGTACAATGAAAAAAAAATGCTAAAAACCGAGTCAGGGGGATGTAAGAAGTGAAATAGAACTAAGTTAGATTATTTAAAATTTTTTTGTTTCTCTGTTTGTACCGGCTAATCTCCGAAACGACTGGACCGATTTAAATGAAATTTTGTATGGTGGTAGCTTATATCCCTGGTCAACATATAGGATATTTTTGATACCGAAAAATATCCTATATGTCCGAGTTCCCGTGGGATACTTAAAAAAACTTTAATTACTTAAACAGCTTATTATACAACTTATGCGCCTAATTAAGTATTGATATTGCCGGTATCATCATACATTAAAAAAACAATTAGACTAACACTAAGACCAATAGGAGCGGAGCACCAATGAAGAATGTTTTAAAATCGGGAGGGTTTTATTAACTTACTTTTTTTAACTATTCCACGCGGACGAAGTCGCGGGCAGAAGCATAAACACGTTTATGAATGATAAAATATTATACATATACATAAATATATTTGACATGCCGTAATTGTAAGACATTTTATTATATTTAGTTGGTGACTACTTTATGTATGATTACAGATGTAAGCAGTTTGACGCAGATATGGCGATGGGTTTAATGCGTGATTTGAGATGCGACATTCCTAGTGACGTTAAATATTAACAGAATACGTGTATCTTGTCAATAGTAGTGTCCAAAGCCACATTATGTATACACACTAGGGTTGCCAACCCCAAATTTAAAAAACTAAGATTTGAAGTTGGAAATACCAGGACAATGCCGTTTAAAAACAGGACGCAGTAAGAGTTTCAGTAGTTAAATAATATGTAGTGAAAATAGGTTAAATTAAATTCAAGTAAGTAATGATAATAATAATATTTTTTAATAATAAAAGTATTCGAACCAAATTTATCAAGTTGAAAACGAGTTATTAATGTAAGAATGGTAAAAGTGGCGCGCGTATTTTAAAGTACATGACCTTATCAGGGCGCTTTAAAAACACAGGATGCTGCTTAAAAACTATCCAGGATCTCCCAGGACACTACAAAAACTAGAACATGTCCTGGGAAAACAGGACGGTTGGCAACTCTAATATACACTAATGTGGCTATGAGTTAACCGCGTTATTTTTTAACGCTTTAAACAAGGCGCATCACAAACGTAGATGATGCCGCACCATTATGGGCAGAATACATTGGCACTGTGACAACCTTAATAACATCCTAGTTGTTGCGGCGGCGCTGGGTTTATGATAAGCGGACTATGTCAAATTATAAAACAAGAAAGGAAGAGCACGCACGTACAAGGTTGATGGTAGAAGGAAATATCTACGACTTTCTGACTGCACGTCACTTTTTATGTTGTTACAATATATTTATATTGAATTATTTATATTAATTAGCGGTGCGGCTTATATAATTTACAGGGATGAGATTGTTTATTTATTTGTATTTACATATATTTAAGCGGTGTGGCGCGGAGCGGTATTCGTTATAGCATTTTATGTAGTTTATTATATGTTAATTTATTTTATTAAACATTTACAATTATTTGCCGAGCGTATTTATTTTACTTCATGACATGACATGAATGACTGACGTGCTTGCGAAGGGAGAACGCGGTGTCAGATTTGAAGACGGAATTTAAATTAATTGAAGAAAAGTTTGAACAGGCCGAAAGGAGATTATTTGGCGATACCACTTGTATATGCATTACGCAATAAATATTTACTATTTCTATTCTATAATTTTAGCAACGTGGAGAGGTATAACGGCATGAATTTCGATAATACAGCACGATAGCTGAAACATGTACGTTGGTTTATAAAAATAATTTTTCATACTTTATTTTTCTATCACAAAATTTAAAAATAACAACCGTTTCTGACAACCATGTACTTTTCAGCCGTCCAATGTTATGATATTCATTATTAACCTGTCACAATTTATCCAACGCCGTCAACGCGTCTATTCAAATATTTAAAAAAAAAGCATCTCGAACACCTCAGTCTGTAATGACATCATCAAAAGAATGTGAGGACTGTAAGGTAGAAACACCAATTTGCGAAATGTTCACATTAAGTTTTAATATATCCTTTTCACACTTTGTGTTACAATAATATATACATAGTTCTATTGATTGCGAAAGTACTGTAGATAAATTGACGGCTCACCTGATGAAAGCGGTTACCGTCGCCTATGGACATTTGCAACAGCAGAGGTGTTAACCAATGCGTTGCCGGTCTCGAAGAAATTTTATGACACCCTTTTCGAAAAACTCTGCTTGCAGCACTGTGGACGCCTTAGCTCAGTCTTGGTTGGAAACGATCGTTTCGGACTTCATCAGAGCTGAAGACTGGCCGTCGTCTAATCCCGATCTTAATCCGCTGGATTATGATTTATGGCCAGTTTTAGAGAGTACGGCTTGCTCTAAACGCCATGATAATTTGAAGTCCCTAAAACAATCCATACGATTGGCAGTGCAGAATTTTCCCATGGAAAGAATGCGTGCTTCTTATTGATAACTGGCCTCAACGTTTAAAGGACTGTATTGCAGTCAATGGAGACCACTTCGAATAAGCCTTTTACATTCTAAATTGTTTTATATTTATGTATTAAACTAACACACTGTACAACTTATAAATGTTATTTGCAATAACATTTGACGGCCTCTGTGGTTGAGCGGGCTAAGCCGTTGCCGGCCTACCTCATTGCAACGCAGAGGCTCCGGATTCGTTTCCTGGTATAGTAAATTTCGGAAACGTATTTTCTCCGTTATTTACTATGGTCTGGGTGTCTGGGATCGGCCCCAGAGTGGCACGTTGTATATTACCCATAACACAAGCGTAACTTGTTTAATTTGGGGATATACAATATGTGTGTTTGTTTGCCGATTATATTATATATATAAGAGAGAAAAAATATTTGCTACAATATTTATGGCAAGTCTAGGTTATATATAGATTACGACTGCTTTTAATAGGAGTAACAAGAGACAATGTATCTCCACTTGTTTTGGTACATACCTCCGCATCATTTACTATTAATTTCTTCATACGTCAATTTGAAATGCTTATTACCGGGTTTTTTTATTCAGCGTCAGCGGTTTAGTCGTGGTCGCCGCGCTCTACCGGCTCTAACTACCGTCCACACTGCAGTCATACACATATTTTGTTAGTCATCCATTTTCTCCGCTTACAAAAACCACCTAAACATTTCTTCTTCAACACTTGTAATACTGTAACTTCTTTAAATCCAAAACGTTCCCTCATAAGGGTCAGCCCATAAACATCAGTGATACGCTCTAATATCCAGCTTTCAGGGGAAAGGACAATAGACACTAAAGATGGCACGAATATTCGGCTTCGCTCAGTATTCGGCCACTTTTTTAAATAATCGATAGTTTTCGGCTGTGCCGAATATTCGTGGTATATCTAGTTAAAACGTAGTTTAACTATCAATAATTTTCGATTGAATTATGTATATACATTTTTGAGTAATATGGGTGTTTTTTGTCACGATTTGATATTCGGTATTCGCCCGAATTTGAGGCGAATACCGAATAGTTAAAAAAGTGGCCGAATACCTAATAGAAGCCGAATATTCGTAGCATCTCTAATAGACACATTACGCTTGTACAAAGAGGATTGTTGAGCTTTAACCATTGGTCATTTCGATATATAAGAGTTTCTTTAGATGTGTTCCTTCAGCTTTAACGTAAGTTTATAATTATAACAAATAGTATGGCTAAAAATGGTAATGGATTCGCCCATCTTGTCCTAATTCAAACCCCCGCCATCTGAATCTGATACAAATTCAGCCACTGATTTATCATAATTATCTTATAATAATATATAAAGTTGAAGAGTTTGTTTGCTTGAACGCGCTAATTTCAGGAACTACTGGACCGATTTCAAAAATCCTTTCAGTGTTACCTAGCCCATTTATCGAGGAAGGCTATAGGCTATATATCATAACGCTCGAGACCAATAGGAGCGAAGCACCAATGAAGAATTTTTCAAAACGGGGGGTCTTTTTTAACTATTCCACGCGGACGAAGTCGCGGGCAGAAGCTAGTTCCTAATATCATAAAAAGATATATTATTGCACTATGCCTTACAACACACAGTTCTTTCATTAATTATTCATATAAATTATTTAGTTAAACCTTGTATTAGTATAAACTATATTTAAAAAAACGAATAATAATTATTATTATGAAGTAAAGATATGTTGCTGGAGAGTTTGTTGCGGCGCTTTTTCTCCTTTAACAGTAACTAAAATCGCTTTGGAAATGGTGGTAGACTCATGGCTTTCAGTAAGTAATCTGTAAGATTCCATTTTGAAATAAATACTTTGATTTTCAATCAGGTTCGGTAAGAACGCATTGCGCGAAGACGAGTCTTCGGGCAGTGTTTCCTTCGCGTCTGAAATAAGGTGCCGAGACGAGAAATATTGACAGTGTGATTGGTTCACAAATTAAAAGTCGCTTAGCGAGCTATATTGGGTATTTCTTATGGATAAAATCCGACACATTAGTAAGGTAAATTGACAGTGGACCCGTCACATTTTTCGTAGGACAGATTGCCGATGCAGTAAACGCGTTGTGAACTGGAGTCCGCGACGGCAAATGTAGTGTAATGTAGGACGCCCTCCACCCCAATGGACTGACGACGACTTACGCGAATTCTGCCGGCGGATCGGAATCCAGGAGTGGATGTGAAAGTGTAATTGGATGATAACATCCTGCAACTTTACATGTGTGAATCAGCACCCATAGAACTATATTTCTGTATTTCTTGTTTAATGTGTACAAAAGCATAGTACACAAGTTTATCTAGATTTATAAAAAAATATGCACATTGTTAAAATATTTACTTTAAGAATTCTTTCGTAACAATTCTTTAAGATTACTAATAATCACAAATTATTCCTCTTTTATTAATTGCCTTATTAAATTCAACACATATACTGTCCTCTTCAAACCATTCCCGACCTGAAATTATATGTGTTTGATGTCGGATTAAAATAACATATAACTAGTATTATGTTGTAACAAAAGTTGTGTCAGCAACAAAGCTCATTCACCCTGCTCCAATAAAAATAGCATTAAATTGTGTGCTCACAAATAGACTGTATCATTTTGCAAACAGATCTATAAAACTCAATGTTTAGATATTAACAAAATAATTTCATTTGACTAGTACAAATATTTAATATTATGCAAAAATTTCAACTTTTGAAATTACAAAATGACTAGCTCATATTTAAGAATGATACAGATGAGTATCATTGTTAAATATTATTGTTTTTATATTATATAAGTTTATCTTGCAATCCATGTACAAGATTATAAGCAGATTGCTTGTAGGCTAGTTAATGAATATTCTAGAACAGTACAAGTGAGTATCATGTTAAATGATAATTTTTATATTACATAATCTTACCTTACAATCCATGTCAGATTACAAGCAAATTGTGTAGGCTGGTTAATGGATAGTTTAGAATGATACATGTAGCTATCATTTTTAAATATGATAAGTTTTTATATTACATAACTTGCAAGTTTATCTTGCAAACTATGTGTGAGACTATAAACAACTATCATAGGCTAGCTAGCAGACCCTATTTTAGTATAATACATCAGATATTGACCGAGAGTTGTGAAGGTTTATTAACAATCTAGAGGCTCATCTCAGCTTCGCACAGATGCTTTCTGGATAATTTTTTCCCACCTTGGGTTACACTATTGAAGTTTTAGTAAGGATCTCTAATTTTTCAAGTAATTAATATGTTGCTTAGGGATAATTTAGCATTCTAATGGTGAAAGAAATTTTGAAATTGGTCCAGTAGTTATTGAGTTTATTCACTACAAACATACAAAAATACAAATCTTTCCTCTTTATAATATTAATATAGTTGTAAACTGTAGACTTTGGATAGAAAATTATTTCTAAAAGCATATATATATGATATCCAGTTAAATATCTAAAATTAATATAATATAAATGGAAAAACAAGTTTTTATATAGAATTATGAATTTAATTATAAAGGATAAAGTTAATAAAAAATGTATGGTACAACATTTCCTCCATATACAAACTATTTTGTTAATGCCAGAAACAGGAAAGATTCTAATAAATAACACAACATATCATTTACATAATTTTTGATAATATATTATTATTTTAAGTATACTTTCTAAATCTGTTAAAATATAATCACTTTTTTATTTACTATTTTTAATTGTAAATACTTTTTTATTTACTTGTTCTTCTGATTTCAAATGTCCTAAAAAGATTTGTCAAATTAATATTAAATCAGTCTACAATTTTATACAACTTTTTTAAATGAAAGATAAAGTATATTTTCTAAATAGCACATACTATAATAATAATAATTATTATAAGAATCTTATTAGATAGATAGATATGTATAAGGTATATATAAAGACTAAACATGTGTTATTACTGATATTTTTAAATTTATACTTGAAAAATAATTAATTAAGAAGTATACATATTAAAAATTAATTACGAAAAACATGCATGACGAATTATGATTTCAAACTAATTAAAAAATTCTAACTACAAGGATAAATGTATTCTATAATATGTATTTTAAACACACTATAAATACATTAAACACTAACAATATACTACAAAATTAATTAATATTAGTTATAGTTATAGAAGCTACAGGAAAACGAAGTACTTATCATTGTTATCCTAACATTAGGTGCTATATTTGGTGGCTACATAAGCATCTATAAACTATATATAACGCGATTTAATATCAAATCCGTTCCGCTCTCTTGTTACCATGAGCCAAAACGCTTATTATCAAAACCAACGTTGAAAATCTTTACATAAACGGCGCCTCCATACTTGTAAACAAAGTATTTTTAATTTTAACAATTTTTGAATAGTCCATAAATTTAAGATAAAAATTCTCACTCACCATATAAAGTCTTTGCAGTGGGAGCAGAACGTAGGCTGCTTGAAGAATCTCGGCATGAACTTGTGGTCTTTCACAAGGTAAACATTCTTTTTCTTGAGGGCTCCCTTCCGGCCCCGTAGCCGCAGCGCCTGATCAGTTTTCATCTCACCACCACCATCATCACAATTATTTTCCTCGTCCGCCATGGCGACGCGCGGAGGCTAGACGCCGATAGATTCGGAAATAATTATTAATTCACAAATATTCGCAAATTTAAATACACCACATGAGCGTACAACCGCTCTCAACGGAACGTCATCGCGATTTGTCAAAATGAACGTGAACGAAGAAGAAAATAAAGATGTCATTGTCAAATAATGTCAGGAAAAGACAGAACAAAAGTTGCCAACTTCTATTTATGAAATACTAAGAAAAAATTAGCAGTTATTTCGTTTTAATAACTATAATTAATTGATTAACGTAAGACGTTATCGCCAAAACTGACATACCAAAAAGTATTTAGTAAAGTCTTTTATTTTAATTAATTAAAAATAAAAGAAACAAATATGATCAATCTAGAACTAAGAGGAACAAGACACTTCCTTATTTTTCATCACTGATATAAAAATTCTTAAAGGACAAAAAAACCCCATTTTAAAATACAAATATCGAATGATTTCGTTTTAATTACATCCATTTTTTTTAAAATGGAATTATATGGTTACCAACTGACTGTTACTTAAAGGGACAAGGTGTTATTGTTGCTCTACAATCTATATAAATTCTAACAATAGCAAATCATAGCCTCCTGACGCCCAGGTTTTCAACGCTTTCAAGAACTAAACGCCCAAAGTACTTAAAAAAGGTTTCAATGGCAAATACCCAAGACTTTGAACTTTAAAAATTGTACCTTGCAGTAATCTCACAAGTATGATATTTTTTTTCTTGTATCAGATGAACGAGGAGAAGAAAAAAAGGACAAAAATAGATTACCTTTTGGTAGGCCTTTGGGTCATAAGTACTAAACTTAAAACAAAAAAACATTTACAACATCAATTTTTTCCAACTACCTTCAAAGAATAAAAAATGAAACAATACTTAAAAACTAATTTAGTAACCTTAATAAACAAAAAAATCCTTTAAAATGAACAGAAATATTTATGTAATTATTATTTATTTAAAACATTCCAAACAATCATGATAGTCCTTATTAACTCAAAGGTCTATTAGTCTTAAATTTAGAATTAAGATAATTTTCATTATATCTCAGATCCATGTAAAATTTTGATGAAAACAGCAAATATAGTATAAAGCACCTATTTTTGATAAGCTTAACAACACAAATCGTAATATTTCATGAATAAATTAAGATTTATTTTCACACTCGACGATTTTGTTCGATGTTAGGTCAAGAAAGACAAATTTCTTTTGTTTTTTTGGCACTGTTGCTTGGTCATACACAAGCAAAAACCTGGATCATACGTTCGGAGACATCACTTTATAAAAAGGTGGTAATTTGTAGCAATGCTTAAAGTTGGGTTACTTAGAGTAGTACCCTGGGCGTTCATTAAACTACATTGGATTTAGTGTTGGGCTTTATTCACTGAAGTATTCATTGAAGTATTTTTTAGGACCGTGGACGCTAGGAGAATAGTGTACTAAAGTACAATTATTAAAATAAAATATTTATTTTTGTATGCAATATTTAAACTGTGTATGAAAATGACTTGCTTAGTAAAGGGTTTCTAATTTATGGCTACACACACGCTAGGTGTATTTGAAAACTTAAATAATTATTCTCTTTTCAAAGTGTCGTTTACTGATTTATAAATCACCATTAAAATTAACAGTTTTGTCATATTAATACAAGCTTTAGATATAATTTTCATTTTATTGCAGCGTTCTTTTGTGATCGTGTGTAGTGACGTTTGCGCTTTTCAAGTTTTTGAACAACCACTGGTAATTGCCGTTTTTGACAGTGCGCTGCTTGCTATGTTAAAAATAAAAAAAGTCCGTTATTTTTCAAGCCGCGACGGTTGACATTGGTGGTTAATTCTAGTATTTGAACTAAATAATGGAAATTTACTAATATTTACAAACTAATTAGTAATTAGATAAGTGCAAATAGTGAAACATATTATATTAAAGATGAGTTCAGAAAACTCTGATTCAGGAGCGAGTATAGCTCTTTCTTTAGTCGCCCAATTTGACGATATAAATCGTTTAAATAATGTTCTAAATGACGGAGCGGCAGAAGAATGTAAGTAGAACTTTATTTTTCAACTTATGAGCAGATTCTTGTGTTCGTTAATCGACGATTGGCTTTATTTGAATCTACCTCCTATTATACTTACAGGCATGTCAATAATGAAGGTAACAAATTGTTACCTCTGATATTGAACACCACACCTACCTCCTACATCGATTTCCAAGGCCATATATGATAACATAATAGTCAAAAGTACATTTAACAAACTGTATAAATATAAAAGTGAGTTTGTCCTTTCTTAGCGACCTTACAGTCTTATGAACTTGTTTTTAATATAAAAAAAACGATAAAAGAAAGTGTTGTCAGTAGTTTTATCATTTGAAGAATAGAGATTTCGACATAGAAGACCATAAGTCAATAGCATTGTCATATGGTTTTTAAAGATAAAGAATAATACATCTAATCAAGATTGGTAGCTTTGCATTAATTAATTGGTTAAATTCAAAGATCTCTTCAACATGTATTTATAGAAGAGAGAGATACCAGTGTGATGGACCCTAACGAGGCCAAATCATATATACATTTAATTTGAAATGGGACTAAATAAAAGAAAACACCATTTTTTTCTTATGTTTAAATCGCAACCAACTCGATTTACTTTTAATTATAATAATATTAAAACTTAGCGGCCAGCATTATAATATTTACACAAATAAGTATTTATTCCACAACATACTCTGCCGGATTGCAATTACAAGTTGCAAAACAAAAAAAAATATAATCAATGAAATTACATCATGAAATTTTAATAAAATACAAAAACAAAACAAACAGTGATATTTTAGAAAACAGTGGCGTATATTACAAATCAAATCTGAGGTACCTTTACCAAACATCCGGTACGCATGCGATAATTTGTATCCTTGGAACTTTGAGAATTCTCAATATCAATAGATGGTAGCTCTGATGTTGGTATCTGTAAAATCAACAACACTAAAGGATACAGACGTAAAAGACAAATACGCTCACCACCTGCTAGTTTAATTTTTGCTACCCTACCTACATTATCTAGTTGTTAGACTTGGAAAAAGTAAGTTAGCGGGTGGTGAGCGTGTTTGTCTTTTAACCATGTCTGTATCCTTTAGAGTTGTCGGTTTCATAGATATCAACATCAGCGCTACCAGCTATTGGCATTGAGAATTTTCAAAGTTCCAGTAGCCAACAATAGACAAATGATAATGTCTACTACAACATAGATATATATAATATAATAAAATACCTATCACTATTGTTTCCCATGGGGATAGATAGAGACTATGCATCTCCTTTTGTGACAATCCTGACAAACAACTTTCGCTTCATCTACTTTTATTAACCTCTTCTACATGTTTATTAGAGATGCTTTTTACCTGACCTCTTTCTGACACTTATGCTATTTGATCATAGTGGTAGAAAGAAAGATAAAGATTTATTGACTTGGAAAAGACGACTCTATACATTAGGAAAAAATAAAAAATGAATAAACACAATACATTCACAATAAATGATATGTCGCAGTCTACCTGCAGCAACTCTACCATTCACAATACTGTCATCTACTTGTTTCTTAATTCTACTCTCATCCATTCGCTACATGTCCAAACCACCTTTTTGCATTCCTTTTTCAACTTTTGCTGTTACATCTTCAATAACAATAATATATAGCCTTAAGTCTGAGATGAGTTATTTCCAATGTTTCCCTCAAAATCAAGTCTCACTTCTCAGAGTACCTCCTGGCAAAGGCTTCCTCGAGCTCATGCCAGTGCTGCCTGTCCACAGCAGATGTCGCCAGTAGGGGCCAGAAGCAAGCCTGATCTCATCCTCCTCCTCCTTTTATGAATTGTCAATACAATACAATGAATAACCAATTTTTACAATAAAGCAAGAAATTTATTAATCTAAAATTTTAAATGTAAGACTTAAACATTCTCTATTCCAGGCTTCTTAGCCTTTGTAAAACAAATGGATTGGGTTCGCACCCAATGGGCGGCGGCGCAGTCCGAAGCAGAACGGCTGCAGATAGAATTGGATGAAGCGCTCCGCACATTAGCCAAATGGGAGGCTAAGTTTGCACATGTCAGAAAACTCCTTGACGGTGAAAAGAGGGAACGCAATATTGTTATGAAGAAGTATAATGAACTGGTTAGTGTATAATTATATATTTTTCTATATTTAATTCTGTAAGACCGCCTATTGTTTTTGATATGATATAAACTTCTAGAATCTCTAGAATATAGAATATATCAATGTTATGTAATAAAGTATATTCTATTCTATATTGTCTAAATTTTAACTATGCACTGGAAATTAGCTTCAGATCCCCAAAAAATTTTTAAAAATACGAAGATAATACAATTAAATACCAAACTAAATTTTCCAATTTATTTTTTAGCTCTAAACCTAATTATGTAAAACCTATATTGGCATAAATTATCATTGTTTAAATCTTTTTTGATAAAAAATATTTCAAATATTAAATATTTAAGTATTTTTCACTTTATAGTTCAAACTTACTTGCGACACACTTTTATGAATTTACAGGACACATCTCACTGTTAACAGAAATGTCTGGTGCCCTAGAGGATGGGTCGCCCTTTAGTATGGGACGTGTCTTGCGTTGATACTCTGGCAGCGTCCCATATTCCAGCCACCGGCATGTCTGCTGGTACAGCTGCTGCACAACAGGAGGCCCTAAAACACCGCAAATATTCCGCTATCTGAAATGGTTATATATTTGCGGCTTTTGGGGTCGATACCATGTGGGCCTGAGGCACACAAACCGAAACATAGTGAAACGCCTGGTAGACGTCTCACGTGACCAAAAGACTGGTCTATATCTCGGACAACGCACTAGCATTGCGATACAGCGATGTGATGTAGCCAGTCTTTTGAGCATGTTTCTAACTGACAGCGGTCTGGTGCTAGATTTTATAGTTTAATTTTAATTTGTATGTATAGTTTTATTTAATAAGGAAATTATAAAAATGTACGTAGCATAAATAAAAAACTTCCATTGAAACATAATTTTTATATCTGAATAAATTATACAGAAATTACTTTTAATTTTAACAATTTTTTTAAAATTCTCCATGAGAATTAATTTTCTTCAACCTGAATTAAATGCAAATGGGATGATAACTATGCTTATCCTGTTTATTTTTCAGAGTAAACTTCTTGATATGGCTCGCGACCTTCTCTTCAATGATAATAGGGCGAAACTCAATGATGAGACCCTCCAGAAACTGGCATTCCTGAATGGTACGGCTCAACAGGACCACAATGCTAGACTCAATGGTGTACCTGAGCTGAATTCTACTGGTAAGCTATCGGCATATAGACATCCATTTGCGAGGTGAAATTCTTCTTATTTTTTAAAGTGAACATACAGTATAGTACACACACACCCCAGTTGATACTGTAAGCATCAAAAAAATGTTGTAAAGAAAAATGATTACTTAATTTTAAATTTATGATAAGAAAATATATAAAATAATAACAGCTCATAAACATCCCACTGCTGGGCATTGGTTGTCTCGATGTGCAGGTTTCATCACGATGTTTTCCTTCACCGTTTTTAGCAGATGGTAATTGTAACAATATGCACATTAGATCAGAAAACTACTTAGGTGGTGCATGCATTCTGGTCTGGATTCGAACCTGCGCCCTTTGAGCTTAGGACGTGTGAGCTAGGCATTACTCTACCAGGACTTAATAATATAAGAAAATATTACATAATAACTGTTCAGCCTGTGTTTAAATAATAACTGTTGGAGTGGCTTATGAGATAATATTTACACTAATGATAAAGCAGGTAACAAATTAACATCCCATAATTATGAAATATATGAGATATATTCATAGTAAAATAAAACTATGATGACTATAAAATATGTATGTTATCACATTGTTTTTTAATCTTGCTTATGAAAATGGTAGCTATTTCAAGAACCTAATATGTTAGTATTAATGTAGAAAATTAATCATGAATTGGCCTAAGAAATCATGTTTATTTCAATTCTGGTTACAAGATTCTAGTATTGCTAACATTGCTTACTGCTGTTTCCCTACAGTACTCCTATCATACTTGTCTGAAGTGAATTGATAGCCAATGATAGGTTTGATACATCAGTAATCTTATATGTTGTCACAATATTTTTTGTCACTGGTGGCACATACTAACTATATACACTTTGGGGCAATTATACTGCTCAGTTGTTATGTAACAGCAAGAAGTAGAGATTAAATGATACTTCAAATGGCAGAGAGTAGTATTCACTGTCAAGTGCTAATTTGAATTGAACTAATTTATTTTGGAAACAGTATCCTTAAGTACAAATATGAACAAGTCATACAGCTAGTACAATATATAGCACAGCGTGTGAGTGGGGCGGGTGATGTGCGAGCGAGATAGAGCAACTATTAATATGTGCGCTCCCGCATTGCGCTAGCCAGTAGTTTGTTGTCCACTGTGATGACTAGACATATGCAATTCCTATACTTAAAATGTGGTCTTCCATAACCTAGTTAATATTTACACATAAGGGGCCATCCACAACTTATGTCATATGAATTTCATGATTTTTGACCCCTCCCCCGTCCTGGTCACATCCGTGGTCCTCCTGTCACACTAGTGAGGAGTGTGACATCACATATTTTTGAATTTTACATCAAGAAATTTTTGAGAGCCATGATAGTTAGTTAGTTAATGTTAAAACAAATAAATGGGGAACTAGCAGTTTATATTTTTATAGTCTTCAATTCTGATTATTTTTGTTGTACGTTGTTAAATTGAAACAGCAGTTACGTAATTAGTTTTATTTCCTTTTAAATTTTTTTTCAATTATAATTTAAACACAATGGTCATACAAATAGAGTTGGAAATATTTTGATGTTTTTCGTTAATAGTTCAAATTTCGTATCATAAAGCTTTAATAGATTTAATTATGAAATGTGACGTCACGAAATTTAGGACCCACCCCTTGTCACACAATGTCACACTGCTTCGACCCCATCCCCCCAAATTAAGATGTGATGTAATTTATGGACAGACCCTAACTTATGTTGTGCCCGTCTTAATTTAATTGATTTAACTATAATATGTCTTATTGAACAGGTACTCTTCTCTCAGAGATGTCATACTCCCGCTCGGAGGATGACCTAGATTTATCCTTAGCGTCCACTCGTCGCTCTTGGGTCCAAAGAGGCGGTTGGAACGCAAGAGAGAGCCAACCGGCGTCCAAGAAACGCAGGAGCTCCACTTCATCTGCCACTAAGGTTGGACATTCATTTATTAATAATTTTCTAATATTGAAATTTCTATTCATATGTACTCTTTTTTTTATTGAATACATTTATTTATTATCTTTCACTCCGTTCATAAGATAACAGTATATATGAATAAATGCAAAATGATATTTGGCAGACAATTACGCTTGTGGTACGAGTAATATATATATATATATATATATATATATATATATATTTAATGCACCACCTCACAGATACCCAGACTAGTAAATAACGGAAAGTTCGTTGCGTAATTTACCATGCCAGGAATCGAACCCAAAGCCTAAAGATATGCCGGCAACTTCGTCCAGGCTTGACTTGAAATTCCCATGGAATTCCTGGGACACAAAGTACCACAGTATTTAAAAAAGAATGTAAGTCATCTTTTAGTGAAAGCTGTGTCAGAATAAGCAAATTTTTATGCATCCGAACAACTTCAAACCGGTCCCGGGAGATTTCCCGCGGGATTCCCGGGATAAAAAGTATCACACATTTTATTACATTAAATTTGCTATCGATCAGGAAAAAAATCACAATGGTATTCGACTTTTTCTAATCTGGCCATTTTAAATCATTCCCAGAAATATTCCCGCGAGATTCCCAGGGTAAAAAAATCTAAGACAAAGATGAAGTCTAAGAATTAGCTGTCGATCAGCGAAAACTGCATCGAAATCGGACCAGTAGATTTTACGTGAATTCCGAATGAACACACAAGAAATCTAAAAAAAATTGCATCATGTTTTCCATTGTTTATATAATCTATTCCAGTTGTTTTTTTTAATAGCTTCAATGTACAGACACGGCATGTTTAGAATTTTATAATATTATGAATAATGTATGGGTTACTTTTGATTCATAAACATCGCCGGTGTTCAGCAGAGCCTGATTGGAGGTGGTGACTGCCACATGTCTTTTCTGCAGAACAATTACCCGTATGGTGGTGGTGGTGACATTTTATTGCATTGACAATGTTTAATTATCTTTTTCTTATTGTTAACGTCTTATTAGACAGTGGAATTGCAGGGTGGCAAAGTGCTGGCCACTGCAACTACGACCCTCACCCTGGAAAGAGCTCCTACCACCCATGATTTGAAACCTCCACAGAATTTCGTAAGTATTTAATTTAAAATTAACTTTGGCAAGAACATTATGTGTTGTAGAAAGGGTGTGATTGTAAGTTTAATGCAAGACAATAAATATTTATTCTATACTAGAGTTACTTAACGCTCTGTTACATACATACAGATTTTATTATGTAGTTGTTTTATATATATAAACCTTCAATACTTTAGTTTCTTGTTCAATTCACTACAATTTTATCCGTGCAGGAATGGAGTAAGAATACAAATTCCTGCGGCCGGGCGGCCTGTCGTAAGAGGCGACAAAACAACAGATCGTGTGTAGACACGACACGAATTCTTACGTAGACCCAGCGACTTTTGTTAGGGTGTACAAGTAGCCGAATACAGCAATAAAATCTATATTGTATTATGGGCGCTGCTTACGTCTAGTCACCGCAGCGGACAATGAACTACTGCCTAGCACAACGCGGGAGTGCATATATTAATAGTTGCTCTATTGCACATCATCCGTCCCACTCACACACTGTGCTATGTATTGTACTAGCTGTATACCATTTCGAAAATAAATTAGTTCACATCAGCACTCGACAGTGTATACTATTCTCTGCCATCTGAAGTATCATTTAACCTCTACCTCTCGGTTTTACAGTATTTTTGTAGTTTAATATTGTTTATCCTTTTAAATCACTTCCAGCAACCGATATCCGAGAGCAGTGACGAGGGTCCCGCGCCGAGGAAGTCCTCCGGCCGCCTCTCGGGAAGGAAGCAGTCTCCTATACAGGAGGAGTTTACACCTACCGCTCCACCCCACACAGGTAATCTATCCATATAACTGAGCATGTACCTTGGGAGGAATTGTTAGTTGTGTATTACTATACTGCATTGTGATGTCATAATTGTAATGAGTCTAATAGCTCGTTAATTAATAATTAACTAGTGGTCGCCTATTGGTCGAAATTCAACCTTACCTTTCTGTTATCAAAGACTATACTTCTATAATCACAGATTTTGCCAAGGCTACACTATTAATTTGACTTTAACAATAAACAAAAGAGTATATTTGCATATGTGTATCAAATACATGGTACTGTGTGTAATATTTTTTTTATTGTTTTAATCTATTTTTATGCATAATTTAAAAAAAATATTAGCTTCTGCACTGCTCTGTATCTTATACTAATCTATAAAGCTGAAGAGTTTGTTTGTTTGATTGAACACACTGATCTCAGGAACTACTGGTCCGAATTGAAAAATTCTTTCAATGTTAGATAGTCCATTTATCGAGGGAGGCTATAAGCTATATATCATCACACTAAGACCAATAGGAGCGGAGCACCAGTTAAGAATGTTTCAAAGTCGGGGAGATTTTATTTTCAAAATCCCCCGATTCCACGCGGACGACGTCGCGGGCACAGCTAGTAAACTATAAGTGTGCGAAATTTCATACTCCGTGCGCGCAATTTTCGTAAAAAGGGATATAAAGTTTTTGCTGTGTTTTTGCTTCACGTAATATATAGATTACACAGGTCAAAAAATATGTCTGCAGCTTTTTATAATTTCCAGTACACAATTTGCGAATGTATTTATTGAAGTACTGATTTGGCTCTTGTTTTTAAGATTTTGAGAGTAAATATAAACATAAAGCTACACTTTCTCCACATTGATATGGTTTAGATTTCTTGATAATCTTGGAATTTTTTCACCAAAAATAATATAGAAGAAAATCTTGTAGGTGTCTCTGAAGTAAAAACTAAATTTCACCAGATATTCTCTCTTTTTACGTTCTATATACATTAATTAAATATAAAACAAAACAAAATATTTCTCAATAAATATTAGATACTATGATATGCCCACGACTTCGTCTGTGCTTGACTTGAAATTCCCGCGGGATTCCCGGGATAAAAAATATCGCATATTTTTTTACATCAAATTTGCTATCGATCAGAATAAAATCACATTGAAATTAGAATATTTTTTTAGTCTTGTCATTTTAAATCAATCCCAGAAAAAAATCTCATTCCCAGGACAAAGAGTAGCGCAAAGTTTAAGTCTTTAGAATTAGCTGTTGATCAGCGAAAATCGCATCAGAATCGGCCCAGTAGTTTTTACGTGAATCCCGAACGAACAGACAAACGGACAAGAAATCTAAAGTAAATTGCATTGTGGTCTCCATCGTTGTGTATAGTCTATTCCATTTGTTTTTTTTAAAAATAGACAATGTACAAACACGGCATGTTTAGAATTTTAATA
The DNA here is from genome assembly GCA_039645545.1 of Dendrolimus houi. Taxonomy (NCBI): domain Eukaryota; kingdom Metazoa; phylum Arthropoda; class Insecta; order Lepidoptera; family Lasiocampidae; genus Dendrolimus; species Dendrolimus houi. The sequence goes on from CM077122.1 coordinate 20,070,338, forward strand.
AGATTATAGATTAAGGTGTGTAATTTTTAAGTTTTATTTTTAATATTTACTGGTTTTTTGTGTCATATGAAAATAAAAATTATAACAAACTATAGCCAATATCCCAATGATTAATAGAAACTATGGACAATTCATAGTTTCTATGAATCATTGGGTTAAAGTTATTTGAAGCCATTATAATATCCAGGGCAACAAAACCACTTTTGACCAATGTTATTGTTATTTTTATATATGTTTTAGCAAAAACGTAAGGTTTTATTTTTTATAGATACGGAGACCGCTTCCGACACGCCACGTGCGGTTCCGCAGCGTACGCCGTCCGTCATATCGGCGGCGTACGGCGGCTCGCCGCGCGGTCGTCCGCGCCAACACAACTTCGTGGCTAAGAACTTCTATAAGCGCGAGACGTGCGGGCCTTGCGGGAAAACGTATGTTTTATTCAACGTGTTATACATAACTAGGATATGCCTGCGACTTCGTTCAAGCTGGACCTGAAATTCCCACGGGATTCCCGGGACACAAAGTATCGCATCATTTAAAAAAAGACTGTAAGCTATCGTTTTAGTGAAAACAGTGTTAGAATAAGCTAATTTTTATGCACCCACACAACTTGAATCCGCTCCCGGGAAAATTCCCGCGGGATACCCGGGGAATATAGATAATCTATCCATGCGGGAACGGAGAAAGAATACAAATTGCTGCGGCCGGGTGGCCTATAGTAAAAGACGACAAAATAACCCATAGCCAGGTGGTAGGGTATTAGCCCGACTGGTTGGCTACCACCTCTGGTCTAGAGTATGCCGCCATAACAACCTTGAGTTGTGTTCCGGCATTAGTGGCCAGGTTCCAGTCTCCCATAAGTGAGCAGCTGCGCATTTGTAGCAGCACCTTTGTTGTTGCAAATGTCCATAGTCTGCCTGTCTGTTGAACTCGTGCAATAAAAAAAAAACACACATTTTATACATTAAATTTGCTATTGATCAGTAAAAAAATCACGTGGTTACAAATGTCCATAGGCGATTGTGAGATAAAAGAGTATGCACCTTGCACAGTTTGCAGTATGTCCTTCGATAGTGTAGTATATTTTAAAGAAAATGAAACACCCATTATGATATAACTCGTATATTCGACTGCCGCAGCCAGTGACACGTAACAAGAATATACCGAACTACCCTCTATTCTTTGTACTTAATTAATGCACACAACAGATAGCATATATGAGCCAGGCACCAGTATCACACTCACATCTGCTAATTTAATCATTATAAAGTTTTAGACACGACGCGGCGCGGTGGTTTGATTTTGAGTAGTAGTAACTTTTTGAGTTCGTATGCGTGCGTAGCGAGAGGGTTTTTCAATGTCTCTTTTTGGGAAGAAAGTGGATAGTCAGAGAGCAAACAAATAAAATGAATGGCACATACAGCGATGATAACCGCTCTCTATCAGGTTGGCTGTCTGTCTGCCACCGCTTTTTACGACAGTATCCGTGTTACAGTAACTGCAACGGTTTATGGTTACAGCTTGCAGATCAGTATAGGTAAATTAGCTTCGAGACGTGTTTTTGACATATGTATTGTTTCTTATTATTAGTTTCATATTAAGTATCTGCCTATAAAGAGTATTAGTTTACTTATTTATGTGCTGACAGTACACTACTACGAACGCGAAAACATCTCGAAGCTAATTTATCTGTATACGGCTTTACGTATGCAGAAGGTTTGCCGATAGCCTCATTATGTCACCCGTCGATGGTCAGTAGGGTTGACAATTTTTTTTTTTATTGTATATACTTTACATAAGTATATACAATAATATAGTAGTAGTCACCGGCAAACCTGCGCGTGGCTTATAAGAAACGAATGATGTTTTGGATTTGACGTTTCAGCATAAAGTTCGCGAAGGTGGGCGTGAAGTGCGAGTCGTGCCGTGCGCAGGCGCACCCCGAGTGCCGCGCGCTGCTGCCGCTGCCCTGCGTGCCGCCGCCCGCCAACGCGCGCAAGCTCAACGCGCCGCAGGTATACCAATGCAACTTGGCAATGTAACACGTTTTATCTGACATCATTTCATTATTATAACTGTAATAATATTTTTCACTATTTCAACACCAGGCATAGCAATAGACTGATATTACCATCTTTTAGATTGCAAAAAGTATTGACCTCATTCTTGGGGGTTGGTATACGCTTCTTCAATTAGATTCCGAATGAAATGTTACATTTGCCTTTCACTAAATTAAAAAGTGTCTTGCTTAAAAAGGAATACCACACTATTGAAGAATACTTAAATGATAAAATAGCAGCTCGCTCCAGCCTCTTATACTATCTTTTGTATAACGTTTTTATCTTACCAAGCATGTAAGGATTTTATGAAGATATGTTGCTGTATACAATTTTAGTATGTCATGTCATTATTATAACTATAATATTTTTATTTCCTTTTTTTTATTTTTTGTTATTGCAGGAGTTCATCAGACAGTCAGACAGACCACTTGGTGTAGAGTGGTTACCATCGCCTATGGACATTTGCACCACGAAAGGTGCTACAAATGCGCTGCTGCTCTGTTAAGGGAGACTGGAACCTGATCACTAATGCCGGAACACAACCGAAGGTTGTTATAGCGACATATTTTAGACCTAGGATGGTAGCCATCCAGTCGGACAAATGCCCTACCACCTAGCAAACCTTTTATTGTGTCTTTGTCTTACTGAGTATGCACTGTTTGCTACAACTCCATTAATTCTTCGAAAAGTAATTGTTAACATGTTTCTATATAAAATTAATTTAAAAAAAAATGTTTTAGTTGGATAAATTAGAAGAAAAACAATTTTTAGCTAGACGTGTTGCTGGGGAGTTTCTTGCCGCCTCTTCTCCTTAACAGCAATAACACGTTGCGAAGCGGTGTACATAGAATAGGAAGTATACATTTTAACTTATATCTATGACCTTCAAAAAGTGTTCTCCAGTGATTTGATGGTAAAAAAATGCTTAGAAGATTTTATTTCGCGTTGTATCAAAATTGTTAGTGTAGTGACAAAATAGGAATAAGGATATGTAAAATACAACTTGTATGTATGTCCTATTTATAATATTATAAAATTCAAAACATGCTGTGTCTGAACATTGAAACTATTAAAAAAATCAATAGGAATACACTATATAAACGATGGAGAACACAGTGCAATTAATTCGGGATTCACGTAAAAACTACTGGGTCGATTTCGATGCGGTTTTCACTGGTCGACAGCTAATTCTGAGACTACTTATCCCTAGAATCCGGTGGAAGTTTTCCCAGGAGTGTTGCGGAGTTGTTCAAGTGCATGAAAATTAGCTTATTCCGACACAGTTTTCACTAAAAAGGATTGCTTATTTTTTTTTAAAATGCTGCGATGCTTTGTGTCCCGGGAATTTCAAGTCAAGTGTGGAAAAAGTCGCGGACATGTCCTAGTATAATATGTCGTTGAAACACATAATAGCAATAGAGTAGATAAAATATAAAAATATATAAGATAGAGGTAAGAATTAGTAGAAAATATGCATTCATATCCCATAATGTTATCCGGGAAATGAAAAGAGGTTACCGAAATTATGAAAAGATCTCTGCCCCGACAGGAGGCAAAGGAAGGTGAATGAAAAAAACACTTTCCATCACATCGGCTCTCAGTCTGTCTATTGTGGTAGTTTTGTGAAGGGACGCGTGTTTACAGGAGGGCAGCATAGCAGACTACGCGCCGAGCACGCCGCCTATGGTGCCGGCGCTGCTGGTGCACTGCGTGAACGAGGTGGAAAAGCGCGGCCTGAGCGAGAGAGGCATATACAGGGTCAGTGCGATCGACAAGGACATCAAACGGCTCAAGGTATACCTTAACTATCGTTCGTTTTTCATTCAATTCGCCAAAAAGATATACATGGCTCATTTTATAAACTTTATTTTTTCATGACTTACAAAATTCATAAGCAAAAAAGAAATTTGCCATAAAATAATCAAACTTTAATCTTTAATATTTGTTAAATGGTGACATTTACGATAAAAATGTAAGAAAACTTTTTTGTAGAGCATTCGATTTCCTACAAAAAAGTACATTGAATTTTGCTGCTAAATCAATTACTATATTTAGAGATGAATTTTTTTCTATTGGACTAAGGAAAAAATCGCAAACTGTAATGCGGAGGACCTTCTTATTGAAATTAAGAGCTCATTTTTGGTGAGAATTCTCCAACGGTGTCTTGCAACCAATTTTTCAGTATGACTATGAAAAAAAATTATTCAAATTTTTTGGCCCACCCTAATATACATATATATATTACATATGCCTTGATAGGCTTTCCTACTTATTTATGTTCATGGCTACTATATTTATAAATTACTTTATGCCTTGGCAAGTAGGTATGAACAGGTAAGTCAATATAGGCAACTACACCATCTTGTTAACCAATAAAAATTGGTATTATAAGAAAGATAGTTAAATTTTAAATATAGACTTGCCTGCAAAAAACCGTTCGTGGAACATTATTGCCATGCTTTGAAGACTTCAAAAATGCCATAAACACTTTTCGTTTGGCAAGCTATCATAGGCGTGTTCACAAAGCATCCGGTTGGGTGAAGGTCGATCTTCAGTCTGCTGTAGCGTTTGGTTCCGCGAGCAGGAGCGGTTCCTGCGCGGCTGCGGCTCGCCGTCGCTGGCGCACGAGGACGTGCACGCGGTGTGCGGCTGCATCAAGGACTTCGTGCGCGGGCTGCGCGAGCCGCTGGTGTCGAGCGCGCTGTGGGCGGACTTCATGGCGGCCGCGCGGCTGCCGGAGCCCAGCGACGCCACCGCCGCCATCGTGCAGGCCGTCAGCCAACTGCCGCAGCCCAACCGCGACACGCTCGCCTTCCTCATGCTGCACCTCCAGAAGTGAGATACCTGATTGCAATTTCCTAGGGCAGACAAAAGAACATACAGCCAGGTGGCAGGGTATTTGCCCTCGAGTTGTGTTCCTGCAATAGTGACCAGGTTCCAGTCTCCCTTAAGAGAGCAGCAGCGTGTTTGTAGTAGCCTTTGGTGTTGCCTGCCTATCTGCTGAACTCCGGCAATAAAATAAAAAAACAAAATCTAGAATCCGATTCCAGCGCCGTCTACCGGTTCTAATTGTAGATCTAAACCATCCAGGGAGCCACTCAAACGAACACAAAAAAAATTCCTCAAAATGGGTTTGGGGGGTTAGGAGTTCAGTGATATACAAACAGATTTTTTTATGTTTATAAAAGACTAAGAATGTTTTACAGAAAAATCATTTCATGTCAGCTCTGACGCACGGCTGAAATTTACTCCTTATGTACGATTATATTATTAGTCTTTGAATATGCGCTTTGAAATTGTATAATAATAAAAAAACATAACACACACTATCTCATTATCAGGGATAAAAAGTAGCCTATGTCCATACTCAGTATTGAATTTCAATTTGGAACTACATACATTCGGAATTTCGGCCGAATGGATCAAGTAGTTTTTCCGTGAAAATGTAACAAACTGACAGAGTTACTTTCACATTTATAGAGATGCCACGAATCGTGGTTTGGCTGATCAGGAAATAATCGGCCATGCTCTCGACCGAAGCAGATAATTTTCAGCATAACATGTGTGTATTTAGCACATAACCGGTGGTGGTGCGGGTGACAAAGGTAAAAAAAATGTTGGTGGTGGAAGGAGGGCAAAATCCACAGCCGGGTAGAATGAAGCGGCACTCACCTGCGGATCTCCAGTCCTCGTTCCTTAAGACTCCTCAGCACGTCTTCAAATTTGCGTATGTTCACACCAACAGGAGCGGGTTTATAAGTAAAAAGCGTTCTATATTTGCACTCAATGCGCGTGCGATGCTCGCGTGACCGATGACGTACTGGGCCGCCCGCCGGCACGAATTGTGGTTAGCCGACAGGTGGCATCGCCTGTCTCTATCCAGCGTGCGGGTTTGCGGGAAGGGGAGGATAGGTAGGTAATATAAGGCGCCTAACCAACCGGATTTATAACCGATAAATAACATTGAAAAGGAAAATGAATTAATATTGCTTTTAACACTGTTAAAACGTAGTTTTAGCGTCAATAATTTGTGACAGAAATATATACTGTTTTGAGTATTTTTTTGTTGTTTATGATTTGGTATTCGTCCGAATAGTACACAATATTTAGCTGCATACGAAATAGTTAAAAAATTGGCCGAATAGGCCGAATACCAAATAGCAGCCGAATAGTCGTGGCATCTCGTAGGGATAAACCTCCTCTGTTTACAATCACTAGCTTCCGCCCGCGACTTCATCCACGTGGAATAGTTAAAAATAAAGTAATTTAAAAAAACCCCCCGATTTTGAAACATTGTTCATCGGTGCTCTGCTCCTATTGGTGTTAGCCTGATGATATATAGCCTATAGCCTTCCTCGAAAAATGGGCTATCTAACACTGAAAGAATTTTTGAAATCAGACCAATAGTTCCTGAGATAACCGTGTTCAAGCAAACAAACAAACTCTTCAGCTTTATATATTAGTATAAGATTAATTTTTGAATTTATTATAAGAATATCACCTATCACATGACTAATTGTTCCCAGGGTGGCTGAGAGCGAGGAGTGTGGGATGGGCATAGACAACCTGGCCAAGGTGTTCGCGCCCACTGTGGTCGGCTACGGCCTCACCCAGGGCCAGGAGATGTATGCGGCTACAGCACACATGTTCAACGTAAGCTATTTTGTCTATGTTTTGGTCAGTTCGTGTAATATTAACAACGCATAGAGATTATAGGAAACTAGTTGCGCCCCGCGGTCTCACCCGCGTGGTAATGGGAAATCCTTATATTTTGGATAATTCACACTATATCTTTCTAAAATTATAGCTTATGTGTTATTCTGATGTTTAAGCTATATTATTGTAAAGTTTCATCAAAATCCATCCAGTAGTTTTTGCGTGAAAGAGTAATAAACATACATTCTTACAAACTTTCGCGTTTATAATTTAAGTAGGATAAGGTACTTGGTACGTTCATAACGCAAGTTACTGACAAATTTTTAGATCAGATTTTTAAAAAATATTTGATGCACTTCCTTTTCAGCAATATAATCTCGTGCTCTATTCTTAAAGATTGTTCAAAATTGATGAAATGAATGAACTGAAAGTAGATGCAGCGAAAGTTGTTTGTCAGGATCGTCGCAAGTGGAGATCCATAGTCTCTGCCTACTCCCATGAGAAACAGGGGTGATATTATAATAAAAGTTAGAGAAGAATTGTCTGCGGGTATGGTCTCTGAAGTTTCACTTCTACTGCGTGTGTGTACTACTACACACACATTTTTTGTTTGTTGGTTTGTAGGTGATGCAGCTGATGCTGCGTCTGCCCGGCGAGTACTGGGCGCAGTGGGCGTGTCCCGGAGCCGACCCCGCGTCCCCACTCGCCGCCACCCTCTCCAGGCCGAGGGGGTTCTTCTTCTCGCCGGCCGACACCGGGTAATGCATTTCCACCATCTATGCCGGGGGCTCCAGACTAGTCTCTTTTTTATTGCATGGGTTCAGCAGACAGGCAGACGTTTCACCTGATGGAAAGCGGTTATCATCGCCTTCAAAGAATGTGAAATTTATGTCTATTAAAGATATTAAAAACACATTCATTGCTTTAACAGACTTGTGAAGGTGCACTATCTAATTGTATAAAGTGTTTATTATTTGATTTGTGTGTATATGTGCGTATATATTTTTATAGCTATATATATATATTTGGGATGTTGGGCTGGCAAGTAAAACCACACTTTACGAGATTCCGATATGCGCGTGCGTTTATTCTGTATTTTAAGATTAAACAACGTATAATTTAAATAATAACTCGGAACGTCTTGTTTCGTGCGTACGTCGTCCATTTGTCGTCTTCTCTTCTCTCTGTTACTCGTTATTTCTTTCACACTATGGACTCCTTCAGTAATATCGTCTTATTATTAGTATCTAGTTTAACTGCACGCCAATGCTATCTTTGCAATTTGCATCCAAAAGTTGCCTGGAAGAGATCGTTTTAAGCAATAAGGCCTCCCTTCGTTTACTACCTTATAGTATTTAAGCTTATTGTGTGCTTTTTCACTGTTATGTTGGTGTACAATAGAGAGTATTTTATTGTATTTGGAGGATAATTTGATTGCGGTTGTCAATCTGGATAATCTCGAATCCGTTAAATTGAGATCCGGATAATCGAGTCTCCACTGTAGTTATTAGTTACGTTACGTTAGTTATTTATTAATTGTTACAAAAATTATTTTCAGTGTCTCCAGGAAGAAGCGAAGTTATTTCCAGTGATTTAAAAACTAAACCAGCCATTATTTGATATTACATGGTGTGGTCACAACTGAGAGTTCTATACTAGTTCTATGTTAATCCACGTCGGCTGAAATATTGAAAAACATTAACATTTCTTTGCAGTAAATGATTTTTTTAATTAGACATTTCCTTGCAGATTTATTTTGCGTTTATTCAGGTTAAGATTCCTCGGAAATTGGTCCAATTTTTAATTTACCATTTGTATGAAGAATAGGCCAATGACATGTCGACATGGTAATTTTCTAGTGATGTGACGTCGACATAGTAGTAGTAGTCGTAATAGATATCGATAACTTTTTGGTACGCAACAAAATGAAATTAAAATTATTACCAGTTTTTTATTTCTAATATAATATTTTCAAATAAAGCCCTATCTGGTGTCCTAATTGACAAGTATGGCACAATTTTCTGACATTCTTCTGGGTAAAGCTCATGCTTGAGAATGTTTTTTTTTAATGTAATAAAGAGGCAACTGAAATCATTTTCAATACACAACTGTCCGTGGCGAGGCGCTCCGGCATCAGCTTCCGATGGTTTATAATGTGTGTAACTGGAACAATATTCGGTCTTCTCCATTTTATATGGAGACCAGAATACTGATTCAGTGTACTTAGTTTAAGTAATTAGAAATAATTGTAAGATTGGACGAGGTGACATTATCACAGTGTTAAAATCCCATTTATGTAATAAAGATTAAAAAAGAACTATTATACAAGCCGCAAATTGAGCGAGATGGAAATCGATAAATGCAGTCGATGCGGTATCGTGCAGCACTAGTTGGCGCTGTGCAGACGCCAAGCCCCTCCCCCTAGCCCTCCACAACTCACCGCATACCCCTATTGCCATGTCGACCTCAGCTGTACAATTTCAAAGCCTAGCAAGTGCTTCCCAAGAAGTTTTTTTACAACACAGCACAAAAATATATCGATGGGTGAAAGGCTATTTGTTATAAACGACCTTTTTAAAAATTGTCAGGAAAAAAAGTTTGAAGTTTCAAATGACCCAGAAAAACACATCACTAACGAACTATATACCATACTTAAAAAAAGGACATCTATAGATTGAAACTAGACATCAGGTTCTTTATATTTCTATATATCACACAAAATGTCGCTTAAAACAAATAGCCTTTCAACCCTCGATATCCTGCCCCTCTACTGCTAGCTATTTTAAGGCTTGTTATTAATCTTATTGGGAACAATACTTAGTGTATTTTGATGTTATTTTCATTATTTTTGGCAAACAAGACATCAGCGAATGCTTATCAAGGTAATCAATGCACAGACATTCATTTAAAAAACAACGTCAGTTGCTAGGTTTTAAAATTGCACAGCTGACCTGTCGCGAATTATATGTGTCAGTACACGCCCATTAATGGGGTCTATGAAGGTGATATTTTCGTCTTTACCCATTGAGCTCCATTATTCATTCCTAAGAAATGTTAATTACTTTAATAATTATTTTCTTTTTTGCCATTTTGTGTGTTTATATCTCGATTGTGACGTCTTCTTTTAGTTTGTTCGAATAAGTGAACATTTATGTTAACCATACAGCTGTATATTATTACGTTTAGTTTTTATTTATATATATATATATATATATATATATATATATATATATTTGTAACTTAATATATTAATATAATTCGTTATCATAATTTCTTTCTAATCACTAACCAGTTTTCTGTAAGTTTAATTTAATACTTAGATTTAGTCCTTTCTTACATATATGTTTTAGGCTCATATCGTATACTAGGATATGCCCGCGACTTCATCCACGCTTGACGTGAAATTCCCGCGGAATTCCCGAGATGAAAATATATCACACATTTTATTACATAAAATTTGCTATCGATCAGTGAAAAAATAGCATTGGAAATCGATTTTTTTTAAATCTGACTATTTAAAATAATTCCCAGAAAAGTTCCCGCGGGATTCCCAGGATGAAAAGTAGCGCACAAATCTAAGAATTTGCTGTCCATCAGCGAAAACCGCACCGAAAACGGCCCAGTAGTTTTTACGTGAATCCCAAACAAACAGACAAGAAATCTAAAAAAATCGGCTACACCCACTTGCCAGAATTTCATTTACCATAATTTCATCTGCTATATTGGTCAACAGACATAACATTGTTTCTCGTAATTTTATATGTCATACTCATTGTTTACTATATTAGTCACGTGCTAGAAACTTTGTTTCCCATAAAGTCTATTTCAATAACATCATTGGTTATCATCATTGTAAGGCGTAATTATTATATGCCATAACATGATTTGCCATCGAAATTGCTTCTAGAAAAAAATCATAAAATTAAACATTAAACTAAACGATCAATAGGTTTAGGTTTGGTTAGGTTAGAACATGAACGCCGGGGGGGTAGTCCCCCCGGCGTTGAAAGAGGCCAAGTGAGCATGGCCCACGCCAGGGCACAGCGGAGCTGGGAATCCCATTCCCGTAGCCCTGGCATAAGGCGTAGGACGGAACACCAGCGGCCGGCGAAGTGCTAGAAAGCTAGAATTTCATGAGTAAATGAACAGTTTGCTGTATTTGCTAAACGAAAAAGGCTTGGATGTATTTGAAATTAATTTAGTATGGCGTTGAAATTATTCTGTTAAATAATATTATTGCAATTAATAAAATTGATAACAATACGTATGACACTCGTGTCATTATGGAATCTAATGTACGGGCAAACAAGAGAATGTCACATAACTTCTATGGTAAACAAATGAAATTCGGGCATAGGAATATCATTGCTTATATTTTTGGGGCAAACAATATACAAACAAAAAAAGTGCACCGGGTTCTCCATCGTGTATATAATCTAGTCTATTCCAGTTCTTTCTTTTTTAAATAGCTCCAATATACAGACACGGCATGTTTAGAATTTTATAATATTATAGATATCACAAAGTCGTGATAGCTTAGCGGTTAATGCACTCGCGTACCAAACTTTAAGGACGTTGGTTCGAGACCTGACTGGAAAGGCATACACTTCACAGTTTTCTGACATAATATGTATGTTGCAATTATCACGTGCTGATGGTGAAGGAAAACATCGTGATGAAATCTAAACAATGAGATTACCGATGTGTTAATCCGGCCAAGCCGCCTCGGGCAAGCGTAGCGGGTAAACTGTCCGTTCCTCTGGGAAGTTTGAGCCCAGCAGTGGGACAATTATGGGCTGTTATTGTTGTCCCGTATATAAATTTTGTATTAATATATTAAATATAAAAGTTAGATTGTTCTATATAAAAATCGTGAAAATCGTTTTCCAAATATAGTTACCATCCGTGCAGTAACGAAGAAAGAATACAATTTCCTGCGGTCGGGCGGCCTGATGTAAAAGACGACAAAACGGCCCACAGTCAGGTGGTAGGGTATTTGCCCGACTGGATGGCTACCAGCCCTGGTCTAGAGTATGCTGCCATAACAACCTTGAGTTGTGTTCCGGCATTAGTGGCCAGGTTCCAGTCTCCCTTAAAAGAGCAGCAGCGCATTTGTAGCACCTTTAGTGTTGCAAATGTCCATAGGCGATGGTAACCGCTTTCCATCAAGTGGGCCGTCTGCCTGTCTACTCATGCAATTGAAAAAAAAAAGTTTAGTGGAAATTAAACTTGGAGTCTAAGAATAAGTAAAGTGTGCCCAACACTCGAACCACTAAACCATTAGTGCTAAAGTTTAAATAATAGCATTCTATAAACGTTTTGAAAGTGGTATTAGACGTATACCCGCCACGTTTGACCAAGGCGGATTGACAAGTTTCACTCATGGGTTAAGTGGAGATTTCATCGCGATGTTTTTTTCACCATCGACATAATATGCTAATTGTGACAATATGCACATCAGATCCGAAATGTGCTTAAGAGGCGCGTGCTTCTCTGGTCAGAATTCGAACCCGCGACATTTGAGTTTAGGACCCAAGTGCATTAACCACTAAGCTACTACGGCTTAGTTGTAGAATATGGGTCTAAAATTGTATTACGATACTAATGTACTTAATTTCTCTGTGTTATTTGTTAATAGAATAATTAGCGTATCATGTCAATACTGCACTCAGAAAATAAAGCGCTCATTAAACTCTAATAGTTGCAATAGAATTTCTTACTTTGCTTTATAACTAGCTTTTACCTGCGGTTTCGCTTGCGTTAATGTAAGTTTTGAGTATCGATCGTCGGGAGTCCCTCCCGCACGCCCTTAAAAATATCAAACTTAATTTTGAAATAAAAATGTTTTATTGACAAGTACAATCTTGAAGTATTCAAGTCCCGAGTGGTCCTAAACCGCGTCATCAGGCGAGACAGCGGGCAAATATCGTTCTATCAAAAAATATTGATGTAAAACGCAATATCACAAAAACATAAAATTAAAAAAAAATACCCGCAACTCCGTCTAGTGAAGGTGAATCTAACCACGAGAGCAACACAATAAAATTGGCGTTGTCATTCTCGTTGCTATTTTTTCAGGTATATCTATATCTCTGAAAACGTTTGTGCTCCTCATACGTTGCGCAGTTGAAATTTATAATTATTACAACTGCGTAGCGTACGACGGACGAATTGCGTTATAAATTTATTTAATTTTTATATTTTCAAATAATTACTATTAATAATAATTTGTGGTAATTGTTTAATGTTTAGATTTGTTTTTGTAAGTGTGTTTTCCGTTACGACGTCATGCCACCGCCTAAAATCCTGTATATAAAGGCAACTTTAAGTTAAGTACCGCTGCACTCTGAAAGTTAAAGGAATTTTCAATAGTTCTATAGATATTTTTTTTTTATATATTTGTATGTCGTTGAAGACCTTTTGAAGAGTTTGTTTGGAGTCATGGTAAGGCCAACACGTAGAGGCTCCTTGACAAATTTAATATAAATGTGGCGTGACACTGACCGGCGATTAATCCTTGTCTACACCATATAATAATGCACCCAAGGACAAGCGCCGATCAGTGTAGGACTATTGTAGGAAATGAGAGCAATAGGTACCGGCCTATTGGCATGAATAATTAAAGAATTAGGCCAATGCAATCAATCTCTAGACACCGAAAAAATAGGCATCATTGAGATTTATTTTTCAGAAAAACTACAAAATATATCGATTTTACAAAAATAGTGCTCATCATACATATCAGTGACTGTATACAATTTTTTTTGAAGCGATTAATTTTAATCTGACGGCTGTACAGCATTTTTGCCGATGATGAGTCTCCGTTTTTCTAGGATTCACGGCCGGACAAACAGCTCATATAATTTTTGAATTATAGTGAAACATTATTTTTTTTCAATCATATATGTCACCGTAAAATTTTAAATATCGTTAGATTATAATATATCTCGCGAGTTCTTAAACTGCAGAAATATTGTGAACTGAACACACTGTTTACAAGTTAACGTATTATTATTCGGTAGATTATAATTTAGTCAAATTGTGAAATGGCAATTGAACGAACCTCGCGCACTGATTGGTTGGTCTTACGGTAGGTCAAATAAACTTAATGCACGTCAAAAATTATGACATTAAGTGTGTATTTATTATTTAGTAGGTAATTAATAATTCTGGCAAATTAAATATTTTTTTATTGATATAAAATGAGTTTTGGGTGGTTATAAAAAAAAAAACAATTAATTACTTCTCCCTTTTGTAACCTCTAGAATACAAGCTGAGAGAGCGACACGAGCGTGCCACGGGAGCGGTCAGCGAGTGTCACAACCGATTAGTAACCACCATTTATATAGTTATTTTTAAATAAATGGTGACCAGTCTGTTCTGCAATCGGCCGGCCGCTGCCGCGGCACGCTCCCGTCTCTCTTTTCTTAAAAAAGTGAGTTTTTTTCTTAATTTCTGAAGAGCCAGAAAGTGTCCGTGAAGGCACGATGGGCTGTCCATGAAGGGGTATTTGTGCCAACATTAATGTATGGCAGAAGAAGCATGAAAGTAAGATAGGATGTATGAAAATAGAATCACAAAACAAGTGTATTGTGAATGGTAGAGTTGGTACCGGTGGAGCGCGATGTACACATCATGATCAAATAACAGAAGTGTTAAAACTAGGTAAAAAGCATCTCAAATAAACGTGCATGTATGAAGAGGTTAATAAAGTAGATGAAGCGAAAGTCGTTTGTCAAGACTGTTGCTAGTGAATATCCACAGCCACTGCCTACCCCCATGGGAAATAGGCGTAATAATGTGTATGTATGTTTTTTAAACTACATGTAACCATAACAAAAAATTGTATAACACTTTTCTGTTCAATTTTTAACATTTGAACTGCCATTTAGTTAATATTTCCTTGAACTTTCCGAGTGCCACCGTTTATATTGTAGTTTAGACTCTAGTTAATTCTTGTTTTGTATTGTTAGGTACTTATTAGGTTATATATTAATGAGGATTGTCAATTGCATGGAACTTACAATTGTAATTGATGGTTAAATTACCTCTTAAGATATATTATGCCTCTGCCACGCCTGGGATAATGTTCGCAGATTTTGTTATGGCTTTAATGCGTTATTTGTGATCGACATTGTTATTAATTGTCTATGAAGTTAAACATTGACAGATAACGTGTATATTTACACTAATGTAGCTAATCATTAACGGCGTTATTTTTAACGCTATAATCAAGCCTCATTTGGCCACAGTCACTAACATTATCCCAGATGGGGCAGGGTCATTAGATGAACATCACTAAATTCCTAGTCATCGACTAGTGTTTAGATTGAAATTATTAGACAAATTTTGTCGCTAAGTTTTGTTTATATAGTGAGTTGTAAAAATATAAAATCAACTTAACAATGTTGTTTTATTGTCTACCTTCCTATAATATTTTCTTAAGTTTTCGCAACTTTTATACATAATAAAACTACGTTTTAACGGTTTTAAGCGCGGTAATTTATTTGATTTTTATTATTCCGACGTTTCGGCCACTTTTCAGTAAAAGTTAAAGTTGGCTGTGGGCTAAGAAAACTAACAATACTCATTGACACTTGACATCTTTGTCTTCTGTGATCACGGCTACTGAAAAGTGGCTGAAACGTCGGAATAATAAAAATCAAATAAATTACCGTCCTTAAAACCGTTAAAATGTAGTTTTATTATGTCTACCTTCCTATAATTTTTTTTCGTGTACACATTTTTAATTCTGAACGAGGTTTTTTTAATTTTATGTACCCCATACACGATGGAAACTTTAAGCGGGGCAGTAAAGTGAAGTACCTTAGCCATGGCAGCTGCTACACGAAAATGGTCATAGGAGACTATTCATAATTTAACGTGATTTAAAAAAAGTAAAGTTAAGGTTATCCCTTTCTGCCCCGTGAAAGTTATCATTCTGTATAGACAAAATAAAATACATACATAGTCAAGGTGGCAAAGTCCGTCAACGGGGTAAAAAATTTTTTTATCGCCTCTGTCGTAGTTCAAGACAGAGTCTTTCAATGGGGTAAGTTATACATACACCACTCATGTTTTTTAACTTTTTTTTAAACTTAAATTACAATTCGAAGACAGAATTCAATGGTGTCTTAGCTTCACTGACTGATTTGTTGTCGTAACTATTCAAACACGGACATAATTGGAGGTGGAGTTTCCCCACTGACGGACTTCGCCACCTTGACTATAATTATAACTAAGTTTTTAACGTTTTTAAGCGCAGTATTTGATTTGATTTTTATTTCTGTTTCACTTAACAATTATTATTTATTTAGGTTTATGGCTTGGAAACTAAGCCTTTAAGCCAGATCTTAGATTACAATGTAGTTTCTTTCATTTTCTTAAGCCTTTCTGACGCCATTCAACGGAATTCTTGTGACAACTCGAAAGGCTACATTTGACTATAAGTACTTATATACTATAGTTTACATTACTCACAAACACATTATTACCCTTCAAAAAATATCAATATTATATACAACTACTGTTCGTTTTAGAATAATTTTACACATTTTTAGAAAATAAAACTACACAACACATTTCCTTTCAGATCCCGCCAAAAACTCTTCATTTAACAAACTTACCATAATACGATAGGTTTGTTGCAAATATTACGAAGACTAATCACCCGACGGAATTTATTCTGAGACGTTTGCAGTAACTTTCTACCACATTGTTTAAGGGTCAAAAATAAATAAAACAAATTATTACACCATGGCAAAGTAGAAACTTTATTATTCCAACTTTTAATATCACGAACAAGTCTTTTGAATTTCACATTTAATATCAAACAATTGAGCAAATTAAAATAAAATCAATTTTCGCTTTAGATAAACATCGATCATGAAATTATTAGACATTATCACATTAAAAACATCAACTTGATTTCAATCAATTTTCTTGAAACGTAAACAAGCCGTCTCTTCATTGGTAATTTTTTTTAAATTTAGTTTTATGGCTTGGCATGCCAAGCCTTTAAGCCAGATCTTAGATTACAATGTAGTTTCTTCATTTTCTTAAGCCTATGTGTAGCACAGCTGAACTACATAGGTTATCAGCTGGTGCCATTCCACGGAGTTCTTGTGACAACTCAAAAGGCCACGTTTGACTATACAGTTCACATTTCTCACAAAACACATAATTACTACTCAAAAACTATCAATATCCTACAACTATTGTTCATTTTAGAGTAATTTTACACAATTTTAGAAAATAAAACTGAACAGCACAATATCTTCTTTCAGTTCCCGCCAAAAACTCCCTTCATTGGTAAGCACATGTAGAGTCCGCGCCACGAAGTAGTCCCACGAAAAATAAAGAAACTAAAAGTGGCAGCTCCACTATTTGATAGAATTTTATTCATACAGTAGTCAGAAAATACATTTACAGCTTTAATTATGGAGTATTTTGTATTTATTATACAATAATTAGCTATATTCATTTACGGATTAGCAAATGATTACTTTGGTAGAATTTTAAGTACGGCGACTGCAGCGCCGCGTCTGTGGGGCTTCTTTCGTGGCGCGGTCTCTAATCAGGTTTTTTTTTTAACATTTCACAGTGGAATAATTGTTTACGACTCAGGAAAATTTTGAGATATAGCCTACATAATGTGAAATTACTCAAGTATTTACCTTAACAGTATGATGTAACGACTAGTTCTACACTAAGTGCTTATAAATAAATTATTTATCTTAAAATTATATAAGATCTTTGGTATAGTATATCCAGCTATTTATTAATCTTGTCATGCATATCGAAATACACAATATCCTCATACTTTTTCAATATCGTATCCTCGAATAGTTGATTTTTCAAGATAATAAAACTTACTTTTTCATTTATATTACATTTTAGATATTAATGTAATATTTTTAATGAATAAGCTCTAGCTGTATTTCGTTTAGTGTCTGCTCCAGACACGAAGTTCGAGTGAGTATAAGTGTTATCAATATCGATACAAAACACAGTATACAAAGTATACAAGCAAGGCATTGTAATAATACAGATATTCATGCTTGAAAAACGTTTTTGGGCTCAAAACGTGTAAAGTTCACTTTTTTGTATAGTGTCACTATTGGATTAAGCGTGCGAAATATATCTCTCTATTATACCCGAGTTCACTCGGATAGCTACTCAGACGCTACGCGTATCATCGCAATTGGCAATCCGAGTGCACACTGACAACGGCGTCTGATGCGAGTATTCCCAGACCATACTCAACTTGTCTACTCGGATGAATTTGGAGAAGACAATAATGGCATAGTCTGGGTCTAAAATGTTTAACCTTGGAAATTTTATTCGACGCTATCCGAGTGTCCTTACATGAAGCTAATACATAGAAGTGTGAATGGTCTAAAATTTAATAAGTGTCAACGGGGCTCCAATGATTTTGAACATAAAATAAATTTACTATCGGTAAAGAGCTATCAAAGAATGTCTTTATTTGGTGTTAATTTCTATTATGTCAGTATACCTTCAGCTTAATAGTTATTTTTTATTCATTTTATACAACATGTATACTAAGTTTCTTACATATAGTATTTATATCCAAATAAAAACTATTTAAATAAAATGAAAAATAAAAATTAATAAAATATAAAAGCCGTTCATTAAAAAAAAAGCCACGTAAATGCTATACAAAACACCCTGATGTCAGTAAATTATTATGCAAAAGTCGTAATAATAAAGCTGTAAGAACTAAAATTATCTCCAATAAAATAAATTCGTAATGGCGAAACACACAAATAAATATTGAATTAAATGAGGGATATTTTTAGAAATTAGTATAGTTATTTTCTTTTTGTAACGATAACGACATGGGAAGCTTGCGTGATAAACGTAATAGACAACCCGATGGAAACTGGTTTTTGTGTCAAGAAACCTTCTAAAGTCTTGCCAGAATGAATATTTTCCATACTAATATTATAAAGAGGTAAAATTTGTATGTTTGTATATTTATAACGAATAAACTCAAACTACTGGACCGATTTCAAAAATTCTTCCACCATTAGAATGCTACTTTATCACTGAGTAATACAGGCTATATTTATTATTAGAAAAAATTAGGGATCCCTACTAAAATTTCAATAATGTAACCCAAGCTGTAAAAAAATAGTGTTTGAGTGGGCCTGAGATGGTTTAAATCCACAATTAGACCCGGTAGGTGGCGCTGGAATCGGGTTCTAGATATTTATTTTTTCAGCGCAGGACTACTGCTGCCGAAACCGCTAGTAATATATTAAAATTCCTATAACTTAACATGATATTGCCTTGTATTATTACTTCATGTATGCTCAAAGCACGTGAGATTCATGTTCTTTGGAACCGATAAACTTGATGTCATAGCATCATCTGAACATATGTACGAATGAGTTTGTTGCATTTTTAAAATATTTTTCGAAACAAAACACTGTTTTTTTAAATTATATTATTGTATAGGTTCGCCTTTGACTGACATTGTACCTGACGCCAGGTAGAAATGCAGTCTAAGATGGAGCAGGCTTACCTAGAAGATACCTGTTCACGCGAGGCTTGTAACATCTAAAGGTGAGGGAGGTGTTAATTCGTGCAATTCAGTGACACATTCGCCGAAGTGTATCTTATAGTCCAGTGTTTTTCAATCTGTGGGTCACGACCCCTAGGGGATCGCAGAGCGTTGCTCGGGGGTCGCCGGCAAAAGGGAAAAGGCTGTTTAAATTTATACCTCGTACTTAGGTACTGAGGGGATGTGATGATGTGATTGGTTGTCCGTTGAGCGGTGTACGGGTTAATAAAAGATAACTTTCGTCGTACACTTTTAATCACACACTCTCGTGTTGTTTATAGTTCAGAAGGATTTAGGTGAGGGCAAGCAGCAAGTGCGAAAACTGTCTTTTGTACACGAGCACGAATGTCGTGTGCCCGCGTTGGAGGCGTGTGTCGGACTGTGGCCCGATTCGTCCCGAACTCTCGTTCGGTTTTTGTTGAAATCGTGTTTACGCGCCAAGAGCCCGCGCTGTCACAAAACGGCGCGCTGTTTTACTTTCTACAGATCAATATTAGTTTCGCGCTTGCGTGCTTGTTTATGATGTTGGCATTAATGTCGCCACAGTACTTTCTATGCTCAGTAGCTTTTTTAGAGTATAGGTCCTAATAATGAATGTAGGCAACAAAATAGAGAAAAACATAAAAGTAGTCTTTTAAATTACTAACTTTTTGTCTGTTTATATCCCAAGGGGGTCGCCAAAATTTTTCAACCTAATGACTGCGACGATGATTTAGACGCTGAAGCCTCGTATTGAATAGCCGGTTATTGGCTATCAGCTTCCTAGCCGTTTTCTGTATGTATTCACACAGGAACATTCACTAACGTTACCTTTCTGTCGCTTAAACGGCATAGGGGATGTTCGAACAGTTAATAACGTATACATACAACCACTCCCTAAACGATAAAAGGAAATCTTGTTGTCACGGGAACATAGGAAATCTATGTTTCTTACAAATAAAGATTTATTTGATGTATGAAACTAGAACTTCTACTCAAATAAGGTCCTTCGAATTAAAATGGCGAATATCATAACAGAGATAAAGGAGCCGAGATAAATTTACGCTATCTTCCCAGTTACCTTTAAAATGAGATAAGTAACAGTAAGTAGCGGCATAAGTGCTTTAATGGCCGGTTCCCATATCATACTATTTATTCACTTGCGTTACCATTCGTAGAAATACATTACTTGTAAGGTAAGCTTATGTTAAATTTTAATAAGCGATAAGACAAACGCACGGTTAGTAAGACACAGAAACCGATCATTAATCATCAAGCAATAATCGCAAAAAGACATTAAAAACCACCCAGAAGGCAAACAAAGCAATACGGTGTAAATATATAAATAATTTCTTCCGTAAAATATGGTAACATAGTAGTCTTCTACAGTAAAATTAATCTTATTAACTAAGCGCATTAGTTGCACCATTAATAGTTACATTTTATATTAAAGAATATGTATACTATTATAAAGAGGTAAAGTTTGTGAGTTTGTAACGTTGTAGGGGGGTAATCTCTGGATCTACTAAACTGATTTTAAAAATTATTTTACTGTTGGAAAGCTACGTTAACAGGGAATGTCATAGGCTGTATAACATGACGCTATATACCACGGGAACGGGACAGAGCGCGGGTGAAACCGCGCCGAGCCGCTAGTATTATATAAGCTGATACACATACTATATTGTCAAAATGATACTATATACTTGTATTACATAATTCACAAGTTACTATATTAGTGTAGAACGATAGGGGCTGTGTGAATCACAGTAACACCCGCATCAAAACAAATATTTGGCATTACACTAAATTTAACAAGATTATTGGAGATGAAACAAAAATTTTAATATTATATAATTAAATGTAACTCTTACTGGTGTCATACTAAACTGCTCGAATATACAACACGTTCATACATTATTTACAAGTATTATACGATATACCAGATCTTCACTACTAAAACTCGGTCACACAACGTTTTGATTACTAAGTTGAATAAATTGCAAAACATTCAAAAATACGTATCATACATAAAATCAAGTAGACGTAAAAGATAACGGTCATAAAATCAATACACACCATCCATTTTCATACATATTACACATCCCTATCAAAAACGCAAGAAATACGTAGAACGCAAGTGATAAGTTCTTATACAAATATGGCTGAAGGACCAGCAATCTAAGCCATAAATTAAAAATAATGTATTAAATGATGATTTACAGTAGATGGAATGTTTTGGCATAAAGGAACTTGCTTTTTCATATAAAATACTTTGATTATGGCATTAGATCGAAGCCTAAATTTGAATACTTCAGAATCTGATTATAACAACTTCTACATACAGCACGAGTGTGAGTCAAGTCTTATTTATTTTTTTTATACAGGGGAAACCATAACATTGATGTTTAGCCCTTATATATAAAAATTTTGGCTGTTATATTACGTAACAATTTTGACCGTTATATTAAACAATTTTGATTGTTATATGTAACAATATTGACTGTTATATGTAACAATTTTGACTGTTATATTAAACAATTTTGACTGTTATATGTAACAATTTTGACTGTTATATGTAACAATATTGACTGTTATATGTAACAATTTTGACTGTTATATGTAACAATTTTGACTGTTATATGTAACAATTTTGACTGTTATATGTAACAATTTTGACTGTTATATGTAACAATTTTGACCGTTATATTAAACAATTTTGATTGTTATATGTAACAATTTTGACCGTTATATTAAACAATTTTGATTGTTATATGTAACAATTTTGACCGTTATATTAAACAATTTTGATTGTTATATGTAACAATATTGACTGTTATATGTAAATTTTGAATTTTGACTGTTATATGTAATGTAACAATTTTGACTGTTATATGTAACAATATTGACTGTTATATGTAACAATATTGACTGTTATATGTAACAATATTGACTGTTATATTAAACAATTTTGACTGTTATATGTAACAATTTTGACTGTTATATGTAACAATATTGACTGTTATATGTAACAATTTTGACTGTTATATTAAACAATTTTGACTGTTATATGTAACAATATTGACTGTTATATGTAACTGTTATATGTAACAATTTTGACTGTTATATGTAACAATATTGACTGTTATATGTAACAATTTTGACTGTTATATTAAACAATATTGACTGTTATATGTAACAATATTGACGAAAATAATAATTTCACCAAAAAATTCAGTTACAAGGTCCTGCATTAACGCCGACGATATTGAAAAGTTTTAAGAACTCGCATCTTTCACTTAGTTAATGATAGAGTGAAGTTAAATGTTTGTACATTTTGCAAGTTGTTATATTCAGTTCCAAGGTATTTCTATTCTGACGACTAGCTTATTTATTTCTACGCTTGTGAGGACGTAGTTTAGGAGAATTTTTTATTGAGGATTATAGTTGTTTCTGCTAAATTAAGTCCAAATATATGTTTGAGAAGCATTTTACTGTAACATTCTGTCGTTTTCTAATACTTTCTAAAATATCAAAGGTCGCCAACATTTTCCAAACATCTACCTGAATTGAAAACACACAGATAAATATAAATATATACTATCACACCTGTTCCCTATAGGGGTGGACAGATTTGATAGTCCTGCATTTCCTATGATCCTGACAAACATCTTTCACTTTATCTATTTTCATTAATCTCTTCATACATACACATTTATTTTAATCGTTTTTACTTGACTTTTAATATTACACATAGAAACAAACATATGGAATTTATATATATATATATATATATATATATATATATATATATATATATATATATATATATATATATATATATATATATATATATATTGTATATCTTATATTATTATATTTATCATGCAAAATACATCTTTTGGTGTTAACAGTAAAATGCTTGTCAAATACAGAAATATACCTATTCTAAATATATATTTTATAATATCACTAATGACTTTAATTTTCTTTGGTATCGTTCGTTCTTAATATTTTGGGTGTCTCTCCGACCCCAAATTGGATCCCATAGGGTCTTAAATGGTATATGAGATAGTCTATTACATACATCTGTTCAGGACTTACGTAGTGGAAAGAAACAGCGTGGTCTGAGCAACAGTCCAATCCCTGAAAAGTTATAGATAGATAGTATAATAAAAAAAATCTTTACAAAAAAAATTATTGCACAGTTCTGCAGACAGGCCTGAGGCCCACCTGGTGGAAAGCAGTTACCATCGCCTATGGACATTTGTAACACCAGAGGTACTTCGAAGGCGCTGCTGCTCTCTAAAGGGAGACTGAAATCTGGCCACTAATGCCAGAACATAAGTAAGAGGTGGTAGCTATCCAGTTGGGCAAATACCCTACCACCAGGCAGTTGGTTTTTTTGTCGCCTCTTACAACTGGCCACCCCAATGCAGGAAATTGTATTCTTTCTCCGTTCCTGCACGGACAAAATTTTAACAAAAATATTATTATTACATTGAAGGAAAGGGAGTCCAAGGCGACAATTCATGGATCCAATGTAGGAAAACAGTAGGTGTCTGTCGTATAAAGAAAGAAAACACCTGACCCATAATAGAGAAGATTGGGTATTTACTCGAATGGATGGCGACCACCCCTGGTCTAGAGTATGCCGCCATAACAACCTTGTGTTGTGTTCCGGCATCAGTGAACAGGTCCCAGTCTCTTTTAAGAGAGCAGCAGCGCTCTTAAAGGAGCACCTTTGGTGTTGCAAATGTCCATAGGCGACGGTAACTACTTCCCACCAAGTGGGCCAAGATATATATATATATATATATAGGAAACGCAGTACTTGCAAATGGCGGTTTCGAGATAAACGCGGTAAACATATATTTAGACTAGGATATGCCTGCGACACAAAGTATCGCAGCATTTAAAAAAGAAGCTATAAATGTAATCTATAGTTTTAGTAGAAACTGTGTCGGAATAAGTCAATTTTTATGCACCCGGACAACTTCAAAACGCTCCAGGAAAAATATCCGCGGTATTCCCGGGATAAAAAGCATGACACATTTTATTACATCAAATTTACTATCGATCAGTGAATAAATCGCATAGAAAATCATTTTTTAATTTCAACCTGGCCATTTCAAATCATTAGCGGAAAAATTCCTGGGTTAAAAGTAGCGCAGATTTTAAATCTAAAAATTAGCTGCCGATCAGAGCAAACCCCATCAAAATCGCCCTAGTAATTTTTACGCGAATCTCGAACAAACAGACCAACCTACAGACAAGAAATCTAACAAACATTCCATCATGTTCTCCGTCGTTCATATAGTCTATTCCAGTTCTTTTTTTAAATAGCTTCAATATGCAGACAGGGCATTTTTAGAATTTTATAGTATTACAGAAATCTAAACAACATGTCCATATTAGGTAATTTTTTATGCATCTAAAAATAGTAAAAAAAAAAAGTTTTATGTATATAGATTAGCACCTTGGGATACCATTTCTGCAAAAAAGTGAAATACCTAAAAATGTCAATTAATGCAAGTGCAATTAGTAGGGCAGTGATATTAATAGATTATATCATGCACGTTAGACAAGTCAAAGTTTGACTTTGCTATACAATCAAGCAATAAATTATCCACGTACATAACATAACGAGAGGCTTCTTATAAAACTACAGAAAAAAATCTCACCTCATCGGTAGGATAGTAAATATACTTCCAATACCAGAAATCGTTCTTGTAATTCGGGAAGAGATGGTCCTGAGGGACGAACGGGAAGAACCGACCCCTCTGCAGTGAATCCCTCGAATCCATCGCTTTCACACCGATGTTATTTAGACATTTACCTGGCAAACACACGTTTGAGATTAACGCTGATGTGGTAGAGACCAAAACCAGATTCCCAGAAAAAATCCCGCAAGATTCCCAGGATAAAAAGTACATACAATTAATTTTAAAAATTTGCTGTCGATCAGCGAAAACCGCATCGAAATCGGCCCAGTAGTTTTTACGTGAATCCCGGACAGAGACAAAAAATTTAAAAATACATCATCGTGTTCTCCATCGTTTAATAATAGGTTGGGGAAAAAGTCTTTTCGCATATAGTATGCATGAACTTGTAATAAGATCTCTTTGGCTATACCATCTGTATCTGGCTGGTTTTGGTGTCATTAAAAAGTTTTGATTTTAAAAAAGACAATTCCAAATTTGAATTAGGAAAATGTGTGATTTTCATTTGTTTTTCTTATTGTTAAAATCGGTGAATCTAAAGAAGAAATTGGATAAATTTTAAAATTTTACTACAAAAAAGGTAAACAAGCAACACAAGCCGCGAAAAAAATTTGTGATATTTATGGACTTAATGCACTATCTGTGAGGTAGCGCAAATTTGGTTTAAGCACTTTAAATCCGGAAATTTTGATATCAAAGATGCACGTCGCTCTGGACGCCCAGTTACGGACAAAATTGATGCCATTTTTGAAAAAGTGGAGCAAGATCGGCATATTAGTGGTTACAATGTAGCTGGGGAACTGGGGATTGACCAGAAAACGATTTGGCACATTTGAAAAAAGCTGGGTAGACAAAAAGCTCGATATTTGGGTGCCTCATGAGCTCACTGAAAGAAACCCAATGAACCGTGTACTCATTTGCGATTCTTTATTACAACGTAATGAAACCGAATCATTTTTGAAGAAGCTGATAACTGGTGATGAAAAGTGGATCACGTACGACAAAGATCGTGGTCAAAGGCCGGTCAGGCTTCCCAGACTATGGCGAAGCCCGGGTTAATTCGCAACAAGGTGATGCTGTGTGTATGGTGGGATTGGAAGGGCATTATTCATTATGAGCTGTTACCGCCAGGCAGGACCATCGATTCTGAACTGTACTGCGAACAACTGATGAGATTAAAGCAAAAAGTTGAGAGAAAGCGGCCGGAATTAATCAACAGAAGGGGTGTGGTTTTTCACCATGATAACGCTAGACCTCACACATCTTTAGCCACTCAGCAAAAATTACGAGAGTTTGGCTGGGAGGTGTTAATGCATCCGCCGTATAGTCCTGACCTTGCACCTTCAGATTTTCACCTGTTTCGTTCTCTGCAGAATTCCTTAGGCAGTATCAGGTTAACATCACGAGAGGACTGCCAAAACCACTTGTCTCAGTTTTTTAATCAGAAGCCCCAAAATTTTTATAGCAATGGGATCACGTCCCTACCTACAAGATGGCAAAAAGTTATCCAACAAAATGGCACCTGCATACTTTAGTCAAATGTAAATAAACTTTATAAAAAAAAACCTTTTGAATTTTTATATAAAATGCGAAGAAACTTTTTCCCCAACCTAATATATCGTCTATTCCAGATGTTTTTTTATAGCTTCAATGTACAGATATGGCATTTTTAGAATTTTATAATATTATAGATTTCGCCTTAGACAAGCGTGGAGGGTATACTGTCCGTTCCCTTATATCTGGGAGACCCGAGCCCAATAGTGGGACGTTTACAAGCTGTTATTATTTATTATTGAAACTATCACATACACTCATATTTACGCACAATTTGACACACACCTGAATTAATATGACAGCTGCGATCGACCCTTTTTTTATGTAGCAAGCTTGGAGCATAGTAATGTAGTATAGCTCATTCGTGAGTTGTGTGAGTTGAATCAACAAGTCAGTTATAATTCATAAGAGAGTTGTTCAAGTTAAATCAACAACTCACACATAACTCATAAGTGAGTTGTTCGAGTTGAATCAACAATTCACACATAATTCTAAGTAAGTTGCATCAACGACTCGCTCATCTCACTTATGAATGAACCCACACTACTACACTATGCCCCAAGCTTGCCAGAAAGGCAAAAAGAAGTCGGTCGCAGCTGTCATCTTAGTCCAGGTAATTAAAAGTCAGAGTATAGAAGGTTCCGGCATCCAAGATACAGATTAATGTAGTTTGGATACTGATGCAGAGTCCCGAACCTTATTCAGTCTTAAATTGACATCTACCTTATGTTATTATTATAAGGTCAGCGTACCCATTTCGGCGTCTTCGGCGCCGTGGTCACTCGATTTGCATAGCGTGGGTGAGGGCAGCCCCTTATTCACGAAACGGCTCAGCGCCTCCTTGCTTAGAACGTAGCCAGCGCCGCCGCTCATGTAACCCTACGACACACAAACAACCATATACAGAATGCCTAGAAACTCAACGTCAAGCTGGTGCCAGGGGAGAAAACATATCATTTGAATTTCAAAAACATTTATTTAATACGTACAAAAAAAAACAAAATAAATAGAGTAAGTAAACCCTGTGTGATAGTACTGTAGCGGCCAGCGGTGAACGAGCTGACCGGGATCTTCAATAAAAAGACTGGGTTCAGGAAACATATAGTTTATATTATCAACGAAGACTTTAACAACCATGTGTTCAGTTCGCGCTCGATACAATTCTTATGTCGATTGTTTTAGGAGGCGTTCGATGTATTTGAATTCAAATAATTATATTTCTTAATATAAATGACGACTAAAGAGGTTAGTTGTTACAGTACTACAATAACCGCCACCATTGAGCACTACAATAAAAGAAAATAAAAAGGTGTGTATGTGTGTGGGGGCACACACATACACACACCCACACCCCACCCACAACCATACAGCCTCCAACAGTGACACTTCAAGTGTGTCTGGCTGTGGGGAGGAGTATCTGTGTTTGTAAAGTGTGAGTATAAGTAAAAACTAATTGTCATTCAGCACTTGTTATCAATTTCTCAGTTTCTGCGTAGTTTCAAGACTTAAGGAATTTATAAATTAATTGATTTGTCTCTTCTTTTTGGATAAGTCATAAATATGACATAACTTATTTATCTTGTTTCCTGAGATTGGGTCAATAGAGCTCTATTAAAAAACATTAATAATAATAATATTGATCTTGCTCACGAGGTTATCGCCATGAGGAACCTGGACTCTACAATCATAGTACCGATAGTGGTGTCAGTGAATTGACTAATAGCGAAGAGCCTTGACCGTCACCTTGAAAGGCTCTCGCTTGGTATCTGGGTGAAGAGTCGGATTCAGAAGGCAGCTGTATTGGACACGGCCCGTATTGTGAGATTCCTATGTCTGGAGCCTTAAGTACCAGTAGCCTGGACCCTAGGCCCTACTGCCGGCGGAGATGACTTTTTTTTAAATTTTTTTATAAATAATGTACATATTTTAGAATATATTTATAAGAAAAATGTAAAAAACTAGAAAAAGAATCTATGTGAATAATAATAATAAATCGGCAGACAAACACACACACTGTATATCCCTAAATTAAGCAAGTTACATTTGAGTTATGGGTTATATACAACGGACCATTCTGGAGCCGATCCCAGACACCCAGACCATAGTAAATAACGGAGAAAATACGTTTCCGAAATTTACTATACCAGGAATCGAACCCGGAGCCTCTACGTTGCAGTGAGGCAAGCCGGCAAAGGCTTAGCCCGCTCAACTACAGAGGCCTTATATTTAGGTAAGTATTTATTTTCGTGTGGTTGATACGCTTGGACCGTGGCATTCTGAAGCCATGCGTCTCTACAAAGATCTACCAAAACGACTCTTTGACTCTTAGGGTGATCAGAGTGCTGGTGTCTACCTTGGACTACGGATCAGTATGGCGATCCACTAATAACGTAGCCAGCCTTCTAGGAACCATCGCTTCTCATTACTCATTGACTTCGATAACAAGTATTCTACTTTTAATCTGAAGGGATTGGTGGTAGAATACAATATTAATTATTTTTCATTCATTGTACTAGTTTATAATATACTAGCTGATGCCCGCGACTTCGACCGCGTGGTGCAGTTTTTTAACTATCGCACGGTAACTCTTTAATTTTTCGGGATCAAAAGTATCCTATATGTTGACCAGGGATATAAGCTACCACCATAAAAAAATCATTGAAATCGGTCCAATCGTTTCGGAAATTAGCCGGTACAAACAGACGCACAAACAGAGAAACAGTTCTATTTCACTTCTTACATCCCCCTGACTCGGTTTTTAGTATGTTTTTTCATTGTACAGAAATTCGACTTCTACAGTTTTATTATATGTATGTATGTATAATATCAGCCCATAATTGTCCCACTGCTAGGTTCGGGCCTCCCATTATAGGGGGAACGGACAGTATACCCGCCACGCTTGTCCGAGGCGGTTTGGCAGGTTTGATACATCGGTTATCTCAATGTGCAGGTTGCATCACGATGTTTTCCTTCACCGTTGTTAGCACGTGGTAAGTGTAACAAAATGCACATTAGATCAGAAAACTGACTAAGTGGTGCATGCGTTCCGGCCAGGATCGAACCCGCGCCCTCTGAGTTTGCGACGCGTGTGATAGCCATTACGCTACCACGACTTTCAGTTCAGTTTATAATATAATTGTTTTAAATTATTTTACAGTATTAATTGTTAGTAAGTTTTATAGTCCGTATAGTTTTAGCAAAAAGCTATGTTCTATACACCGCTGCTACACAACGATGTAGTGCAACACGAAAAAAAACTACAAATGAACAGTGACCCTAATACATATAGTTGAGGAATATTTTTTTGTAGGTATATAATTATGGTCGTCAATTACTTTTTAATTAATTAAATAGCTGAGGAGATGTTAGCTCCCAATATTCGCAACATCATAACAACGATGATAACTCACAGATAATAAAATAATTTACGAGTAACGTTTATACCTGTGGCGTGAATGGTTTGAATCTGCATCCGAAATATATCGCTTCGTTGGTATCGTAGTCCGCTAACATGTATCTCAAATTCTCCACCACCACATACCTGGAAAACCAAGCAAAGTTAATAGTAATTAAAAATAATGTTAACGTGTTTGTTCCCCGCACCTAAAACACAAACATGATTTTTTCAAGAATTGTGTTATCAATGCCATCTATCGTAAAATTACGTCAACACCTAGAGTGAAATTTAGAGCTCCCACTAGAGTCGTAACAGTGCAACATTATATTAAGACCGATTTTTCAATCATCAGCCAAAAGTTACCAGTCGAATAAATTATAACCTCCATAAATTCAAAAGTGAAACAACGCAACTGTTTTATTCATGCAAATGTTATTTTTAAATTTCCCATATTGTGTTTGATTCTATAGAAATAACTTTTACTTGGTGATTGAAAAATCGGCCCAAGTCAAAAAAATGGCAATTGACGATCTCACAGATATCATATCAGCATCTTATTTATTGTCATGACATTATTTTATTTCTGTATTATTCTAATATATAAAAATCTCGTGTCACGGTGTTTGTCGCACTCCTCCGACACAGCTTCACCGGTTTTAATTCGATTTTTTTTTTAATATTTGGTAGGTAAGAGGTCGTAAAGTATTTTTCACTGTCTTACGGTGTTTTTTTTATTTATTCTTATGGCAGAATAACGTTTGCGGGGTCAACTAGTAATATATATAATTAATCGAATTGTGTTTATAAATTTAGAATTGTTAACATTTCTTAGTTTGTTCTCTTTGTTACCATATTACGTACAACCTGAATTTCTACAAGTAAAAATTAATTTATTCTTCATTGAACACATGCACAATTACACCGTTTTGAAATTCCGTGTAAAAAGCTAGATGGCGTTAAAATTTTCCGTTACGATTTTTTCTTTCAATGACTTGCTAAATACAGAGTTGTGTCTATACCAGCTTGAAAGAGTTTGTTCGAGAGTGACCATGTAAATTATAAGGAACTAGCGATCTCGGCAAACGCTGTCCTGTCTTGAAAAAATGAAAATCTAGAACCCGATTCCAGGGTCAAGTATTTTGTTTAGATTGCTGGGTTACATTATTGAAGTTTTAGTAGGGATCACTATTTTATTATAGCCTATATTAATCAAGGATAATGTAGTATTCGAATGGTGAAAGAATTATTGAAATCGGTCGAGTAGTTTTTGAGTTTATTCGTTACAAAATAGACGGCCGACCGGCCATCCCAAATATCACTGGAAAGACAGAGACTACGTACGACCAAAATGAAAATATTAAGATAAATGAAGCAGATGATTGACGAATGTTCAGATTCGGCGTCGACTTTCAGCTTGTCGCTCATCGGTAAGCCCAAGGTCGTGGCTGGGTTGTGAATATAATTGTTGGAGTGATAATGGTATTGCTACCATGCCCACCCGAATCGAGGACAGGCACTAAAACCGCCTTCTGTAAAGCGGAAGCAAGACCAACTCTACGTGTCACGGCAGACAGGGGCCACTACCACTGCTGGGAGAAAGCATAGCTCCCAGTATCGTCTTACTTAGCGGGAGCAGAGCAGGCGGTACGCTCACGCTCCCACTCCATCTCCTTGTTGGTCAGCATTACGCACGCGCCAAAGGAGGAGACGGCATCCCATCTGAGTTTACTCCCATGCGTGTCCCGGACCACAGCCGGGAGCAAGAGCTCTAATCCAGTAACGGTAATAAACACTCTTCTGCTTTGTTCTTCTTTTGGATTATGGCTCAAACGCTTCCAGCATTGATTTTCTCAACGTCACAGTGCTGAAAAATCAACACTTCCAATAGAATCGGGATTTATACGACCCTGCTCTTTAATAGTTTCAAGTTACAAACAACACATAACCAGTCAATAGTATTGTAAATAATTTGCATAACAAAATAATATGCAATATTATTTTGTTATGCATATATAAGAATAATAATAATCTATGTCCCTTGAATACTGCAATGCCATTGACAGTTTGCATCGGTACACACGTATTCGTATTGGTTCGTGACTGTGTAATCAAGGTATTCTTATGATAATACCGATATTGCATCAATAATAAGCACTGAACGACTTTGTTAGTCATTGCATAGAAAAATAATACAAATAAAGATAAACAAAAAGTAAAAATATACTTCTGCAAGCGCCCCTTAGGAGCCGTCCATAAATTACGTCACACATGAAGGGTGGGAGGCGGTCGACGAAGTATGAGAAGAGGTGGGAGGGTCCTAAATTATAAGCACGTTTATATGATTAAACAATCATTTAAATGGAAAAAAATATATTTACGGCACTGCTGTTTTATTTAAATAACTTCTTGAAACAAAATTGCAATATATGTGATGTCACACTAGGGAGGGAGGAGTCTCACGAATTTGACAGCTGTGACAATGACGTGGGATAGGGTCAAAAAATCCAGAAATTCGTGTAATTTGTGGACGGTCTCTAAATCCTACATCCAAAGTGCGTTACAACTTTTTCTGCTCATCCGTTACAATTTAGTGAAACATCACTAGATGTTCAACTAACACCTAATTATTTCATTTAAAAAATATTTGGATTTGGTTTTAAACAATGTTTTTAACAATAAAATGTTAATTCAAAGTATAGTGGTAAGGAAGCTTAATCAATGCTTGAACCGACAACCGATACCGTGTCTGGCGCAGAAAAATGAGGAGATCCGACCCTCCAAATAACGGGAAAAGGAGAGGAGGAGAAGAAGTACGTCTAGTGGTGATTTTCTATATCAAACCGCAATAAAAGGCTGGTTGCGCCTTCTAAAAAAGTACGATTTATGGGTTGTTTCAGAATTACATTTGTTACCGGGTGATTGGTCACTTCTAGTGTCTTTCGTGCATGATTCCATTAGGTTACCTATAACCGTTGACTTCTCACGAGATAAATGAAAAAAAGAGTTAAGTTGTTAATTTAAAACAATACTTCAAAGTCAAAGTAATTTATTTGTTTGAAACATGGGCATTTTTGCAGATGTTACGCTTAGTGTCAAGTTACATGTTTCGCCTTGAGAGGCATACAATTTATTTATTTTTTGTTTTAGTTACAAGCCATTTGTACTCCTTATGACTACATACTGATATGATGATTATATTATTGACTATGTTACTAATTATGATGCTATTAGAATTACAACAAATATTTAAAATACAATTTATTATGTCTCTTTCAGTTATATATTATTCATAAAACAATTAAATTAAAATAGTTAACGATTTTATATAATTTAGTCAATTTATTATATTACGTTCTTATTATCAGTCTGTTTAAGATTAAAATGTTCATCAACCGTATAAAATGCCATGCGTATCAGCCACTCCGCTACTTTAATATCTATCACAACTTTGAGTTGTGTTCCGGTGGCCAGTTTCTCCTTGGAAGCCGGCAGCACCTCTGATACTGTTAACGTCCATAGAGGGCGGCAACGACTTTCTATCGCAGTTGGGCCATCAGCCTGTCTGCAGTACTTCAGCAATAAAAAAAAATTAACTATAGTTTTATCCGTCCAGGAACGGAGCAATAATACAATTTCCTGCGGCCTGGCGGCCTGTCGTAAGAGGCGACCAAACAATTAAACAACCCACGGCCAGGTGGTAGGGTATTTGCCTGTCTGGATGGCTACCTATTACATATCTTTATGAAATCAATTATTATTGAACTCATAACTGGTAACCTCAGAAACCGGGCATTATTCAAGGTGTTTTAAATTAACCATCTAAATACACAATTTAACTAAAACTTTATTCAAAAAACTATCTTCTAAGAACAATAAGGTATATAGTGTAATTGATAGCAAAAATTGTACCAAAATCAGTAATCTAAGGAAAAACAATATATACATATTTAAAGCGATATCTATTGATTCACGGTAATCGTGAACGTAGGTACGTTGGAATGTAAAACTGGAAGAACCGGATAGAGATAATTGGTATATTATCATTGACTTTTTCCTATTTAAAAATTGTCGTGAACAACTATTGCATATTTTTTGTTAAAGGTTTTTATAACACGAAAAAGTAGTTCGCGCCGCGTAAAAAGAATGTTGAGCGGTAGTGGAGGGTATGTGTCTGCGCAGGTGTACAGTCGTATTCTAATTATACTAGGGTAATGTTTTATGAGTAATTGTTTTATTGTAGAATCTTATTAGATACTTTACTAGTTACTTAGTACTTTGGAATTGGCTGAAATTAAAAATGGATAGTTTACCACCAATTTGATCGATAAAACGCTCACTGCGCAGTTTTAGAGCCAGCGTTCTTTTTACGTGGCGCGAACTATACTTACAAAGACATTGTTCAATAATCGTGTAGATAAGATATTAGGGACTTATGAACAAAATCATTTTTGATTAATAATTGAAATTTCTTTTGTCTATATATTATACTTGTAGCTTTCGTAGTATTTAAAAGTTTTAGATTGCTAATATCAAAACAGTTGGATATGAGAGGCTGTTATTTAAGATGCATTGTCGGGAGCAATCTCGGGTGGGACGCCATCTCCTCTTTTTGTAAGCTATTCATGCTTGCTAAGAAGGAGAAGAAGCGTATAGCGTACGTGCTTACTCTAGAGGAAGCCTCAGTGCTGGAGAGCGTCTTTTGACCACAACGGTGAGATTCCCTTAGGATAGGTCCCCAGGACCCGCGATAACTGCCGTCGAGATCTCACACGCTCCACGCAGGTAAGGTTTCATTAGACGCCTGGGTCTATACTTCCCCCGGCTGTGGACGAGGCCTCCACAGCCGTTGTCTACCAGAGTTCGCAGAGTCGGTCATCCCGTTTTCCCGCGACCTTGGTAAAGTATACTCCAAGGAGTTGTAAGAGATATTCCGGTATGTCCGTCAAGGCTGGAGGTGCCGGAGGAGGTCCGGGCTGCAGGTGCAGAGCCCACAGCCCAGACACAGGACGTAACGAGGAGCCAGAGGTTTTAGTGGGTATCCCCAAAGGTGGCGTGGCAATAGCATTCCTGCGGGGGTACTAATGCCACCCCGACAAGGAGAATCCAACATGCCCCAACGCTTCCCTCGCGATGGTTTCTCCTGAAGCGGATTTCCCCTGGATAAAAAAGAGGTATTCCGGTAAAAGTAAAATGCGACCGTGATTCAAAAGCGGTGGACAGTCCACCAATTAAGTAAATAGTTTTCTCATCATTAAAATAAAAAGTTGGGCCTTTAATGAACAATAGAATAATGGTACTGAACTTTTTACTCACGTGTCATCATCGGCTTTGAGAAACCAATCGGCGTCCCTCTTGTGATGCTCGTAGACATACCGGAATGCCGCTTTAGTCTTCGCCCATAGGAAGTCCCTGCCTTCACTAACAGGCAGCTTTACAGCTGGCAGAGTTTTGTCTAGAAATTTAGGAATTTATCAATTATGAAAGTGACTTTATTTAGAATTTTGTTCATTGCTCGTTTGTGGCATTGAGAGTGAACCAATTATTTTGAAAATCCGTTTAGAATTTCTCGCAGACGTGATTAACGATAGATTGAAAAGAAAATTAACTCTTACGTGTATGGTGACCACTCGAACGTTTTAGTTATTTCGCGGTTTTAGAACATCATTATTTAACGCCAATTATAGGCTACACCTACCGAGGCGTCACGTTTTTGAGTTATCCAAGTCTACCGAATGGCCAACAATGTGTAGATTTCCTTGCTTTCTCTCCAGCTTCATCAGATATATTTGAAACAAATTCATAGTCACTTTGGTCCCTATATTAAATCCTTATGCTAGTTCATCAAACTTTAAAACAAACTTGCCTTCAGCACTGCTCATGAAGACCAGCTTATTGCATCGTTTGCCCCACGTCGCTTTGACGTGCTTTGCTTTCTTCTCATGGTTACTTGGCTGCGTCATCACCCAACACAATACTCTGACCTTCTTTGCCAGTTCATCAGCAATGGTCGTGTCTTCGTCTTTATGAGCGGGATCATCGTTGCTGTGACTACCAATATTCGCTATAGGATGCCTATCGAAATCCCTAACCGATTCCCTTGGCGGTTCTCTGGAATAAATCAAGTGCCTTTTGTATAAAACTGTTATTGTACTTACTACATTAATATAGGGATCTGACAGATAGTGAGCGTGGTCTAACTAAACATTTGACTCTTTTTCTTTTATTAAACAACAGACGAAGACTCGCAAATATAGCGTAGCGTGTTAAACGCTTTATTCTTGTTAGAAATTTAAACTATATGACGCAAGCCAAACAAGGTAACTAAAGTAAAAGTACATCTGGATTGAGGTCTATATTATTTGATCAATACCATCATTTTTTGTTGTATGTAGCATAATTTAATGTATGAAAAAAACGATTCTTATTTCATGGTCGTCACAAGATGTGAGGATTAGATAAATCAAAAATAGAGAGAGGTTGCAATGCAACAATGGCAGATCGGCCAAAACTATAGAAATGTGGTGGGATAGGAAATGTTCTTTGTATTCATTCATAATTAAAGGTACGAATAGCAAAGTACATTGTATATGTATAAGATGAAGAAGAAATATATCAGAATTGGATGTGACCTTTGAATATCTAAACATGTAAAATATACTACGTTCCTCAATATTTAAGTATGGAGTCACAAAAAAGGTAAAAATACTGGTAATTATCACTTCAACCAATTCGCGCCTTATTCCTTTATGATTCTAGAGAATTGAAATAAGATTTATTTAATTCTCTTTTATTAAATTCTGAGCCATTGTTAGCAAAATATATGAGACAATAAGTAATTCTTAAAACTAAAGAATGTATACAAAGTCAAATTTATGACGCTTGATTTTAAAACTGAACTAATATAGCCCATTGTTAACCTAACATAAATTGTAACCAAATTCAATAAACACTACAATATTTCATGAAATAAATATGGCAAAATTGATAAATAGCATCAAGCATCCTAAGGATGGTAACGCATATCCTGCGAATAAAGTAATCCTTTTGGAAACTTAGAAATGAAAAATATTACTTGTACAAGGTAACGTATAACTTGCTAATTTGAGCTTCGATAAAAAGAGAATTGAATTTCAATACGCTACCATCCTTAACTATTAAAATTCTTGAAAAGCGCCTAAATAGATAACATGCCAATGCCAATGTCGAAGCTTAATGAAAACGAAATTATTAGGAATAGCAATCCAATAACATCGAATCTGTCTGAAATCGCTTTAAACATTTCTGTGCTATCGAATTAATATTCGTTCGACTTCGATTCTGAAACCTTTTAGATATAGTCTATACATGTGATCTCAATGATTGAACCAAAGCGTTTGCTAATGTTGTTTCAATGTAAATCAAAGCAAAAAAGACCAGCAAATCAAAATAGATTCTACTAAACTACATAACATTCCCGATGACAAAATCAAGCTTTATTTACTTAAAGCGTGTGGGAAATGCAAATTTCATTCTATGTATAATGATTCTAGATTATGAAAACTCAGTTAGTACCTAATTATAATACTCCTTCAAAGTTGAACTTAAAAAGAGATATATACGTAGGTATTCAGGCGGTACCCTACGTACAAAACATGAATACGCTTCAAGAGAAGTTAGCTCCAAGAGTTTGCTCAAGTCCAGTCAAGTGTTAAAGTCTATTATACCTGACAGTATGTAGTGACAAAGAGATGCTATAAGAGTTGGAATGACAGTTGAGTGACAGTATAACACTCCCCTTAGCTCTTTGTATGCACATAACATCTCGTAAGCCTGATTTGTGTTTTGCGCATGACGTGCGCAACCTACAAGGACGAATCTAAGTTTTGCTCATACTACAATTTCAGACATTCTGATGATCTAACTCGATTGCAAGGACCAGAACACTTTACGAACTGCCCATTACTCAGGGTCGGTTCCTATATTTTACTCACCGTTCATTTGTTATAGTGGTTAGTATTTGACCCAGGCATTGTCCTAAGTGTTGTCTTTCTACCAATGATAAAGCAACTGAATTAATAGTAAGATATAGCAACGAGCAATCAGAAACATCTGCCCAATTCACTGACAAGAATGTGATTGAGAATATCATAGCTACTATAGCTATAGTATACATAGCTATAGTAATGCTGATCGTAGATAGATCAACCAAATTGAATCAATTTGGTTGAAAGGCAGGGAACTGTAAGGAGAAGACGGTATTCAATGACATCTAATTATTCAAGATTACCTTAAGTGGATCGCTTTGATTGATTCACTCAAATTGAAAGACAGAACTGAATTGTGTAATAACGGGTTAAAAAAGTCAATTGGCAGGTAATTAACCCTTCTATGTGATTTTAGTAAAATGAATGTTCACAACAATAAACCTTATCTGTTAAACCATACTTCTACAATAGAAAGACGAAACGTCTAGAGGATTATTAAAACGATTGTCTAGACAACCAAATAAACAACAATAGATCTGTTCAAATACTATATCCGACAGCAAAGTTGTAGTGCTTATGCGTTCGATTGCTTTCTGTTTTGTATATTTTAAAATCCTGTTGTTTATTTATAATTATTAATTTGACATTAATGTTTATAACGTCGCGGAATTTGTATGAATAATTTGCACAACAAATTATTTCGTGTAAAATGATTCATAAAAACCTATGATAGCGGTTATGGAAAATATTATGCCTACTAAATTTATTGCTAAATTAAATTCTTATGACGTCGGTCTATGTTCCAACGAAGGATCAACATGGTTACAATAGACCACGAATTATAGAGAGCTTGAACAACTTTTCGAACTAATCACTTCTATATTTTACTCTTGTATTACGTCAATTTTGTTGTTTCAAATGTGTTTATTTTTCCAAGGTTCTGTTCGTCCTAAAAATAAACGTATTACTTTTATTTCCATTTTCCTGTCCGTATTAATATTATAAAAGGTCATGCAACGTCTTTGCGTTGTGATCCCCGTATGAACTGTTTTTATTTTTTGCACCGAATGGAGATTAAACTCCTTCTAAACCAACAGCCACTCGATATTAGCTGCAAATCGCTGCGTAGTTGCTGATTGTGTATGACAAACCGTCATCACGCTTAAGGTATGACGCGTATGTGTCGGCGCCATACTTCAGACCTTACTCTCTGTAGGAAATGGGACGCTATGAACTAATATCATTAGGGTCATTCAAAATATTGATTTGAGACTATATATACAAAAATCTTATCAACTAGGTGATTTGGAATCTATTTTCTTATATTCAACTATTACAATAAGAACAAAAATTCATGATGAAAACAAATCTATTCTTATCGACCATCTCTTGAGGCGATATCTATCTGTATAAGCGACACGCAGAAGGTTTGCCGATGACTACTTACTATTATTGTATATACTTATGTAAAATATATACAATAAAAAAAAAATTTAACAACTATTTATGTAACCTTTTTTGTCCGTAGATTATCGAGCGTGACATCAAGAGGCTATCGGCAAACCTTCTGCGCACGGCTAGTACTTATGTACATTGTAGTACGTTCGTGGATTAATCACAATTTTAACAATGCTAAATTATTATACAGGAATAAATTGGTCCACGAATGGTGACACAACAGTAGCTTATATACTGGTATATTATTTGATGACATGGACTGGATTGGATTTTTAATAAAAAAATTACTTTAAAACTAATTTCTTATCCGTGCCAAAGATTTCCGTAAATCGATGATAATAAATAATAACAGCCCATAAACATCCCACTGACTGGGCTCGGGCATCCTATTATTGGAGAACGGACAGTATACCCGCCACGCTTGTCCAAGGCGGCTAGGCAGGTTTGACACATCGGTTATCTCGATGTGCAGGTTTCATCACGATGTTTTCCTTCACCGTTGTTAGCACGTGGTAATTGTAGCCATATACACATTAGATCAGAAAACTGCCTAAGCGGTGCATGCGTTCCGGGTATGGTTCGAACCCGCGCCCTTTGAGTTTGGGACTTGTGCGCTAGCCATTACGCTACCACGACTTCACTCTATATTCTTCAGATAATAAATTAACTGTTAAAATTACTCAGCTAGATAAGTTTCTTTTCTTCAATTTAAAACCTATGAGATTAGAGACCCAGCAAAGGGATACACCGGCCATATGGATGTGGAAAAGACCGGAGTGCCTGTTAATGATGTACATCCTGGTCGAGGTGCTTTTATGTTCGAAATATTTACATTCTGGACTCAATATTAATCCAAGAG
The DNA here is from genome assembly GCA_039645545.1 of Dendrolimus houi. Taxonomy (NCBI): domain Eukaryota; kingdom Metazoa; phylum Arthropoda; class Insecta; order Lepidoptera; family Lasiocampidae; genus Dendrolimus; species Dendrolimus houi. Next base: position 20,110,577 of record CM077122.1, read on the forward strand.
AAATTGAAGAAAGGTTCTGTGCGCCCAGGCTTACGAATCGACGGTAGGAATACATGTTTTTATTGTACACACAAAGCTTGTTTGTGTGAAAGATGACATCACGCCAGAATAGAGGACTATGAAAGAAAATGACACTGTGTCGATCTCAGACAATTGAGAAAAGGTGACAAGACGGGGAAATAAACTAAAAATGTTAACCAGTTTGGGATTGCCGGATAGGAAATACTACTATTATTACTATCAGACAATTCTAGTAATATGGTCTGTATGAATACATATGGAGAAAAATTAAGCCGAATTCTAGAATACTAGATATGCACAGGTAATTTGTGCTCGGCTTCTAGGGTCGTTTAGTGTTTTAAAACGTTACCAGCTTAAAACTCTGGAACGCGATAGTCCCGGGTTAAATTCTTGGTATTGCAAATTTCATAGAAGAACTCTGGGTCATTTATTAGGGTCTGGGATCGGATTTAGATTTGTGTGTTGTATGTGTCTAACCTTTGCCCGCTTAACGCTCTTGAAAGCAGAGGTCCCAGGTTCGATCCCTGGTATGATATATTTCGTAAACGACCTTTTGGTTAATTATTATAGTATAACATGCTTAGCTTGGGGATATAAAATGTGTGTGTTTGTTTGCCGATTATTATTATTTCGCTTGAATTCATAATAGCTTCACCTGACGTTTTACAAAGCTTTAATAGTAAGAATCTGAAGCCATATCTCAATGTATTAAACGACTAGTCTTTATTTAACGCAGATAATAACCCCGCATTAACATAGTAAACATATTACTAATAACATTATTACATTTTTTTTAATGTATTGGACTGTGTTGTCTTCAAATAAATAAATAATTATTATTATTATACTAACCTAATAAATTTAAATATACTTAGGGCCGATTTGACAATCATCAGATAAAAATTATCAATCGAATAAATTACAACCTGAGTGAATTCAAAAGTGATACCATTCAATATTTTATCCATGCAACTGACATTTTTGATTTTTCCGTGTTACACATTATTCTATGAAAAACTTTTATCTGGTGATTCAAAAATCGGTTTTTAAGGAAATTTATAGAGTTACGGCTTGTTTGTATTCGAGGAACTAATTATTACGCAATGAGAATAATACAGCAAAAATTATAATCAAAATAATATCATGTCATCTTTTAATGTACAATAAAGTATACTCATGTTAATTTAAATGATTGATTTAGAATGAGTTGCGTTATCAGAAATCAGAAATCTTTTATTCATAACAAAGTTACACGTCAATTTCTACATCACTTATGGTCACAATTAAAATTATGTCATATTATAGGATATAAACTCCTCATGACTACAAAAGGTGTGCTCGACTAACCACTTCCTGAGCCGTGTTTTAAATGAGCTAATGGATGGTGACTCTGTTATCCTACTCGGTAGTTTATTGTATTTAGCGGTCCCATGAGACGCGTCTCTGCCTTCAATCTCTGCCTTCAATTTCTCAAATATTTCGTAAAAAGTCCTTATTTCCGTCCTCAAATACATATACATTCATTAGTAAACTTAGTTATTGGAAATTTTTGTTAGGGACGTATTAAAAATTAACATTTTGTTTAAACAATTCAAGAAACTTTCCTCAACATAACTATATTTACATTATATACGTCTATCTCGGCTTTCTTGAAATACATATTTAAAGCTTTGTATTACATAACGCCATGATGAAGATACAAATATAACTTCCTCATTTACTGATTACTGCGATCGCACTAGTTGCAGCAGATTGTAAATATTGATGTACTTATTAATATTTTTAAAACAACTCCTCACATAAATATTTACAGTATAATACGATTACTTGAAATACACATTTCTTTTTTACACGTTCCTTGTTGTTTGCTTAACGAATAAAAAGAGGAAAGATTTCTCAAAATAAACTCAAAAACTACTGGACCGATTTCAAAAACTCTTTCATCATTACAATGCTACATTATCCCAGATTAATATAGGCTATATTTACTAGCAAAAAATAGGGATCCCTACTGAAACTTCAATAGTGTGTGTGAAACCTTAGGTGTAAAAAAATAGCATTTGAGTGGATCCCGGGATGGTTTAGATTCACAATTAGACCCGGTAGGTGGCGCTAGAATCATGTTGTAATTTTTTTTCAAGACAGGGCAACGTCTGCCGAAATCGCTAGTATATAATAAAATACATACATTTGATGTATTTATTCATTCACTTCATTCGAAATTAAAAATAAACTTTCTGAAAATTTACAAAATTGACTTATATCTGCTAAGTGAAATTGAATTCTTATTGAATATTTATTTGGTGATAAAACAAATATTCTTGAATACTAGTGTTAAACACCTGAGAACCTACTAGCCCCTAAGACACAGGTGCAAACTTATTTTGTGTGTTATTGTAATGACTGTCAATTTATATAATAGGTCGGGGAAAAGTCTTTTCGCATATAGTATGTATGAACTTGTGATAAGATCTCTTTGGCTATACCATCTGTATCTGGCTGGTTTTGGTGTCATTAAAAAGTTTTAATTTTAAAGAAAACAATTCCAAATTCAAATTAGGAAAATGTGTGACTTTCATTTGTTTTTCTTATTGTTAAAATGAGTGAATCTAGTTAAGAAATTCGATATATTTTAAAAATTCACCACAAAAAAGGTAAAAATGCAACACAAGCCGCGAAAAAAATTTGTGATGTTTATGGACCTAATGCAGTATCTGTGAGAGTAGCGCAAATTTGGTTTAAGCGTTATCAATCCGGAAATTTTGATATCAAAGATGCACGTCGCTCTGTTACGGACAATATTGATGCCATTTTTGAAAAAGTGTAGTAGTAGTAGTTACGATGTAGCTGGAGAACTGGGAATTGACCACAAAACGGTTTTGGTGCATTTGAAAAAAGCTGGGTACACAAAAAAGCTCGATACTTGGGTGCCTCATGAGCTCACTGAAAGAAACCTAATGAACCATGTACTCATTTGTGATTCTTTATTACGACGTAATGAAACCGAACCATTTTTGAAGAAGCTGATAACTGGTGATGAAAAGTGGATCACGTACGACAAGAACGTGCGAAAAAGATCGTGGTCAAAGGGCGGTCAGGCTTCAAGGACTGTGGCGAAACCCGGGTTAACTCGCAACAAGGTGATGCTGTGAGTATGGTGGGATTGGAAGGGCATTATTCATTATGAACTGTTACCGCCAGGCAGGACCATCGATTCTGAACTGTACTGCGAACAACTGATGAGATTAAAGCAAAAAGTTGAGAGAAAGCGGCCGGAATTAATCAACAGAAGGGGTGTGGTTTTTCACCATGATAACGCTAGACCTCACACATCTTTAGCCATTCATTAAAAATTACGAGAGTTTGGCTGGGAGGTGTTAATGCATCCGCCGTATAGTCCTGACCTTGCACCTTCAGATTTTCACCTGTTTCAGACTCTGCAGAATTCCTTAGGCAGTGTTAGGTTAACATCACGAGAGGACTGCCAAAACCACCTGTCGCAGTTTTTTGATCAGAAGCCCCAAAATTTTTATAGCAATGGGATCACGTCCCTACCTACAAGATGGCAAAAAGTTATCCAACAAAATGGCACCTACATACTTTAGTCAAATGTAAATAAACTTTATAAAAAAACCTTTTGAAATTTTATATAAAATGCGAAGAAACTTTTTCCCCAATCTAATATGTACATTTATTTTTTTTATATTTAGTCACTGTATCTGGCTATGAAATATTATTTACAACTAGGATATGCACGCGATTTCGTCCACGCTTGGCTTGAAATTCTCGCGGGATTCCTGAGACATAAAGTAAGCTATCATTTTAGTGGAAACTGTGTCGGAATAAGTTAATCTTTATGCATCCGAACAACTTCAAAACGCTCCTGGGAAAATTACCGCGGGATTCCCGGGATAAAAAAAGTCACTCAATTTATTACATAAAATTTGCTATCGATCTAACAAAAATCACATCGGAAATGTTTTTTTTTTTAAATCTGACCATTTTAAATCATTTCCAAAAAAATTCCCGCGGGTGTCTCAGAATAAAAAGTAGCGCAGATTTTAAGTCTAAGAATTTAGTGTCGATCAACGAAAACCGCATCGAAATATTACCATAGTTTTTAGGTGAATCCCGAACAGACAAGAAATTAAAAAAAATTGCATCGTTCTCCCGTGTTAATATAGTCTATTCCAGTTGTTCTTTTTAAATAGCTTATGTTTAGAATTTTATAATATTATAGATTACTAAAATATTATTTACAATTAATAAATTATTCATTATTATTTTTTGGTTGTAAATATATAATATTAGTGTTGGAAAATTATTACACAAGTAGCGAACAACAAGAGTCCATACTTTAGTAGCTTTAGTGCGCCAAACATATTCAAAATTGCCATGCGAAAAAATGCTTTAAAAATAGAACATGCAAAGTAGAAATCTAAAGTTGCCGTGCAAAAAAATGCTTCAAAAATAGAACATGCAAAGGGTGCAGGTAACATAGTGCTAACATTAGAAGTATTACCTGTAGACCGGCCAAGCAACATCTCGCGTGTATCCAGTAGAAGTTAGAAGTACGTATGCCAAACTAAATCCAGCCGATATTCCAATCACCAGTGTTAGCACAAAACGACGACCCACCACACGGCCTTCAGCCTGTATTGACATGGCAATGTATTTTTTTTATTTTTCAGAGTGTAAGCGCGACGTGCGTCCCCGTAACGAGGTGACAATATTATGTTTTGTAATTAGTCAACTGGTTAGCACACTATTATAATTAAGTGCAACGTTAAAGCTTGATAGTATTTTGTAACAGGTAATCAGTAAAATTTGCACTTTATATATTTATATAGTCAGTTTGGCGAAAACGTAGTCCTCGTGAAATCGTCATGTCCGTTCGTTCGTCTGTCTGTCTATGTGTCACTGTCAATTTTCTCAGAAACTATTGGGTCTGTATGGAAGAAATTTGATAAGAAAGTAGCCTATAAGACTGTTACAGAATGCTTTACTTAAACTACCAAACTACTGTACTTTGATTTTTAATTACATGGACTAAAATGACAGCTACGATCGATCTTTTTCTATGTTGCAAGCGTGGAGAGATAGTGTTGTAGTTGTACGACACATTCATAAGTGAGTTGTTGAATTTGAACAGTATTTGCAACGTATAAAAAAGGTCGGTCACAACTGTCATTTTACTCCAGCTAATTAAAAATCTGAGTAAATTCTATAGGATTCAACTGATAGTGGTCAGTTGAATCAACAAGTCATACAACTCACTTATGAATGAGTCATACTACAATACTATGCTCCACGCTTGAAACATAAAAAAAAGATCGCTCGCAGTTGTCATTTCAGTCCAGGTAATTAAAAATCATAGTATAACAATATGTTAATTCAGGAGTTGTTATTCAAAATAAGTTTCCACTGGAGAACGTTTTTTGAAGGTCATGGTTATACACATAAGTTAATATTTAAATTTACTTTCTTTTCTATGTAGACCGCTTCACGTGTTATCGTTTACTGTTTAAGAAGAAGCGGCAAGCAACTTCCTAGCAACAGGTCTAGCTAAAAAAATCTTCATATTTGTCTATTTCAGACTCTTTAATTAACAGTCAAATAAATTGAGATATACATATTGTCATTTTCAAAAACTTTGAAGCCGTCTATGTTTTGTAGGAGCCTAACAAGTTATAACTACATATCTTTAACAAATCAAATACCGTATTAATGATGGTTTAAATTAAACAGTAATTATAATTTATTACTATTAAGATATTTTAACAGCTGTTCTTTTATATGTAAATAATGTTAGAATTAATTGTAACATGTGCCATCTAATTAAGTAGGGGTGGCCGCCTTTTTTTTAACGAGTGGAAACCTGATTGAGGGCCATCGGCCGCGCGTAGGGGAAAAGTCGCGGCCGGTGTGTGAGTATTCACCAGATCGAGGTGGCTAGTGCCACGTGTGAAGTGCTATTGTCAGACCGCAGTGGAACGTCCCTCGTCCGGGCTGTGGGCTCGCTTGCGCATTCACCTCCATCCCGGACGGACAACAGCCGTCCCTTTACGGGCTGGCCCCCACCATTTGTTAACCGGAGAGTTGCGCGTCCCTCCTCTCCGGTCTTTATATGCGGGCAGATTCTGTTTCCCTCTCGATCGCCCGCACAGTCGTAGCCTACGGCGGCTGGAGGTCGTCATGGACGACCCTCCGCCGCCACCGCCGGCTCTGGCGGAAGGGGAGCGTGGTGGTCTGCTCCCTCTTCCGCTGCGCCGCCTCCTTCGCGGATATCCGGTCCCGCAGAAGGAGGCGGCTGCGTCCCAAGCGTTCCTGTACCACACCTGTCATGTTTTCCTTCATAGACAATGATATAAGAACCAAAAGTGAATAAAAACTTTGTTCTAAGATTTCATTACAGAATTTACCTTATTTAACCAAAATTAAATATTTTCTTATTAACAAAGCATATCCCTGACTACCATCTGTTTTTACAATATAATTAATAATTTTAAAAGATGTTATAGCTTAAACATAAGATAATAACTATTTACGCATGTGTTTAAAATTAAAATTCATATTCTAAGATATTATTCATCAAACGTCCAATATTGTCATAAATATACGAAACATGAAAATATTCCGACATAACTGGGGTAGCAAAAAAAATATACACATTAATAATAATAATTATATAACAGTTTCTTCATTTCACGTTTTTAGTTATTTATTTTTATTGCATGAGTTCAGAGGACAGGCAGACGGTTCACCTGGTAGAAAGTGGTTGCCATCGCTTATGGACATTTGTAACACCAAAGGTTACCAATGTGCTGCTGCTCTTTTAAGCGAGATTACAACACAGCTCAAGGTTATTATGGCGGCATACTCCAGACCAAGGATGGTAGCCATCGAGACGGATAAATACCCTACCACCCGGCTGTGGGTTGTTTTGTCACTCGTTAGAACAGGCCGCAGGAATAATGGGCCGGTCATGTATTTCGCAAGACCGATGGTCGATAGAGAAGACGGGTTCTGTAGTGGAGACCGTGCCTCGGTAAACGTAATGTACGACGCTCTCCAGCCCGATGGACCGACGAACTTTGCAAGGTTGCCGGTAGGTGCTGGATGAGGACAGTGGAGGAGAGAGATATGTGGCACAAGCTTGAGGAGGCCTGCGTACAACAGTGGATTCCGATTGGCTGATGACAAATTTACGAAGGCAATCCGGATTTACTTGTAGTAAACACGTATCCGTGTGGGCGAGACCAATAGCAAGTATGATTGGAGAACATGTTTGAAACTGATCGTTTCGTCAGACACGCACACTATCGCAGATTCGACTACGAGTAAAGCCAGCTCGTTTTTGAGGATTGCAAGAATTATATCAGCCAATATGTGGATATGTTGTATTGCAACGCCAGATATCTCGCTCCTCTGCTTTCTTCATCCAACCTCTACCTGCGCCCTTGAGCAAATCGTTTGTCCAGCCCGAGCTGGAGTGTCCTACTTATGCCGATACAGTTTCCAATCCAGTGATAAGCCGTCGGTCCTACGATATATGTAACTAACCCGCAAACTTACTAATTTTTCGAGGATGTCCAATACTCTTGGTTCTCTTATCGATGTCCTCATTTCTGATTTAACACATAAGAGAAACTCCGAACATAGCTTGCCGTCCTGTCTGTCATGACAGATAGCATATGCTGCTCGAAGATTTTTGTCTTCAAGCATTGTATAATTTTAATGATTCTTCCCAAAATTTTTCATTTAAGTGCTTTAGGTCTATAAATCATTAATTTTGTCAAAAACATACTTCCTCTATCATTGTTCCTCAGGTGGAACAATGAGGTATTTTTAGTAGGTATTCTGGCTTAATTAAAGATCGGCAAGACCCACACACCTCACTGCAGCTTTCGGAAAACGATGTAAAACTCACAGCATGTTACATAGTATACTGGGTAAAGAAAATGTTAATAATATTTTCATTTATACTTAGATATGAACCGGTGAAATTGCACTGCCCTGCAGTCAAAGGACACTGGTATCGAAAATTAAATTTTAATTTAAACAGACTATATTTTCAAGACTTTTGTACATGAGTATTGTTATGGAACGAGAAATCTAAGCAAAGGGATGTAGAAGCCAAGGATAACAGCTAAATCTAAAGGTGGATTCTGCCGTTGATGTTTTAAGAGCATCTTATCTCAACAATGAAGAGAGTCATGCAAATCGAATATTATTTTAAACCAAATATAAACAATTTCAATTCAATGGACCACGGTTTCTTTGTATACATAAGTTTAACGTACTAAGATGTTGGCTTCATTTTTTAAAGGCAGCTGAATTTTATAACTTGAACAATATAGAAATAATACATAACTGAACACTGAAACATCCAGTTAGAAATTCTTATAAGCACGACATTAAATTGTAGTCATGGGAGAGTAGAATCTGTTTTGATTTGTGACTTTTGTAGCGATTTAATTTGCTAACAAGCTAGAATAGAAGAATATCGTTAATTATGATTATCATTCTAACGTCAATGTCTTGACAAAGCCTGGAGTTAATTTATAATCAACTAACCCACACTATACTATATAGCAACTAGTCTAGGTTGTGACCATGTCACCAGAAAAAAAATCTAAACGCCTAAATTTCGGCCAAGTATTTTTATATTATATCGGCGTATTTTTTTCTATCCAGGTGACCGGACACGAGAAAATGTACGTAATTAATTTCAACACGCACTACGCTGCGGCTGCTGTCGAACCGGTGCGGACGCCTCAAGCTTTGCAGCCCCATTGCTTAGCGGTTAGCAGGACAGTGCTACACACACTGCGTGGTCCGGGTGCAGCCGGTACATAACCGCCGGCTATAATCCTGTTTCCGACTGTTTCTCTTTCACTTCGCTGATTCTTCAGCAGCCTTTATTTTAAGCTTCTTGGTATGTACAGTCGTAGTTTGAAAATGTTCGCCAGTTTTCAAATCGATTCATTTAACGCTCGGCGAGAAAATTCTCAAAACAATAAAGTTGAAAATTATTTAAATCAAAGTTTGATTTTCTATCTTGTCCAAGAAGATTGTTTCGAAATATAAAAACTTTTTATTGGTTTCAATATTTATGTTAAGAGTAGTGATTAACAATAAGAAACAAAGAGATATCCTCTTTGTTTATTATTGTTAATCTCAGCGTCAGTCATTGATCATTGTCGACGTTGCAATTTTCTTCTTCACGTTTCTCTATTATTTTATAAACGTACCATTTATTAAAATGTTGGCTGTATTGTTGTTTGTACTCGTGCAAGAAAAAGTCGACTTTAAGGTGACGAATATTTTCGTTCCGCGACTGTACCATCCCTAAAAACAATAAAGCAACAATTTTTAAGATAACTACTACTGCCCCAGTAAACGGTTTTACTAAACATTTAAGGCAGTATTTAAATAATTTATTCGCTAAATTTCGTATTCCAGTTCATCAGGAATAACGTGTTAGATGTGTAAACAATTTTGTTTATGATTGATGCTAATTTGAACTAGGACTAGTGTTGAACTGGGTCACATAAATTGTAATATTGAATGTAGCACATTATTTTCTGGATAATAAACTATTTTGGTTCCTACATTTGTGAATGAATTTTAACTAAACTCAAATTTAAAATTACGCTTAAGTCTCCTTTCCCAAAAAACATGATTACTTGTGTGTCTATTTATTATATTGATGTTAAAATCTAAAGTATATCTTTTTTTTATTGCTAAAGCACAGAAGACAGGCTTACGGCCCAACTGCGATGGAAAGTGCTTACCCTCGCCTATGGATATTAGCAATACTAGACGTGCTGCCAATGTGCTGCCGGCCTTGAAGGAGACACTTGAACCTGGCCACTGATGGCGGAACACAGCTCAAAGTTGTTATGGCGGCATACTCTAGACCAGGGGTGGTAGCCATCCAGTCGGGCAAATGCCCTACCACCTTGACTGTGGTTTGCTTTGTCGCCTCTTACGACAGACCGCTCGGCCGCAGGAATTTGTATTCTTTCACCGTTCCTGCACGAAGGAAAGAACCTCATCTTTAGAATAACTTCTTAAACAAATTAGTCTCAATAAAAAAAAACTTTTGAATTCATTTAGGAGTACATAACAGATAGCTTTATATTTGATTAATATGAACCTGTTACTTTTATCAAGACCCAAACCCAGCAAAAACCAACTGCCAGACCTCAGGACACTGTGAGCTCTTTCTGCGTGCACCCGAACACAAACCAACTTGACTGATAATTTCTTTTATTTTTCCTTCCACTCGTTTTAATATTATATAAAATTATTAGAGCTAGGCGTATTTGCTGAAGAGTTTCTTGCACCGCTTCTTCTCTTCAAGCCACAACATGTTGCGAAGCGGTGCAAATTAGATTAGGCTCCCATAGAGTAAACAATAACCATAAACAGAATTAAAATTAAATAATTAAAATGAACAAGTTCACGGTAGGCTAAAAAAATCTTTAACAATACTCGTTGACACTTGACATCTTTGTCTTCCGTGATCACGGCCACTGAAAAGTGGCCGAAACTTCGGAATAACAAAAATCAAATAAATTACCGCGCTTAAAACGTAGTTTTACTGTGTATACAAATCGTAAAAACTTAATAAAATATTCTAGTACTTTTGAATAAATAAATAAGAGTAAATTTATTTATATGGTTTAATTAACTAATCCTAAGAATACTTCAATAAAACTTCACTTGACTCTTGTTTGTGTGTGCATACAAAATAATAGGTAGATAACAGTATTGCTCACCAAAATAACAAACAAAGTAGTTACAATGTAAGAAGGATCTGGAAAGGTCTGATAAAACCACACAAAGGGCACGCACGACTATCAGTTCGATGACAGAAACCAGAAAGCATGTTGTATTAAGTGTACCTTCTACTTGTAAAACAGTTTGAAAAGGGCTCACAACAAATAAGACCATTATAAATATTGTTTTAACAATTATTCAACTTTTTGGAACAGATTACTCGTTTAAGACCATTTATTAGTAATACATAGGTATTACTAATAAATGGTCTTAAACTTTAATATTTACAAAGTATAAAACAAAGTTGTTTTCCGCGTCTTCTGGATATCCGCTAACTCCTCCCAAACCTGAGTTCCGGCATTAGTGGCCAGGTTCCAGCCCTATCTACAAGTCCGGCAGCACATTGGTAGCACCTTTAGTGTTGCAAATGTTTATAGGCGACGGTAACCGCTTTCCATCACAGTTGGGCCGTCAGCCTGCCCGCTGTACTCCAGCAATAAAAAGAAACCACGCAACTGATTTTTAAGCGGTTATCATCATCAGTTAGTTAATTTTTCAGGGAAGGTTTATATATATGTCATAGTCAAAATCGAAGCTCTGGCGCTCCTAGGTTTGACTAGTCAAACCTCAAGTCGGACATAAAGTCTTAGTCAAAGTCCAAATAAATGACATTTTTCTGCCTTTGAGTAACGAATTTTTGTCTAATCTAGGAGACTTGATTTATAGTAATTAAACATGTAACAAGTGCAGTACGAATCGACGCTTGACCGAGTCTGCCGTAGTCGCTTCTAGGATCGATTAGGCAAAGCCCGAAACAGATTATTTTACGTTCAACGTTTGACTAAAAAATTAGTTACTTCTAGGTTTGACTAACAATACTTTAGTCAAAGGCCAAATTTGGAATTTATTTCGGGTGTTGTCGAAAGCCCTTGGTCAAACGTAGGATAAGCCAGTAATTCCGGGAAGAGCCTGCAAATCGAGCTTTGACTATAACATATATCTAGCTATTGCCCGCGGCTTCGCTTGCGATATATAAAAACTTAATTAAGTTTTATGTCAGTAAAATAGAGCTACCTACTAGGGTTTGACCCACCGCAAGAAAACTCTGGTTAGCTTATAAAATAAATGTTTATCGTATGTAAACCTCTGTATTGTCTTGTCTCTATGATGAGTGCGAGTTCCGATGGCTCCTCCTATTCTATTCTCCCGTTTTTTTTTTTTATGACGCAGGGGGAATGTCTTTTCTTGGGACACCATACTCAGGCCTGGGGAGAAGGCTTTACACCGATGTGTGGCACCCCAGATCAGCCGGATGCCCACTGTGGCCTCTCTCTGATCGGATGGACGGGGAATGGTCGGCCGTCAGATTAGACAGGGGGTGACCCACCAATACTTTCCATTACATGGACCGTCTGCGTGTTTGCCATATCTCTACTAATACTATACCATAAAGAGAAAAGATTTGTAAATTAGGGATAAAACTTCAATAATGTAACCCAAGGAGTAAAAAAACTATGTTTGAGTGGGGCCGAGGATGCTTTAGATTCACAATTAGATCCGGGAGGTGGCGCTGGAAACAGGTTCTAGATTTTTTTCAGGGCAGGGCAACGTCTGCCGAAACCGCTAGTTAGCAATAAAAAAATATTGTAATAAAGATTTATCTATCTAATTGTACGTGGACACTCATGAATGCCATTTGAAGTCTATCGTACGATTCGTCCGGTTTCAGGCGACACTTGAAATTGTAAAAAATCATAGCGCGAAAATGTTCCCGACGCAGATCCATTTTTCAGTGAGACACGATATTTTAAATTAGCTCGCAAAAAATGTGGAGGGAAATTTTGAAATTGGAACGTACCTAGTTTTAGTTATAAATAATCATAATTTCAAAAGAAATTATAACTAGCCAGGCTCTCATACATAAAAAACTTTTTTCGCAATACTTTCTAAGTGGCCTGTACATGGATTTAACGAGATACAAAGGAGCAGAAGTTGTTCTTTAAGGAGGTAGGTAGTTTAGTAGTTTTTAAGCAGATTTTCTTTCTTTACTGAACAAAGCAATATAGGTGTATTTAACACAAGAACCTGAAAAACCATCATACTGATACTATTTGTTCCTGAAAATACAGGAACCTACTCCTCTAATAATAATCAAATGAACAAATAACGTTAAATATTGAACAATATACGCCAATTTGTTCTCATTGATGTCCTACTTTAAATATTTTCAACATACGACTGACTTGTGCTAACGATTCGTGACGAGCTCATATACAATGTAATGCGTTTCTACTTATAGACTTAAGATTTGTCTAGCACAAAAATTAATAAAACGAATATCAAAGATTAATTTAAAAATATATAAAAAATATTCTTTCTTTATTTACCTTCTATTAAATTTAAAATAACCATGATGTGTACTTAGCTGTTTTTATTGGATATAAAGTTTACTTATTATTTAGATTTTTCTGATGATTCCAATTTAGCTAAACGATAAAACATATTAATACACCCTGCAAGATATCGAAATGAACATACACGAAAGTTTAAAATTATATTTTTGTTTTAATTCCTCGAAGCTTCATTGAAATTCATTGAGCATTTTCGGAAAATATTCAGAAGAAACTTTCAAACGGACTGACATATATATAAGACAACTCTTTATTATTTAAATTAATGAATTTAAGGAATAAAAACGATGTGTTTCTCTGAAAAGACAAAGTTTTATTTACGTCAGTACTTACAATTAGGTAATAAATATACGGTAAATAACTAACATAAATAACTAACAGCTTACCTGAAAGGACAAAGAAACGACATTCAAAGTCCATTCACTTAAATTCCAATTGATATATTATTAAAAACTGTTATTTAAAGCTAAACACTTATCAAAAAACTATATTTGTTTCCACCGTCATTCGTAACTTTAACTGTATGACTTAGGTCGCGTTCCACTTAAATTGTGATATACTGTGTTATTGAATGTTTATACATGCGTTCCTTTGGTAACAATTCCATTACATATATATTATTATATTCATTAATTTGTGTTTAAGCATATAAACATATACAATACATATTTAACAGGTAACAGTTTATATTTAAATTATTTTATCTATTTTAAAAATATGAGAGTGTATTCACGATTTATTTTTATTATATTGATATTTGTTTATAATTGTAGTGGGTTTAGTTATTGAATGAACTGATCGTGTGATGTAAGTGTTTTCATATTATTAATTGTTGGAAATCATTCACATTAATCGATAACTTATTTTATTTGTGACTTTATTTTTAAGATATCTCGTCCAGATTTAAAAAAAATAGAAAAGTATAACGCTTTTTTAATAGATATCTCAACTATTACATTTCTTTGGCCCAAAAGTCCCAGTCTCCAAATAATTTTATCAATATAGATTTCAGTTTACCTTCTTCGTTATCATTCGACGCAAGTCAATCGCTACTCAACACATGAAACCAATTGAAAAATGATTTTTAACGCAAATAACTGTTATCTTTTTTTTTATTGGTTTGTTTTAATTAATAGCGATTGTTAATTGGCGCTATATGGTATTAATTTATATAACTGTAGGTATATAAATCATAGTACTAGGATGCATGTTTACCAGGAACGGAAAGCATGAAAGTGACATCGAAAGAGGAGTAAAGTAATTGCAGGTAATAAAGTGAATGGAGCGCTAAATTCTTTTATGAAAAGCCAAAAAGTGTCTGTAAAGGCAGGCTGGGCTGTCCATCATGGAGTGTTGGTGCCAACACTAATGTAATACGGTAGTGAAAGTTGGATGTGACAGAAGAAGCATGAAAGTTGAATAAATGCAGTTGAAATGAGAGCTTTGAGAACTATATGTGAGGCAAACATGAATGATATAATAGTGTAATAAAGGAACGTTGTAGATTGAAAGAAGATTTAATAACAAGAGTCGAAACAGGAATTTTATGGTGATTTGGGCATGTAGAGAGGATGGATGAAAATAGAATCACAAAACAAGTGTATGACAGTATTGTGAATGGTAGAGTTGGTCCCGGTAGACCGCGACGTTCATACACATCATGATCAAATAAAGAAATATTAAAACGAGTCAGGTAAAAAGCATCTCAAATAAACGTGCATGTACGAAGAGGTTAATGAAAGTAGATAAAGCGAAAGTTGTTTGTCAGGATCGTCGCATGTGGAGATCTATAGTCTCTGCCTACCCCCATGGGAAACAGGCGGGATATTATGTATGTATGTATATAAGTCATACAGCGGAAAATAAAAACAGTCAGGCTGTGGTTAGTAAATTAGATAATAGTAGGGGAGCCCAAGATGCTAAATGTGGAGTTACTCGAGCGTCGCGGGGACTTTTTGGATTGTGAAGATTAGATGCTAAAAAGAAAAAAGGTTATATGATGTATGTATGCCCTTTCACTGGTGGGGAGAGCGTGTACAGGTTTTCAAAAAAAAGAGTCGCACGGAAATACTCAACCGCGTCAGATATTCAAAAGGGATGTTATGTAAACCCTAAAGGAGCTCCTATTCAAAAGACTGACGATTTGGACGCGACCAAAAGTCATGGCCGATTTTTGAAA
Source organism: Dendrolimus houi (assembly GCA_039645545.1). NCBI lineage: Eukaryota > Metazoa > Arthropoda > Insecta > Lepidoptera > Lasiocampidae > Dendrolimus > Dendrolimus houi. The sequence goes on from CM077122.1 coordinate 20,125,976, forward strand.
GTGCAAAAAAAACGCAACATTGAAATACTCGAGCGCGTCAGATTAATATATATACGGTTCAGCTTGATGTCCTTGTCGTGCTGACCCATAATCTGACAATTATGTGAAGGAATTTCCTTAATCTGACGGTTTGAACGGTTTGAAAAAAAATGAAGAGGTTAATATATGGTGGAGGTACATAATAGGGTGCAAGGTTTCTCCCCTTATGTTATTCTGTCCCGCTCGAGTAAATCCCAAAATCCCCGCTTGGCCTCCCCTACTATAAGAAATTTTCCTTAACTCTACTAAGCTCAATTAACACCATCCCCATATACAACAAATTAAACTAATTAAATAAAAATAATGCCGTAGCAAAATACATTTCTTATCATTTATCAATAAATTTGAGTTTTTTCCTTCTTCTGGCTATGAATTTGGACTGATTATTGTCATAAAATGTAGCACATATTTTTTTACTTCTAATACCGGCGGTGAAAATATTCTATAGTATTTTATTTCGGGAAAAAATAATTTTCGAGGAATAGGAATCTAGTCTACATAAGCGTAAACGCAAGATAAGACCTGGATGTCAATATGAAATTAATCAAAATGTAATTATTATTATTAACAAAAAGTCAACAGCGTTGAATAGAAAAGAAAGCACTTCAGTAAGAAAAATAAGCGAAGTCAAAATTAATAACTACTTTATAAGCATTGCCATCAAGTGACACCGCGGCCAGCGTTTTGGAAACCGTATATTATTTGTATTTTTTTAAATTAAACTCTATGGGATGTGAATTTTAATTGTAAATAGAAAATAAATAAATATTTTACAAAAATAACAAGACAAACAACTATATATGTGTGAGTTAAAACGAATATCTCTAAATGAATAATATATTTTTCCCATATGTATATTATGTATTAAAACAATATTGAACACCTCGTTATATAGAACGCACTCACCATACTCTTGTACACATATCGCATAATTTCAATAAAAATCCTATTTATTAATTAGAGAAGTTAGCACATCTAAACGCTGTATAACCAACACCGACTCTGAAACAATATGTGCACTGCACGAGTTACAATCTATACGTAAGGTTGTCACACCGCCTGCCCGTATAAACGGGAATGTAGTTTTCTTTCTTTCTTTATTTTACTGTACACAAACCTGTACATATCAATATAAAATAGTGGTGATGATCAATGGCGAGTTTAACCCTAAAAGAGCTTTCTTCCAGAAAACCTATGGCTCTAGCGAGAAGGGTAGAAACAAAATGCAGGGTTGTGTAAAATAAAATATTTAAAGATATAAATATCATATTAACATATTTAAAAACTCTATCTACAGAATTAGAATATATACTATAGAAAATACACGCATATGTATATAAGATAAAAAGTAGGGGTGGGCCGAAATTCGTTTTACATTCGGTTTAACCGAATTTCGGCAGCTTAAGCCGAACTTCGGCATTCGGCCGAAATTCGGTTTAAATGCCGAACATTCGGTGCAAGAAAAAAGTAAAATACCTACTTGCACTATTTTGTTTGAAGTTAATAGAAATCATATATATCATAACTGTAATATAAAAATTGGCATCTATATACACATGGTCATTTTTTTTAGTTAGGAACATGTAAACTTTAACGTGCAATAAACGATTTTGATAAAAAAACAAATAAAATTAGTTCTTGATTAAGTGTTTGCCTAATTAAATAGACATCAAATTAAAACAAAAATAAAATAAACTTATTATTCCTCTAAGAAACATCAGTAAATAGTGCAACTGCTTAATTATAATGCGTAACTTGAATAAATTAAAAAAATAAACACGTCTAAGGGACATCAGCAATTACAACTTTAATTTTGATTGAAATCACTTTTTACGAATTAAAAATTATGAATTTAGAATTATAAAATGGTGATTTTGTTTCAATCAAAGGTCTAAAAGTGTATTCTTTTATCCACCTACTCATACTTAAAATTTACGGCGTTATCAAGTGTTGACGTCAACAGGTCACAACGTGTTGCTCTTGAGAAAGCGTGGCGAAATCAAACCGAAGTTCAGCCGAATTTTTGTTTTAACCGAATGTTCGGCCGAAGTTCGTATTCGGTTCAAACCACATTCGGCCCATCCCTAATAAAAACACATAAGATACATATATATATGAAATACAAACATATAAAGATAATTTAAGACGGATAGTGTTCGTTGTCTTTTTTAAAGTCACTCTGCGATAAAATATCTCTTGTTGATTGCTATTATTTTTTTATAACTGGAGTTCAGCAGATACGCTGACGGCCCATATGGTGGAAAGCGGTTACCGTCGCCTATAAGTATTTGCAACACCCAAGGTGCTACCTGTGCTAGCTAGCCTAGAAAAGGGGAGATAATTGGATGCAATTTAGCAAATGTTAGACCACAGGTGCCTGACGCTGGTTTTCAACTGCACCCTAGGATGTACATACATACATATAAGAAGTCACGTACTCCTCAGTAGAGAAGCCAGCTTTAAGTGGTCAACCTCCGCTCGGGTCGTGCTAGATAGCTCAAGTCTACCAACATTTCAGGCATAGGGGCGCAAGAGGTACACCCAGGCTCGATTTAATGATCAGGCTGAAGATAATGGATTCCACTTCGTAAAAAGATTCTTCTATTTTCAAAAAATATTTCTAAATGCGAAGTAACGTTATCTGATCGCGTTCAAAGGAAAACTACGAGATCGTTTTGGCAAAAAATATATGTTGTTTCAATACCGAGAAAGGACTAGCTGACTGAGATACTTTTTATTCCGAAAAATGTGATACTTATTTATTGGGATAGTCTGAATTATCCCGATGCGAGTAGCGTCCAGATAAAAATACAATGCAATGTAACCCGTGTCAATGCATGCTCTCTAAATAAAGTAAGAGTTTATTCACAAGTGCTTGGCGCGCCGAGAAGCCGCAGGTAAAACCGCAATTCAATAATAAATGTGATTAATTTTTTATTAGGTACAATAAAAAATAATAAAAATGTTAGATATAATAAATACGCTTCATGTGATAACCCTAATTACTCATTCATATTGTTTGTGGATGTTTGTTTGTTTATAAAAAGAAATATGCTACGCAAGAGGATTAAAACAATTTACAAAATATGTAACCATCAGGTTAGTATATCTATATTATTTTACACATGGATATCTTTAATATAATAGAATAGAATATTGTTTATTGCATACAAAAAAACAGTATAAGTACATCAGAAATAATATTACAATTACTACAATCGGCGGTTTTATCGCTAATAGCAATGTCTTCCAGACAACTTGCTGCAGATATTGCATAATATAATAGTAGGTCAGTATCGAGTACGCATGGTTTAAAATATAGACAATTATAAATCTTAATCTATCTATAATATTATAACATTCTAAACATGCGGTGTTTGTACATTGAAGCTATTAAAAAAAAACAACCGGAATAAACTATATTAATGACGGAGAACACGATGCAATTTTTTAAAATTTTTTGTTGTTGGTTCGGGATTCAATTAATAACTACTGGGCCGATTTCGTCGCGGTTTTCGTTGATCGACAGCAAATTGTTAGAACTAAAATCTGCGGTACTTTACCCCCCGAGAATCGTACGGGATTTTTTTTTGGGAGAGGTTTAAAGTGGCCAGGTCGAAAAAAAATGATTCCGATGTAAAATTTTCACTAATCGATAAAAACTTTATTAAAACAATTGTTATTTTGTATGCCTCTTTAGTAACATTACTTATCCCGAGTTATTACGGTAATTTCTGGAAGTCATGTCTTTCCATACTGAAAACTCAATTACCTTGCTAAAAATAAACTTTGATTTTATATTTACCAAATGAACTGTAATCTTTATTACCCATCCAACGTGGATAAAGTCGCGGGCAAATGCTAGTAGGAAATATAAATACACATATACACAAACTTATATATACATGAATTATTGTTTACATATTGGGATAGTAATCTTTGACAAGTTTATTAAAGGATGTAAGTGACTTCGCACTTCTGATACTTAATATGCCAACGCCAGGCCACACGTTTATAGTGACCCGCCCGAAACTTCGGAAACTTCGTTGGAAAGTTTTAATGCATTCAACATATATATATATATAGTCTGGACCTGGCACCAAGGGATTACCATCTTTTTCTTGCATTGCAAAGCCTCCTTAGTGATATAATTAGCATCAAAAGGAAATTGAAAATTAATTACTAAAAGATTTTTATGAGGGAGTCATTAATTAAGCTATCTTTAAAATGGCAACAAATTATAGAACAAAACGGTGCATATTTGACCCAAATTGAACAATCCGAAACATGTTCTATAAGGTAAAAGAAAGAAAGAAAGTCTTTATTCGAAGAAATAGCGACGTAATTACATTCGTTATACATTATTATACACAGAGCATATTTTGAGAATTTGTACGCCGCATTTTCAACAAACAAGGTTTGCACTCAACATATCGCTGTGCCGGAATTATATCCGAATGTCCGATATAACGCTGATTTTCAGTGCAAACCTTCCTTTAAGCGTAAGACCAAAACGACCCAAATTTGTTAATTAAAAATGAATAATAATAATAAATAATAAAACTAATTCTACTAATATAATACTTAATTAGTAAAAACAAATAAATACATTTTAATAAAACCAACAATAAATACGTTAATTCTGAATTAAAATAAATAATCGTGTAACAAACTTGTATCGAATCATTTATTCGAATACAATTCGCTAGAGTGCTTGCCGAGCATTACCACATTCTGTGTGCCAAGCAAGGTCTTGAAGTTTACGTAAAAATAATAAATATCTTTTTTCCCAAGCTATTATCACATTGTACAACTAGAAGTTTACCCCGCGCCCGCCGTGTGAAAAACCCTAGGTAGTAGGTCTGGTACTCACATAAAAAGGAAATTAGGTTTTTTATAGTGTTACGACTTAGCCAAAATTCCACGAAGCACAACAACAAATGCGAATGAGCACCTGCGGCCATAAACCCCAAGTTTTATTACCGCCCGCATTTGCACTTCTTTTCTTTTCTTTGTATTTAATATTTGTAATTAGAAAAGCCGCCTATTGTGTATTGTAATTTGTTCCGGTAGGCAGTGGCCAGGTGTGATTCCGGGAAATAGGGTGCACGCGGTGAGGTAGACATATTGCACCGTGCAGTACAAAACAATGCCCGAACGGAGGGGTGGGGCAGTCATGCGACGATTGCGATACTAGCAAGACGTGTACATTCGATAGCGATATAGTGACGGACTTGCGGGTTTTATTTAATTGTGCATTACATAAGGACTTATTGCGTCCGGTTATATTTGTACCAATGTTATACGTGTTTGTATAGTTCTAATAAATTCTATAGTAATTCCAACGACATTTTAATTCGAGTCCTGCATTCGTAACAATATATATGAGACCTAAAATTTTACTGTTTCTTGTTCAATTCACTACATTATCAAAAAAAACTAAGTCCATATAATATAAACAGCTTCTCAGCAAAACATAGAGATAAGTCGAAACCAAACTAAATGGAAGTAATACAATGAATGACTTGTTTCCTATGACAACGTGACGCTCTAACAGACAGACAGACAGACAAAAAGTCTAATTTTAAACGTAATGTACAAACTTGAACCATCTACAGATTTATTATAGTATAGATAGATAGATTTTACATACTTATTTATTACCTTACAGGTTTTATTCCATTTCGGGGCCTATTATTACGTTTTCTTATTAAATACACTTATTTTTATTATCTATCCTAGTACTACAGCTAATGTTATTATATAATCATCATAATTAGCTATTCAGTCAAATCAACAGAGACGCTTTTTATCATTGCACAAAATGTCATAGCCTCCTTGATTTTGTATGGGAATACTAGCTTATGACGTCACAATTCGAACGAATCAAATGGCGTATTAGTTTTATTGTTTAAACTATAATTAAAATTATTTCTATAATGTACTGTTTAAAGATGATGGTAACAAGATTTTATGACGCCTACTCCTTTATGTGAATACTATTTTCGAATTTATTGTAACTAGTGGTCGCCCAGTGGTCGAAATTCGACCATAATTAATTTAAATTATAAGTTTGAACATCATTAAAGTCCTTTTGTCAAAGACTATACTTCTATAATCACAGATTTCGCCAAGACTACACTGTTAATTTGACTTGAACAATGAGCAAAAGAGTATATATGCGTGTGTGTGATGTTTTTTTAATTGATTTAATGTATTTTTATGCAAAATTTAAAAAGAAATATTAGCATTCTGCTCTCCTTCTCTATGTAAACTAAATTTCTCTATGTAAAAAAAGGGTACAAAGTTTTTGCATCACGTATTAATATAATGATATGTGTCAAATACCCAATTATGTATGCATATCGTATTATTTAATTTTGTATTTAAATATAAATAATGCAAAATTTTATTGTAACATGCCCGCAACCGCATCCCTATTAAAATGTAATATACACAAAAAAGAACTTACCGAACGATAAATCCGCATTAGTATACTATTAAAAATCCTCATTACAATCTCGCATCACATATCTATACGTATCAATTTAACTATAGTCATACGTTAATTAGTTTAAAAAAAATGAGAGCAAGTAGAGCGTCACATGACGTGTTCTGTGCCTGTACACAATTTTAAATAATAGGAAAAAACTTGGCCAAGGCAAATAAATGTTCGTGATAAGCTTTTGGACTTCCGTTGGGTTTGCGATATAACGTTGACTATAAATAGAAATAAATAATAATTTCATCATTATAATAATATTGTAACGAGTTAGCGGGACTCGAATTAAAATGCCGTTAGAATTATTAGAACTATAGAAAACGTATAACACAGGTACAAATATAACCGAACACAACAAATCCAAACATAATGCAGAAGGTGGTAATTCAATAAAACGCACAAAGTCCGTCACTATTACATTCCCGAATGTACACACGTCACGACCGTATCGTAGTTGTAGCTCAACTGACCCCCTCTCTCAATCAGGCCATCGTTTTACCCTGCACAAATGCAAATGTTCCTGCCCGTATCGTCGACATAACTTCCTAGAATCAGCTTGTACTTAATCCGTAACACCTGGCTAATGATGCAGCCTGCAAGCGGCCGTAAACGAGTACAATAGAACAATAGGCTATTCTCCACAATATTAAAAACGTATGCCAATAAATAAGTAAACAAAAGAAGACGATCATAAAAGGATTACAATTAGTTCAAATGCCGACAGGTAATAAAATGTGCTTTTACAGACTGTACGTGGAATTTGTCTTTGTCGAAGCCTAAGTTGTAACAATATAATAATAATAATAATAACACTCTTGGACATGGCACGAATTGTGAGGAGGTTCCTGTCTCTGGAGCCCTAACCACCGATAGTTTGGACCTCAGGCCCCACTGGCCTATCTATATATATCAGACAAATGAAAATGAGTTTAAATGCAGTGACTGAGGTTTTTTAATGATAATTTTTTTATTGATGAACATTATATTTTAATACTTATTATCTTATTCCGGACGAAGATAATTCCATAAACACAAAAATCATGAAATTTGGTCCAGCCGTTCTTAAGTTATAAATGGTGTAACTAACACGATTTTGTTTTATTATATGTATATAGATGAGTGTGCGAAATTTCATACCTCCGTTCGGGCAATTTTCGAAAAAAAGGGGACAATTTTTGCTTCACGTATTAATATATAGATTAGATTCTGAGAAAAATTATATTATGACTTAAACAAACAGACGTACAGCTAAATAGATGTACGATGATAATTTTATAGGGATTCTATTTTTGCCAAAATGCTTAGGGAGTTTTAAAATACCGAATAATAAAACAAATAAACATCAATACAAACAATTACGTATTGTTACCGAACATAAAACTACTTACTGAAGAATTATTCATGGAGAAATTTTCAATTTCTTTAAAACTATTCAGCAGAGTACATTTTAACACCAAACTAATGAAAACGAACCTAAATAACTAATCGATAATATTAATTAAAAACCATTTATGGTCTAAGTTAAAAACGTGAAAATGCACGCTTAATTAAGAAAGTTAATACAAGTCGCTTATTTGGGTACTCGTAATATTTCTACATTTTACTTGAAAATATTACTAGAAATAAAAACGGTGGTAATAAATTTTGTCTCATTTTGTTGCATACAAAAAAAATCGGTATCAACTATGTGGGTATGTGAAGTCACATCACTAGAAAGTGGCCATGTTGGTCATATTAACCTGGGGCCCAATTCTGCTATTACTATCTCGGCAAAATCGTCGACACAGGCACGCCACTCGATCTTTTTAAATATTTATAAGCGAAACCTCGCGAATAAAATGTTTGAAATTTTGATAGCTTTTTAATATTCATTTTCGCTAACGTAATTTCTGCTAATGGTAATAACATTTTTTTCTACTATTATTCCGCGGCGACGATATCGAGAAGATATTGTGGATTTAGTAGACTACGATTATTTGACACTATCGCTATCGAACCGTACATCAATTAACTTTGCGACGCCACCAAAATAATAAACATTTATTTCGCAAGTTTTCACTTATAAATATAGAGTGGCGTGCCCGTGGCACACCACTGGAGTTGGCAGAATACTGAAATCAGACAAACCCATGATTGAGACCAGTGTCAGGCTATTTTGAAGTGACAGTAACAGCAGAATTGGGCCCAAGGTCAGCTTCCACTCTATCTTTCCAGTGATACTTAGGATGGGTAATCAGTCACTTACCAATTGGTCACCCCAAGTATGCTTTTTTCACACTCAAATCCTCATACTCTTCCATTCTGCTTGATCAAGCTTAGCCAGCCAAGACAGTGAGCTTTTCACTCTGATTATGTTGGAGAAGATTTTATAGTTTATTTGTAGTTGTATTTAAAAACTAGCACATGATCTGATACTGTGAATCTAGCAATATGAAATATTATTAACATAACATTTATTATAATAATAGACACTAACTTATGTTTCAAACTTTGTATGTATGTTCTTACTATCACCATGAGCATAGGAGACAAGCATTGTGATGAAACCTGCACATGGAGGTAAACAATGTATGAAACAGGCCCATCCTCCTTGTAGAAGTGGGCATAGTGTCCATTCCCCCTATAAGAAAAATGGTAATGCCCAAGCCCAGCACTGGAATGGTGGGCAGTTTTTATATATATATATATATATATATATATATATATATATATATATATATATATATATATATATATATATATATATATATATATATATATTGGAATCTAACTAATACGAAATTTCAAAAATCAGACTGTAAGTTGAAGTTAGTCAAACATAATGATGTTTTACTTGGAATTCCCCGAACTCAAAGCAATAAAATTGAAAAGGAATGTTTGATGTGTTGATTCTATTGTTTCTGCCTAGTGCATGTGCAATGAATGAATCTATTCATTAAACTTTCTATGTCACACAGCTGTGTACCATAAGGTAAAGAACAAACCTAAACCGCTAACTAGCAATAACATGAGTCTTAAAAGGCACCTTCTTAAGTCAAAATTTTAGCCATGAAATATGTCATATCTCAAATTTCCTGTTAAGTCGAAGTTTTTGCATATCCCTTGATATTCGAGATATTGAGATGCTACTGTACATACATATATACACTCAATGTAAATAATATTTTATATTTAAATCTACCTGTGTCAATTATGCATATGCATATAATAATACATATATACACATAATGCCTTATTATATGTATATATGCATATACTTTATTCTTTCTTATGAAATAAAATTTGGAATAGTTTTAATTAAATCATGTATTTAGATGATTAATATAAAACATTTTCTTCAGTAATATCTAACTTTAAATGTGACTTAAGTAGTCTAAAACATTTGAACATCATTAAATAGTGTAACTCATTGCAAAATACTACTTATAAATTACGAAAATAATCTATTAAGGATAAACAGTGTATACATAGGTTTTAATTTTTATAAAGGCGAGGGTGTGTTGCCTCACACACAAACCTTTTTAGGTTTAAGTGGTTCTTCTTATTATTCTGTAATATAAACTCTTAACAAATAAAGAAATAAAAAATAAAATAGATAAGATGTATTACAATTGAAGCAAAAGCAAATATATCTATAAGCAAGAAATATATCTAGACTGAAATTCTAACCAAACAACTTATAACACTTAATCTGTTCTTATTTAGAAATAGCTCTAATAAGTTCAGCATTTAGAACTACATCTACTATAGGTATCTTTGTATCACATTAATTGAAATTATATTGCCAACACAATTTTAAAAATGTTATCACATATTAGTGAAATATATATACAGAATTCACATTAAAAATACTTTGTTTCTCAATTATTAATTAATTTCTACTATACTTGATAAAAGTAAATTTAACAATAAACCATAGAAGATAAGAAAATTGTACAAAGACCACCTGCATATAATACTTGCAGCTATAGTAAATACATTCATCTATATTATCATGCCTGATTCGCATGGCAGTAAGACAGAGGCTATGGATCTCCACTATAGTAAATAAGGTTTAAAAATTATGCAAGCAGTTCATGCCCCTGAGTCAGGACTCTGACCCACATTATTGGAATGAGATGTGGTTGTCAGTTTCAATATAGTTTTTTATTTGTTAAAAAAGATTTTGAAAGAAAAATATTTGAGTTATTACATAATTGGGTTACATACCGTCGTATAGATTAATTAATTTATTTGTTTAATTTTGTCTGGATATAGGAACATTATAGCCGCTATTTATATAACTCATGTTCAGATAATTCGATGAATATTCTGTGGCGATTTAATACACATTAATATGTTTCGATCAGGTTGTTTACTGTACTGCATCATAAGCTACGTCTATTAATCGGAGTACAAAAGGTCAAAAGGACATACAAATTTAATGTAGATAATAACAGGGTATAATATCCCAATGGCCTTTTGTAATATAAAATAACTTAGGACTTACGGTCATGTTGACTGTTTTCATGTGGCCTTATTTTGAAGTATTCAAATTTTTCTGAATAGCACATTTGTTAAATACATTTTTTCTAATTAGATTAATTTAACTATTTACTCTATTTACAAAAAAAACATTCAGCTGAATTTGAATCGAATTTGACTCGTCTGACATAAGTCAAAACTTTTTTAACGTTTTGAATTTCGTCCATTATTTCATCTCTTGTTCTACCGCGTTCCATTCAAATGTGGGTTTTAATATCGATTTATTTGGCACGGACATCGAGAGAAAACAAGTAGGTATAGCCGTATCAGAGCATAAAAATTATTCGATTCATTAACTGACTTACGAAAGTGTTCCCATAATAATATTACACTCTTTAGTGAATGGTATAATAAATAAACCAAAAGTTAGAGCAAGTCAAAGAATTTGTTTATCTAGGGTGTATGTTTACCAGGGACGAAAAGCATGAAAGTGACATCGAAAGAAGAGTAATGGCAGGTAATAAGATGAATGAAGCCCTAAATTCTTTTATGAAAAGCCAAAAAGTGTCTGTAAAGGCACGCTTGGCTGCCCATCAAGGGGTGTTGGTGCCGACACTAATGTAGAACAGATAATGTAGACAGAAGAAGTATGACAGTAGAATAAAAGCAGTTGAAATGAAAGCTTTGAGAAGTATATGTGAGGTTATGATGAATGATATGATACGGAATAGTGTAATAAGGAACGTTGTGGATTGAAAGAAGATGTAATAACAAGAGTTAAAAAAGGAATGTTAAGGTAGTTTGGGCATGTAGAGAGGATGGATGAAAATAGAATCACAAAACAAGTGTATGACAGTATTGTGAATGGTAGAGTTGGTACCGGTAGACCACGACGTACACACCATGATCAAATAACAGAAGTGTTAAAACGAGGTCAGATAAAAAGCGTATCAAATAAACGTGCATGTATGAACAGGTTAATGAAAGTAAATGAAGCGAAAGTTGTTTGTCCGGATCGTCGCAAGTGGAGATCTATAGTCTCTGCCTACCCCCATGGGAAACAGGCGTGACAATATGTATGTATGTATGTATGAATTGTTTTAATATTGTCTTATTCAAATTTATAGGCTCTCCAAAATAACTACAAGAAACTGATTTATATTTGAAAAACCGTCTATCGTGCAGCCAAATATTACTAGAGCCTTTTTGCCTAACATATACAAATAGTAAAAAAAATGTTATCTTTAATTTAATTGTTTAGAGTCTGCAATAATTGTGTCTGATCTTTGCTGCAACATGTTTTTTAGTTTGGCTCTCTGCATTCAAGTATTGAAGTTCAAAATAATATTTATTATTTCATGTATACGTTTAGATTCAGATAGGTGATAATCTGTTTAAATTACTAGTCTCCTGTTATATATTAATATAACAGGAGACTTTGACTTTTATGACTTTTCTTTATGTTGTTTCCCTAGACCGCCAGCTCGCTCGAGTTCACTCGACAGTTGACACAAATATCTTGCTTTGCTGCTGAGCGCAACGTGTCGTGGCGGCATGCTTCCTATTCATACATCTTAATTATACTTTTGGTTTCGTCGCCTGTTGCAACACATTAAAAATAAAAATTTTAATAGGAAATATTGAAGTTATAGTTTTAGTAGCTGGGGCTTGGTAGCTATACTGACTTCAAAACAAATTATATTAATTTACACGATGCCAGTGTGAAGTCAGTATTGGCTGCTTTCGAATTCGATGTCAATCGGCTGGTTACTGGTTAATAAATGTAAATCAGCTTTTATGCTTTTTTATCAGATTGGGATTTTCCCATTTGGGGTATATTTTACGATTGGGGAACTTTTTTGGACAAGATTTTCTTAGGAAATATCCGGGACCGACAATTTTAGCACCGGGAAAATTAAGGAACTATTTTATGCCTAACTAAAAATGGCATAAAATATTCAACATAGCATGAAATTGCTAAAAAAAATCCAAACATAAGTATACAATAATTGCAATGGGATTTGTTACGCGTACTTTTGATGTAATAACTTTATCTTTTACTAGCTGATACCCTCCCGCTTCGCGTGCCGTAAAATCCGTTCTTAGCCGATTTCTACTTGGCGAAAGGAAGGTCCATGCCAAATTTCAAGTCTATAGGTATTATAGTTTCTGAGATATCGTGATGAATCACTATATACGTGGATTTCATTTATATATATTTAGAATATATATGATAATAACCAGGGCTAGCTTTAGTGTCTAAATATATGATATATTGTCATAAAATTCAGTAACTCTACCATGTAATATTGAAAGTTAACAGTGTATACAATAATATAGCTATAATTTTTAAGCGATGTTCACACCATCAGTTAGATATATTTTCATTGAAGGTTTAAATATATAAAAAATTCGAATTAAATTTTTATTTAAGTAACAAAGCTACTAACTAGCGTTTTTTTGTGGAGTAACCCTGGGGAAAATGCTAGTATAAAATACTTACAATAAAAGGTTAAATGTAAAAGAAAAGGGTACGTTCAATATTGATTTGTATTTTTCGAAAATAAATAGTGTCACTCTATATTCAGAAAGAAATGATAATCTGTTAACTAATAAATATTACGAATTATATTATTCGAATAATTATAATATTAAAGTGATATACCTAAGAAATTACAAAAAGGAAGTCATGCCACTGTAATTGTATTTTTCTTGCTAAAAAAGTACCTAGCTGATAAGTAATAGCTCTCTTATGTATTTCTTAAGTTAGTATATTATCACATAATACAGCGTTTTGTGTTACACCTTACATAGTTATAGTCTATAAACATTTTACTGCTGCGCCTAGGGCTCCTTTATTATATTATAGGGGAACGTCCAGCCTAACCGCCACGCTTGTCAGAAGTTGATTGGCGGATTTGAAAAATGGTTTATCTCGATTTCCAGGTTTTATTACGACATGGAAGACATTTTCTTCAACGTCATCTTCACGTAAAGCAAAGTTTTCTAAATAGTGATTTAATAAAAATAAAAGCAATATGCTATTGAAAAAAGGATAAAGCAAGTAAAAAAACACCACCAGAGCAGATTCTTTCAGGGTTTTATAATAATTTTAGCAAAATGGTAGCCTTAAGAGATCATAATGTCTTTTTATAATATTATATATCACATTCATTTTATTCGGAATATAAAGTTTGTCGCCTCTGCGAAATCTATCAATGTGTGTGTTCCGACACAAAATTGTCCAATTTGTTCATCCAATAATATGAAAGGAGAAAAGTTTGTGAAATATTATCATTTTAGGTTTTTTTTGCGGTATTGGGTTTCTTAAATTCAGTCTGTACACCCTGCGCCCGTGAACACTGGCCAGGCGCCAGGCTGTTATTGCATTATATCAAGTTCAGAATATAGACTGACAAAACATGTGATTTGTTTTGGAACACAGTGATTGCGTAGATTACACCATTTGTATATAGAAGTAAACTAATTTTTTATTGTTTTCTCATGTAATCCTCTTAATTTGTGCGCGAAATTAACGTAAAACGTTATGGTTTTGTGATCTGACCTGTAGTTATGCGTGATTTTACAATCGTCTCTTGATCAACTAACTAAAAATTATCGTTATGCGGGGTGTTGTGTTTAGTATTTTTTTCGCTTATTTCTTTCAATATGTTGCTTCTGATGGGATATGTGATGATATACCGGATAAAACTCTCAGTTGTACAACGCAGGTAAATATATTTGTATATTAATTACTAGAAATAGATAATTATGTGCACATTTAACATGTATTGATTTTTTGTCATACAACAAGTACCTACCTGATGCATCTATCGCATTCATGTGTGGCCTCGAACTTTCAGGTTTACGGGCTTGCTTTATAAATAGCTTTTTGTATTCAAAGGCAGGTACTAAAATTCAATAGCAAATACTTAAAGCTAATAATTATCATAAGTGATAAATCTCTATAGAGAGTATTCATTTATTCTAAATTAATTTGGTCTTAAAAATGGTTTTATTTAAAAGAATCTATTATGGATAATAAATAATACTTGTATTTCAAATATTTTTCATATTCTCAGATAAATAGTAATACATGAAATATGTTATTGAGACTGAAGATCTTACTGGTTTTCTGTTTATTGATAATAAATGGCCATTATTTCTGTGTTGTGCTCTGGCCTCCATGTTTTAGGGAAATTGATTGCATACCTATTATATTTAGCAGATGTAAAACCTCTATATGGAATTGACCCTAGATTTGTCTGTTGTACATAATGCATGTACATCTAACAGAAACATAACTTGCTTAGAAATATATAATGAGTATTTGTTGATTTCCTAGCAATGCCTGCCATTACAGTTTGTATGGGTCTTACAAATTTATATTCATATAATCTGGAACCTGGAAGATATTATTAGATTTAATGCCATACAATAAAGAGTTATCTATCTATCTATGTTTTGAAGTCACAGGTAGACACTTCAGTTTTATTGGTACACTAGCTGTGCTTGTGACTTTGTCTGTGTTTTTTTTAAATATTTTTTTTATTGCTGGAGTTTAGGAGACAGACAGCTCAGTTATTAATGGAAAGTAGTAACTGTAGCCTATGGACATTTGTAACACCAAAGGTGCTACAAATGCACTGCTGCTCTCTTAAAGGAGACTGGAACCTGGTCACTGATGCCGGAACACAACATAAGGTTGTTATGGTGGCATATTCCAGACCAGGGGTGGTCACCATTCAGTCAAGTAAATACCCTACCACCTGGCTGTGGGTTGTTTAGTCGCCTCTTACGACAGGCCACCTGGCCGCAGGAAATTGTATTCTTCCTCTGTTCCTGCACGGATAAAACTGTGTGGATATTTTTCCCAAAATACAGCCTAAGTTACTCCTTATAACATCAGCTATCTGCCAGTGAAAGTGCTGTCAAAATTGGTCCAGCCGTTTCAGAGATTAGCTTTAACATTCAGACAGCCAGACAGACAAAAATTGATTTTCTGATATAAGTATTGTATATACTTTCATATGCATTTAGTAAAAAGCTATAATTTTGATATTACAAACAGACACTTCAATTTTATTTATCTGTATAGATAAGTATTTGTAATATCAATTTGCAGGTTTTCTCATTGTTTTCCACTGGCAAATGTTACAATAAGTACAAGACCTCAGATATACGAGGAGGGATCAAAAAGTAGTGAGAATGAGATAGAATATATTGACTATTGATAACTTAATGATTTATTTTTCTACATAGTCTCCGAGTCTCTCTACACACCGAGTCCAGTGCTTTTCCAAGGCTTCCCTTTAAAAAAAAAGTATTGTCTTGGTCCTGCAAAAAGGTCTCCACGGCAACCATCACCTCATTATTGTCTTCGTACTTGTTTCCCCTTAAGTGTTCTTTCAATTTGGGGAACAGATAAAAATCGCTAGGCACCAGATCTGGTGAATAAGGGGGGTGGTCAAACAATTTGAAGCCAGCTTGCTGAATGGCAGCCATCGGAACTGCTGACCTGTACACCGGGTTTGTTGTCATGATGAAACAGCACGCCCCTTTGAAGATTCCCCCCTCTCCTTTTCTCTTTGATGGCATTCCTCAACTTGGGAATTAAAGCTGCATAATATTGGCTTGTAATAGTGGTTCCATGCTCCAGGTAATCAATCAACAATATCCCTTCTGAGTCCCAAAATATTGAGGCCATAACCTTGCCAGCCCATGCCACGGCATGAAACTTCTTCAGGTTCGGTGATGATGGCCGTTTCCATTGCTGTTTTGTCTCGGGATCAAAATGATGGACCCATGTTTTGTCCATTGTTATGAAATGAGACTAAAAGTTTTCAGAATCTTCTTGAAACTTCTCCAACAATATCTTTGAAATGTCAAGTCTATTTTGTTTCTGACTGTCGGTTAACATTCTTGGCACCCATCTTGCAGAGACTTTTCTCATATTCAAAGATTGTTTCAATATGGATTGAATACTTCCATATGAAATGCCCGTTTCTTGAATTAAGTATCGGATAGTAACTCTTGATCGCCCAATACAATTTTCTCGACTTTCGCAACATTTTCTTGGGCGACTGACGTCGATGGACGGCCGCAACGATGTTCGTCTTTCATGCTCGTTCTCCCTACTCGAAATTAAGAAGCCCACCTTGCGACAGTGGAATACCGCAGAAAAGACTCTCTTAATGTTGCCTCCAAATCGCAATGAATCTCTTGCGTCGTTAACTTTTTTAAACAGAGGTATTTAATAACGGCTCGCACTTCGTTTTTCTCCATTTTCGAGAACACGTTCCGACAAGGAGTAAACAAATGATACACTCAGAAAAAAACAAAAGATAATCGAAGATTTTTTTCTTTATTAATATTACAAATATGTATCTGAGCTGTGCCGCTAATATTATATTTGTAATATTAATAAAGAAAATCTTCAATTATCTTTTGTTTTTTTCTGAGTGCCATTATTTATTTTTTCTTACCAAGGAGTTTGTCCTTCTCACTACTTTTTGATCCCTCCTCGTATTGTAAGCAGTAAATGCTTACTGCCAGGATTTGACCTAACTCACACTAAAATGGGAATATGAACCATGGACACTGAGTTATTATGAATAAATTATTAGTACCTACAAAAAAAGTGTGTGCACTATAGATGGGCAATCCACTGGGTTTAAACCCGGTGCTTTGATAAAAACCCGATAAACACCCGCAAGCATCCATAAACACCCAGAAAATTGGGTGTCTATTTGATTTCTTCTTCTTCTTCAGCCAATCTCAGTCCACTGCTGGACGTAGGCCTCCCCAAGTACGCGCCACATATCCCGGCCTCCCGTCTTCCTCATTCAGCCCCTGCCGGCGATCTTACTCAGATCGTCAGTCCACCGGGCTGGCAGGCGTCCTACACTACGTTTGCCGAGACGTGGTCTCCACTCCAGGACTCGTTTGCTCCATCGGCCGTCGGTCCTGCGACAGACGTAACCGGCCCACTGCCACTTCAACTTGCTAATTTTGCGAGCTATGTCGGTTATAATTGGGGGAGAAATGCCATAATCACCACGGGTTGGTGACCTCAGTACCAGCTTACTTGCATCGGAGACGCTGCTGCCCGACTCCGATCAGGGGATTTATGTAAGCCGGATTTTTGTTGATGGTTATACCGCCATCGGTCAGTCGTCAGAGCCTCGTTAGTTGGCGGCAGGGAGTACCGCGGGCAGGTGAGGTTGACGTTTGGGTTGCGCACACCCCTTATCTCCTCCCGTCTATTTAATTTGATGAAATTAAATTAGTGATGTTAAAAAATATTTTTTAAAAGTGATTTTCATTAATTTC
The DNA here is from genome assembly GCA_039645545.1 of Dendrolimus houi. NCBI lineage: Eukaryota > Metazoa > Arthropoda > Insecta > Lepidoptera > Lasiocampidae > Dendrolimus > Dendrolimus houi. The sequence continues at coordinate 20,144,313 of CM077122.1, forward strand.
ATTTCTTTGTAGGCAACATTAGTTAGATCATGGAGGGTAAAATAAAATGATACGAGATAAAAACCAAATTTCAAAAATCACAATTTCTATTATTTCAACTTTTGAATAGTTTATTTTTATGTTGTAGTGTGTAACTAGCGTTGAAGACTTCAAGCGTAAGCGTGTTAGTTGTGATATTCTTCATTTGTAAGTTGATTTACATGATAACCCTTAGCTTCCTGTAAATACTTTAAGATTTGTTCATAGCATTTGGTGCGCACACATAGCTTAATATACTTCAATTCCTCCGCCACTAATTTTCCGAAGAGCTCATTTCTTTTGTCTTTTCATTTCCTTTAACGTCAGGGGAAGCCAGGCAGTCTTTACATTTTGTCCTCTGTAACAATGATAATGGAGAATCCGATAGTGGTTGATTGTTAAGTATTTGTTTTTGATTAGTACCAGAAAAAAGATTTTTCTCGCATTATTTTATTTCACCTAATTATGTATAATTCAATAAAAGAATAATAATTAAAAACTAAATGTCATTTATGTATAAAATCATTTACACCCGAAATTTGGGTGGAAATCGGGTGTTTATCCCAAAACACCTGGTTTGAACCCACCTGGGCTTAAACCCGGGTGAGTGGATTGCCCATCTATAGTGTGCACTTCACATACAGTAGAAGTGAATCTTCAGAGATTCACACATAATTCTTCTCTAACTTTTATTAATATAAATATAATTCCTTTAGCCTGCATCCATCAACATATATATATATATATATAGCCTTAAATCTGAGATAAGGTAATTTTTCAAAGTTTCTTCTAGATCAGGTCTCTTTTCTCAGAGTGCCACCTGGCAAAGACCTCCTGAGCATATGCCCTGTCCATCTCCATTTCTGAGAATCAATTTTTGACAGTATATCTGTTAGTTTTGTTTAGGCTCATATGGTTTCGCTGTTTACTTTATCTAACAGTTTGTTGCTCAGGATACTATGTTCCATGGCCCGTTAGCAAGTTCTTAGTTGGTCTTGGTCTATATATGTTGACAGATTTCTAAAGGAGACATCCATCAACATATTATAGTTCAAAATAAATTTCTAAGTAAGTATCACCTTCAATTTTTCACTGTTTTAGTCTAAAAAATACTATCAGTTTAATTTCGGTCCAAATTGGACCTATGTTCAATCATCGGTCTTATTGACTCAAATCTGTGCTGCACAATGTAAAACTCGTATCTCATTCTCTCATGGGCTTAGTTCTATAGATTTATGTGTTTATCTATTTTTAGTGTCGCTTTTTGTTACATTGAATTTCAAACCACAATGACTTTAAAGAAGTTTCACTTCATTAAATAGTCAAGTTATAGAATACTAGCCGTGCCTGCAATGTCATCCGCATGGAATTTGTTTTTAAAACCTAACGATTTTGAAACATTCTTCATTGGTGCTCCGCTCCTATTGGTCTTAGTGTGATGATGAAGCCTATAGCCTTCCTCGATAAGTGGACTATCTAACACTGAAAGAATTTTTTAAATCCGACTCAAGCAATCATTGTCTTTAAATAAATACATTTACGGATAAATATAGCAAGGTTAAATATACATAAATATGTCCAAAGATGTGACTGCATTACCTCTACAGGAAAACCTTATGTGAATATTAATGATAACTATTGCCTGGATTATTGTATGTGTATATGTATGACAATAACTGTCTTTGTTCTGTATCCAACTGGTAATCATAAATGTTCTGGAATATGTATAGGTGTTATGATTTTTTATATAATATAGCAAGCAAAATGTTATAATTTTAGGCCAGATGTTGTGGCTTATTTTATATTATAGATATTTAATAGCAAAATAGTAATAAACAAAATTCACTTCTAAAAAACCATTATATTTGACTTGCTCTTACAGAAAATTTTCACAAGTGACGTTTTAAACACAAAAGTTATCACATTAGATCAGTGGTTCTTAACCTTTAAGTTATGAGGGACCATTTCATTCGTGCAGGAACAGAGAAAGAATACAATTTCCTGCGGCTGGGCGGCCTGTCGTTAGAGGCGACAAAACAACCCACAGCCAGGTGGTAGGGTATTTGCCCGACTGGATGGCTACCACCCCTGGTCTAGAGTATGCCGCCATAACAACCTTGAGTTGTGTTCTGGCATTAGTGACCAGGTTCCAGTCCCCCTTAAGAGAGCAGCAGCTCAGAGAGAGCTCAGACGGCCTCTGTGGTTGAGCGGGCTAAGCCGTTGCCAGAATACCTCACTGCAACGCAGAGGCTCCAGGTTCGATTTCTGGTATAGTAAATTTCGGAATCGTATTTTCTCTGTTATGTACTATGGTCTGGGTGTCTGGGATCGGCCCCAGAGTGGTACGTTGTATATTACCCATAACACAAGCGTAACTTGCTTAATTTGGGGATATACAATATGTGTTTGTCCACTGATTATTATTATATTATTATTATTTATTTGTAGCCTTTGGTATTGCAAATGTCCATAGGCGATGGTAACCGCTTTCCATAAAGGGGGCCGTCTGCCTGTCTGCTGAACTCATACAATAAAAAATAAAATTTACCAAATTTCTGTCTTCCCAGTCGACCACCCAGACCACCCAGTCGATTATATATATGTATAGATTTCTATATATTTGTCTCTATCTAATAAAACTCGTATAATTTTAGAACTAGCATGCATTTATTTATTATCTTAAAAATCTAAAAATATATTTTACGGATATATAATGAGATTTTTGTGATTGCATTCTCTTAGCGCGGTTTGCGTTGTGATGACTCGACATAACACGTCACGTCACTTGATTATTACGATGGCTTCGCGGGCCACTTGGAATGCCTCCAGGGACCACCAATGGTCTGCCAGTGGACCACCGGTTAAGAACCACTGCATTAGATACATCATAAATATAAATATTGAAAAAATATTCTAAAAAGTTCCAATAGGTATTTTGTATTAATATGTTCCTGATATTGGCACATCCCAGTTGCAGAGCTTCCATGTGGCTTTGCCTTACTGCTTTCATCACTTAGAGCCTAGAGAGGGCTTAGTCAGCCGTGACTTCATTTAGAGGCCCCTGCGAAAGATCAGCACTGGTTGTGAAATGAGCATTTTACTGAGCATGGGCTTATTTAGGATAACATAATTATATTTTATTTGTTTCTTTGGTTTGTGCTGAATAAATACTTTTTTTCTTTCATCTCCATGACACAAAGATCTTCTTTGTATCACTGAAGTGCAAGCCAAGGGTGGCTTGCACTTCAGTGATACATGCAAACCTACCTACCTACCATGCAAAGTGACAGGCTTATGGCCAGTTTCTATATTGCAAAAGATTCGTTTTTCTATAATGAACTGTTCGTAACTTGGTAACAGATTACACATGAAACTACCAATTACCGATGAGAGGGATTTTCTAACCGGTAAACTTTTTGTATGGAAACGACTAATGAAGTGTTTCTAGTGTTTCTATATTATGACTACTAGTTGTCAACACTATTATTCGTAGGAATTTTACTACCGCTCGATTTCGGTCTGGCCCGTTGCCATTTATTTGTCCATTAATACATGATATGAAATTAAATTAAACTCAAATTTTTTACTTCTGTTTTTGACTTGGATTTAAATCTCATTTATATCTCTCAAATTTGCCAGTTCTATTTCCTATTCCAGTATTGCTTCACTATTCATTCCGATTAAATATTATAAATGCGAAAGTAACTCTGTCTGTCTGTTACGCTTTCACGGAAAACTACTGGACCGATTTGGCTGAAACTCAGAATAAATTTTTTACGATGCCGAGGATGAACATAGGTTACTTTTATCCCGAACAAGGGGATAGTTTACGGGATGAAAGTATATTTTTCTGTTTGCCTGCAATGATTTTACGGAAAAAATTTGGACCGATTTGGCTGAAACTCGGTATATATTGTAATTAGAATATCTAGAATGGACATAGGATGCTTTTTATCCCGGATAAGGGATAGAGTTTGGGATAGATTTATGTAAAGCTTATCCTAGAAAGTATGATAGGTTTTGTTTTTTGTGATGTCATTTTCGTCATTTTAGTCATTTTATCCATATTTTCGTCACTTTTGTAAATTTGGTGATTTTAGTCATTTTCATCATCAATTATTTAAAACTACAAAGTTCTCAGTTCTCAGTAGCTGCCACCACTGATAAAACTTATGCTTGGGATTCACATGCGATAACGTTATACTTATATATAATACTAGCTGACCCGGCGAACTTCGTACCGCCATATTTTCTGAATTCCTAAAACACTTTGTTTTATGACAAAATTTAAAAAATAAACAATAGCTCCTGTTTTCAATAGGACCATATATTGAAATAAAGTTAAAATAAAATAATAGGACTGTATATATTCATCATATTAATTTGTTTATTGACAAATATTGGAATACATTTATTTGTCAATAAATTAAATGAATTTTATGAATAATTTCGCACACTTATTTACTCAATTATTGTAAATAAATACTATTCTTAAAATTATTCTTATATTCTACTGTAATGCCTTGTAGCTAGCTAGCTGGTCCCGGCAGACGTTGTCCTGCTCTGACAAAATAAAAATCTAGAACCCGATCCCAGCGCCACCTACAGGTTCCAATTGTTAATCTATACCATCCGAGGAGCCACTCAAATACACAAAAACAAAATCATCAAAATCGGTCCACGTGATTAGGAGGATTCTAGAACCCGATCTCAGCACCACCTACCGGTTTCAATTGTAAATTTAAACCATCCGGGGACCCCCATTCAAACACACAAAACAAATTTCATCAAAATTGGTTAAGTCGTTCTCAAGTTATGCGCTTCCCAACACATTTTGCAATTCATTTTTATATTATAGATTGAATGTGACCTAATGCCTCTTAAATATAGCATTAAAAATAACACTGAATGAATATGACATTATAAAGTATATACTACTCTTATACCGGTCCCTAGTAGTAGAATCTGCTCACCTTATCCCTTTTTCGCTACATCAGCATTTCCTGTCTTTAGATGCGCCCTTTCGATCCCCATACACAACTCGGTTCCATCCAATCGTTTGTCGCGAGTGGTTCAAGTTTTTTTTCAAAAAGACTCCCCAGTGTCTCCGTATAACAATGTTATCTGTCGATATTTAATGTCATTAACAATAAACAACAATATCGCTTCAAATAACACATTAAATCCATCATTACATCAGTGTGAAACGGTCAATAACTATAACATTATCCCAAATGAAGCACTACCGTTACAAAAGTTGAATGAATGAAAGCAAAAAATCGGATAAGGCTCCTCCCACAAAGTTTTCATTATTTGACTCTCGAACCATAAAATTCCATAGTTACTAGCCTTATTAAAAAAAATTGTGATCGAAAACCACAACTCACTTAAACTAGCGATAAAATGCTGAAGTGACAACACTGTTTCGTCTTTTTTTTTTACAACAAATCCAATGACTTTAGAACAATCATTATTTAAAAAGTTTATATGACATCTCATGAATCTGATGTTTTATCCGTTTTTTACATTATTGCGTTTTGGTCATGCAAAATTCATATAAGATGGTTCTGTAATTGGAAGTATTTTTAAAGCAGATTAATTGAAAGCTTGATTTTTAATGACAATCTATATCACAAAATATTTCTTCTTTTGTAAATGTATTTATTTTGTATTTATACCCCAACTAATTGACTTACCTTGCGTGAACTACTACTACAACTATGTTGCTTAGCAAAATAACGTACAGTATTACTAATTGTCTATGAGCTTGTGAAACACTCATATAGCCCTCTTAACTGTTGGTTATTGGTAGCTTCAAAATCAATCAGTTTCTATTATAGACAATTGTTGGTGAGATATAGGAACCGGGCATTAATGATGGATATATTGGTCTATTCATTAAGCTCAACCTGTTTTTTAGAGTCATATGGCATACTGTTTGTGCTTGTGTCACTTAAATACAGGCAACACTTCATTGCCATACAAAATTACAGATTGATCTGATGATGGATATATAGATCTGTTCATTCAGCTCTACCTGCTCTTTAGAGTTATGTACATGGCATGCCATTATTGGTCATATAAATTGAGTACAGGCAACACTTCACTGCCATACAAAATGACAGATTGATCTGATGATTTATAGTCCTGTTCATTTAGCTTAACCTGCTCTTTAGAGACATGTACATAGCATGCAGTTATTTGTTGTGTTAATCAAATACAGGTAACACTTCACTTCCATACAAAATGACAGATCTGATGATGATATATAGACTGGTCATCAGCTTATCCCATGGGATCATGTACATACATTCATTCAAATGCTCCTGCTCCATTTGTGTTAATCTTACTGTCAGTATGTCCAAACGCATCTTATTTTTAGTGTCAAAAAATAATGTGTTACAGCTAATAGTTACATTATAGTAGATCACCAGCTCCACCTGACTTGTTGGTTAATGTTTAATGTCAGTAATAATGTTGTATGTTAAATAATGTTTTAAATCCTTGGCTACATCTGCATAATGTTTTTATTAGTACATTAATTACAGCATCACGGCACAGGTGTAGCAGAGGCATTAGACTAATTAAAAGAAATATGATCATAAACAGTAATTGTTTCAAAAAGATCATTATATACTATGAGTCATTCATTCATTATCTTCAATTTATTCATGTATGCATACTGGGTTTTTTTGCAAATGATGTATATTTCTTGGTGCTATGCAAACATAAAACATGACTATAGACTGTATTATTTTAGATATCATTATATTAATACGTGAAGCAAAAACTTTGTACCCTTTTTACGAAAATTGCGCGGACGGAGGAGTATAAAATTTCGCTCACTTATAGTTTATATAGAGAAGGAATGCACAATGCTAATATTTTTTTAAATTATGCATAAAAAATACATTAAATCAATAAAAAAACATTACACACACTACCATGTATTTAACACACACACGCATATATACTCTTTTGTTTATTGTTAAAGTCAAATTAACAGTGTAGCCTTGGCGAAATCTGTAATTATAGACAAAGAGTACATTGTATATACAGGCTGCAATTTTTTAATGCCACCTGGAGGGAAAGTACTCCAAATAATAGAGATAGCAAATTTTACTCCAAAGAAACATTTTATATTTTTGAAAAGAAATAAAACTGCATTCAAAGATTTTCGAAAATTCTCTTGCTTCACCCGGGAATCAAACCGACTAAAATCTGTAAAAATTACACCTTGTAATTTTATTACATCGATCGTTAGGGTCAATCACAAGGATGAAATCTCTCTAACATACTTGGTAAATTTAATGAAAGGAAAACCATGAAAACTTCAATTATTTTAATTATTCACAAAAAATGGTAAACTAACTAATTAGTGGCCCGAAATGGGCTCCATTTTCTTGGATATACAAATTTATTCTTTTAACAAACTCATTTCTAGTAACCTTTAATAACGTGTTGTGTTAATATTATAAATCGTATTCTGAACTTCGTCTCTCAACTCGTTTATACTCACATAAGATTTAATGTAAATTTTACTTTTTACATATCCCCACAAAAAAATTAAAGGGGTGAGATGTGGCGATTTCGCAGGCCATCTGATTGTGCCGTTTGTACCAATCCAGGTATTAAAATGGTTATTAATGTAGGAAGTACCGATTCTGTTGTTATAGGCTGGAGCACCATCTTCTTGTATAATTATTTGGTTTCGCTCTTCATCGGGAAAACCATTTAACTCATTTCTCAAGAGGTTCAGTATTTCAAGATACTTGACAGTGTTCAAATGACCTTTGTACACGTGAACTAAAACAACCATATTTCTCATAACTCCGCACCAAACGTTGAAAGAAAATCTTACTAGACTGTTAGTTTCACGAACACGAACAGGATTTCACTCGAGACCAATAGTGGTTATTGCGGCGATTGTACATACCATTATTGCTGAAGTTGGTTTTGTCAGACCATACAATGTTGCTCAAAAAATTAGGGTTACGGTCAATTTCTCCCAGCATGCTTTGACAAAATTGTAGCCGTCTCTCACAATCCCCAGGATGCAATTTTTGCACCAAGCGACCATCACGATAACATTTAAACTAACACTTTTTCAGCACTTTAAGTACGCGAGTGTGGGTTGTTTCAATTACTTCGGCAGCTTCTCTGCTTGAAGCTTTCGGAAATGCTTCGAAGTATGTTAAAACATTTAGATCAAAATCATTATTGTTCTGCTGAAGAGTTTGCCGCCGACTTTTGTAACTGCCCGTATTCTTTAAATTTTCTACCATTCTTTTCAATACGAACCGAGTTGGTGGCCGTCGGTCTCGATATCTCTCTCCATACCACCGCAGAGCTATATTCACATTTTGTTATTTGAAAAATAAGCTTCCATTACATCAAATTGTTCTTGATAAGCCATTTTTACCGTGAGACAAATATGAAATGATTTGTGAAACAATCAAATATGAATAACAAATGATATTTTCAAATGTAACATAGGGAATGTTATATTTGCAGTTTTTCTTTTCAAAAATAAAGAAATGTTTCTTTAGAGTAAAATTTGCTATCTCTATTATTTAGAGTACTTTCCCTCCAGGTGGCATTAAAAATTCCATCCTGTATATAAATATAGTCTTCAGTCGCGAAAATGGTGCTACTAGCACTATCAAGCGTATAAAACCATAGAACTAAATACATACATAGAAATATATATATATATATGTGTGTGTGTGTGTGTGTGTGTTTGTGTGTGCGCGTGTGTGTGTGTGCCTATAGCGGGTTTGTATATACATATACGGTTTTATTCATAGAGAGAGTAAGTTCGAACGCTTTATGGTTTTTAAAGAAGCGTTCAAACTTACTCTGTCTATGAATAAGGCCGATATTCTATATATTGTATACTTAAGTATGGAGGTTTCTTCCACTATAAATTCCAACTGTTATTTGAATAAAATTTAATATGATTTAAAAATTAATATGATTATATAATTTTCATTAATACATTTCACTGCACATCAAGTTTTGTATTGATATAAAAATCCAATAGTGGGCTTGGCCGGTCGAATTCAACAGGTTCACAGGTCACACAATATAAATCAGTAACTTCGATGTCCAGAAGCAATTTTCCTTAACAGATTCGTCAGAGTCCAAAACTATATACAGATTGTTAATAATAATCTACTTAATAAAACAAATAGAAAATTATCCCAGAAGTTAAATATATAAGTTGAAAATATGACGTAAGTCGACACTTAATTTAAATATGTATGTTTCATTAGAAAGATTAAATATTATTATGTATATAATATGATTGGTTAAAATGGTTTTCTTTTGAGTTTTTTAATAATGTCTTTAATAACAAAATAATGCTAAGCAACGAGCTGCAGTCTATGACAGGTAAAAAGAGTATTATCGAACATATAAATACTGCGTAATGTAGAACCCATTTCAGTATCGAATAATCAATAAATAAATCGAGTCAAGAATTTGTAAATTTTAAGGATGATAATAAAAAAGTTACAGTAAAACCCTTCTGAGTGAAAACGACTTTTCTGATCAGAGTTCTAAGGTAATGAGTTCTAAGTATCTTCTTTTCTGGGCATAGGTATCTTACGACTACAACAACAGATAGATGGAATCTCGAACTTCCCACACTAAAGTCATCTAAAGGAAGGCAATTTTGGAATATGAAGCTATATTAAGAGTAACCATCGCAAGGACGAGATTCCCTTGATACTTGGTAGATTTCTGCAAAACGGATGACTAAAAAGAAAACAGTGTTCCACAAAAACGATGTTCCACAGGGGTCGATTCTAGGTTCTAGGAGGGGTCCTGTGGCACATCGCATACGACTGGACATTGAGGTGTCGAGTCCTCCCGGGCGTCAGCGTCGTATGTTACGCAAACGACATGCTGATCGCCGCGGGAGGACCAATCGGCAGGCGTGCCTTTTAGGCACGGCTGCGGCGTTCACAATATTAGGCAGGATCCGGCGTCTTGGTCTGGAGGTGGCGTTAGAGAAGACCGAGGCCGTGATGTATCACGGTCCTCGTAATCGTCCGGACAGCAGTATCACAGTAGGAGGCATCCGCATCGGCATCGGGGAGACCATAAAGTACCCCGGATTGGTCCTCGATAATCGATGGGATTTTTCGGATCATTTTCGGCAGCTGCTCCTCACACTCAAGAGGGGAGCGGGTGCGCTCTCGCGCTTACTTCCCAATGTCGGGGAGCTCTATTTTATAAATGTATAAGATTTAAAAATATTTACTTATATAATAATAGCTTAGAAAACAAATATATGAGAAGCAAAAAAATATGGATGCTAACATCTGTCATAGAGAAAAAATAATCATTCTATAAATAACCGGAGTAAATTAAAAGGACGAAAAGATCTGCGCAGTAACAGGAAATTGAAAACATTCATAAATCTATAACTTAATAGCGATTATTTTATTTTTTTACCGACTCATTTGTTCGAAGCTTAAATCCCATGATTATAGAAGTATAGTCTTTGACAACAGAATCTTAATAATGTTCAAACTTATAATTTAAATTAATTATGGTCGAATTTCGACCACTGGGCGACCGCTAGTTCAGTTTATAAGACTAAAATATGTCGTTGAGGACTCCATTTGTGATTGTTTTGAAACTTTAAACAGATTCTGTGGATAATGAAATGATCTAGAACTGTTTCATAAATTATACTTTTGTTTGATAATGATGTCACTATCACTTATGATTACGAAATTACGTGTTATCTGATACCGTCCCAAGATATGTAAATGCATTGTTTAGATTTACCTGATATTTGGCCAATTAAAATTATCTGAATAGTGGAACATCTCGGGTCACCCATCCAAGTACTAACCGCGCCACACGTTACTTAACATTTTTGTTTATTGCGAGACTGGCTGGCAAATATGTACAGGTAGCTTCAAAGTTGCCGAAAATCGCCTTCTTTTGGTATGGCAATATGAAAAGACTAACCACGCGGTACAAATTGCCCTAGACACACTGTATCTCAACGATTTTAATGTCCCGATCCACAAATAAACCAGAGTTACCTAAAAAGGCTTGCGACCCCTTCAGTGCAAAATATAACTATATTTTAATTAAGACTTTATTTATATTTTTGATATGTTTAATTTTTTATTAGACTGCAACCCCCTTTAATAACAAACGCGAGCCCCAGTTAGAGAAACGATACCCTAGACATACCAGAGTAAAATAAATGTGAAGGACGTCCGCCATTGTACTGCAAAACTCAATTGCTCAAATTCAAATTCAAAAGTTTTTATTCAAAATAAGTTCCACTGGAGAACACTTTTTGAAGGTCATACATATAAGTTAAAATTTTATTTTACTTTCTATTCTATGTGCCCCGTTTCGCAATGCGTTATTGCTGTTAAGGAGAAGAAGCGGCAAGAAACTCCCCAGCAACACGTCTAGCTAAATATTGTTTTTCTTTATATTTCTTATTTTATTTATATCTCAAGTTCTCTTTTTTTATAAGTTTTATACAGAAGTATGTTACAGAATTACTTTTTGAAGAATTAATGGAGCTGTAACAAACAGTGCATACTCAATAAGACCAAGACACAATAAAAGGAAAGAAAAATATTATTATATTTATAATAATTACATGACCTACTAAAATGTTATGCTGCAATATATCTCCATAAATTCCTTACAAGCTTGGTCCAATAAAAACGTTATATAAAATATAGTATAAGAGGTTGGAGCGAGTTGCTATGTAAATGAATTTTTCTCATTTAAGTATTCTTCAATAGTGTAGTATCCCTTTTTTTAGAAGTTACTTTTTGATTTGGTTTTAAATTTAGTGAAAGGCAGATCTAACATTTCACTCGGAATCTTATTGAAGAAGTGTATACCAACCCCCAAGCAAGTGAACAGTACTTTTTGTAATCTAAAAGATGGCAATATCTTTTAGATTACAAACCGCTCGAACCGACTATCCAAGACACTATGACTTGGCGCAGGAAAGTGAGGAGACCCAAACTCAAATATTGGGATAAGGAGTGGGAGATTTCGAACCCGGCAAATAGGCAGACGGCCCAGCTTATGGGCAGTGGTTAACGTCGCTTATAGACAGTCGCAACACCAATGGTAAAGCTAACGTGTTGCCAGGCTTTAGGATGAAAGAGGAATGATAGAGGGGATAGAGAAGATTGCATAGAGGCAGGGGGAGAAAGCGGGCCTTCGAAACTCTTAACTATTTATTGAGAGAGGGAGAGGGAGGGAGAAAGAGAGAGGTGGTGGGGGAGAGGGAGGGAGAAACACACTTTGGGGGAGAACACTTATACCCTAAAAATAATCTAGATGTGCACAATGGGCGGTCTTATCGCTAAAAAGTGATCTCTTCCAGACAACCCTTGTCAAGAATATTTATTATATTAAGCTTACAGAGAGTGATATCATATTTTGATATAAGTAGTTTTTTTATATTTTGCCTAACACAAGCACATCAGCAAATGCCTAGTATAACCTTACCGCACAAAAAATCATTAAAAAAAATTGGCAGTTGCTAGGTTTTGAAATAGTATAGTTGATTAGTATTTTTTTTTATTGCTGGAGTACAGCAGATGGGCTGACTGACGGTCCACTTCATGGAAAATAGTTACAGTGGATATTTAGGGGGAATGAGATACAGGGGATGGGATAGGGAAGATTGGATAAGGGGACGGGGAGACAGTGGGTCATCGGGACTCATTCATCGCACAAAACAGGTTTAGCTCAAGGGTAATTGTTTCACACAGATATCTTCGGTGATCAGAGGAAAATTTCTTGAAAAAAGAAGCTAGAAATATTTTTATGGCTTTATTTTTGATAGATTTTTTATTGCAGAGTTCAGCAGACAGGCAGAAGGCCTACCTGATGGGGGCGGTTACCATCGTCTATAGACATTTGTAACACCATAGGTGCTATAAATGCGCTGCTGCTCGCTTAAGGGAGACTGGAACCTGGCCACTGATGAACACAACTCAAAGTTGCTATGGCGACATGCTCTAGACCCCAGTCGGGCAAATACCCTGGCTGTGTGTTGTTTAATCAGCCAATCAAGGCAGTGCTGACTTCATACTGGTATTGTGTAAATTGTCAGTGTGTAAACTTGTGTGCACTTATCACTATTATTATCTGTGCAAGAATAGAGAAATAATACAATTTCCTGCGGCTGGGCAACCGGTTGTAAGAAGCGACAAAAAACCTACTGCCAGGTGGTAGGGTATTTGCCCATCGGGATGACTACCACCAAGTTAAGTTGCGTTCCCGCATTAGTGGCCAGGTTCCAGTCTACCTTAAGAGCAGCGTATTTGTAGTACCTTTGGTGTTACAAATGCCTATAGGCGATTGTAACCGCTTTCCATGAGGTGGGCCGTGTGCCTGTCTGCTGAAATCTGCAATAAAAAAAAGAAACTGATCTATCACGTCTTGCTCCACGATAGTTATAAAAGCTGGAAATTGTCATTTTGTTGCAGATACACGGCCAAGACCTAACCGACTATGATATGTGTAAAATGGAAGTCTACCCTTCAAACAGCCCGCAATGTCATTCAATGACATTCGGACCGTTTGTATCCAACTCGCAAATGGGTGGTGTTACGTTGAAACCCTATATCATGCCCGATGTGTTCATGGAGACTCCGAGCAACTTCACGATTAGTAGGACAGTTCTGAACATCACCTTTAGCAATATTAAATGGAAGAGTAAGTTATTTGTCTTATTAGTTCCTTGAAGACGGATACAAACACCTCCCTCTTATTGTGAAAAGTTTTAAACTTGTTATTTTTCTGTTGTGTTATTTATTTTCTATGCAGCGGGGGCAAAAAACTGGCGTTATATAGCTAATTACTAGGATTGACAGACTTGATAGACTTGGAATTCCCGGGACACAGCATTAAAAAAAGAATGTAAGCTATCGTTTTGGTTAAAACTGTAGGAATAGGCCAATTTTTATGCACCCGAATTACTATAAACCGCTCCCGGGAAAATTCTCCATGGTTTTCACGGGATAAAAATCACATATTTCATTACATAAAATTTGCTACCAGTCAGTGAAAAATCGCGTTGGAATTCGATTTTTTTTTTTCAATCTAGCCATTATAAATCGTTCCCAAAAAAAATCCCGGGATAAAAAGTACAAATCTTTCCTCTTTACTCGTATAATATTAGTATAGATGTATGTTGTTACGTAAATAAACGTTGAGAAGCGAAACTGTCATTTACGAGAAAACACTCACAAATGTCATATAATTAATTCTCTTGCAGCCATGAGATTCCGTTTCCAGAACAAATATCGCGACACAAAAAATCACTGCAGGAACATAGTTATATCGAAGGATGTGACGATTGACGACAAATCAGTCTTGTATTATGATTGTTATTGGCCGACGATTGATGACAAAGATGACCAGAGCCACACCTTGGACTTCGAAGCGGCGAATGATAGGAGTGTATACAGGGGGCGGTATTACTTTAATATCCCATCGGCTAAGTCGCTCAGTGAGTATATATTCACTCACATACTTATTCACTCACTCACTTATTCACTCAGTTACTTTTTCACTCACTCACTCACTAATTTACATAAACATAACATGGTTATTAGGTGCATATTATGTTGGCAACACCAACATAGAATAATTTTTATTTTTGAACTTGCAACATTGTAGTTGCATTTTTGTTCTTCCGATTGGGTTGTAGCCGAAGGCAGACGCCTTCGTATAAAAAGTGACTTTATTACAAGTTTTCACCAACTAACAGTGTTTTAACTTCCACTACTACATTGACCTGGGTATCCTAGGCCCACCACCATCAGCGTGCAAACAAATATTTATTATATGTGCGACGAGCTGCGCACATATTATATGTGAACAGTCAGTATATCTGTCACACTAATCCATGGCAGATTAACGGGTTTTATTAATTCATAAGCTTGGTGCAATTTTTATAAAGTGAAGTTTGCATAAAGTGTCAAAACAATAATAGCTTAACTTTACAATTTAAGCAATACAGTTTTGTTCTATACCGCATTTAACGCCAGATTATCTAGCTAAGAATATAGTTAGGTTCATGGGAGAAATTAAACATAAGCTATAAGTTTGCCTACTGTTATGTCTAGAAGGTATTGTAACAATGCGTTTATATAATCGTTTATTTTATAGGTTCGACATCGTTAGAAGAAGAATGGACACCATTTATTTATATCGAGATATTCTCAAGCACAATGCGCTTGCACATCTTACCCCCTCCACCTCAACTCAGAATCAACGCATACAATGTGAAGCTTAAGAGGGACTGTGGCAAAGATACCCCGTGTGTTGTACAATCAAAGACAATTATTCTTAGGAACAAAACCGATGAAGTCACTTACGACTATGATATTGTAGGACAGAACGGATTGTATAATTTCGATGTTACGCCCATGCACGATAAATGCGTCAACGGTTTTGGTTGCATGACAATTGCAAGCCCGAAGATTGTTATAAGTAAGTGTTTTTATTATTAAATTTGGTTTCATTTCATTGCCATTCTATATAAAAAGGCGTGGTAGCTTAGTGGTTAACGCACTCTGTCCATGCGAAACTCAAAGAAAGGAGATTCGAATTCTGCCTTTAATTTAAATTTACAAGTTGCTCCAAGTTGCATCACTTAGGCAGTTTTCTGATTTACTGTGCATCTTCTGCAAGCGGGCGGTTTCCACAATCCGGCGTGACGCTTATTTTGGGTGCAAGGTTGAATGAGGTCTCATTCTATCCAGCTCAGCTCCTCCAAGAAGTTTACCAGCTTCTTAATATTGCCAAAGACTTCTCGAAAGCTACCTGGTGCGTCCAGATACTTCGTTTTGTATTGGACCACCCCTCCGGATTCTAGCAGGACATGGGCGGCTGTTTCTCCTAGTCTAGTTCTAGCCTCAGCCGGGGTTGACTGAGCTTCAGAATCGTCCTGGAGAAATGTACGTTGGCTCGGAGCATTGAGTTTCAGGTGAAGAGTTATTGGCTTTGCCGGGGTCGACTGAGCTTCAGGATTGTCCTGGAGAAATGCACGTTGGCTCGGGGCATTGAGTTTGAGGTAAGGAGTTACAGGCTCTCAACATTCTATTTTCTCGCGTCTTGCGAAAATTTGGAGGGTCCTTTACATTTTTTTAGTCGATTATCATGTTTCGCCGCGTATAAATATTCCGTAGTAAAATTTGAATAATTATGATTTCAGGCAGTGAACCTACATCCCTAAATATTTGCATTGCAAGTATAACGGCTTTGATTGTTGCGACGTTATTCGCCTATTATATTGTTCTAAGAGTAATCAGGCGGTATTGGTGCAAAGATCCTAAGTTTGGACAAGGTAAGAACCTAATTAACTTTGCTAACACTTTAAAAATAAATTGCTGCAATTAAGTTACGCGACCGAGACAGATGATTGAAAAACTGAGAGGAAGAAGAAGGTAGTATGAGATGAGGGATGAAAGTCATGTGACGAAATTTATGTTAAACTGAGAGATCGATAGATACAAGTGCAAAAGCAGACCAAATAAAGAGATGGATTGTGTCAAAGATTCCATGGTGTGACAGCATAGAGGATTATGGAAGGAAAAAACATTGTGCCGAACCAAAATGTTGGGACAAGCTGAAAAAAAGATTGAGACAGGTGACAGGGGAACGTGACACATGAGCTGGGGCCTAATTCTGCTATTTCAATATTTTTACATTGTGAATATTTGAAGTACAATTTCCTTGCGATAATGTCGAAAAATCGTATTCTATTAAATCCACAATATCTTCGCGGCGGAATAACAGTAGAAAATAATTGATTTACCTATAGCAGAAACGGCGTTACCCGAAATGAATCTTGAACCGAAAAGCTACCAAAAGCTTAAACATTTCTTTCGCGAGTTATCGCTTATAAATATTTATTAATATACACGCGCGCTATAGCAAATAACAGAATACCAAAATCAGGCAAACTTACGATTGAGACGATAATGCCCGACGATTTTGACGAGATGATCATAGCAGAATTGGGCCCCTGTTCGCTTGTAATGTATATATACATTTATATGAAGAACATTATGGAGCGCAAGATAGATAACTGACCGCGACGGACCACTTCTTCATGCAATTGCATATAAAGCGGAAGTGTGACGTATCACGGTCGGATGTCTCGTGTCTCGGTCGCGTGGCTCAAAGTTTACTATCAAGAAAATAACCGCATTGCGGTGTTATTAAGCATATTGAATTTATTTCAAGATGGTATAGTAAATATTTAGATATTATAGCTAATTCAAATCGATATTTATAGTATTAGATCCTGCTTTTTTAAATACGTATTTTTTTTAAAGTAAACATCTCATCTGTGCAATTTCAAACCCTAACAAGTACAGCAGATCAATATGCGTATAAATATTTTCTTTACATTTTTT
Organism: Dendrolimus houi; assembly: GCA_039645545.1. Classification (NCBI taxonomy): domain Eukaryota; kingdom Metazoa; phylum Arthropoda; class Insecta; order Lepidoptera; family Lasiocampidae; genus Dendrolimus; species Dendrolimus houi. The sequence continues at coordinate 20,161,769 of CM077122.1, forward strand.
TCAGTTAAAATTCCAACACCCCCCAAAGTGTTGGTGATATATTCGCCCGCAAACCGTTTGCATGCTGAATGCGTTGCCTCATTCGTCACATACCTACGTACCGAGTACGGACTTGATATGATGTACGATGGTGATATATCGATTACTAGTCATGGCGATCCATATATTTGGGCTGAAGAAGCCTTTAGAATTGCCTCTCATGTTATGTATATCGTTGGACCTGCAGAAGAAACTAATGCATATAACAATATATATGACAAACCAATAATAACCCCACATAATGATGTTGATCTTCTCTTACTGTCCTTTGTAAAGATGAACAGGGTTTCTAAATGTCCTAAGGATATTGTGACAGTGTTCTTTGATCATTCCGATGCTCAAGTACCGGTGGAGGTAAGGAACCCTCAAGAGTCGTTTAGATTATTAAAAGACTGGCAGAAGTTAATATCGTATTTGTCCAAAAATTTGTTGCCAAAACGACATATCATGAGGACGGAGAAAGGTAGGTGCTTTATAGATGACTTGACGAGGGCCAGTAAGTTGTTGGGTGTTAAGAGGGACGACGTTGTCGTCAGATGCGATAAAATTAATGCGTTCGAGAAGAAGAGTCTTTTGTAATGTGCAATGTCGGTTTACTTCCCTGGACCCTTAATATAGACTGTGTAATAAAAACCCCGTTAGTCCTGTTACAACATTACATCCTGTGTGCTACTTACGCTCATGTCAAAATCATGTCTGCATTTAAATGTTTTAGAGTGGTTAATTCGTAGACTTTAAAACGAAATAACACACAAGTCATTAATAACATGGATAAATTCGTATATCTCGCTTGTTTGGATGAACAGGAACAGTCTTAATAAAAAGCTTCTAATCTCTCCAATGAAGATGGTTGATGGCGAAGTTTGAAAAATTGAAATCTCTTAAAAAAATGTTTTGTTGAGTTGTCTTGTTCATCTAGGCCAAATAATATGTGTAAGGGACAACGAGGTGTTTGTAAACACATTGCAATACCGGGCTTATCATATCAAGAAAGCAAACGTTAAAATTCTTCCAAAATATTAATATTTTTATAACCATCATTATGAGCTATTATGTTGGCAATAGCTGTAGAAGGGTCCGGGAGTGTTTTGTGAGGCTTAAGTAATGATATGCTGATTTTTCGAAAGAAAGATGCATTTTTAAAAGTGGAAAATGGAGATTCCGTCATTTCTTCCGCCACAGAAGGTATTTGATATACTTTGTAATATTTAATAATTTGAAAGCTATCATTATTTAATCTTACTGTGGAAAGCTTGTTTTTAGAAGACAAGGGTGTTATTAGATATTTTAAGAAGCATATTTATCTTGAAAGACGCAACTTGTAAATTTGATGACTTGTGATCATACATATTTATGAAAATGCTCAAAATTTAAGCTATCTATCTATCATCTAATATTTTGGTTTCGTAAGCGATTCAGCTTAAAATATGTATAAGGAAAACATGTAAATTATAGAGATATAAACGAATTATGGGGGACGCAAACAAAATATACAAAATCATAAAAAGTAGAGTGCAAAAAAACTTAAATACGTTCTTGAAGTTCGTACACTTCGGTGCGCAGAAAATTATTACAAGGTTGACGAGTTGCTGAGATAGGCGAATATTGCAATCTTGTTCGGCCGGTATCCGGACGCATATGGCATCTCGTTCGCAGTACAAACTTTCCGACATAATAGAAGTTAACAGTTGACTAGACCTGCAGAAAGTCACAGAGCTAACTTCACTTGAAGCGCATTTAAGGTTTACACATACTGTACAGTACACGCAATGAAATACAAAGGACACTTGCTTCAACTTCCTAGAACAGCATACGATATTGAATATTACATAAAAGTATGATACTTACAGCATAATGTTGTTTGTATCAGAAAAACTTATGATCCTAATTTCTGGATGAATATGCTTCAAAAATAAATGTATTTGGAATTTCAGAGATGAGATCAAAATAAATATTTTTAATATTGTTATGTATAATCGTTGTAATTGTGTCTCCCAGTTTTACCTATTTCGCGGCCATATGATTAAACGTTAAACAATTTATCAGGACTGTTTTAAACACGTTTTAATAAAATTTCGAAACCGCATCATCCCACGTTGCAGACAGATTTATATGAACCAAATTTTAACTATTAACCGCGTATTTGATTTTTTTCTGGCCATTTTTGCTGCGAACTGGTGTTGTTTCCTGAAACACAATTTAGTATTCAATCATTATGAATGAAGTAATTTTACTTCATTCCTTCGAATGTCGATCATTCGTATAATTTATCCTTGAAATATTTCCTATATTATAAATGGGTCCTGATGGTATGTGAATTCATAAGTTTTTCTCAAGCTTCACGACATCTTCAAACAGTAAAAGCAACCAAGGCCCTGGCAAGTTAATTTAGCTTAAAAGTGACTGGACTATTGAACATTTTTCACTTTTAGTTAAATTTTAAGATAAGAATGTAACAGGCGACGTGTGACACGACACAGGGTAGCGTGACCCAAGCGTGTGACCGCGACACCTCAATTGAATTTAAAGCGAATATGTTATAATAATATGTCCCAGTCCAGTCTCGATGCTTCGGTCGCCTGTTTTGGTCATCGTACCTAAAAGACTACCTTTGCATTCTAATTTTTACCTCTTTCCATAATCTCATAATGAATATGATCGATTATATATTTTTTTTAATCTCCTCCAGACACGATATGTCAGGGTATTATTTTCTTATTGTTTGTCTTTTTATTCTTGTAACTCAGTGGTTCCCAAACTTATTTTGTATACTGCCCACTTTGAAAATGATTTATTTTTTAGCTCCCCTATTTTTTCACCTACTTAAAAACCACTATAACGTCAAATTAAATTACTTGATTATTGTGAGTTATATTAGCGGAGATTAAACATTCATTCTAAACGAGACTTACTTATAGCTCGCAAGAGTTAAGTTGAGACCTAAGCGCAGTAGGTAGTACACAACGGCGCTGAGTTCTCAAGTTAACTCGTACGGGCTACACCTGCCAATGACAATGATTATTGAAACGGGTTTCTGGGTCTCTTACGGCCCACCTTTAGGCCTGCAGCGCACACAAGGGGGCATTATCGCCCACTTTGGAAAAGGATGTTGTAAGTTATATCTGTTACAAAGTATTTATTTATTATTTTAAAATGTTTACTTATTTTATGTTTATTTTATCTTATATACTATATTATTATTATTATTTTATACATTTTTGTTGTCTTACATCCTAATTTCTTTTCTTTTGTTACTATCTTATAATTATTAATACAGGGTTTTGGCTTCTCAATAGGATCAAAATAGGATAGGAAGCACAGTATGTGCTTCCTATCCTATTTTTATTGCTAATTTTGTTTATACTTCTTTCTTAAAAACTATTATGATATCTATTTTTTCATAATCCTTCTTAAATACTACCTGCTTGTAATTTATATATCTTTATTTCTTAAGATCGATTATATTATAATATAGGTACTCGAAAATCCGCATAAATAATTTTCTAAGCTATTATTACTAACAAATCACACTTGATATTTACAATTTACTGTGACGTTGACGAAATTAGCGACAATATGGTTTAAACCCTAACCTGGAAAATATAAGATAATTAAATTACAAATCAGGAATTAATTAAAAATTAACCTTTGTAAATTGTTTAATGTTTCAATAAACGGCCATACTAATAATTTAATTGCAAATATGTATCATGCATAGTAGATTATTTTACATTAATTTCTGGTATATTACAATAATTATATAAATGTCATGAATAGTTTTTATAATTATTATAGAAATAAAAGGTATTTCTCTATAGACGTCCGTCATAATGTTGCCTGCTTAGAAAAGGCTTCTCATATTTATCGGGATATTAGGATTTTTTGCGTTCCAATGTTTTTTTAATATATATATAATTATGTGTTATGAAAGACATGTCTATTGGCTCCAAAGATTGCCTGTTTTAAAACTATCGCAGGGTAAATGGACCCCCAGATTCGAAGCCAGTCTTTTTTATTTTATTACGTAAAAAGAATATTTTCCAGTACATATATTTAAATTCATATATTTAACATGGGTTTATTCGTGTCGCAGGGGAGACCTGTAATGTTATGTATTAACAATTGTACTTACAATAGTGACTTAACTTAATGGCTCGGACTTTTGGAGGGCTTGCGTGGGGCCATGGGAAGGCCAACACGTAGAGGCCCTTTGACAAATTTAATGTAAATGTGGCGTGACACTGACCGGCGATTATCCCTGTCTACACCATATAAAAAATCACCCAAGGACAAACCCCGGGCAGTGTCAGTGTCATTTCCTATAATAGTCCTATTATTGTAGAAAATGAGTATCTAGAAAAGGTACCGGGCTGTTGGGATGAACTGCTAATGGAAGTAGGGATCTGGGCTATGGGGACTAGGGCGTCTGCCCGTCGCAATGTTCGGGGAATATGGATAAAATAGGCAGCCTCGCGACTCCCTGCATGGGCCCCCAAAAAGTGCCCTATAACATTGACGAGGGGCAACATGGGTGTGAGTGGCTAAGGGCTGAAAAGGTGGGCTACAGGTTCACCGAAGCTACTTCCGACGCTATACCATTTATCACTTCCACCCCTGGAGCTTCAGTCTTAGCCATAGCGATCTCCACTCCGTGCCGGCTGGTTAAGGTAAGCACGGAGGCGGGGGCCTTGACTTGGCCCCCCGGAGTGGGGCACGAGGTGTCGCTTATCGTATTCCAATACCAATAAATATGAGAAGTTGTAAATTCGTAACTGTTGAACAATTGATATATAAATTCTTCCGTTTTTAATCATTGTTACAGAAATATAATAGAAAACGAACAAAAAAATCTTTATTGATGTTCAAATTTTCCATTGCTTTGTGCTCTACTTTCAGTACCTACTACTAATTGGGTGTGCCATACAAAGTTTGGGATGTTGTTAAGCTGACAAGTTAAACCATTACCTTTGGCGTTTACTTTGCAGATATTTAATAATAATACTTGAAAGATTAATTTGACGATTCAGCAAAAGTAACAATTTAATTTCTAGCTCAAGTTGATTGAATTCTAGTGCTGAGATTCATCGCTCTTATTATAAGGTTGCTGCATGTAATTACCCATGCTACGCAATTCTGTCAACTATATTACTAATATAGCCACTCAAATGAGTGAGACTTATTAATAGAAACAGTTGAGTGAGTTTGGAAATCAGTGATAGTATCATTCAGAACTCACTGCTTGATTTAGTGAAATTATTTTGTTAACTCACTCAGACAGTTAATGGAAAAAAATTACTAATTGAAATGCAGCATTTAAATAGGCTTGACGACATCCGAGCAAACTTTATCCTATTGTACAGTTTCTTTATTAATAAAGTCGCTTAGTTTTGTGAAAAATTGGTAAAAAGGATACCCTGTACTGAATTGTTGATCGAATTTCTAGTATGGACTAAGTGATGCGATTAAGCGACTTTAAATAAGACTAAATAACTAGAGAGAATATATTTTATCGTACGTAAGATGTTGTTGAGAAGCACAAGTATACTAAACTAAAGTAATGACAAATGTGAGTACTGAGTCGACCTTTAAGTTGTTTCGGTTTATAATAATTATGTACTTTCAATTATTTGTATATCATACTACAATACTAGAAATTACTATCACCTAGTAAAATACGTATCTCTGAAAAAGCTCCCAAATCTTTTTCGAATCAATTCTTCTGTTGACCAGCGAACGCTACAGTTCGCGAAATATTCATCGAAAGTTCCAATTGGTGAATTTATGCCATTCCGAGGACCCACTAAAACATTTTTTCAGAACAGGACAGCGTCTGCCGGAGCTGCTAGTTCTGTCCTATGGAGTTGGAAGGTGGCCGTAGGAACTCATGTACTAAACAAGACAGACCCGTCGCGTTTGGGCTCGTTTTACTTGTCTTGGCTAGCTCTCTGCTGCTACATGATATCCAGGACCCCAAAAGCTTGTAATTAAAAAGCTTTTTAAAAAAGTTCATTTAATTTGTGGTTTTATTGAGTCCGTACTCACATTTTTAGATATTCGTTTTTGTGTATATCAATGTTTTAGATGCTATGCACTTCGCACAATTAAAATTGTAAGTTTACTGAATATTTAATTGCTATGATCAGTATAGTGAATCATGAAGCGATCTTTTCGTAGATTATTAGTTTATATTTAAAGAAAGTATATACACATGTTGTCCCGAAACTCATTGTTATCCAGGTGCAGGGTGAGAAGTAACGTTATACCAATTATACCAGTAATAAAAAATCCATGTCCCTAACTAAATGACAATATTACACTGGTCAACAATGGTTTTGTTTCTCTTGATCTTAAAATGGTTACAGTATTTAAAAATTTGGTCTAGGGTGTTGATTTTCTACATTTTCTTATGTCTGCTGTAACTTACATCTGATTTACTTAAGTAATTAATAATGTACTTAAGTAGTTAGCAACTTCATACTAAATCTTTATCATTGTTTGGACATGCATAAGAAAGAAGAAAAAAAGAAAGAAAAACTTTATTTGAAGAAATAGCGACGTAATTACATTCTTAATACATTATTATTATACAGAGCATAATTTGCATACATTACTTAATCGAAAACTTATTACTTAAATGGAAAATTTCCGTCTGATCTATGATAAGGACTTCGCCAGTTTTGTAAGTTTACTAATTATTCTTATTCTTAGTTAAAAAGGGAGTTAATTTGCGAAACTGGTGGCTGAGAAATTTACCGGATAGGTAATAAATTATCAATTAAGTAGATGTTTATCGAAACGTAAACAATGGCTTAACTCACCGCATTTGCAAATTAACTCGCTCCTTAACTAATGCAAATGTGAATCGGGCTTTAATCAAATGACGTGGTTTTTTTTTGGTAGAACTGGTATAACCTAGCCTCTCATATGGGACTTGTTTCACATCGAGTTTCGTGACAACCTGTATAACGACATATTGCAATCTATCGGTTTTGGTGCTGTTTGTCAGTTGTTTTCTATTTATACTGTGTATCCATTTATTTATCCTACTACTGGTTAAAATTTGACATAGTCCATACAATTACATACATAATGTTTATTTTTTACCAATGGTATGGTAAAAGAAAAGAAATTCGACTATGTTGAAATCAACATTGTGTAGTGCACAAGAACACATTTCTTCCATTACGTCCGATATCGTATCGGACTTTGTTAAAAGGTGTCATTGAATGTTTTATAAATATGCTCAGATATTTGAATATTTAGATCCTCTCTTGGCAATTCTCTTTTATATACTCTGCAGTTATTTAGTCTGCTCGTTGTAATATTTCTCGTTGATCTCCAACGGAAAACTGTTGAAGTGTGTTCTATCATATACAAGACCTTCAATTATTAAGCTCAATATATACCTTGTGATGTATTTTTATAAATAAATTCGTATGTACGTATTACATATGTTTTGTTTTATTTCACCTATTTCATTCTTTGTCTTATAATTTGTATGTAATAGCAGTTTTTTACAGCTGAGTAAATGTATTTAAATACTTTGTGTAATATAGAGAATTTAATCATGCTGTAAATGCTATTGCAATGCATGTAACAGAGAGGAAATAGAGTAAAATTTTAAAGAAGAATTTAAATGTTTTTGAAGTGAAACTTCTACGAGTATATATATAGACGGTCTTAGGATTTTTCTGTCACGAAAAAGCGTTACGGCCGCGTGGAGGAGCGGCATAATTTAGATTAGACGTGGTGAGAGGCGCCATAATTTTAGAGTAGACTATGGATGCGTTTTTTGGTTCCGGACCGAATTCAGATTTTTTGTTTGATAAAATAAAATGTTTAAATAAAAAATGCATTCATTAAAATGTATTTAACCTAACCAAATCATAATTTGCAGTAAACCTGCGAAAAATCGAAATGTGTGCTGGGACACATGGTAGAAGTGAAACTTCAACGGACAAGTGGAAAAACGAATTTCAATTTGGACATTAACAATCTGCCCGTAAAACTTCCAGTTAACATTTTGTTGTGATTCGTTTTTCCACTTGTCCGTTTAAGTTTCACTTTTACTATGTCTCCCAGCACAAGGATCACTTCAAAACTGATTACCGTCGCCTATAAACATTCGAAACGCCAATAGTGCCACCAATGTGCGGCCGACCTCGAAGGAGAGACTGGACCCTAGCCATGATACCTGTGATACCGGAACACAAGTTTGTTATGGTATTGTGGTGACAGTAAATGCCAACATTATAAGTAAGCACGCAAGCGCGAAGCCAATATTAATCTGTGTCCGCCGTATTCTATTGGTGCGAAAACACCAATGGTCAAAGCCGAACGACAGTTCATCGCACGCTTTCAACGGGGATACAGTAAATTCGTGGTAGACTTAGAAACTCGGTTCTCGCGCCCGCTGCTTGCCTTCACAACATCCTCCTGATTGACTATTGTAAATAACCTATAATATATAGCGTGTGATTAAAATTGTATAAGACTAAGGTACTGTTTCATTCCTATCCACGCTGAAGAGGGACGTACACCGCTCAACGGTGACACAAACATGCAACAACATACCAACGTAACCTTCAGTATTCCTTTAGTATCAATACTCAAAATCAACGGTGTTGGCCATTCAGACAGACAAATCCTCTACCACCTGGTTAAGTTTCTTTGAAGTGAACATTCAGACTATAAAAAAACACTGGAATAAAAAATAAAATACAGTAATAATTGTCATCATTGGTTTATTTATCACGTTAGGTATTTCATTCATAAATCTTACAATACGCACAACCCATCTTGACCGCTATAACATTAAAGCTTGGCCATACAATAATTCAATAGACTGTCAAAAAGCCACGGCTCTTTGTTGAATGAAATCATACATTTTTCAAGTAAAAATCTCGAACCTTATTACTTTTAAGAAAATTTCATGATAATTCCTAATAGATACGCAGTCTCCCTTGCTCATGAATATGTTTTGTTATCTCTTAAAACTGATTTAGGGTGAATTATACTATTGTTGGCACTCCCCATGATTGTCAACCAAATTATCCAAAACATAATATAAAATATTAAGTTCAGTTCCCTTTCTTAATATCTATAAAATTGTAAAAGTGTAGACTTTTGTTTTTTAGATTTTTTATGTATTTGTTCGGGATTCATGTAAAAACTACTGAGCCGATTTCGATGAGCTTTTCGCTGATCGATCGCAAATTTTCGGACTTAAAATCTGCGGTACTTTATATCCTGGGAATCCCATGGGAATTTTCTTGGGAGCGGTTTAAAGTGCCCCGGTTGAAAAAAAATCGAATCCCAACTTATTCTTTCACTGGTCAATAGCAAATTATCTGTCATAAAATTTGTGAAACTATATCCCCGGAATCCTGCAGGTATTTTTCCTGGAGCGGTTTCAAGTTGTTAGAACACGTAAAAATCAGCTTATTCCGTCCAACGTAGACCAAGTCGCGTGCGTCTTTAATAAATTTACAGCGTGCCAAGCGGGGGCTCGCGGCAAGAGTGGTATAATGTCCCCTCTTAGGTCTATAAATGTTGTGCAATATTATATGTTCATCGTTTTATGGTAAGGTCTCACTAATTGTGTCATCGTGAAGATATTCGTGCAAGATACATTCCATCTACGGTTTAGGATCTCTACACTACTCCGTTGCTATTATCTCCGCGATATTATATGCCACATATACTAAATCGTATTTCGATGAAAATAAGTGTCCAAACAAATAATTATAAACTTGTCAGTTGTATAAACGTTGCGAAAATCTTTCCGACGTAGCCACGTGTGAGAGCTCACGAATACAACACTCTTTTAACCACTAGGCAAAAATAACTCTGATACCCTCCAAGTTTTGGTGTAATTAAAATTTTACAATAGGCAATCTTGCTAGTGGAATTTTTATAAGTAAATAAATTATTTTAAAATCTTTACATTTAGAGCATTAATTTATAAAAATAAAATCAGGAAACCCTCAGAGCAGAGACGAACTGTTCAGGCATTTTGCATAGGGCATGGAATGGATTGATAAAACCATCCGAGGCGCAGGCGTTGGGTCAGTCGCGTCCGATTATAAGCCTCGACGAAAGGCTCTCGTGCGACGAACGCGTAACATCCTCACGGACAAGGTCGACGATATCACAAAACGGCTGGCTCGGATCAGCCCGCCCGCGGTTAGGACGGCAAGCTGGCAGGCACCGACAGACAGACATAGACGGCGGCGTCGACGCCGCCAATCACGATCTCTCCACGTCCCCGCGAGGGACGCCAGGAGACACAGCCCCTCCATAGGATAGACTAGGCGTGTTGCTGGGAAGTTTCTTTCGCCGTTTCTTCTCTCCCAGCCACAACACGTTGCGAAACGGCAGTAATATAGCATAGGCCACCGCGAACCGCCGATCCCGGTCCGCCGGGATCCTTTCTCTCGGGCTTTATATTACCCGACGCCCGCTCTCAATTAGTGCATTGTGTCGCCTTATGGTGGGCATCATTAGATTCATCTCCCTCTCATGGCAACAGTCCAGCCGAGATGAAACTCCCTAGGGAGCCCCCTCGAGCAAGTTGCCCCCCGGGCTCGAGCGCCTTCGCTTCGCAAAGGCACTGGCCCCGAAAACCCCGGTAAAGTTGTGAGGTCTTCGGACCAACAACATAAAGTCAAGTCCAATAAAAAAAAAGCGTCGGGTCAGTTGGACGGCGGCCTTTACCGGAGTAAGATCCCGTTGTTATACAAGCACAAAGGAATCGACGGACGCGTGCGCAGCAAATCTTTTCGGTTGTCTCGGTCCTAGATTTTTCAAAGCAGACGGAGTATCTCCTTGTGTTTTCGGACAATAAGTTAATTCCATTTGGTGTGAATTGCTCCGAACACCCCGAATCGACATCAAGGGACCCGGCCTAAATTTCATTACAGTCCACTGCTGGGCTATAGCCCAAACATAGACTATATACTAATGGAAGGGTGTCAAAATTTATTTTTACCCTACATTATTGCAAAAATATTACTAAAACAATTTACACTCATAAAAATACATTCAAAATTAATGAGCAATTATTAGAAACTTCTATTAAAGTATAATGGAAGCATTTCTATGCTAATACCGGAACTTTAGAAACGTATACTAAGCATACATGGGATTTACACTGAGTAACAAAAAGCCCGTTATTTTGTGACAGCATTATTAAACTAGCTTCTTATAATATAAACAAAAATTAAGCGAAAAAGCATTATTTAGTTCTAAATTGAGTTTTGTCAAAAAGCAACATAGCTATGTGGATACGCTGGTTACTTAAAATCGGATTTGTTCATTCGTTGATATGAAAGTATATTCGCTTCGAATAACCATTAATAATATGGTCACTTGTCCAAATGCCCAGGGTTCCGTGATTTTTGGGACCTCATAATTCTTGTCAGACAAATCTGCCCTACTAATTGCACTTATCGCAAGGCGCTAAACTATACATAAAGTTTTTTTTATTTTTTTAGATACACAAAAAAGTTACATATCATGACAGACATGTTGTTTAGATATCTAAAAATATGTTTACGGCGTTTTTCTCGAAACCGCAAATTTGCAAGTACTGTGTTTGCTATAAGAGGGGCAGAAATCACCATATAATAATGTATTTTGTTTGTATTAACAAAATAGTCTTCTGTCATAAATGTATATGGTTGCCTCAAATAGGTTATAGATGGTGGTACAGTTGGCGCCCTATAAATTTATTCAAGATATTAAGAAACTTTAATATGTTCTTATTTGATAGTTAACAATGATGATATTAATATACTTGATTGGATAAAAAAGAAAAAATATTAAGATTTCTTACAATCTTGAATAAATTTACTCTAAGACTTCCACTTAAAGGGGTGAACAATGTTGAATGTCGAGTCGAGTAGTATTATAAGTTTGGTTTAAACGGGATTTTTGTTACACACTGCACATATATATCGTGGCAATATTAAATAACTATTATATACAATACAATGCATATAATACAAACACATGAATCAATTTACATACACATTTACACCTCTTATTAATAAGCGTTTAACAAACGGCATTAATTTAAATCACTATAAAAATAAAACTATAATTATTACATTGTTGAAAATTCATATTTCTAACTGAAATAACATGGAAGAAGATCACTAGGAATGATAGACCAGTAAAATCTATACAGATAAATAAAATTGAAATTCTGTTTGTAATGTCAAAATAACAGCTTTTACTAAATGCATATGACAGTACTTATATCAAAAAATCAATTTTAAAATTTTTCCCTGTCTGGATGTTCCAGCTAATCTCTGAAACGGCTGGACCGATTTTGACGGACCTTTCATTGGCAGATAGCTGATGTTATAAGGAGTGACTTAGACTACTTTTAATAGGGCTCCACGAAAAAAAATCCACGCGGAGGGAGTCACGGGCACAGCTAGTCTGTAATATAATAAGTATGTACAGGATTTCAGTTTATACAAAGAATTAACTTTTTTTAACAAAAACAAAACCGACTTGAAACTAAAAAAACCAAAAATTAAATATTTTCTGCATCTTGAAGTTGGTGCATTTTGCAATGCTTTTTTATGTTTTACTTGGCACCAACTTCAAGATGTTGTAGAAAATATTTATATTTTTGGCTTTTTAGATTAAACTCAGCTTTGTTTTTGTTAAAAAATATTTTATACTTTTTATTTGCAGAAATACTTGAATAGCTTTAGAAATCATGTATTAAGCGCCTGTAGAAATTGTACTACTGGCACGCGTATTCAAGTTTTGTCTTTCAAAGAGTGTAGGTGTTCGGCGCTCTCTATTTCCCTGGTAACCAGTCATCAAATCCTGACTTGGCGACAAAGGGACTACATCAGGAGTGTGCTCTTTTCAATAAAGAAAAAAATTGAAAATCGGTCCACAATTGACGGAGAAATAGCGTAACAAACATTTAAAAAAACTAAGTCGATATGAGAACCTCCTTTTTTTGGAAACCGGCAAAGAAGGAGAATTCGGATGGTGAAGAGTTTGTTTAGAGTTTTTTTTTCACTTGATAGCTGTCAAACCTAACATTCTTCTTCATGTTGATATCAACTTCAACCATTTTGAAAAAAATAAACGCCCCTTTATTAATGCATTACTGTGAATCATAAGGACCAAAAATGTGACAGATAATGAGTATTGCTAAATTGCCTGTACATTTAAAACCACTCCTGATTTAAATAGAAAACAAACTTGGCGAAATTTCAATGTATATTGCTATGCTAAAATCAGTTGTCTTTTTACCGATTTTTAATAATATTTACAACCCTAACTTAATAAGAAAACAATAAACAAACAAAACAAATGATTAGGCAATATACAACGCATATCCATTGAGAAGAAAATTTATGAAAACTAAACTCCACCAATATACAGTTATGTACCTAATAACAAAAATATACAGAACCATATAAAATATGTGAGAAGTAGAAGTTACACATGTACAAAATATTTTGGCATATACTTTTATAATTATAACATTTTACCTCCTTATGTTATTCGAGTTTTATAGACTTAAAAGGGAAACAAACAAAATAATCATATCAGTATTCAAGTTGCGATTATGAATAACACTTAATTGAACTCTTTTTTAGCGAGCCTATAAACATCTTATAACTATTATGTATAAGGGAAAAAGAGCCTAGTGTTATCTTACAATACAAATTCATGATTGTACAATTTTTTCACAAGTGATATCGAACATAAAAGATATTTGACATAATTTTTAAATTATGATGGTGGCTTCATCTGCGATAACGTTTAAGATTTAGACTGGCAAAATGAGTCTTATGTAAAGAATTAAAAAAATAACGTCATTAACAATGTCGCATCACATATAACGCGATAAACACTAGTGGCGTAGCTTGCCTTAGACGGGCCGTGTATCAAAATGTGTTGGGAGGCCCAAAGGATAAAGGGGGAAAGTTTTTTTTATAAAATAAACAAAAATGCTCGAATTGAATTAAAATAATTATATATTGTTTGTAAGTTATTACTTATACTTAATACTCCTACGAGCTAAGTTAGACATACAATTTCAATCAATCAATTTCGGCAAGCTAATTTATCAAATCATCTATAGCTGAAGACGATTGCAGTGTTTCTAGATTATCTGCCTATATAGACAATAAAAACAATTCTGATAGTCATTCCTGTTGGCCCAGCAGTTATTCTCAAATATATTATTAACCTATAAAAGCTTGTGGATAACATTTTAGGAGTTTTTGGCGGGAACTGAAAAGAGATGTTGTGCTGTGCAGTTTTATTTTCTAAAAATGTGTAAAATTACTCTAAAATGAAACAGTTGTAGGATATTGATAGTTTTTGAGTAGTAATTATGTGCTTTGTGAGAAATGTGAACTGTATAGTCAAACGTGGCCTTTTGAGTTGTCACAAGAACTCCGTTGAATGGCACCAGCTGATAAACCTACAGTTCAGCGGTGCTACACATAGGCTTAAGAAAATGATGAAACTACATTATAATCTAAGATCTGGCTTAAAGGACTAGCTGCCAAGCCATAAACCTAATAAAACCATTTTAGGAATATTTCCTTACACACTTTCGGGGCTCCTGTAGCCTGGGGGCCCCGTATCATTTATAAGGACGATACGGTGGTAGCTACGCCCCTGTTAAACACATCGCCATATATGCGTGAAACGGCCTATATTTGTAACATCATCGCAGATCAAGCCCCGAAATGAAAAATGATAGGTTGTAAATAATTTTAACACTTTTTTGTTTATTTATTTGTTGGTACAAGATAAAACATGAATAAACTGTGATTCGACAACGCCAAACATTGTCGCGATCCCAAAATTAGATTATTAACACCTGTTTATAAACTATGTCAATATATAAGCTAAGCAGGAACGGAGAAAGAATACAGTATTCGCAACCCACGGCCAGGTGGTTGGGTATCTGTTCGTCTGGATGGCTACCACCCCTGGTCTAGAGTATGCCGGCATAACAACCTTGAGTTGTGTTCCGGCATTAGTGGCCAGATTCCAGACTCTCCCTCAAGAGAGCAGCAGCGCAATTGTAATGCATTAGGTGGGCCGTTTGCCTGTCTGCTGAACTCATGACATAAAAAAAATAGCTAAAACATAACCCTTTATTTTTGGCTTACGGTAGTATAGTAAAAAAAAAACACATATTTTATTAAATTCTGTACTTACATCTGGCAAAATTGTAATCATATAGAATTAAAGTCATACTACTTTGTACATTTGATATTATCAAAACTAAAAAATACAACAGAGCGAAGCATTTGTCAATACAGTGTCGGTAAGTTCGTATGCCGGATATCTACAAGGCCCCTTATTCTGCTATAACAATAACTCGTAACTAATAACTAAATGTCATGTCCTATGGTATTTTACTTTGGGGCAACGCTGCTGACTTAGAGACTATATTTGTTTTACAAAAAAGAACCGTTAGGTCAATTTACTACCTCGGCCCTAGAGTCTCTCAGGGAACGCTTTAAGGAAATCGGTATTATGACGGTCGCCTGCGAATATACTTTTAACTAGCGGTCCGCCCCGGCTTCGCACGGGTATCTAAAAAGAACTTTTTTGTTGAGTTTAATTACTTAATAAGCGAATTCAAAATATTTCCCCTCCCGTACTGCCCGTACCCCGGTGAAGCCTACATCGCATAAGCCTATCTAGCCGATTAGGGTGCGCGGCGATCACGCAACTTTTTTATGCATACATTTTTAAATTCGTAATATCTTTCGAATGGAATGTCCAAATTGAATAATTCAAAAAGTTATATAAAGATATTGAAGCAGTCTTGAATATGAAGTAATTTATTTGGATAAGGATGAATACCAAGATACAAATAAAGACCCTTTTCTAGCGGCGGCATTTCAATTAAAATTTTAAAATAAAAGAACACTTATTGTGGCATAACTATAAAAGCTACACATATGCTGTCCCGACACTTTTTGTAAGTAATGATGTGTTCTGCAAAGTCGTAGAACATTATTTTATTCTATCATCAATAGTTTTCGCAGCGCACGCGACTTTAGGTAATTTTTTTACACTTGGATTACATTATTGGAGTTTTAGTAAGGATCCCTAATTTTTTTGAAAATATAATATCACCTATGTCAACCGGGGATAGTGTAGCTTGCCAACAGTGAAAGAATTTTTCAAATCGATTCAGTAGTTTCGGAGCCTATTCAATGCGAACAAACAAATCTTTCCTCTTTATAATATTAGTATAGATAATATATTACCGTTATAACCGTTTTGTGGTCAATTCCTAGTTCTCCAGCTACATCGTAACTACTAATATGCCGATCTTGCTCCACTTTTTCAAAAATGGCATCAATTTTGTCCGTAACAGGGCGACCAGAGCGACGTACATCTTTGATATCAAAATTTCCGGATTAAAAACGCTTAAACCAAATTTGCGCTACTCTCACAGATACTGATACAGATTATGTCCATAAACATCACAAATTTTTTCGCGGCTTGTGTTGCATTTTTACCTTTTTTGTAGTAAAATTTTAAAATGTATCGAACTTCTTCATTAGATTCACTCATTTTAACAATAAGAAAACAAATGAAAATCACACATTTTCCTAATTTGAATTTGGAATTGTCTTCTTTAAAATTAAAACTTTTTAATGATACCAAAACCAGTCAGATACAAATGGTATAGCCAAAGAGATCTTATTACAAGTTGATACATACTATATGCGAAAAGACTTTTCCCCTACCTATTATGTTCGTAATAATTTGAGTGCCTACAAACAGTACAAGGATGTTCACAACTGCAACAGCAGACATAGTAATAATAACAGCTCATGAAAGTTCCCCTATAGAGGAACGGCCAGTATAACCCGCCACGCTTTTCCAAGGCGGCTTGGCAGGTTTTACACATCGGTTATCTCGATGTGCAGGTTGCATCACGATGTTTTCCTTCACCGTTATTAGTACATGGTAATGGTAACAGTATGCACATTAGGTCAGAAAACAGCCCAAGCGATGCATGCGTTCCGGCCAGGACGAACCCGCGCCCTTTGAGTTTGGGACGCGTGCGCTAAGCATTACACTACCACGACTTTTACTATCACGACAGGCATAGATAGTAATAGATTGATGTTGCAATCTTTCAGATTACAAAAAGTATTGTCCTGTTTCTTGGAGGTTGGTATACGCTTCATCAATAAGATTCCTAATGAAATGTTAGATCTAAATTTAAAACCAAATCAAAAAGTATCTTATTTAAAAAGGGATACTACACTATTGAAGAATACTTAAATGATAAAACTTCACTTACATAGCAGCTCGCTCCAGCCTCTTATACTATCTTTTGTATAACGTTTTTATCTTGCCAAACATGTAAAAAATTTATGAAGATATTTTGCAATATAAATTTTTAGTACATCATCTCATTATTATAATAATAATAATATTTTTCCTTCCTCTTATTATGTCTTTTTTGCTGAGTATGTACTGTTTGCTACAACTCCATTACTTCATCGAAAAGTAATTGTGTAACATATTTCTATATAAAATTGATTTAAAAAGATATATAATAAGAAGAAAATCAATTTTTAGCTTGACGTGTTGCTGGGGAGTTTCTTGCCGCTTCTCCTAAACAGCAATAACACGTTGCGAAGCGGTGTACATAGAACAGGAAGTAAAATTAAAATTTTAACTTATATGTATGACCTTCAAAGTGTTCTCCAGTGGGACTTATTTTGAATAAAACGATTGAATTTGAATTTATTGCAGTAACAGAGTTGGGGTCCTGAACCGGTAGATTAATGTATGGTTTCTATCTTTCTGACCATTCATTTATCATAACATTGGTAGAAAATTGGCATTAGCCGCGCCTTCTCGCGACTGTATTTAAGCCTCGGCTACACACAGCGAGAACTCGCTGATGTGACAGACTGTTCACTGCGAATATATTCATTCGCCGCGAATTGAATACGCACTCGCTGCGACAATTCGATGCATGTGACGGGGTACTCGCTGCGAGTAGCCATTCCGCTCAGCGCGCTGCTCCAGGTTACACGTCCGTGCCAGATAATTTTATCGCTGCATAGATACGTGTGTATTTACGATGAGACCACCAAAAAAATTTTGTTCTAAAAGGGGGAAATTACGATACAAACTCGTTTCTTGGGTGTATATAGAAAACACGAGAAGATGTGGGACACAAATAATAGTAATTTAAATCTTTGTATAGACAACATATTTCTATTTGTGACCACAAACAGACTGTTGAAATTCTCATGTAGAACTTGCTGTGTGTGACCGAAGCTTAAGCTACCGCGGCTTTTTTCAACCAATATCACTCAAAATTTGAATTCAACTGAAACGGCACTTATCAAAGTTTTTATATTTTTCACTGAGCTTGATTAAAAAAAAATATAATTAATAAAATGTTGTCTAATAGTAGGTGCTATACTACATTACTATTTTCTTCCATGCCCAAATTTACCGACACCAATAAACCAAATGAAGAAACAGCCTAACAAACATACATAATTTATAACTTCATTTCAATACACATAAAACATAGCATATTGTCAAAACACATATTATTAATAAGATTGTTAGGTGTTTTAGTTTTACAATTTGTCATAATAAATATCAAGCCAAACCATTTTGTAATACTTGATTTCGCAGGGCAGGTACACGCTGGCAGAGTGTGGCACTAGCCTTATGCTCGGGTGGTCTGTTCGAGGACTTCATGTGCTGAAAAATAAGAACTGATTAGCAGTTAAAACTTTAGAATAGTTATAGGACATTTATGTTTCAAATATTCTGCAATGCCCTACTGACTAGAAGTTTCAAATTATCTTCAGTAATCACATAATATCCAGTACTCATATACTATCCAATACTCACATAATATCCAGTATTCACATAAACTCCATTACTCACATAATACCCAGTACTCATATACTATCCAATACTCACATAATCTCCAATACTCACATAAACTCCATTACTAACAATCTGCAGTACTCACATAATCTCCAATAGTCACATAAGAATCCAGTACTTATATACTATCCAATACTCACATTAATTCTGTTGCGGACAGAGAGTACCCCCCTGACCCGCCCGCCGGAGTACACCTTCTCTCCACGCCCCGCATACCGCCGACGCCCATAACTCGCACAGTTAGCAGCTGGGCGTCGGACGGAATGAGGGATATAAGAAGCGGCCTTGGAGGTCAGGTATTGCTCACTTGCTCACATACATACGGCACCAATACGCACTACTCTACTAAAGTAATTTATTTTGTGTATACAGGTTTGAATATTATGTCCATAATTATAACAATTTAAGTATCACTGTATCCTGCCACATATGTAGCTTATTAAGTAATTGAATTTAAAACTACTAATGTCTAGATACAAATTAATATACAATTTATAATAATAATGATTAACAATAATTAGGATTTCTCATGTCACAAAATCAGACTCCTGTATCAGTATTTGGGACAGAAAGATACTCATGTAATATGCTTCATTTATTAATAATTGTCGTAATTTTCTTTTAAAGCTTTTGATGTTGAGTTGCTTAATTTTAAGTGGTAGTTTATTGTAAATTTTAGTCGCCATACAGAATAAACTGTTTTGAAATACAGTGGTTTTCGAAGGAAGTGAAAGCAGGTATGTGCTGTTGTGGCGTTTACTGTTGCATTTAGTGTATAAATGTAAATTATTTTTAACAAACAACGCAACTTCATAAATGTAAAATGATGGAAATGTCAGCAGTTTTAGGCATATAAAATGTGGTTAACAAGAATCTGTTTCATTATATGACATATAGCACTTATATAGCGTTTTTGCGCTATAAACACACGTTATTTACCAGTGCTATTGCCCCAAAATATAAGACCGTATATATATATATATATACTCTCTGCTAATCATCATTATATTCTCTGTAACTCGTCTATGTATAGTTTTATTTGGAAGAGGGAACTGCCACCAATAAATTCCATAACTCATATACTATCCAGTACTCACATTAACTCCATTACTCACATAAACTCCATCACTCACATAATCTCCAATACTCACACAATCTCCAATACTCACATAAACTCCAGAACTCACATAATCTCCAAACTACTGTCACTGTTCTTGGTTGCGTGCTCGCCCTCGCTCGAATTGGAGCCACCGGACTCGGAGCGCGAGCTGCGCCCCCGATGGGGCTTCTTCTCTTCGGCGGGCGCCTCGCCCGACGCTGCCTCAGACTGGCGTTGCCACGCCGGAATGGATGGCGGATCTGATCGCGTCTTCAAAGCCGGGAATTGGTTCCTGAACAGAATGTTATATAAATAATAAGCACTGAACTCTTTTATTACGGGACTACCCAAATAAGTTCTACTGATGAGAAGTACACGTGTGAGGCAGTACATTCGTCCCGTAGAAAATAGATTTGTACTGATACGGCTCAAAATCTAAATTTGTACTACAAAAATGTTGTCTCGCTACTACTCACGCATCAAATGTAAGAGGAAGGATGGAACGAGGACAACAGTACAATAACGCCTCTACGGATATTCATATGACAAAGGGGGACAACATGACATGTACGACTGCTAGTAAAATGAGATGACGGAGGCCGACCACATCCGATTCTTAATGAACATTTCCGAACTAAAAGTTTTGTACGGGACAAATGAGGGAATGACGCTCACCACCTCACCGGCCTCATCGCTTCAAATGTACTGCCACGGTACAAACCATACAAAACTCCTCGCCTCATTTGAAGTGGTACATTTTACTGGTCGAGTACAAAATGTCATGTTACTCTTACAAACTTATTTTAAAATCATGTCCTGCCCAACTCTATATAGTTCGCTATCTTGCTCATGTTAACAAAATTCTAACGGTATAAATTAAGTGATTTACTAACAAATCTATGTTCTATATATCTTAACAATAGTATTACGAATGTTTGACAGAAATTTGCTTTTGGTTCATATATGATATTTTTTTGTATTACGAAGCCGGCATCAGCTGGCAATGATAACCGTTTCCAACACCAGAGGTGAACCCAATGCGTTGCCAGTTCTTAGGATGGGATAGGGTAAAAACAATTAGCTCAAGGCGAACCGCGTCACACCAATTGTTGCGGTTTTTTAATATAATATAGCGAATCTAAACCAATATTTCGCTTCTAAAAACCATTATATTTGACTTGCTTTCTACGATTTTTTTTATCATTGTGATATTAAAAACAAAAGTTATCACATTACATGGTAAATTTAAATTTGAAAAAATACATTTTAAAAACTTCTAACACACTCCGTGTCCGAGCGTGTCCCCTGTCTTTGGAGCATCATTCATACAGATCCTCTCGAATTCCAGACTTTGGATAGCTCCAATGTGTTCATCATTCTATCTCGTTCACATGCAACTCAGTACACGCGAACAGTACCTATTTTATTTTCTTAAAATTCACAAAGGTTCCATAAAATCTCTCTTGGGGCAAAGATAAAAACATACAAAATGGTATACAGCGTAAATTCTATATAACGACACTGTTCGCGCCGCTTAATTTAAATCCTGTCCTATCAAATTACTTCCCCAACTACCCTCTTTCCTAACCGCGATATCCAATCACCTTTTCCCAGCAGTCATCTTCCGTTCCATACGACTATACTTGTCGTACTTACCGCTGTACTAATACTGCTCGTCTTTACGAGTCAGTCTGCTGTCAACCCTCGTACGACATCCCGCACATCTTTTCCGCCACAACTTGCCTATAAGTGCAGTTATACCGCGCCGCGTGTGTACATATAACATCGAAGGCCGTAAGAAGGAGACAAGCCAGAAGATTTGCTGCAAGACTCACGACATGGTGATCAGCACGCATAGTTAGTGCAGCCCAGAGGCACGCAAGTTTGTCTCCCTTCTTATTATACCAGCAATCCTACCACTGCCATTTTGGATACGCGTTCAGTACCTAATACTGGGCTGCCGCGTTAACAGACACTGAAGGGACTGTGCATTTTATGGCGTTATAGAGTTGTCGTTTAATGGAGAGAAGTGTGTTATTTTTGTATGGCGTTTTTTGCTGCACTAGTAATTTTGTTGCTTTTTTTTTACTTATTTTATTCATATATTGCGATATTGAGGCACGTTGGTGATAAAGGACGTACTTAGAAAATTCGGTATGCATAATGCCGACAATTGAGTTTATTACGGGTTAGGATAGTAAAGCGATAAAAGAACGTACACAGCTGCGCAGCTTTTACTAATTTTGGCAACTTAAAAAGTAATTTTTATTACTTAATTGTTGTTGCTATTAAGAGTGAGTGTAATGCTATGTAGAGTGTATTGTATGGAAGACAAGCTAAACCAATCAAAGCTAAGTGATTTCGATGTTTAAGGGAGTTTGTCGTTAAATCGAGTGACGTTACATGGAGGTTACACTGTATTTACAAAAATATTAAAATTCTTATATAGTTCTGTGAGAGCGTACCACACCAATCGAGTTGGTGCGAGGAGCTGTAATCAAGGTAACAACTCCAGCATGGCTTTACCACTTTGCATTACGTGGGCCTTCTACCTGTCAGCTTTGCACTAAAAAAAGATGTCCGTTCATTCCATACAACTCTATTCTGGTAAACTTCCTCTTTCATACCACATCACCACTATCATCCTAGACACCCAGACTATAGTAAACAACGGAAAATTTATTTTTATATCTCATGTTCTGAAAGTATGCTTGGAGTTTCCGGACCACAGGGATGAAAACAGTACTTATCGTCTCTGGGAAACGATTTTTCCTGCTGTCAATTTTTTTTAAAAGCTATGTGAACCATACATGCGATTCAAGTCCCAACTTTTTTTACAGCTACTGTTAAATTGCGGCATAAATTGTAAAAAAAGAATCTCAACAATTTTATAGCATCATTTTATACTTATAAGTTACTTTTCACAAAATTATTATTTATTTTACATAAATTTGAGCTAAATATTCACTATCATCAGTGACAAAAAAATACTACTTGATAGAATACCACAGAAAAATAAATTTATTTGAAGTTTCATATGTGACGTATTAAATGAGTTCATTAGGTTTTATTTTAGGATTTAACGCCTGATTTCATTAGAGAAGTAGTTGTTTGTTGAACTAATCGGTTTTTGTTTAATTTCCTCATATTCGAAATAAAAAGCAGTGTTAACGTCGGGTGAAAGGCCTATTTAGGCATTAGAACTATTAGCGCTCTCATAGCATCTCATGCCTAAATAGGTCACTTTCACCTCTCATGTTACAATCTACTATTACAAGATTAATGATGTCCGAAATCTCTGCTTTCTAGGGAGCTCGACCGACAAAGGTTTAACCCGCTCCACAACAGAGGCCGAAATATTTACCTGTTGAGCAATATTCCTTTCACAGACGATATATCGGACTTTATATTATCCAATTGTGATCTCAATGCGCTCTGTTGTACATTCGCTTGCATTTCACCCCGCAATGAGGTTACATTTGCGTTCAATATATCCAAGGACTTCCGTAGTTCATCTATACATTCAGCTGTTGATTTACGTTTCGGCTGTTCCACGAATAACAGCTGCCTTATGCAATTCTAGAAACCAAAAACAATATAGGTTAATTTTGTGTCTTGTGCTGTATACGACCAATTTTGTGTTGTTGTGGTGTATATATGTAATTATGTTATATCCAGTGACAGTTCCGTCAAAATCAGTCCAGCCGTTTCAGAGATTAACCGGAACAGCCAGACAGAAATTTAAACATTTATTTTTGGTATAAATACCGTATATAGTTTCATATATATTTAGTAAAAAGCTGTTATTTTGACATTACAAACAGACACTTCAATTTTATTTATCTGTACAGATTACTAAGGCCGCTTTCTTATTTGTTGGTGCAGCAGCTATGCGGAATCAATATTGGGCCGGTACCTATATCTTACGGACCATTCATTTGCCTTACTACCGGTTAAAATTTTACATAAACTCCATATAAGTTATGGTAACATTCAACCGATGGTAAGGCAAATGAGTGAATAGTAAGATATAGAACCGATCAATACTCGGTATACGCGGTACCGAAAGCTTACCGAGCACCTATGTTTCATAGTGTAGTCAAGTGTGTCATATTGGTGCAGTGGGTGGCATATACATCTTAACAATATAAAAATAGCAGACCATAAACGTCCTACAGCTAGGCTCGAGTCTCCCTGCTTTCTAAAGGAACGGATATTACATCCGCCAGCTTATCCAAGGCGGATTCACGGGCTCGATGTATAGATTATCATGATATGCAGCAGTGGCGCGTGGTGGAAATTCGGGTAGGGTAAGCCGGTTGAAGAAACATACCATATGATGCTAGCTCCGAGTACATCGCTGTGGAAAAAACGTCTAACTCGCGATGTATTTTCTTATTACAATTTGTATTTCTAATTTTGCAATTTTACCGCATATTACGAAAGTCGTCGAGATGCACGAATAGAAAACGAAAGCGTCAATAAATTCATGGCGTTTTCGACCTCTTGCTCGCTAGTTTTTCAAAGGTAGGCTTTTATTATTATTTATTGCTGGAGTACATCAGACAAGCTGACGGCCCAGTTGTGATAGAAAGTGGTTACCGTCGCCTATAAACATTTGCAACACTAGGTGTTACCAATGTGCTACCATATTCGTAGATGGGACTGGAACCTGACCACTAATGCCGAAACACAACTAAAGGTTGTTATGGCTGCATACTCTAGATCAGGAGTGGTAGCCATCCAGACAAATACCCTACCACCTGGCTGTAGGTTATTTTGTCGCCTCTTACGACAGGTCGCCTGGCCTCAGGAATTAGTATTCATTCTCCGTCCCTGCACGGATAAATATAAATGAATGGATATAATTATTTTAATTCGATTCGAGCATTTTTTGTTTCTTTCATGAATAACCTTTACCTTTACCCTTTACCCTTCCTTTGGGCCTCCTAACACACTTTGATACGGGGCCCGTTTAAGGCAAGCTACGCCACTGGGGCCAGCTCGATCGGTGTGATACCACGCTCGAACAGAATATCGAAGTGAAACGCTTAACCTTGAGCTAATCGTGTTTCGTGCGATGAGTGGAAGTTTAAATGGCCCACTTCTCCCTCCCCTTAACCCATTCCTCTATCCCATACTAAAGACTGGCAACGAGTTAGCCTGGCCTTTGGTTTTGTAACCATCTATAGACCTCCACTTTCCATAAAACGGGCCGCCGGCCTGTTTGCCAGCATCGCAATAAAAAATTGAAAATTAAGAATCAGGATTCGAACCCGCGTCATTCAAATTCAAAAGTTTTTATTCAAAATAAGTTCCACTGGAGAACACTTTTTGAAGGTCATAACATATAAGTTAAAATTTAATTTTACTTTCTATTCTATGTACACCTTCACAACGTGTTCAGTGTTAAGGAGAAGAAGCGGCAAGGAACTCCCCAGCAACACGTCTAGCTAACAATTGTTTATCTTTATATTTCTTATGTATATATTAATACGTGAAGCAAAAATACAGTAAAAACTTTGTACCCCTTTTTATGAAAATTATGCGGATGGAGGAGTATGAAATTTCGCACACTTATAGTTTATATAAGTAGAGAAGGAGTGCAGAATGCTAATATTTTTTTTAATTATGCATAAAAAATACACTAAATCAATAAAAGAAACATTACACACACTACCGTGTATTTGACACACACGCATATATACTCTTTTGTTTATTGTTAAAGTCAAATTAACAGTGTAATGTAGCCTTGGCGAAATCTGTGATTATAGAAGTATAGTCTTTGACATTAGTTATTGTGGTCGAATTTCGACCATGGGCGACCACTAGTTAATAATAAATAAATAATTAAAAGGTTATATAATATATGTTGCTTATCGTGAACTTAAGGTAAGTGTAGCATAAATTATGGTATACAAAAACAATGACATGTTCTAGTCGTATACCTAAATTTCAGTTGCTAAATTAAATTTTGAAGCGAACCCTCATAAAGCATTTACAAGTAAAGGATGGTGCAAGTCATAAGCGACAATGGGCTACTTTTGTATACAATATTTTCTTTGATTTTGTAACATAAGTTCAACTTACAGGCAAACGGTAGACCTGATGGAAAGCGGTTGCCATCGCTTATGAACATTTGTAACACCAAACGTGCTACCAATATGCTGCCGCTCTC
This sequence comes from Dendrolimus houi, assembly GCA_039645545.1. Lineage (NCBI taxonomy): Eukaryota > Metazoa > Arthropoda > Insecta > Lepidoptera > Lasiocampidae > Dendrolimus > Dendrolimus houi. The sequence continues at coordinate 20,188,036 of CM077122.1, forward strand.
TGAAATGTAATTGGAACCTGGCCATCAATGCCGGAACACAACTCAAGGTTGTTATGACGGCATACTGTAGAATTTAGAACGCGAGCACGTTAATCACTAAGCTGTTACATTACCATTAGTAAAAAAATTGTATTGCTCTCAAATTAACTAGTTCAATTATCTCAACGTTTAACATAATTTGGAAAGTTCAGTAGAATATAGATAAGCATTTAGAACAATTTCCTATTACGTAGTAAGCCTCAGTTACGATATTATATTATCTTAAATGAAGTTGTTATCGGTCATATTGATTGCAGTGCTTGCACAAGGATTAACATTTTGAATTAAAGGTCTTGATTTTTATTACATTCACACTCTGTTATTATTATTCAACAATGATAATGACAGTGAAGCAAGTGTTTTTCAGTCATATAGACATTTTAAAATAGGCTTCCATAGTCATTTTGCACTGATGCAAAGTCGAAGCGCATCTAAGCGTCAATCTAAATACAGTGTAAACTCCATGTAACTTCACTCGATTTAACAACAAACTCCCTTAAGCATCGAAATCACTTGGCTTTGGTTGGTTTAGCTTGTCTTCCATACAATGATACACTCTATAGTATATAGCATTACACCCACTCTCAATAACAACAAGAATTAAGTAATAAAAAGTACCTTTTAAGTTGCCAAAATCAGTAAAAGCTGCGCAGCTGTGTACGTTCTTTTATCGCTTTATTATCCTAGCCCGTAATAAACTCGACTGTCGGCATCATGTATACCGAAATTTCTAAGTACTTCCTTTAGCACCAAGACGCCTCAATATCGTAAGATATGAATAAAATAAGTAAAAAATACAACAAAATTACTGGTACAGCAAAAGACGTCAGTCAAAAATATCAGACTTCTCTCCATTTAACGACAACTCGCTATAACGTCATAAAATACACAGTCCCTTCAGTGTCGTTATACAGAGTTTACACTGTATTTACATAGCATCCCTATCTATCTCCATAACGTAACTTAAGGCACACATTACGTTAGAGATAATACGAAATAATGGACGCGCGCATTCTGTGCGATCTCTTCTTATTTATACAGAAATGGGTGTCTTTCATTATGAAAATAAAGGTCATATGAAAATAAGGAAAATATGCTATGCAAATATTTAGATTGACGCTATGACGGGCTTCAATTCTGAGTCAGTGTGCCTTGACTGTTACAAATATGTACATAGACTTCACATTTAGAGCTACAAAAAAAACAAAGCAAGCGCTTTGTTTTTTTTTCATTGACTACATTTTACATTTATTTATTTATGCTAGTGTAAAGTATACGTTACATTTGTGTTATAGTTCTAAATAAATCTTTTTTCTAACTTTCTATCTTTACATAACAATACAGTGGGTTTTAGTTATACCGACCTCGGTTGTAACGTCTTTTTGGTTATAGCGATGTAACGCTTTAGTCCCTTGAATTCGAAGTGTAATTTTAGTGGAAATTAATTTGGATATAGTATAGCGACTACTTTTATGGCTGGTTCTTATATTTTACTATGCATTCACTTGCCGTACCATCGTTTGAATTTTGACATTGCTTGTGTGGCATTTATGTCAAATTTTAACAGATAGTAAGGCAAATAAACGGACAGTAAGCTATAGAAACCGGTCATTAATGAACCATTTGCAACAAGTTCCTAGAAATCTCTTGCAGATATTGCGACTGAATCTACAAACAAATATACAAAGGGTCATTCATAAATTCATAAAGCTGTTGTGTATTAATTAAATGAAATGAAAATCTTTATTTGTATGAAACATGGATAAAGGTCTTATGCTATGTTTCGTCATTTCCTGGCATACAAATTGGTGGGAAAATAAGTTCACCATTTGATTAAGGGTTGTTGTGGACTGTATAGGTTGATTCAATATTGGAAGTGGAAGGAACTCACCAGATGCTACTGCTCTTGGTTCTCTTCTTCTGCCTCAGGTCAGCAACAGGTCCGAAGAGTTTTTAACTTATTTATATATTGTCACTTCGCGAGACGTGCGCACAGTCTTGATTTTAGGGGCGGTTTTTTTATAACGGCGGAGCGATTAAATTTAAGCGTGGTGCGAACGACGTACTGAGACGGAACGGGGCTTGCCGCACTTGTCGTAGCGTTTTTATTAAGTTTTCAAAATGGTGGAATATTCACTTTGACGCGGCGAGAATAGGGACGGGCGGGAAGGTTTAATGGAACGGAAGGAATTAAAAAAAATAAAAATACTATAATTAATTACCACAAATTTTTCTTAAAAGTTAAGGTTAAGTATAATTTATTTTTTATTTAATAGTTGTTTATTGTAATATTATATTATAGAAGATTACAATTTATTTCACAATTTTGTCAAGTTTAATACAGTTATATACTTGACGAATGTCAACTTTATTAATAATAATTGACGAAAATATTTTAAAATCATGAGCGCAAATTTGATTAAAAAAAAAATGTCATTTAATCTAACTGAATAATTCAGATACCCGATAGGAACATATCTCGACCAGCCATGAAAACAATTTTCTTTAAAGCGTTTTAGAGGTAATTCTCTTTGATGCAGGTATTCGATTATATATTTTTTTTTTTATTTATTTGTGATTTAATACAGTCCCACATAGTAATTATTAGTCTAGCTGGGCCTCTGTTCTTGATTTTCGGATATATTTGGTCTGTATACACTGAAAAATATTCTGAATGTTCTTTTACAGATATACCGATTTGTAATATGTATAAACCAGCTAGAGTTAATAATTTTTGTTTTCTAAATTGTGGTCGGCAAGAAGCAATTGGACATACTCCACATATGGCTCTCAAGCACTTTTTTAGGTAATGAAAGCCCCGCCAGCTTCAGTTGAATTACCTCATAGCATGAGCCCATACTATTAGAGCTATTTTTAGTCCAGAAGTTGTACATAGTCTTTTTAATGCAAAAACGAATTTATTAAGTTTTTTACATATATGGTCAACTTGAGATTTCCAATTACAATACTTTTCCAAGATTATACAGAGAAATTTAATTTCATCTACTTTTTGTATAGTTTTGAAATTCAATAAATTTAGTTTTAGATATATTAATTAGACTTAAGATTATTATATTTGATTTAAGCCAACATATAATTTTGTCTATCTCTGAAGTCATTTTAATAAGGCCGAATACAGGTATGGAAGAGGAAAAGTTGCGAAGAAATAGATGCTTTCTGGGAATGCAACGGGATGTCGTAACAGAAAGAGGATACTAAACTTACCTTATAAAACCAGTAACAACCATAGACAAATCCTCCATAAACCAATAGAGGCATAACACGCTCTCTAAACCACGACTGTCTCGATTGATGGAAGAACATAACCTCTGACGTCATTGCTGGTAAGTCTATGGATTCAGCAACTTTTTCTAAAGCCTTCTGTATTTCTATATCAGTTAACCCTTTCCCACGTAGAAAACGTTCTTTGCTTTCCATTGTGCACCGTTGTACATTCTGATTTGTTAGGAATTTGACAGCGGTTGTTACCTGGAAATAGGAACATAACAATTGCTGTCAAAAATTATTTTAATGGGTTCGTATTCGACTTTTATTGCAAAACTGGCAAACAGGCAGACTATTCATCTAACGGAAGGAATAGACGAATGGAACGGGTCCGCTTGCATGCAAGCTGCGGCTGATCTAACCTCTGCTGGTGAAGTGGGTCCCTCCATTTCCCGGGGTGATCAAAGCCTTGATGCGCGGATGAAAATGGGTGTAGCTTCGCTTAATACCTCATTTTTTCCCCCCTCAAGCTGAGGCACATGGGACGCAGATTCAGCTTATTCAGTATTTGGAATGATTGTACCAGTCTTCGCCCAACGAGCAAAAAAAGGAAGTGTGGGATAAAGAAGACGGGATAGGCAGAGGCGAAGTGGGCTATCAGAAATCTCACTCACCACACAAAATTGATTAGCTTAAGGCTAACGTTTCATATAGACAATCTGAAAGAGCATGATATCACGCCAATAGAGCCAGCCCAATTCTGGGAGAAAGCATGCTATTCTTATCACCTAAGGCCCACTTGCACGTTCCTGGGTTAGCTCAACTAACTTAAGAGTTAACTGCTAATACAGGGTTAAATGGACAATTTATATTGCGCTATCAAAAGTTAGGAGTAAACCCAGGGTTAAACTTCTAAATATTTAACCCACTGATGTGGAAAGGTTAAGTCGCTACCACAGGGTTAGTGAAGTTTAGTTTCAAGTATATGTTAGCTTTCTAGTGTTCGGGTACAACTAGGCGCCCAATTCTGCTATAAAAAGATAGATAGAAGTTTCTTTTTAAATATCTGGTGGGGTTACAACAAAAAAAGCGTAGACCTTTCAGTGTTACCAATGAAACAAAAGAAATGTCAGTTTAGTTAAAACTTGGTATTTTTTAGTGGCGCAAAGGACAATGAGAGTTAATTTTTTATTTAACTAACCCCATGTTTATAAACTCTACTTTTATTTATTTAACGTGACTTGACTATGTGTAAGTGGGCCTTATTGAGCTAATGTGCTTGTTTTTTACCTCATGCTGACATTAAATGAAGATGTTGACAGTAAAGTCAAAATTGCCTATGTGTAAAACACAAAAAACTACACCATGGGCTGATATTATCATCCCTTTGATTTAAAAAACCAAAGTCATTTTTGTTATTGTTTTTAGCAGACTATAGCACAGCCAAAAGGAATTATTATAGTCTAAGCAGTCTGTTTTTCTAATTGGAAGAAAGAAAATATTTATTTCTAAAAAGCTATACACAGAAAACATTTGTGTATTTTTTTATTGCAGGAGTTCAGCAGACAGGCAGACGGCCCACTAGAAGGAAAGTGGTTACCATCACCTATGGACATTTGCAACACCGAAGGTGCTACAAATACGCTGCTGCTCTCTTAAGGGAAACTGGAACCTGGTCACTAATGCCGGAACACAACTCAAGGTTGTTATGGCGACATACTTTAGACCAGGGGTGGTAGCCATCCGGTCGGGCATATGCCCTATCACCTGGCTGTGGGTTGTTTTGTCGCCTCTTATGTCAGGCCGCCCGGCCACAGCAAATTGTATTCTTTCTCTGTTCCTGCACGGACAAAACATGTATGTATGTTCCACCATAACATCTAAACTATTCATCTGATTTAGATTAAAAATCTCTTATGTTTTTATTTATTGTTTGCTCACTCGGTTATTTATTGACTTAGAGATGATTTTTCAATCACCAGATAAAAGTAATTAATAGAATAATATAACATGGAAAAATAAAAAAAATACAGTTGTATGAATAAAACAGTTGAATTGTTTCACTTTTGAATTCATTAAGGTTAAAATTTATTGGACTGATAACTTTTGTATATTGTTATATGTATTATATATGTGTATATGTATGTGTATATATATGTGTATATAGTTATATTGATTTTGTACTTATATACACTGTGTATACTTATCATCATTATTTATAGAGTGCACCACCATCAGTTTTAAAAATCTATCCCTGTCAAGGGTTGCCCGGAAGTGATTGCTTTTTAGTGATAAGGCCGCCTATTGCACTATATTTTCTACTTTTCTACTTCTGTTTGTCTATGCTTTGGTGTATAATAAAGAGTTATCTTACCTTACCTTTTATCTGATGATTGAAAAATTGGCCCTTAACAATTTAGTTTATCAGGGATTTTTAACCCAAATTGGGATTGCCATAAGTTTGTATCTTTTTAACATTGAACATGGGACAAAGATTGTCTTTTTAAAATATACTTCACTTACTGGCAGACCTTGAATATTAAACAGGTTCAATGAAATATTGTATCATTAAATTTAATTGAAGTGTTGTACAGTATATAATTAAATAAAAATTGTAAATCTTATTCCAATTCAGATAAGTGTTTATCCAAATTGTCATTAATTAACCTCTGTTTCTAAAGTAAATAACTAGTAGTATAGTTTACTAGCAGACAACAATGCATTGTCTAATTCTGTGAGTTCTCAAGATTTTAAAATAAGTTATAATAAAAAGGTAAGTTCTTAGGCTACCATGAGAACTCCATTATTTGGTGCCAGTAAAATACCAATTTGGGTGAAGCTGGGGGTGCAGATTAGCTATATGTTGCATTTATTTATTATTTGAGATATAAAGTGAAGTTAAAAAAAAATAACTATGAAGGCTAAGGCGGAAGCTCTGCTTCGCTTCACTCCCGCCTTAGCCTTCTAACATATTTTAAAAAGTTCAGACCTTTCCATAACAAATATATGCACCCTATAACTATACCCTACCTGAAATTGGAGGGTTATATGAAAGTAATTTTCACCTCATGATTATTTATACGAATTCATGAATTCTAGGCACTAATTATGTACACAAAAAAACACAGAACCTTGTCTGTAGGGTTAAGACATTTGTATAAAATTGTAAGGTCCCACCAAGATACCTTCTTAATGTATGGATTTCATATATATACTGTGTTAATAATAAGATTAATGGTAATAATAAATAAGATGTACTAAAAAGCAGAATATTGTGAGCTTTAGAACATAGATATAAAAGTCTGACATAATTATAGTCAGAGGGAGTAAATACTTTAAAAAATGCATTTCACAATTTTTGTGCATTAATTACAATCAGAAAATACACAAAAGAAACAGTACGAAGGTCAAACATATATTTTATGAAACGAAAAAATATATAGTTAGATAAATTATTTATTACTAATTGTAAGTAATGTAAAATCAAGTTTAATTCGAATCATGCAAAGGCATATATGATATGTAATTTAAATAAACTAAAATGTAAATGAATTACCAAATTATCTCGTATTTCACTAGCATTAACCAAGGTGCCCGTAGCCATAGCAGCGAGACTTATCCTATCACAATCCTCTCCTTAAAAACACAAAGAGAGTTTGTAACTAGCGTTTTTTAATTAATTCCGAGATTAAGTATTGTATAACAATTTAATTTATCTTGATCCAATTATGTATTACAATTTACAAATTTGTTACTCGGGTAACTGGTAGGTACTTAATTTATAGGACTGACTGACAACTGACATTTGGCATTCAAGCGCCGAACTTTAAAGAGCTAATCAAGCTATAGGAAGCGTTCGTATACCACGGCTTAGAGCCACAATTCTTAAATGTGCACGGTCGTCTTGAATGAGCCTTCAATGTTACGAACACAAGTTAGACAAAACACACTTTTCACTGAATTCTCGGTTGAATTTGGAATGTTATTTAAAAAAATTATATTTTTTTGATTATTTAATATATATTCTTACTGTATGTTTAGAGTTCTTTGAAATGTATTCCAATCTAGCACTTTTTAGTGCTTTTCCATAAGGAGAGTTGGCAACGCTGAAAAAATCCAGATTTTTATCAAACCTTCGAAATCTCAAAGACGGTCCAATGTTACGTCCGCGGCTAACGTCTGTTAGTTGAACAGTTCAATATGTATTCATTAAATATAATACTGTGTGGCAAAATAAAGTAGAAAATAATAGGGGCGCCACTTTCGCAAATTTGACTAAACCCTAGCAACTTCAATTTTTATAGTGCGGGCCACCCCTGCGATAATGTCAAATATATTGATTGTGGCTCAATTAGATCACAAATAACGCATTACACCCATCGCCACAGCTACGTGAAACAGCCTATATTTGTAGCGTTATCCCAGAAGAGGTCAGTAATACATCAAACATTGTGCAAGGATCAGGTTGTTTGATTTACGACATGCGTGCATTTCTTCAACATAAACTATGATGATTCTATTAATTTTGCTTTAGTATTAATGAATATATGTTTGTAAGCAAGTGCCTTAATACCTTCCGATATTTAACAGAACAATTATTTTATTAAAAGATGCTAAACAAACCTTTAAAAACCCGCCATAAAAGGTGTTTGTTGGTAAATATTTAAGCGAGATTTTTGTTTCAAATTCCGATAAATTCACTGACCTTCACTACAGTTAGAATAGAATATTTCTAGAAGGAAAAAAATATTCATGTTTACGACGTTACAGTAACATTATACACAAAGTTTGTAAAAATACTATCCGATGACCTTTATTTTAATGTTACTTGACATTAAAGCGTATGTTCATTGTATTATTCATTCAAAATTCCCGGAAATAAATCATGATAGGTATTATTTAATTATACTTTATCTCATAAATCTTCACGTAAATATTCTATTTCGCTGCTGTTAACTAATCTTCATAGAATGTAATTCAACCAAAATTCAAAGTAAAAGAAATGATTACGTAAATTTATTGAAACCATATACATTTACGTCAAACAATCCCATATTGTGATAACATACTCGCAGGTGTGGCCTCGGTATAAAGAAATATTAAAAAACCAAACACAAACACAACCCAGTCAATGATAATTGTACAAAATTTTAACACACAGTGTAAACTCTATGTAACGTCACTCGATTTAACAACAAACTCCCTTAAGCATCGAAATCACTTGGCTTTGGTTGGTTTAACTTATCTTCCATACAATGATACACTCTATAGTATATAACATTACACCCACTCTCAAGAACAACAACAATTAAGTAATAAAAAGTACCTTTTAAGTTACCAAAATTAGTAATAGCTGTGTACGTTCTTTTATCGCTTTATTATCCTAGCTCGTAATAAACTCGACTGTCGGCATCATGTATACCGAAATTTCTAAGAAATTCCTTTATCACCAAGATGCCTCAATATCGCAAGGTATGAATAAAATAAGTAAAAAAATACAACAAAATTACTAATACAGCAAAAGACGTCAAACAAAAATAACAGACTTCTTTCCATTTAACGACAACTTTCTGTAAAACCATAAAATGCATAGTCCGTTCAGTGTCGTTACATAGAATTTAAACTGTATATCTTATACGAGAGATCCCGAATTGCGATGTCTTTATGAAGTAATATACGATTGAACAAAAAACAACAATATAAACTTAAATATTCCTGTCTTAACAGTGGTTCTTTGGTAAACATCGTCGAGGTTCGAAAGTATACTTCTTGCTTCATATTCCGCAAGACATCGTCTGTAAACTTTATAAATTATTTTTCTTCCCGAACATAGAAGTTTTATTCATTTTACTACAGTTTTCACGTATTTCAATCACTGTTGATATGTAACAAAAGAAAAATTACGAGCACGTACATTTGTATTTAGATATGTCATATAGTTAGAAATGTTGCTAGTAGAAAAGAAAAAAAAAAGATTCCATATAAAGACGTCAACCGCCTCCGACAACATGTCTCAGACTTAAGTTTTACTCTGCCAAAATGTTAGTGTCAGTTGTCAGATGATAAAATGTCAATTTCTTGTTTAAAAAATGTTTATGTGATCTGTCACTAATTTTGAGTATTTTGGTTTATTTACTCGTTTACCAATTTACTCACCGTTCAAACTCGTAATTAATATTAAAATGAGCGATCTACAAAATGCTACAGAGGCTGCTTCTCTTGCTGTTCGGTTCGATCAAACGGGACAGGTGGATAAAGCTGTCGAATGCTACAGAACTGCTGCAAGGGTGTTAGATCGTATTAGAGATCAATTCCCATTCGAAAAACAGCATGAACTGCGAGAAAAAGTACGAGAATACCTTGAAAGAGCTAATATCTTACAGGAACAGAAAGGTATTTTGAAACTATAATCACTATAAATCTGTCTAACTTTTTGTATGTAAAGAACTTTGTATGTCTATGACTCATTAAACAAAGTTTAATGGTCTTGTTATTTAGTTAAAGTAATAATGCTAATCTCACATCATTTGAACTTAAAAAACTTTGGGGTGGGGTATAGTTATATGGCATATTTATATATTATGAACAGATCTGAACTTTTTTTAATATAGGCTAAGGCGGGAGCTCTGCTTCGCTTCGCACGCGCCTTAGCCTTCGTGGTTATTTTTTTTATAACCACCCAAAGTTAATTTTATATCTCAAATAATAGATAAATGTGCAATATATCTATACTGCACCCTAGTGCTGATATCAATCAATTACATCTAGGTAGCTAATGTGTTAGTTAAAATATACCTTATACAATGTGGTTTTATCTGTTATGCATATACTACTTGGTGATAGCATTTAGTTTTGTAAATGCATAAACACAGAAGGGGAAAATTATGCATTTTTATATACAAGAATATATATATATGGTTTACTAGGGTATAATAACAATATTAAAATTGTTGGAAAGCCTTCATTTACGCAAATTATTAATAAACAATACAGTTAATTAGAATATACACAGGCTGCCTACTATGCTAATATTATGGCTACTACTCAGATATCTGGTATCACATATCAAGTTATGTTTATCAAAAAAAATATTATGCTGGGACTTAACAATCTGATACACAAATTTTAAGTAGTGGGTGGGCGTAGTGGGTATTGGGAGGTATACTTACCCCTACTACAACCCCTAAGGTCTGGAGGTCTTAAATTTTTTTTATTTTATAAACATAGCCTCACTTTTTTTTTTGTAAAATTGTGTCAGTTTTGATAATAACAAACTGTGATTTGAGTTTATGAATGTACTCACGAATTGTTTATGAATGTACTCACGAATTACATATAACCGCCAGAACTTTTTGTAACACTAAAACTGTTTTAATGTAGAAATAAAGTTTTAAATTTAATTGAGGCATAAGTCATAATTACAAAATTCATGGTAGATATATAATCGATTGATTAAAAAGTGACAGTTATTGCTGTCACTTATGTTTTTAATGGCTTGGCTAACAAGGTGTGATGATAAAAACAAATTAATCGATATGTCAATAATACTTATCGATTTTTAATTAAGAAATTCGAAATCTTGAGTTTTAATTAATATATTGTTTCATATAATTTTCGGAAATCAACCTTTTTCTATAAAAAGAAAATATTGACAAATATTTTGCAATTCTTGTTCCTGCCATTTTATTTCTTTTCAGTTAAGTGAATGTGCTTTTTAAGTTAATTAAATTATATAGGCACCATATTTTATTTAAAGAGATCCCATACCTGATAACAGAGCCGAACGAGCGAAGTGAGTGTACCGCAGCAGCGGCCGGCGAGTGCTAGGACCGACTGGTTACCATTTACTATTTATTTTATACACACAAACAGTACGACGCCTTGAGTCTCGTATGAAACAATTGTTTTATTTATCAATTTAGTGGACAACTAACAAGTTGGTTTTAAACATCACAATGAATCAATATATTAATGCTATCAATTTTTAAGTACATTGCTGAATATTTTTTTAAATATAGGTTAAATATAAATTAATGCGATTACGTAAAAAAAAACATTGTCTTTATTAGTCGCCATTTTGAATGGTTACTGATGTAGTGTATATGAATGTGTTCTATTGTATTTATTCTTCATTTTATGCAATTAAGCTGGTTTTTGGTTATTTTGGCTCTTTTTATGTTGATTACTGGCTAATTTTTGAACTTTGAAAGGATTTTACAACTTTCGACCTATGATAGAAGTGCAATATTAGCAAAAAAATCAGTGAAAATAAGAGAGGTTATGTTTTTAAAAAAAATATATATTTCGAGATCTCTGGACCTTAGAGGTTGTAGTAAAGGTAAGTATGCCTCCCCTCCCCACTTCACCACCCCACTACTTAAAATTCCTGTATTAGATTGCTATACATTTACCAAATATTAATTCAAGAACTCCGGACCATAAGGGTTGTAGTAAAAGGTTGTAGTAAGTATGCGTCCCCCCTCTCCACTCCAACAACCTGCTACTTAAAAGTTGTGTGTCAAACATCTATAAATTTACCAATATTATTATTAAAAATAATAGCCCACTTACCATATACTTATAGTATTTTTAGCACAAACACATAACTCATTTTAAAGCAATATTACACATTTTATTAGATCTAAAACTACAAAACATTAACTTCCTAGTTCCTGTAAAAGACTCCATAGTCTATAAACTAAACTGCTAAATAGTGCTAAAGACAAACCTTTTTTGTTGTCCTTTACTTCATCATAGTGGCAAGCAAAGGAAATAAATCCATACAGCCTTGTCTCATGTAGTCTATTAATAAAAAATAGTCAATAATAAAAATACACATTATGTAATGTTTCGGTTAACAATGGCACCCTCACTAGAAAATAAAATTCTATATCATGGGTGCTAAGATGTGTTTGACGGAGACTTAACATTTGTCTCAGTTTGTATGTAGGTCACCATCATATTTGTAAACAGGAAAAAGCTTAGAGCACACAACAACAGAGGCTGTCAATTTTACTAGATTCCATAAAAAAATTTAATTATGTTTATTTTTCAGATATAGCCCAGCAAGCTGAAAGCGAAAGGGCTATGCAGCAATGTTACTTTTTAATGCAACAAGCACTGGATGCAGATGAAGCAGACTTGAAAGATGATGCATTGCAACTTTACACCAGGGCTGTTGAATTAGCAGTTAGTGTTGTAAGTATGATTTGAAACTGTATGTAATTATTAAAAAATAGGTTCACAATACTTACTAAAAATTGGTTGAATGAATATCAGTTTATGAACAATCAAAGGTCACATAGTTGTCATAATCTTTTTAGTTCTGCAGACAGGCAGACAGTCCACCTGATGGAAAGTGGTTACCATCGCTTATGGACACTTGCAATACCATAGGTGCTATAAGTGTGCTGCTGCTCTCTAAACGGTGACTGGCACCTGGCCACTAATGCCGGAACACAACTCAAGCTTGTTATGGCGGCATACTCTAGACCAGGGGTGGAAGCCATCCAGTTGGACAAATACCTTACAACCTGGCTGTGGTTTGTTTTGTTGTCTCTTATGACAGATCGCCTGGCCCCAGAAAATTGTATTCTTTCTCTGTTTGTGCATGGATAAATATCTGTTACTTCTCTGTTAAATTAGTACAGGCTAATAGTAATTACAGGACTTTGCGGCCTCATCGCTTTCATTCGAATGTATCTACTTATGACATCATAAATAGGTACAAGAAAAAGGAGTCAATTGCGCATTCATTATTCTTTGAAAAGGAATAAAAATTATTATATACACTGTAAAAGAATACAGTATAAACTCCACGTAAAGTCACTCGATTTAACAACAAACTCCCTTAAGCGTCGAAATCACTTGGCTTTGGATGGTTTAGCTTGTCTTCCATATAATGATACACTCTATATAGCATTACACCCAGTCTCAATAACGACAATAATTAACTAATAAAAAGTATGTTTTAAGTTGCTAAAATTAGTCAAAACTGCGCAGCTGTATATGTTTTTTTATCGCTTTATTATCCTAGCCCGTAATAAACTCGACTGTCAGTATCATGCATACTGAAATTTCTAAGAAATTCCGAAATACCCTAATTTCTAAGTACTTCCTTTATCACCGAGATGCCTCAATATCGCAAGATATGAATAAAATAAGTAAAAAATACAACAAAATTACTGGTGCAGCAAAGGACGTCAGACAAAAATAACAGACTTCTCTCCATTTAACGACAACTCTCTATAACGCCATACAATGCACAGTCCCTTCAATGTCGTTATATGGAGTTTAATTTATTTAAAATTAATTATTCTTTTACAGTGCAGGCTGTCAAACTTTCGAATATGCTGCCTCTTATTATCAGAGAGGCCAAATCCTTACCAACATTTAGAAATTTATTCAGAAAACACTATTTGTCCACAAATAGCTGTCTGATTAACACAATATAATCATGCTAATACATTTATTTATTATAATAACGGATGTATTTTGAAATAAATTATTGTATATGTGTATATATATGACTATGTATATATTTGGATATTTATTTCTTAAATTAGTTTGAGTATTTCTGTATCTTTAGCCTTTTTCTTGCACCACCTATATTGCCTGATTCAAATTTCTTTTATTTAAGGTCGCCGGGAAGAGGTCTCTTTGAGCGATAAGGCCGCCTATTGTATTGCCTAGAAAATATTGTAAAAATGGTGTGTTTTTGTAATTGTATATTTTGGTGTGCAATAAAGTGTTACTTACCCGTCTCTCTCTAAAATTTATTCTATAATGATATTTTAATAAATAAAAAATGTAAAATATGAGCATTTATTTGAAATATGTGTCTATGCCCCATGTATTTCTGACCAAAGGGCTTATTTCCCAAATTTCGCAAAGCTTTAGTGCGTTGCCGAATTTTCTTTGACGCCTTAAGAAATCAGTGAAAACACTCCTCTTGCCCCCTACGAGATTATATTACAGTGAAAGTAATATTATCTTATTTTTTGTTAAAGAAAACCAGTCATCCAGAAATTAAAACGAAAATAAAAGCATTAGCAGAACAAGCATTGGATAGAGCTGAAGTAATAAAAGGTATCCATAGACTTGGATCTTTGTCTATAAATGAGAATAAAAGACCAGGTAACTCCATAACTTAATTTTAAAAGATATTAACTACATAAATGTTCCATTACATTTTAGTCTTAATATGATTATTTACATTTATTCGACATCTATCTATAGGGTTAAAGAAAATTGAAGCGTCTGTTTATAATGTCAAAATAACAGCTTTTTACTAAATGCATATGAAAGTATATACGGTACTTATATCAAAAAAACAATTTTTAAATTTTTTGTCTTGTATGGATGTTCCGGCTAGTCACTGAAACGTCGGGACCATTTGACGGGATTTTCACTGGCATATAGCTTATGTTATAAGGAGTAACTTAGGCTACGTTTTTTTAGGGTGCCGCGAAAAAAGTTTACGCGAACGAAATCGCAGGCATAGATAGTTTATCATAAAAACGAAATATAATTACATTAAATTAAAAACTAGTACAATGAAGGAAACTTAACTTATATTGTATTCTACTTATTATCCCTCGATATTTTAACTAGAATACTGAGCCTAGGTCTTCGAAGTCAATGGTAAGATTGACAGACTACCAAAAAAAAATAATCTAAAACTCTTCTTTAAATATTAATATATCTTAGTGGACTGTAAATATTTTAACAATTAAACTACACATGCGAATATATAACGATTTTATATTTTATTTATCATAATATATTGTAGCCGCAGACGTCCGATTACCACGCCGGCTGTTCGCAAATGCTCGGCAAGCGCGCGTTCCTAGTCGGCCCCCGCGTATTTCCACCTCGGCACGTGCAATCGCTCGAGTGCGCTTATTATTATTAAATGTTATATTTCGTTGAGCAGCTAAATGTGTGCTGTATTATCAAATATTAATCGGCATTTTTACCAAATAAATATGCATTCCTGAACTGCAATTCAAACACATAACAATATTTCATTTCTACCTGAAGACCTCCAAAATATAAATAATAAAAAAAAATGTATAAAAAATGAAAAAATCTCTTTAAAATAGCAATAAAATGTTGCAAAATGTTACATAGAGTAGGCAGTAAATTTAAGTTTTAACTTACACCCAATATTTACACTGTGAACAAATATTTTGTGGGACTGATTTTTAATCTTTAATTAAATTCTAGATTAAACCTTAGAATAATTTTTACTACAATTATTTACTTGCTGAACACGTGGTAATTGTGGTATAAACAGCATGTAGTATGTTAGGCAGAAAAAATTGTGGTGCATGATTCCCAGCCAGTATTCAAAGCTGCGTGTTATTAAGGTAAGACTGCGATACGTGTGTGTGTTTACAACTAATTTGCATGGCTACACTACTGTATAGTTTAATTATATAAAATAGTGAAAATTATAATCAACTAGCTGTACCCAGCAGACGTCCTGCCTTTAAAAAATAAAAATCTAGAACCCGATTACAGAGTTATCTACCAGGACTCAATCAATCAACTTTAACAAACAGAGAAGAAAATTATTAAAGTACTTATATCGCTACTAAAAAATAGGGGTTGGTGGTAGAAGGGTGAAAATTTAGGGTTGTATGTATTTTTCAATGTTAAATCATAATAAAATATAGATAAGAAATTTTGTCAAAAAAATATAAAAAATATTCACTCTTATCATTTTAGGTATGAAAAATAGATGTTGGCCGATTCTCAGACCTACCCGATATGCACACAAAATTTCATACAAATAGGTTCAGCCGTTTCGGAGGAGTTTGGTAACAAACACCGCGACTCGAGAATTTTATATATTAGATTATCCCCTTATTTTTACAGTGGTAACACCAAACAAGGCCCAGTTACAGAGAGAACAAAGTGTCCACTTACAAGTTAGCGGTAAAAATGTAGTTTACACAGATGAAGAGAAACAAGTGTTACGTACAACTTCAAATATAAACAATAATTGTTTCTTACCATTTATGGATGTGGATTTAGCTGAGAAATTTCAGTATGCAATACCATTTGAAGACAGAGCGAGTGAATTGAAGTTGTCTTCGAAACAAGCGAGCGAGTTTGATTGTTGGATAAGGCCTCATGAGTTGTGCACTGATCCCAAGTTGATTGTCGGAGATCATGTTGATTGCTTCAGTATTAAACAGACTGTAAGTTTGTTCACTTTTTCAGTATTTAAATATTTTCAATTGTGCATTTATATGTTACTAGTGGTCGCCCGTGGTCGAAATTCGACCACAATAATTTGTTGTCATAGACTATACTCCTATAATCATAGATTTCGCAAAGGCAACAATAAACAAAAGAGTATGTATGCGTGTGTGTGTCAAATACATGGTAGTGTGTGTAATGTTTTTTTTATTGATTTAATGTATTTTTTACGCATAATTTAAAAAAATATTAGCATTCGTCGCTTCTTCTCTATATAACTAAAGTTTGCGAAATTTCGTACTCCTCCGTCCGCGCAATTTTCGTAAAAGGGTAGAAAGTTTTTGCTTCATGTATTAATATATAGATGTGTAACCAAACATGGTTACACACATGGTATATATATATATATATATATATATATATATATATATATATATATATATATATATATATATATATATATATATATATTAATACCTGAAGCAAAAACTACATACCATAAAACACATTGACAATGGTTAAAAGCACAGTACACTTTTTATTTTTTGTGCCCACAAATTACTTTGTAAAGGATCAATAAGCATTTAAACATTGATACAGATTTAGCTTGCCTGATGTTGACAAATTATTCTTTGAAAATTACACTGGCCCACTAAAAATCAAAATTGGTCTGTACTTTTGACCAAACCCATCCACTCTTATGTATTTCGAGGCGCTGAATGGAAATTTTGAGGGTGTATAGACCGAAGTGACCCCAGATTCGGATCCAGCGCATTCATTCCAGATTGTTACACGAAGGGTGAAAATGATTTATTTACGCATGAGATGGTTTGGTCCACGAGCGTAGCGAGGGCGGTATTAGTTCGAGTGCCTAAATAGGCCTTTCACCCGAGGTCAACACTCTGCTTTTCATTTCGAATATAAACGAGGAAAGTAAATAAAAATTGATTAGTTAAACAAACAACTAATTTTCCAATTAAATCAAGTGTTAACTGCATATCTAAATCTGACGAACTCATTTAATATGCTACATATGAAACATCAAGTACATTTCTTTTTCTGTGGCATTTTACCACCCAGTAATTATGTCAATTAAATAATAATTTTATGAAAAGTAATTTATAAGTATAAAATCATGTTACAAAATTGTTGATATTTTGTAACATGTAGTTTATGTCGCGAATTAACAGTGGCTGTAAAAAATTTGGGACATGAGTCGCGTGTGTTATCTATGGCTCTCAAAGTTTTTAAATTTTTTGCTAGCAGGGAAAAACTTTTCCCAGGAACGAAAAGTACTGTTTTCATCCCTCTAATCAGATAACTTCAAGCGTACGTTCAGAGTAAGAAAAACGATAAGTATTTTCGTTCCTTCATTCGTTCATACATTCATTCATACATTCGTCGAACCTATTTGCAATATTTAGTGCATAATACATTACATCTCCACTATATTTCAGGTGATTTCAGACTGTTCGTTCGTCGCATCGCTCGCCGTCAGCGCTTTATACGAGAGGCGGTTCAATAAGAAAATCATTACGTCCATTATATATCCTAAGAATAAGAGCAAAGTGCCAGTTTATAATCCATTCGGGAAATACATGGTTAAGTTGCATCTGAACGGCGTTAGGCGGAAAGTATGTTGTTTTAATTACAATTTAATTTAAGTAAATTCCAATAAATTTTATAGGGTTATAAATTAAACGAATACACTATATTTAGATTATACATATTTATTAATCTACATTTATTAGTAAGTGGTTACACAATTTTAATTATTTGATGTCGCAATTCTGTACTAATTTATGAATTCCGAAAACACCATAAATTAGCTTAAGACAGTTCTAAATCAATTATTATCTAAAGTTTAATGAACTTGAAAAATAGACTGAATTTCAACTGGTCTAGGGTTGTAGTAAGCTAATTTTAGTGCCATGTGCTGTTAAACGCTTCGACCGTGAGGTTCTGAGGTAACGAGCCTTTAGAAAGGGCTCTCAAAACGCCTAATTGAGTCTTCAGATGATCAGAATCTACCTTGGACACGGGTTAGTTATTTGACCTAGCTAGGTAAAATAACCAGAAACTTTTGATTATTTTATTTCTGATGTCAAAATAACTTATTAAACGAAATACCATAATTATTTTTTAACAAAAACCAAACCGACTTCAAACTGAAAAGCAAGAAATACATATTTAACCGACTTCTTTCTACAACATCTAGAAGTTGATACCAAGTAAATTATAACAGAATATGACTGTCTCGGGAGAGTAGACAATCGAATAAATAAAATTTGAAAATCGGCCCACAATTGACGGGGAAATCGCGTAACAAAGAAGTCGGTTAACATATTTCGAAGGTTTCTTTCGATTTCCTTGGGATCCACTCATCAGATCCTGACATGGTGACAATGACATCAATTCGAGAGTATACCTTTTCGATTAAAAGAAATATTTTGAAAATCGGTTCATAATTGAGAGAGAAATCGAGTAACAAACATATAAAAAAAACAGACGAATTGACGACTTCCTCCTTTTTGAAGTCTGTTAAAAAGGCTACCTACGTTAGCTTAATATTTCTACTATTAATCGAGTAGTCACTTCGTAAAAGACTGCATTTTTATTCTCTTGCCGATTAAATTTAAGACCGACAAACAATCTTCTGTAATTTGTGTTTTTCAAATTTTGTTTTTTTTTTACATGAGTAGTAGTCAATTTATGCATTTTTTTTCTTTTCTCTTTTCTCCCCCATGTTAAAACTTGGCTATACCCGTGGGTAGAATACAAGTTAAGTACTCTTCATTATACTAGTTTATGTTCTATGTATGTTGATATAAATAAATGTAATTATGAATGATTATAGCTAACTATTGATATTTTTAAAATTGTTAAATTACACAGTTCGAATGATACTTGTTTGTTAGTTTTTAGTAATGGTGTACAAAAATTTTTTGTCCATCTATCGAATGTAAATTAGTATAATTATGACGCTAAACTGTAATCATGTGTAATAAAACTATGTTTTAAAGGATTTAAGCGCGGTAATGTATTTGTATTATGTGAACCAGCACGGTCTGAAAATGGTAAATAAAATTCGGCGGTGTAAGTGATTAAAAACAAAACATGCGCGTTGAGTGACATCGTCCAAATAAATTACCGCGCTTAAAACCGTTAAAACGTAGGTAGTTTTATTATGAATACTAGTCGCGAAAACTTAAGAAAATATTATTTAATCATGTAGCATTCATTTTGAAAATTTTCATCAATTAAGGATGGAGTTTTCAAATGTCAGATAAAAGTTATCAGTCGAATACATTATAACTTGAGTGAATTTAAAAGTGAAACCATTCAACTGTTTTATTCATGCAACTGACATTTTTAATTTTTCCGTGTTATATACTTTATTCTATGAATAACTATTATCTGGAGATTGAAAAATCGGCTAAGAAATTTATTATTCTGTTAATTATTTTCAGATAATAATTGACGACCGCCTCCCGTATAGCAGACACGGTCGATTATTATGTTCGTATTCGAGCAATAAAAATGAGTTTTGGGTTTCCTTGTTGGAGAAGGCATATATGAAAGTCATGGGAGGTTACGACTTTCCTGGTTCCAATAGTGTAAGTATAAATACATAATATTGTATATAAAAATATTTCAATTTGATTAATGTATTTCATTATATTTTGTTATTTATTCGTTTGTTTAGTTTTTATCAGTAATTTCATGTTATATTCATCTCCCGAAATTATTTAATTGTTACAAACTTTTATTTAATTTGCAATGTTTGTTAGTTTGTTGAGGTTTAATCTTGTAAGCTGAATTGGAACCAGTTCCTTTAGACTTACGAACCTAGTCTTGTTCAGTTCTTATGATAGTACTTGAAAATGAAAAAAAAATCTTTTTTTTTTTGTACAAAAAAAATTAACATATGTCCAGCGTTAACTTAATAAATAGATTCATATAAAAAATAAAAAAACATTTTTAATAAAAACGAGTTTTTATTTAAGTGCTCTAATGGTAATCTATCATAATCTAGTGTTATGACCGATGGATGACATATGAAAAAAACTAACTTTGTTGTTGAATGATTGAAAAAGCTGAATGAAAAGAAAGAGAAACTGCTATAATTTTTACATATAATAATGATTCAACTTGAAATTTGGTGATAATAATGTTGTTCCGTTCATTCATTATTGTTCATTCAATGAATCATTTGATAACTCGTTCATTCATTTAACACTAATGACCGGTTCCTATCTTACCAACTGTTAATTTGCCTTTGGTATCGCCGTTGCTGTGGATGGGATTAAAAGGAACTTACTTGGTTGTTGGTGATGGTGATGACTTCTGATGATTGATGAGAGCTGATATTTAATATATTAATAATCAATATATTTGTTTGTCACGTGAACCGGCGTGTGCGCACTCTGTCGCGGTAATTAGGTCACTGCCGGGACGTGGTTTTGGGCTGATAGTGCTGTGCCACTGTGGCTATTAGTGTTGTGCGGATTAACGCCGCGGTTGGCGCGAACAGCCTTCATATCTGTCAAATATGGCATAAGCTCCATATAACTTATGTCAAAATTTAATCAATGGTAGGGCAAATGAAAGTATAGTAAGATACAGGGACCGACCATGGATAAATAATTTTGTTCCGTTCATTCCGTATCGTTCATTCAATGAATCCTTCAGTAACTCGTTCATTCATTCATCACTTTAATTACAAGATATTTACCAGAACATAGACCTCCACGCACTAACGGGCTGGATACCCGAGCGTTGTGCGATTCGTACAACCGAGCCAGATTTCAATGGCGACGCGTTGTATGACATGATCCGCACAAGAATGGAGAGAGGCGATCTGTTAATCACGGTTGCAACCGGGGAGTTGTCTGATGCAGACGCTGAAAGGACAGGACTTGTTCCTTCCCATGCTTACGCTGTATTGGATGTCAAACTTGCTAATGTAAGTTTTTTTAGAATAGAATATAGGGTAAACTGTATTATTGTTGGCACCCCACGGAATGATATTTTTTTTTATTTTGTAGTCATACAATAATGTTATTGGTTACGAGTTGTAGGACTCGAATTAAAATGCCGTTGGAATTATTATAGAGTGTATTAGAACTATACAAACACGTATAACACACGTAAAAATATAACTGAACACAACCAGTCCAGAACACACACAACCACACCACACAACCAGTAAAGCACGATTCAATCACACGCGCAAAGTCCGTCACTAAATAGTTTACCGAATGTACATAAGTCTTGCTCCGCGTGTGATTATCGTTCGACTGCCGATCTCTCCATTGGGCTATTGCTTTATACTGCACCGATACAATATGACTGCACGACCGCGTAGACCGAATTTCTTAGAATCAGTTCGACACACCTGGCTAAAGACTGCCATAAAAAAATACAATACACAAAGTAAACAAAAGAAGTCCAAATGCGGAAAGGTAATAAAGTGTGCTTTTATGGTATGCATGTGTGAATCTACTTTTGACGGCGTGTAGGTCGTAATACTATCATTGGATGTCTACGATATAAAGAACACATTGAAATTTCTTAATGTTTTAAGTAAACTAAAAGGTGCCAACCATGTTAGTGCCAACGATGGCATAGTTTCCCCTTCCCCTTACTGAAAATTGATTGTGCATGAAATAATTTGAGGTAATACTGCTGACAACAATTAATATGTTAACTTTTAATATATCATCTCTCTATGATTTTGATAAATAAGGGCAGCTATATACAAAAGTAACAAAGATATTATAGATATATAACGATCTATATATGTCGGCCGCTGTGGTTGAGCGGGGTAAGTCTTTACCGGCCCACGTTGTTACAACGAGGCTCCAGGTTCGATTCCTGGTATGGTAAATTTCGTAAACGAACTTTCTGTTATCTTATACTAATATAAAATATAAAGGTGAAGAGTTTGTTTGTTTGTTTGATTGAACGCGCTAATCTCAGGAACTACTGGTCTGAATTGAAAAATTATTTCAGTGTTAGATAGCCCATTTATCGAGGAAGGCTATAGGCTATATATCATCACGCTAAGACCAATAGCAGCGGAGCACCAATGAAGAATGTTTCATATTGCCCGTACATTGTTGTATTTTGCCTACAATACAAACATGAATTCCCTAACTTGGGGGATAGATATACAATGTGTTTGGTTACCTGCCAGTTTATTAATTTATTTAAAAAAATATACTGTAGGGTGTGAAACTTCTTAAACTAAAGAACCCCTGGTCTCATTTACGTTGGAGAGGGAATTACTCCGAGTTAGATGTTGCCCATTGGACCCCGAACCTCCGCGGGTTGCTGAACTACGACCCAGACAGCGCAGCGCAATACGACAACGGAGTGTTCTGGATAGACTACAACAGTATACTCAAGTTCTTCGATGTTTTCTACCTTAACTGGAATCCTGAGCTGTTCCACTTCACATATTGTATACACCAGTGAGTAATATCTCTTCTACATTATACGCAAACTTCAAATCAATTCAATTTATTTTGTGCATGTATAGTAGGGTGGCGCAAAAAAACCGACTAATTTTTGTATTAGTGCATTACTTTAGATTTTTTTGAGTGAGTAATGCACAAGAAAATTTTTAAAAATTAT
Source organism: Dendrolimus houi (assembly GCA_039645545.1). Classification (NCBI taxonomy): domain Eukaryota; kingdom Metazoa; phylum Arthropoda; class Insecta; order Lepidoptera; family Lasiocampidae; genus Dendrolimus; species Dendrolimus houi. Next base: position 20,211,148 of record CM077122.1, read on the forward strand.
GAGCGATCTTTTATAATTAAAATTTTGAACTGAAACTTTCAGAAACTTATTGTTTTTTGGTTTATAAAATCATACCGTAACGAGAAAAAAATTGATTAAATTTTTTTGAGCTGTCTCTTGGAGGTGGGAGTTCTTAAAACATCAAAAACTAACATTTTTTCACTCGAGACTCACAAAAAAAATAGTCGGTAATTTTGCGCCACCCTAATATATAGGTATACATTTTAAAGATATCAAGGTGCAGGGCTGCCATCCCTTGTCTTTATTAAAAATTTCACCAATTTTTGTTTTGGGGTCACAATTATGGCGTAAGTAAAAAATATTGCCTGTGGGATGTAAAAATTCAAGCTAAGCATCAAAATGTGTCTAATAATTACGACATAATAAATCTAGCATAATATATCATCCTCTATATCTCATCACTAATATCCCACTCCCTCTATCTCATCCGTCATATCCCATCCTCTATATCTCATCCCTAATATCCCATCCCCTCTATCTCATCCTTCATATCCCATCCAATCTATCTTATCCCTCATTTACCATCCTCTATTTCATCTTTCATGTCCCATTCCTTGTATCTCATCTCTCATATCCCATCCAATCTATCTTATCTCTCATATCCCATCCTGTATCTCATCCCTCATATCCCATCCGCTATATCTCATCTCTCATATCCCATACCCTATATCTCATTCCTCATATCCTGTCCTCTATATCTCTTCTCTCATATCCCAGACCCTATATCTCATCGTAAAGGCTGGTAACGTGCTGGCTTCGCCCCTGGTGTTGCAAACGTTACATCGACAGCAATGGTAACCTCTTTCCACTAAGTGAATCGTCCGCCTGTCTGCTGTACTACAACATAAAAAGAACACTAATATAACAGGAAATGGGACGCAGGCAACGGTCCGGCGAAAGACGCATACAATATAGGTGAAAACCCACAATTCTCACTGCACGTCCAAGGGAAAGGAGCCATATGGTTGTTGCTAACCAGACACATTACACAGATCGACGACTTTAGAGACAATAAAGAATTTATCACTATTGTAGTTTATAAGAATAATGGGAAACGAGTGTACTATCCATGTAAGTCACCTTTGTCTTATTTACGCTTTTCAGCATAAAATATCATTTATTACCGCACCAAGTTGTCTGGGAATCAATTCGCACCTAAAAGGAAATTGTGCAGGCCTTTTGCCGAAGTATATTTTGTATATTGTAGGACAAAAAAATATGATTAATAATAAAACGTTATTTATTTTTCTCATTGCCACAGATTTATATATAATTGTGTAGAAACCTTTTATGTGAGAGTGGAGCCTGAAGTAACTGACACTAGCCTGAAGTAAGCTAACAAATACAAGGGTTGCTTTAGAAATAACATATATAAGTAAAAAATGTATTTATGAAAGCGTGCGTGTGTGTTGCTTAACTGTATTAAGATTCGTACAGCTGTTTAGTCGTTTCACGACTGATACAGACAGAATTATTTTAGCATTTATATGTTAATATAGATTTCTAAAAATTATAGGGCATTATTATTATGTTTTATTCCTTTGTTATTATTATTTTTAATAGGATATACTATATATATACCATTATTGGCACCTCCCCTAATGATTGGCACCCTATTAATTAATTCAAAACTTTAAGAATTCTTAATATTTCTTTTTATTTTGTAGCCATACAATGATAATGATATTATTATTGTATGGTTAAAAAACAGCTAGAAAATGTCGTATTAGCTTAATAGCTAGTGCCTGCGTCCCACACTCAAAGGGCGCGGGTTCGAATCGTGGCCGGAAGGCATGCACCACTTAGGCAGGTTTCTGACCTACCTGCATATTGTTACAGTTACCATGTGCTAACAACGGTGAAGGAAACATCTTTATGAACCCTGCACATTGTGATAACCCATGTGTCAAACCTGCCAAGCAGTCTTGGACAAGCGTGGCGGGTATACTGTCCGTTCCCCCTATAATGGGCGGCCCGAGCCCAGCAGTGGGATATTTATGGGCTGTTATTATCAAAAAAAAATATTATGTTCAAAATGTATAAATTGACAGGGCGCTAATCACTTCGGGTTGCCTACAATGGTATATTTTCCCCCTATATAAAAACATTAATATAAATAAATAGTAAACATAATTCTTTAATGAAAAGTCTAAAATAAAATATAAAAAAATATATTTTACAGTTTTCTTATTATTATATTTTTCCAGACGAACCGAAACCATATATAGACGGTATACGTATAAACAGTCCACATTATCTATGTAAGATAATAGTCGGCGACGGCGCGTGTGATAAATACACGCTAGTGGTCGCACAGTACGAGAAGACTAAAACCATATATTACACGCTGCGTGCTTACGCCACTTGTAAATTCGCTTTGAACAAGATAGAGCCATATCCACACACTAGGACTGTAAGTATACACGTAACATATTGTTGCGAACCGGTCCTTTGCAGGTGTTTTATTACCCCTTCGAATATGACAGATCTATTTTTCATGCTAATCTCTTTGTACGTCCCCGGTAAGACGCCAAGTGGTAGGGCATTTGTCCGACTGGATGGCTACCACCCCTGGTCTAAAGTATGTCGCCATAACAACCTTGAGTAGTGTTCCAGCATTAGTGGCCAGGTTCCAGTCTCCCTTAAGAGAGCAGCAGCGCATTTGTAGCACCTTTGGTGTTGCAAATGTCCATAGGCGATGGTAAACGCTTCCCACCAAGTGGGCCGTCTTCCTGTCTGCTGAACTCGTGCAATAAAAAATAAATAAAAAGAGACGTCATGTATCCTTTCTTCTATTGTTTTCATTCATGCACATTCTTAGAAGCCATAACGATTATAAATTAAGAACTCAAAGGAACAGTGGGCATGTTGCTAGGAAGCCATGTCTATTTTACAAATACATAAGGCAGGTCCGTCGGAACAGAGTCAGTTGGGTTTCAACTGTGATCGAGGCGTGACTACACTAGGTAGTTTCGGAGCGAATATCTTATAATGACGGACTGCGCGATTTGTGATTACGATTTTATGCCCTTCGGTTTGGACCTATTGTATTTGGTTGTATTTGTAAGAACTGTAAATTAGATGTGTGTACTTCTAATAAACTTTGTTATAATTCTGACGACATTTTAATTTACATCTCACAAATACGTAACAATATAATTTGACGTGGTAGAACTATGCTGTAGTCAATATCTCGATTACAGATCTTGAGGCCGTCTGGATCGGTGTGATACCACGCTCACAGAATATCGGTCTGAAACGGTTAAGCTTTGAGATAATCGTGTTTCATGCATGTGTGAGAGTTCCAATGGTTCATTTCCCCATCCCCCTATCTATTCTATATGCGGAATCCGATAGTTAAAAAAAAATCCGGTTATTCCGTACACACGTAGCCGCTGAAGATAATGGTATAATTTTGTTGCCTTCAGTTGTTGTGTAAATGTTTGTCGAATAATAACAAATAAATACATTAATTAGGTAGACTCACCCAAACCCTCGTCGAAAAAGAACCCGCCTTGGCTTCAGAAGCAGATATCATACATGCACGGAAATTGAAACCCCCCTTAGCCAAGCATTCAAACAATAACAAAAACTTTTCAGGGCGTCTGCCATTTAGTTTGTTTCAACAACTCACTGCACTTGTCAAAAATCTTATTGTCTTACATGTCTGTCTTTTGCACCACAATCGAATCCGACGACAAAATGGCGACGTCTTCCATGTTCCAAGATAAAACTGGGGGGACAGAGATAGATATACATGCATACTATAATACAAAAAGAGAAGGAATATGTATGTATGTACCAAGGGTGTGTATTGTGGTTTGAATAAGAGATGGCGGTACCATGACTTGAAAGCCATAGTTCAACATTAAATAATAAACACTATTCCATATCCCTCTTCCAAGCCACTGGCTTAAAACTGTCTTATCCACTGAGACCTATCCTCTTTATCCCATATCCCATCCTCTCTATCCCACCCTAAAGACTAGTAATTCGTTTGCTTCGCTCCTTAAGTTGCAAACGTCTTTAGGCGGCAATGAAAAAAAAGACATTTTTTATGTCCGGTGGCGCCATCGTCGTCGTCATCAAAACAAAGGTCTTCATACATTGGCTACATCTTCTTTCCTTACTCTCCACTGTTTAATTGAACGGCCTTTCATCCTTCACCTAACATCGCGAATTATGACCTGAATTATGTATTTTTTGACAATCTCTTCAAATTACACGAGGAGCGCTATAAAAATAGAATCTGTTGCGTTTAAAAAAAAATATTTGACAGTTTATGTTTGAAAATGTGCATGTCAGTAAATATTGCATAGGTATAACCTTTCTTTCTCACTCCTTCCGTTCACTTTTGGCAGTGAGAGGTAGAGATAAAATAATACTTCAGATGCAGAGAATAGTATTTACTTTCGAGTGCTGATGAGAACTGAAGTGAAGTTATTTATTTTGGAAACGGTAACCTTATGTACAAATATTAACAAGTCTTACAGCTAGTACAATACATAGCACAATGTGTAAGCGGGACGGATGATGTGCGAGCGAGATAGAGCAATTATTAATATGGGCGCTGTAGTGTTGCGCTAGTCAGTTCTCCGTTGTCCGCTGCGATGACTGGATGAATGCAGCTCCCATACATTTATCGCGTACTCCGAGCGTAAGCATGAACAATGCTACCAAAATTGGGACACTGCCATATTTCACAGAAATGCTTGCGTGCCACCATTTTGAATATCATTTATTCAGCTTCGCCTTGCACGAGTCGATATTAGTATCGTCATGTAATCGCTTTGAAATCCACAAAAATAGGATTACCCAAGTTATCGCGATAAAAATGGAAATGTATAAAATTAGTGAAAAAAATACAAATGAGACAAAAACCGTTGAATTTTTCCAGTTTTACATTCACTCAGGTTCATAATTTAGTCAATGGATAACTTTTATTTGATGACTAGCTATGCCCGCGACGTCGTCCGCGTGGAATTTGTTTTCAAAACCCCCCGATTTTGAAACATTCTTCATTGGTGCTCCGCTCTTATTGGTCTTAGCGTGATTATATATAGCATATAGCTTTCCTCAATAAATGGACTATCTAACACAAAGAATTTTCATATCAGACCAGTAGTTCCTGAGATTAGCGTGTTCAAGCAAACAAACAAACAAAAAAGTTCGTCAGCTTTATATATTAGTATAAGATTGAAAAAAACGGTCCTTAGAGTAGAAACTTTTAATAATAAACATACTTAATTGCTTATTTACAGCTTAGAGGAGAATGGGCTGGTCGTACAGCAGCCGGTTGCGAAAATCATCCAACTTACCCGAACAACCCTAAATTCACAATCGTTGTACCGGACTCGAGGTACCCTAATAACGTGGTGATAGAACTCAAGGGTCCGAAGCAATATCAGATGGGCATTGATGCCAAAGTGGAGTCTTTAGACGATCCTTCTGTCACTGCGCCGTTTGTCAGAGAGTCATCTGGACCGTTTAGGTATGATACATATGTATTCATAATAATTATATCGATATCTGTAATTTTATTTGTTGTGAGGGACAAAATGTCACTTTTAAGAACGCAGAAAACTTATTTTATCCTATAAACATGAATTTTAATTCACTGAGACTCAGTGCTGAGCCAGTATGATACAAATTCACATCTGTACGATACAAATTCACACCTGTATGATACAAATTCATACTTGTATGATACAAATTCATACCTGTATAATACAAATTCATACCTGTGTGATACAAATGTATTTCTGTGTCGTAAAATCTCCTATCTTTGTGATAAATAAATATGAGTTTATGGGTACAAATCCATTCATGTATGATATACGCCATACCAGTATGGTATAATTTCATGGCTGTACGATACAAATAAATAACGGTATGATACAAATTGATACCTGTGTGATACACATGCATTTCTGTCTGATGCAAACTCCAATCTTTCCAATACAAATTTATATACATATTGTTACGAGTTGCAGGACTCCAACTAAAATGCCGTTGGAATTATTATAGATTTTATTAGAACTATACAAACACGTATAACCCAGCTACAAATACAACTGAACACAACCAGTCCAAACGTAAAGCATGATTCAATAACACACGCAAAGTCCGTCACTAAATAGATTAGAATGTACATAAGTCTTGATCCGCTTGTGGTTATCGCTCGACTACCTCATTTTCCAGTTGGGGCATTGCTTTATACTGTAAAAATACAATATGTCTGCTCGGCCGCGTGGACTGAACTTCCTAGAATCACACCTGGCTAATGACCACCATAAAATATTACAATACACAATGGGCTGTTTTTCTAATCACAAATTTTAAACACAAAGTAAACAAAAGAAGTTCAAATGACGAAAAGGTAATAAAATGTCTACAGGTATGCAGGTGTAAATTTGTCATTTGTCGGCGTTCAGGTTGTAACAATATGATTGGTACAAATTCATACTTGTATGAAAAAAATGTATTTCTATGTGATACAAACGCTTATGACACACATTGTACCTGTAATAATATTAATTTATTTGTTTTAATTAATGCCATCCTTATAATGGATTATATTTCTTCTTCCAGATCCGGTTTTGTAGTGTTAGAACTTGACAGTCTACCAGCTGGACGGTACATCATAACCGTGTCGACCTTCCTACCAGGGCAGGAAGGGCCCTTCATATTAGAACTGAGATCTACTTGCCAGCTTATGTGCGAGGCTCGCAATTAGACAGCAATCGGACAAAGGAAAGACAGCGATCGAATTTGTTAGATATTAAGTTTAATACAACTACGTTTTAAGTGTTTTAAGCGCGGTAATCTGTTTGATTTTTATTATTTCGACGTTTAACAATACTCATTGACATCTTTGTCTTTCGTGATCACAGTTACAGAAAAGTCGCCGAAGCGTCGGTATAATAAAAAACAAATAAATTACCGCGCTTAAAACAGTTAAAACGTAGTTTTTTTTGTGTATATAAATCGCGAAAATTTAAGAAAATATTATTTTAAGTTTAATTTATTATATAACCTCTATATAAACGTGGGCGTGTTATTTTTACATACCCGCGGGATTTTTACATGTTCTGCGATGAATAATTTTACATTGTCTTCACTGAACATTTAGGTACATCACTGACAACAATGATTAAAGATGTTAGATACGAATTTATATAGATAGATTATTTATTATCTATTATTATTAAAATTATTAATGACAATACTTTAAAAGCAAAATAATAAGCACATTTCCAACTTATAACAATCTCTCTGAGACAACCTATATAAAAATACATAGATTTAATTTCAGTACTGGATCTCGCGGGATTATTTTACGTAATTTAAAATTTCAATGATGTATAGTGTTTAGGTATGAATTTAAATTTATTGTGTTACGTTTCAATTTAGTCACTGGATCCCGTGGGATTTTTTGCATTTCCCGGAATGGAACGTGCCATGTCCGTCTTTAGTATTAGAACTTTCAGTAAGATCGATTTATGTTTAAAGCCTTAATGAACATATAAAGAGCTTAGCAATGTGTTATAAATAATGATAATTGACGAGAGCATCTATTGTTAAAATGATTTAATTTTAATAATATATTGAGTGAAAAATAATGTTAATAATATATTATTATATATATTAAATTAACCAAATTTTTTTAATCACTATTACATTTTTTTTTATAAAAATACACGTCAACAATATTCTTCTATAAAAACATAAATTACGATGTTTGATAAAAAATATTAATATATAATAATAATAATTATTATGAATATATTTTACAGTTAATAAATAGCATGCAATGAGAAAAACTGGAAATGTCAATCGCCCAGTAACAATGTAATTTGGAAAGCTCTTAAATATCAAAAGACTAGATGGCGCTACCCAAATTGTTGCAATTGCAATTGAAAGTCTCGATACGTTTTTATTTTGTTAATTTTTGATTGAAAAAATCATTACACACACTACCATCCATCTATTTGAAACACACACGCATATATACTCTTTTGTTTATTGTTAAAGTCAAATGAAGAGTGTAGCCTTGGCGAAGTCTGTGATTATAGAAGTATAGTCTTTGACAACAGAACCTTAATAATGTTCAAACTTATAATTTAAATTTATTATGGTCGAATTTCGAGCACTGGGCGACTCCTAGTTACAGAACTTGTCCCAGCTATTATCTAGTATTTCTATTATTAGTATTACTGCCTTAAAAAGGTCCTAAAGCTTTTGAAAGCTCCTTTTTATTGGGTGATTTTCATTCTAGGAATTCTTCTGTATTCCTATCGAATGTTTTTCTTTAATATATTTTCCATTGATAGAGATTTGATTTACGTCTTTTTATGTATTTTTATATGATAATGGCTTTTACAGGGTGTGCATGGGATATTGGAAAACGTAGTAATAAATTAAACTCGTATTGAAAAAAGATCTTTATATTTTTTACTCTGCAATTGTTTTTTTTTTTTATTTTTATAATTTCCGTGTTTAGTTTACACGAGTCACACTTCAAAAAGATTCTATACAGAGTAAATTTAGATTTTGATCTAAAGCGAAAGGTTACACGTTCAGTATTTATCAGGGCAGTATTGTAACGTGTTTCGTTGAGTTCAGACGTGAAATGGATACGGCAAAAACAGCTTGTGTGGTTATCATTTTTGGACTTGGTTTAAAAGAAGAATCAAGAGAAAGCTATGGACAAAATATTGGCTAGAACGTAGAGAAAAGTTTCAGAAAACATATCCTCTATGTCTATGCACTGACACGATACCGTGGTATTTACTGATAGTCTAATCTAGTGTACTGACAGATGTCAGTATTTATCGGAATTCAGATATTTAGAAATCCATGCTAAATACTGACATCCATCAATACACTAGCTCACACGATCAGTAAATATCATGGCATTTGGTAAATACTCATGGACCACATTATAAACTGAACGCCTAGATTCCGCCTAAATATTAGTGAACGATCTTATTCCTTACTAGAGTTTTCTCCGCGGCTACGCCGCGTGAAAATCCCTAGGTAGTGGCTCTATGTTACTTACATAAAACCTTAATTCGCTCTTTTACATATAATAATAACAAAGAAACTAAGTCCATACAGTCTACACAACTGTTCAGCAAAATATAAAGGCGAGTCGAAGCCAACCCGATTTGACGTAATATAATGAATTACTTGTTTCCTATGATAACGTATTAAAAACGTGATTGCAGCGACATCTATTTAGCTAATCCGCCTATTCTATAAAAACGACATAATTTATCTGGATAAAAAGTATCCAAAGTGTTGATTCTGGATATAAGCCAGCTCTCAAGTTTCATTCATACACGTTCAGTAGTTTAAAAAAAGGATGCGATCGCAACGCCATCTTTTTTGATATTTGCATCTATTCCGCGGAAACGACGTCATTTTTGGGATAAAAAGTACCCTAAGTTACGTCCCGGATATGAGCTTGCTCTGTGTCGAGTTGCATTTAAATCTGTGCAGTAGTTTTTACGTGATGCTCTAACAGACAGACAGATTGAAAAATAATCTAAATATTGTGTTTTCGGAATCTGCTGGCACGAATTAGTCCCCAGAGATTTATCACACTATAGTATAGGATTGTTATGTTTAATTATTGCATTTTAATTTTTTTAAGTGTAAGTTTAATAGTTATGTGATTTTAAATTCTTGCTCCTAAAATGAATATTTTAAATACCATAGAGTACATGTACTCTCTTTTATAGCACAATAATTTAACTAATTGAAAATTGTTCGTACAATTTAAATTTTGGCTCAATATTTCGTTTAAGACATATGCGACTTTTATTGACCCAGTGTATTTACGAACTTTATAGTAATTTTAGTCCTTTACCGATTGTTTTATTAGTTGTCTGTTTTGCATTGTAATTACCTAACGGCGTAAGAGTCGAATTTCGCAACTTTCTAAGGTTCTATAATATATTTTGTTATCTATTTGATTGTGTATTATTAATAAGTTCGCAGGTCGACGTCAAAATAGCCCGTATTCTCGAACATCACTAATGTTGACATCGACCCTTGGTAATTTGTACTTGTTATACTTGGGGTAATATTCGTGTTAGTGACTGTCTAAATGGAACTTACTTATAACATTTAAAATAACGCCGTTAATGATAAGCTACATTAGTGTATATAATTATGAGTATGTGTGTATATTGTTATCTGTCAATGTTTAACGTCATTAACACACTAACATTATCCCAGGATAGTTTAATTGGTAACATTCGAATAAGACAACCGTTTGGCGTCTATTCATTTGAGTTTCGAATTTATAGTACAAAACTTTATGCGTACTTGAAGTTTGTATATGTTATTGCGTAGAACACAATTATAATCGGTTTGAAGTACGTACAGCGCTGAGAGGGGAGAATGTTGCGCGCTCGCTCGGCCGCTGCCCGAACTCTTATGCTATCTTCTTCGCACTACACACTGGCAGATGTACAAAACTTGATCAAACATTGCAAACTCACAGCTAACTTCACTTCAGGCGCATTAAAGTTTCGCGCGTACTGTACTTTTCAAATGTCCAGAGTGTAAAGGAATTAAAATATCTCTTTACGGCCTAAGGCGTTAAAATTTATATTGGATATTTGACAGTAGTCTTCTTTTGATATCTATGGCTTCGCACAGTTTGTGGATCTAGTCAGTGTCAGGTACTCATGATTATCAACTTTTCGAATTATCTTTAAGAAAAGGCCACCAGAAAGGCAGGCCAGGCAAAATCTTAGGACGAAGCCATATTAATAAAAGAAAAATTATGGTGATGAGATTATTTGTAATGAAATTTATGTTTAAAAAACTGTGTGATAGTCAAGTTATGATGTACTGTTGGAGCGATCTTTTACTCGAATCTGTTTTATTTAATTTATATACTATTAGCACTCAGCTGTGATATGGCTTTAGTCTGTATGAATCACTCTATAGTTTAAAATGACGTTTTATATAATGAAGAGTTAATAAATGCATAGATTAATATACTTGTTTTAAATGTCCTCTATCCCGGCTGTTAGTTTAGCGGCGCCCTGGCCGATATTTTATGACGCTTTCTTTCTAATTTTGACTCTTCTCTTCTCTTTAATCTTTTCCTAATCGTTTGAGTCAACAAAACGTGTACTCTTACCATATTGTTTTAGCATACGGCTGCTGTGCCTCTATTACATTCCAAATCATCATACAAAGTAGTTTTTCACACAATCCATCCGACTCCTATTTATCTACTATCTTATTAATCTACCTTTTACTAACAATAACATTACATTTGTTACATGATTATCACCCATCTTCATATTATGCCCATCCTTAATAATCTTAATTTTTCTGTCACGGCTGCAATTTTAACAGACATATTTATTACACTTACTCGTTTCTCACCCTATCTTTTCTTGTTTACACTATTATCGCCCATAATTTAAATTCGAGATTACTATTGTTATACAATTTTAGAAGGGCTGGTTTTTCCAGAACCTTTTTTATATTATATGAAATAGACTTAAGACACTGAGTAGGGGAGACCGGGGATAAAAGCAACTGCGGGTCTAAAGTAACAAACGCTATGTAGAATTGCTTAGTGGTCGAAATGGCGTGGCCGACTGTTGGGTGTTAGCTTGCGACGGTAGCCATGCTTGTATCTAATCTTAGCGTCCGTGTGGTACTGCTAGATTATTTTTGATAAGACTACGGGATTTTAAACACAAAAAGTAAGTATTTAATGGTTACTCATTTTTTTTGTAGTAATATGATGATGATATGAATGTAATTATTTGGCGTGTTGTTAATTATTTTTGTGCGGAATAATCATTTTAAAGGATATGTATGACGCATGAAATAACAAAAATTTGTATGGGTACAAAAGTGACATAATATGACAGGACAAATACGAATATATATAGTATAGGAAAAAAATATAGCGTTTGCCATTTCAGGCAATAGAGATTTATGCAAAAACGTAGTTGTATTAATGTCATTAAAGTTGATCTGATTATTGGTTAATAGTAGATAAATTATTTCCAAAAACTAGATTATTTTATATTTTATTTGTAAGACTAATATTCAAAGTTTCATTTTTCTTTTGTTTTTATTGTTGTGTAATGTAAGTCTTCATTTAATTATGTGATTATTTTTCATTATACGTATAATATTACATAGAATCCTAACAGTGTTACTTTCCACCTGCTTCGAGTTACTTTTGTCCTTACGGTCAGGACGAAAGTAACATTAGCTTTTTCTAGTTGCTATATTGAAATTTTCAGAAACACAAAACATAACAAATCAACTAATATTGTAAATTTTTTAAAATAAGGATGATAGGATCACAGACTTATATGTGTTTTATCAAAAACACTGTGGTTGTTCAGAAATCTAGGTAAAAATACAAACTGTTTCTTTTGTCCCGGTCTCCCTTACTGGTAAAACTTTGAATCTGTCACTGAATTTGTCTAAAATACATTTAAAAATTCAATTAGTTTTTCCTGAACCACGTTAACCTTCATCAGTTTTACGTTTAACACCTTTTTTATTGATGAGGCTCGTCTCCAAAACTACGAGATTTTTTTACGAAACTGCCATTCTGTTTTAGACAAGAATGACTGGTATATTCTCTGGCATCTGGAAATTGGGAGGTCTTGTCCAGTAGTGGGACTGATATTAGCTATATTACGTGAAGCAAAAATGTACCCCTTTTTACGAGAATTGCGCGGACTGTGGAGTATGAAATATTTTTTTAAAATTATGTATAAAAATCAATAAAAAAAAGATTTCACATGCTACCATGTATTTGACACACACACGCATATATACTCTTTTGTTTATTGTTCAAGTCAAATTAACAGTGTAGTAGCCTTGGCGAAATCTGTGATTATAGAAGTATAGTCTTTGACATTAATTATTATGGTCGAATTTCGACCACGGGCGACCACTAGTTAATAATAAGTAAATAATTAAAAGGTTATATAATATATGTTGCTTATCGTGAACTTAAGGTAATTGTCGCATAAATTATGGTATACAAAAACAATGACATGTTCTAGTCGTATACCTTTCAGTGGCTAAATTAAATTTTGAAGCGAACCCTCATAAAGCATTTACAAGTAAAGGATGGCGCAAGTCATAAGCGACAATGGGCTACTTTTGTATACAATATTTTCTTTGATTTTGTTACATAAGTTCAACTTACAGGCAAACGGTACACCTGATGGAAAGCGGTTGCCATCGCTTATGAACATTTGTAACACCAAACGTGCTACCAATATGCTGCCGCTCTCTGAAAGGTAATTGGAACCTGGCCATCAATGCCGGAACACAACTCAAGGTTGTTATGACGGCATACTGTAGACCAGGGTGATAGCCAAACAGACAGGCAAATACTCTACTACCTGGCTGTGGGTTGTTTTGTTGCCTCGCGACAGGCCGTCCGGCCGTAGCTAATTGTACTTATTTTTTCTCCGTCCTGCATGGGTATTGTCTATAAGGAAATGTATGAAAAGATAGAACACTACCAGACTAACATTTAAAAAAAATTACGTTAAATTTCTTATATTCTTTAGTAAAAGAACATAGGAAGAAGATTATTAATTCTAAGGCATGACAATGGCCTAGCGAAAAATGTAATTCGTAACACACTGCAATCACAGCTGGCGTAACCAGACCGTTCTTGTTTTCATAGAAAAGCTCAATTCAATCTTTAATCCCTCTTATTATTATTATTAGCACCTTCTTAAAATTTAAAAATCAAATAAAATTAAATTTACGAAAATAAGAAATTAAAGTTATATGTAAGAAATTGAAAAAAAAACACTATAAACATAAAAAAACTTGTATAAACCTAATCTACTTTTTTCGCGAGTTCGCTATTCTGTAACAGCAAATAGATTACAGGCTCTTAACGAACTTCATCTATATACTCAAGTTTTCGAGAAAAATGGCTATAAAACTCTCAAGAGTCAAGGCACACTGAGGCAGAGCAGCGAAGCACATCAAAGCATCAATCTAAAAATGTAGGTATATAGCATATTAAAGACACGAGTACGCGCGTCATTATCTCGATAGAAATCTGTGCCTTACGTTGTGATAGGTTTCAATATGCTATGTAAATATTTAAATTAAACGTTGTAGCGGCCAACAAATTGCCTCAGCGATGTAATCGTGGCAAGCCGCCTTCGCGTTATTCGCCGCACGCGCCGTGCTTACGGCGTCCGTTTCGGTTAACGCGCGAGTAGTCCTGCCGCAATTACCATGTAACATTCGTAAAAATTTACTCGCAGTGCTTATTGTTTTATATGTATAATGTGAACTTTTCAATATAAAATGTTCTACAATAGTCGTTTCATTTCACAAACTGGCAACCATACACCACAATGCCGATTAACATTGATCCAGCTACTGACTTAGAGAGCGGACTGACTTTAATTTTTTCAATCGGGAATGTTGAAGTCGGCAAAGACTTGGTAGCGCTGCACTTATTTTGAATTCAAATCAATTTATACCATGACAGTCAGTACTGGCTTCTTTCGAATTCGAAGTCAGTACTGTATTAATGTAAAAAAACCACCTTAAACGCTTTGACTCTGTACCAGTGTCGCTCATCTAAAAATCGCTTCCGCTTGGGAATTGGACGACGTCTCGAAACAAAATTTTGCGTTAGTATATTTTATCCTTAAGACTGGTGTACTAAAGTTCACTATGGAATACGGTTTCTCGTATAGAGATGACTAACGAGTATTTGATATTCCATTTTGATTGTTAGCTGTATATATTTTGTCTCGTTCAATTCTATTACAAATACATTGTGAATAGTCCTTGATATATTGGAATATAATAGTTCAAATATTATTTCAAATTCTGTAAACTTAATTTAGTGGTAAATACAGTGAAAGGCAGAAATAACGTACAGCTTTTATAATATAATTCGTTCTTAGGATTCCATAGCTATTCATGCCAATAAAGGATTTTTTATGAAATATTCAAATCTGCCTGCCCATAGGTACTGTAACGGCCAGCGGTTTCAGAGTTGACCGGGATCTCTATCTTCGAACGAGAGACTGGTTTAGGATATAAATTTATATTTGAAATCGAGACACTTTTACATGAGATGTGTTCTGCTCGCGGGCCGATACAATGCTGTCTTCTCTTGTTTTAGGAGGCATTCTAATGTTCTAATTAAAAAACATTATATTTCCTAATATATATGACGACTAAGGAGGTTACTCATTACAGTACATATTATGTGATCCAGCCATACCGCAATTACTTTTTTTACAATAACATTATTTGACACTTTTTAAATTTTACGGCCACTTGTTTCTATTTCTTTAATGTTGCTCATCACATCCATATTGCCAATAACATAAAGTAACGAAATATAACAGAAAGTAACCTTCAAGAATAAGCGAGTTGCACAGCAAAGGCATAGGTAAGTTTACAATCTTCTGCAGGCAATGGACCTGTACTTCGCTAGGTGGTGGGACATTTGCCCGTCTGGATGGCTACCCCTGGTCTAGAGTATGCTGTCATAAGAACTTTGAGTTGTGTTCCGGCAACAGAGGCCAGGTTCCAGTTTCTTTGTCAAGGCCGGCAGCACCTCTGGTATTGCTAATGTCCATAGGCGAGGGTAACCACTTTCCATCACAGTTGGGCCGTCAGCCTGTAGCAGACAGCAATAAAAATCCTCTCCCTATAAAAATTAAGTAGAAAAACATGGTGCCATGTTGAGGTAACAAAAGGAAATTTTTTGTAACAATAAAAATGTTAAGGATTGTCACCACATGTTGACTGTTTTCAAAACGATTCTTAAGACGGCAACATATACTAACACGAATATTTTTTTGTTATCGGATGTTACCCACTAACACTTAGAAACGTTGCTCCACAGAAAGCTACAGAATTTGAAAACATAGTAATTGCATTCCAATAACTTTATACACCACCGCAAAAAAAATCATGAACTTCAATTACATGCCACTTCAAAATTAATTATACAAATTATAATTCAAAAGTTATTATTAAAAAAAAAGTTTCACGGGAGAATACTTTTTGAAGGTCATTAAAGTTCAAATTTAATTTTACTTCCTATTCTATGTACACCGCTTCGTAACGTGTTATTGCTGTTAAAGATAAGAAGCGGCAAGAAACTCCCCAGCAACACGTCTTGCTAAAAATTGTTTTTCTTATTTATCTACCTCAAACTCTTTTTTTAAAATAAATTTTATACATAAATATGTTGCATAATTACTTTTCGAAGAATTAATGGAGTATTGAGCTTATTAAGAGCAATACCATATACTGAAATAGTTTTCATACGTTTTATCAAACACAATACATAAATGCCTAGTACTACAATGAATGCACACAAAAGTACATTTAAAAAACAATGTCAGGTGCTAGATTTCGAAATTGCATACAGTTTATATACTAACAAACAAATAGTTTTTTGTAATCAGATGTTGCCCACTAACACGTGCAAAACGTTGCTCCACAAAGAGTAACCGCGGCATGGTTGTTCAATGATGTTTTATTTTTGCCACAATGTCTACAGGGATCTAAACACAAGCAGAAAACTTTTCGTCCTAATTTATTTATGTATCAACGTTATCTATTGTCGTAAATTTAAATACGGTTTGGTGGGTGTGTCAACAAAAGTAATAAAACGGGGATGGTAGTAACCGAGGTTTTTTTTACTACCAGCCTTAACATGGCTTGACCCTCCTTCCCGATTGGGTTTCGAGGTCGACTGAATAAATTAGAATTAATCTTTTAGTTTCGGGTTTGTTTGTTGCCCTTTATTGATGTTTTAGTATTCAGTATATTTATAGAAAACTCTTTTGCCCTTTTTTGCAGGGAATAATCCTTCGAGTCTTTTGTTTATTTGTGTATTCTTTTTATGTCCCTGCTCCACCTGGCATAATGTAAATGTTAGTGAGTGTGGCCAAATGTCTTTTGTTTATAGTGTTAAAAGTAACGCCGTTAATGATTATTCACCTTAGTATATATCAGGGGCGTAGCTACCGCCGTATCAATGACACGGGCCCCCAGGCTGGGGCACCGAAAATATGTAAGCAAAAATTCTTAAAATGTTATCCACAATCTTTTATAGATTAATACCATTTTTGAGAATAACTACTAGGCCAACAGAAACGGCTATCAGACTTGTCATTAATGTCTCTATAGACAGAAAATCTAGAAAAACTGAAATCGTCTTCAGCTATGGATGATTTGATAAATAAGTTTGCCGAAAAAAATGAGAGTAAAGTGTATCTTTGATTTGAATTGTTTGTCTAACTTAGCTCCTAGGAGCATTAAGTATAAGTAATAACTTATAATCAATAATGTAATTATTTTAATTCAATTCGATAATTTTTTGTTTATTATAAAAATCAACACATTTTGATACAGGACCCGTCTAAGGCAAGCTACGCTACTGGTGTATATACATGCGTAATCTGTCAATGTTTAACGTCATTAACAATTAATAATAGTTTTGGATCATAAATAACGCGTTATATCCCTAGCTACACTTGCGTCACACACTAGCATTATCCCAAGTGTAGCAGAGACATTATGATTTCAAATCTAATTTCACACAGTGTTCACCGTGGCGGCTTAGTGCCTAGTGCACCCGCGTTTTAAATGCAGTGGGTTCGATTTCTAGTCGGGAAGCGTATTCTAACTTAATGTGCATATTGTTACAATTGGGCCACCTGCAAAATTGAAACAAAGTACATTTATTATCCGCTCGGTGTTTGAGATAATTACATAGAAGCGCTTTTATTATCGTCCTCTTTTGTTATTAGTGATGTTGTGAAGAACAGCCTATGTACTCGTTTATGGCCGTTCGCAGGCATAATTAGGCAGGTGTTTCGAACTAGTTCTAAGAAGTTATTGTTTTGCGTCGAGGCATATTGTATTTGTATAGAATAAAAGGAATGCCCGAACGGAAAGATGGCAGTCAAGCGAGGATTACGATACGAGCAAGACTTACATTCGATTAGCTATATAGTGACGGACTTTGCGCGTGTTATTTATTTGTGCACTACATGTGGACTTATTGCGTCCGGTTATATTTGTACTTGTTTTATACGTGTTTGTACAGTTCTAATAAATTCTATAATAATTCCAACGCCATTTTAATTCGAGTCCCGCACTCGTAACAATATAAATATTGTTACAATTAGCTGATGAAGGAAAGGACGGAAAAAATCGTAATAAAATCCGCATATCGAGATAACCGATGCGTGAAACCCCACAACCCGACTTGAACTAGCGACATGTATACTGTCAGTTCCCAGCAGACGGTGTAGGCTCTTTTTTATACAGGGGAAATTCGATGTAGGACCATTATGCCGCGCGAGGGGAAAAGTACTCGTGTGTGGGATTCGCCTGGTCGGGGTGGCACTAGGACCCACATATGAAGTGCTATTGCGGACACCGCAGTTTTTTTCTCCTTCTTTTGCTCGGGCGAACGAGATTGCCCGAGTCGATTACTAGCTAGGAAGACAGCGCCACTTTCAACAACTCGGACAATACAAAGAACAGATTCAAAATTGTTAATATCGATTTAAATAGTATTTCTAATTATGATAAAGTCATTATAATGTAGTTATTTATGTTCATAACGTTTAGTTTAAATTAAGTATCATTGTATTTGTAACATTTTTCAGTTTAATAAAATTTACTTTTATTATTATTATTACTTTTCCACAAATATTTACAATTTACTTATGTATTACTGCTACTTAGTGTTTTTAGGTAAATAAATATTCGCAACATGGGAGGATATGTTAGGTAGAGTAGATTGGATGGGTAGGTGGTTGGGTAAATGGATAGGTAATGGATGGGTGAATTGATGGATGAATGGGTAGGATGAGATCATTGGTTGGAAGGGTTGATAGGATGTCGTGATTCTTTATTTATTTCTTGTTTATATGTATTACAGTGTTCTTATATATGTTAGGTTTACAATATTAGTTCCTATATATATTGTTACAACTTAGGCTCCGACAAAGACAAATTACACCTACAGATCTGTAAAAGCACATTTTATTACCTGTCGGCATTTGAACTAATTGTAATCCTTTTATGATCGTCTTCTTTTGTTCACTTTATTTATTGGCATACGTTTCTAGTTATTGTGGAGAACAGCCTATTGTCCTATTGTAGTCGTTTACGGCCGCTCAAGAGCATCGTTAGCCATGTGTTGCAATCCGCAACACATGGCTAACGATGCTCTTGCCGTAAATACAAGCTAATTCGAGGACATTATGTCGACGTTGCCGGGCGGGCACATTTGCATTTGTATAGTATAAAACGATGGCCTGATTGAGAGAGCGGTCAGTTGAGCTACAACTACGATCAAGGCGAGAAGTGTGTACATTCGGGAATCTAATGTTGACGGACTTTGCGCGTTTTATTGAATTACGACCTTCTGCATTACGTTTGGGTTTGTTGGGTTCGGTTATATTTGTACCTGTGTTATGCGTGTTTGTATAGTTCTAATAAATTCTATAATAATTCTAACGGCATTTTAATTCGAGTCCTGCAAACTCATAACAATATGTTACAAAACTTTAATAACAAGGCCCGCAAACAAATCGCTCCTTATTGTACACAAAAGACTACAACTGTAGTAACCAATACAGATTCCTCTACGTTACTAAAGTCTTATAATAAATATGTCAAAGTAATTTATTTTGTGTACAAGTTTGAATATGATGTAAATATGATATGATTTTTACAATTCTGAATATTTACAATACACAGTGTGGTGTACCAACTGGGGGTTTGGTCGACCCGTCAGGAACTCCTGCCCTCGACGCTCTGGCTACGTCTGCAGCAAGGGCGTAGCCCGCTACTGGCACCTCACTAGGAGGTTAGAAAAGACTGGAACGGCGCACTAGGGCAACCGGTCTGGAAGTCTCGTATACCGCCGAATCCGAGAACACGTTCTATTTCCATTGTGGTAATTAGGTGAACGAGGGCCCAGTAACTTAACCTTATTTGAATGGAACTGCTTCACAACGACAGTATCGAGGAACAAGCCGGTGATTTTCAAAAAAGACCCGATCAACGGCCACTTTACTATTCATATTCGCACACCCCACGCAAAATAGTTTATTCAAAACCCATAGGGTGGATCGTTATGTCATGAAGTAGATTCAATAACGTTAGCTGTCACTTTGACATTAACAGCCGTTAATGTCAAAAACGACTGGAAGCTAGCGAGCAAGTCCTCTAGCCATTCGCATATGTCGTTTCTTGAAGTCCCATGATTTCTTCTGCCTGTGAGGCGACGGCTAGTCTTCGTGGTTCATCTCGATAGGACTGCGAAGCACTTTATACGACTAGCCGTTCCTGGTTATTGGCATAGGTTAGTCATTACCAGCGTAATGCCATCCTCGAGTTTACAGCTGAAACAACTATCTCGCACTAATAAGGCAAGGCGAGAGGTAGTTATCGACTGTTTGTGAATAGAGACGCTGCTTGACTACAAGCCTATATTCTTAAATTTATCAAGTTCTTCATTAGATAATTTCACAAGTATTTTCCGGTAATTATTTTCTTTAATCTAGTGATGCTTATTTTTGCTATTGGAAATATTCCATAGACAAAAACCATCGAGTTAATCGATGTCTAGGTTGCTTTCGCTCGGGTACTCATAGATGGCGCTAGACGTTACAATATATATATATATTTGAACTGTTTTGAGCTCCACATATCGATTCAAATTGTACATCTAAAGTGAAACCATCTCCGGACCCACTCAATTAAGTTGCAAATTAAGATATATATAGGTACATATCTTAATTTGCAACCTAATTTACAGTAAAAATTTGGTCTAGGTCGCCGGTAATTTTAAAAACTGTTTAAATATTTCTACCCTGGCTGTAAAACATTAAAGCTTCGAATATAAGGTACCTAAACCGAATATTGCGTTACAATCGTAGTTTAAACTAGAACATTGAGCTAGCTCTTAGTTAAATAAACTACACAAATAGAACGTCTCAATCTTGCTTGCAAGCACTGAAGTAACTCTTACGTGGTACAAAATTACCGAGCCCGACCCACTTTGAGTTATTATGAGCAAATTTGCACTTGTATAAAATGCTGTATGCTGTTTGCACATTTGAAATTTATGAAGTAATTATCAAAAGTTCGAGGGGTACAGGTAATCAATCTAATGTGGTAAAACTGGGAGAATGAAAAAGTAAGAACTGAAAAACGAACGAGCGAAAGAATAGGCCAAAGAGGTAGTAGATAATAGGATTCACTACAAAGGCAGGCAGGGGGAATCTTAGTCCATACATCCAATTCTGATGTATAAGTCTTCGTATAGTTAGCGCGATTGAATTGTAGGCTACAACTGACACCATCCAATAGAGTTCTTGTAAAAACACGAAAGGCAACATTTGACTATACAGTTCATATTTCTCACAAAAACATAATAACTACTCAAAAACTATCAATATCCGACAACTATTGTAATGGACCCGAATGAGGCAAAATCCTTATTTAATATTATAAATGCGAAAGTAACTCTGTCTTTTCCGTTTACACGGAAAACTACTGGACCGATTTGGCTGAAACTCATTATATATATATATATATATATATATATATATATATATATATATATATATATATATATATATATATATATATATATATATATATATATATATATATATATTTCGATGCCGAGGATGAACATAGGATACTTTTCATCCCGGATAATGGGATAAGTTTGGGGATAGATTTATTTAAAGACTATCCCAGAAAGTAGGATAGGTTTTTATTTTGTGAGCCATTTTCGTCATTTTGGTTACTTTTAGTCGGTGTGGTCGATTTGGTCGATTTGGTCGATTGGGTCGATTTGGTCGATTTGGTCGATTGGGTCGATTTGGTCGATTTGGTCGATTTGGCTGATTTGGCCGATTTGGTCGATGTGGTCGGTGTAGTCAATGTGGTCGGTGTGGACGGTGTGGTCGATGTGGTCGGTATGGTCGATGTGGTCGGTGTGGTCGATGTGGTCGGTGTGGTCGGTGTGGTCGATGTGGTCGATGTGGGCGATGTGGGCGATGTGGTGCATGTGGGCCTATGATACGTAGGCCCATAGCTTAATAACGCGCCTAGGGGTGTCACAGAAGCAGGCGCATATAATAACAGCTAAACAAGTAGTTCTAGACTTCAACGTCAAACCCTAATATGAAAAATGCCTGGTTTCATTCTAGTATACTGGCTAGTGGTTCCTTAAGCAGCGAGTAGAACTAGCGATATCTTGAGGAACCAAGTGTGTCCGTTATGAAGGTCCTTCTCCCAGATGATACGTAGGTTCATAGCGTTAATAAGACGGTCTGCCGTTTCACCGAAGCAGGCGCAAATATGCATAGTAAGAGATCTGGCTGGACGATTACTACGTTCATATGTTATTTAATTAAAACCAATTTTTTTATATAATTATATATGGGAGAATACATTTTTTTTAGGTTGCCGATCAAAGTGTGGCTGCTAGTATTTTTAATTAAAATAATATTAGTTTGATATTTTCAGAAAAGTTCATTCTCTTGTTTTAACATAAATTATATATCGAATTAAAGCTATTTTTTTACTGTGTATGATGGAATAGGATTGCCTATTGAAAAGTGGCTGAAAATAGGGGTTGCCAGCTAGCATAAGAATGTCGCTGTTTAATTAAGAACACCAGCTGCCGACGTATGGATAATGGCTTCGGGACGTAGCTTGTTAACTTTTTTTCACTCTAATCTATCTTTAATAGCTGGCAACCCCTTTTGCGTCCACTTTTACATACATTCGATCATACACAGAAAAAATAGCTTTAATTTGGTATATAATTTATTTTAAAAACAAGTGAATGAAATTTTTACGAAAATATTAAACTAATTTATTTTAATTAGAAATACTAGCGGCCACACTTTGATAGACAACCTAGCAAAAAAGTATTCCCCCATGTATAATTATGTAGAAAAAATAGATTTTAATTAAATAACACATGAGCGTAGTAATCTTGCAGCTGGATCTCGGGCTATCACAGGACACGAAGAGTTCTCTTAATACTTGTATCGTTTCAAGTGTAAGGAGGACTTTTCGTGCACCTGCAAACTCGACGGACCAAAACTACATTGCAATCTTGAGTGCCCGGTCTATTAACATAAGTATGGACTGGGAAGGAAAGCCGAGCACAGCTGTAAACAAATAGAATATGACATCTTAATTACATTTAACATCCATAGGTGACTGACCACATTCTATTAATTAGGTGGGTTGCCTACCTACCTCAGACAATTAAAAAAACATTCACGGTCTGCATATAGAACTAAATTTTGTATTTCGAAACCCTCATTCCTAATTCTCTTATGGATAAAATTAGAAATGAGGATATCCGTAAAAGAATCAAGGTAACTGACATAGCTCGCAAAATTAGCAAGTTGAAGTGGCATTGGTCCGGTCACGTCTGCCGCAGGATCGGTGGCAGATGGAGCAGAGGAGTCCTGGAGTGGAGACCGCGTCTCGGTAAACGTAGTGTCGGACGCCCTCCACCCGATGGACAAGACCCGTGCAAGGTCGCCGGCAGGCGCTGATTGAGGAAGTCAGAGGACAGGGATACGTCCAGCAGTGGACTACGAATGGCTGACGACGACGAATTCCTAATTAGTTTATAAACTTAAAAGTGTCTCAAACTGTTACAAGCGTGTGACTAAATACAGAGTAATTGCATTGTACAGACACGAAGCTAGTAATTAACCCCACAAAGACGTAATAGGTCGTGACGTCACAAACCTACAACACGCTATTGAAGTTTAACTCTGTATAATTACGCACACTGATATTCTCTGGAGTATTACTTGAATAATTTGAATGCGGGACTATTAATTCTACGTTTAAATATTAACCCATGTAAATTAGCATTTCCATATGTTAGAAATACCTCGGTGAGTATAGTCGCAGTCGGACAAGACCGTAGATTTGGTCCTTCGAACCGGACACATAATGCTGGTTAAGGGGTTGATTGTTCCTAACTAGTTTGCAATGATAGCGATATTTTGTACCTATTCCGCAAGTATTTTCTAGAGTCACAGGACACTTTGCAGTAAATCTATATTAATATTAAAAAGAGGTAAAGTTTGGATGTTCGGGGTAATCTCCGGTAGTATTGATCTGATTTTGAAATTTCTTCCACTTATGACCACTTTGATTAACAAATCAAAAATGTAAAAATGTTTTACGCCCAGCGAAGTGGGCAAGGGAACGCCTGTCAAATATGTTACAGCAATAACGTTCCACGCAAGAATTGCGTGCATCCTCGTACGAGGCACTGCGAGTGCTTTCTGCATTTATGTATTAATTAAAGGTTACAAAACTTAATTAATGATCAGATTTCGGATCCCGATTAACCCACTTTATTAGATATCTAATTCTAGGTTCTCTATTCAACATTCCCAGTGACCGCAAGTTTCTGTATATTTTCTGGATTTTTTCGAGTTGTGGCCAAAATACTTTAGATACTGTTGATAACCTCTGCTGATCTCCTATCTCCAGGTCTTCTAGGAAAGAGGCAGTGTTTCAACGACCTGTTCCCGGAATTCGGAGCATTCAATTTTTGTTATAAATTTTATACCTCCATTTGTATTGGCAAGTATTCCGCTCCGCTATCCGCTGCTGTTTTCAATGCGGCCTTACGTTTAAATCCTGTCTACCCTTAACACAAAGGGCCCTAGTTAATCCCACCTAGAAATCTGTTTAGAGTATTTACAAGATTTAGGGCTAAATTTCAGACTGAAAGGAACCAAATCTGATATGTATGCGAGTAAATTCGTTACGTTTGGAACTTGAAAGGGATTTCACTTTGGATTTGTAGACTGATTTTATTAAACGTAATGCACTATGGTTTTCCTCCATATTAACATGTTTACTGTGGTTTAGTTGTTATCAGGGCCTAAAGACGTGATTTTCGTAGATTCATATTGTTACTTGCGATTGGAGGTACGCACTTAGGATTGGAAGTAAACACCAGTTCTTTCAATTAAATGCTTTTATTGACTTATACAGCCGTATGTGATTATTCTCTGCAGGGTTGCCCCTTCACGCACAACTTACGACGCTCTGCCCCGACGATGAGATGTCTCATTCTCAATACCGTCGCCGATATCGTGTAGACCACCCCCTGCTACTGCACTTCTTGTCTCTGAATTTACCGTGCATAGCTCGCTTCTGGACCTGCTCTTAAACTACGCTAAACTCCTCCTTGACTGAACTGCCCACTAAACTTTCCACTAAACTCAACACTAAATTCTCCACTAAACTTTCCACTAATCTCTCCACTTAACCGTCACTATCTTCTACTTAACTCTTCTTCCAACTCTCCCGTATCGCACGTGCCGCTTTGCTGTCTTCAACTGAACTATCCCGTGGGCGCGCCTTATACTGCTTATATACCCGGAAGAATCTTCTGGAACCCATAGTTTCGATCTTATTTTCGTTATTCTTTTATATACTGTCTGTTCCTTTCTAAACATCTATCTATCTCTGTCTTTTCCTTCCTAAACCTTCTATTATAGAATTTTGATCTTCATTTCGTTACTCTTTTGTTCATCTATCCCTTTCTAAAATGTATCTGTCCTAGTCTTTTTCTTCCAGAATCTTCTATCTTTTTCTAAAAGTCTTGAGACCGATTTACGCTGCCAGAAAGTTCTACTCTCGGTCGCCACAATACGATGAACATGTCAAATATCAACATAAAGTGGAACTTTATGCTATGTTTTACAACTACCAGTATATCTAGACACGTGTCAATTTCACTTGGCGATTCTCCAAAGTCAACCGCTTTAGGCCTTAGATTAACAAAACAGGTCTGAGGTATACCAACCATAACAGGTATAACTTCAAGTTTCACGGTAAACATATTTACTGGGAATAATTGGGACAGACAGACTGACACACGGAAATTGACTTTGTTTTATACTATACTCGCTTCTGCCCGCGACTTCGTCCGCGTGGAATAGTTAAAAAAGTAAGTTAAAAAAAATCCCTCCGATTTTGAAACATTCTTCAACATCTTCATTGGTGCTCTGCTCCTATTGTTCTTAGCGTGATGATATATAGCCTTCCTCAATAAATGGGCTATCTAACACTGAAATAATTTTTCAAATGAAACCAGTAGTTCCTGAGATTAGCGCTTTCAAACAAAGAAACAAACTCTTCAGCTTTATGTATTAGTATAGATAAAGCACAAAAGACGTATTATATTAATAAATTGTGCAGAACCAGATATAAAAAGAAAAAGAAAATTTTCAAACATTACCCATAAAGTAATAGTAATAACAAAGAGTACTTTTCATAAATTCATTTGATATTTCATTTAACTTTTGCATACCCTGTGAGAGTTTTGAGAACTCACGCTAACCGTACTCATTTAGGCAGTGTCCCATTAGGCGAACAGTGAGCGGCTGACTGTTCACTGGCTGACTCTGAGCGGCGTATCGGTCGCTAATTCAATGCCAGTTAGCAGCGAACTGTAGCGTATTAGCTGCGAAACGCTTGTCAACTTTTGGGAGGGAAGGTAATCGGTAATAGCATATAACGCCGCGCAGCGCTCTGGTGTAGCAAGCAAACTGCGCCGTGGACCGCGCTCATCGTTCGCTGCTAACCGGCCGCTCAGTGAATGAGTCGGCGAGCGTTTACGTTACGCGCTTTATGGATACTCATTTAAAAATTATAAGCATGCAAACTGGAAGCAAACAAGCTTAGCCGCTCACTGCTCGTCTAATGGGGCCACGGCCTTAGCTGTGTTTCATTGCGGTTTTGGATATTGTTATCAGACCCTTAGAAGGTCTTTTGATGTGAGAGCCCATTCATGTAAACATTGTAAACAGTTATAATCGTTATATATTCTAATGTTTGATTTCAGATATTTTATACATATTAAGTTCACTCGTTTATATATTACTAGGATATGCCCGTAACTTCGTCAACGCTTGATTCGAAATTCCCACGGGATCCCGGGACAAAAATTACTGTAGCATTTAAAAAAGAATGAAAGCTATCGTTTGAAGTGGAAAACTGTGTCGAAATAAGCTAATTTTTATGCAGCCGAACAACTTCAAACCGCTCCCAGGAAAATTCCCGCGAAATCCCGGGTTAAAAAATATCACACATTTTCTTTCATAAAATTTGCTATCGATCAGTGAAAAGATCACATTGGAATTCGATTTTTTTTAATCTGAACATTTTAAATAATTCCCTGAAAAAATTCCGCGGGATGCCCGGAATAAAAAGTAGCGCAGATTTTAATTCTAGGAATTTGCTGTCGATCAGCGAAAACCGCATCGAAATTGGCCCAGTAGTTTTTACGTGAATCCCGAACATGCAAACAGACAAGAAATTAAAGAAAAATCGTGTTCACAATCGTTTATACAGTGTATTCCAGTTGTTTTCTTTTAATTAGCTTCAATGTACAAACACGACACATATAGAATTTTATAATATTGTAGATAGATTACTGCGCTGAATAAGTATATTTATTACAACAAACTGGTTAACTACTTACTTATCCCGTTCAATTAGTAATTACCTAGGTACTATTTATATACTTAGAGCCGATTTTTCAATCAGCTGATAAAAATTATTATATAGAATAAAACACAACACGGGAAAATTAAAAATGACATTTGCATGAATAAAATATTATAAAAAAATTGTTGAATTGTTTTACTTTTTATAACTTTATCTGATGATTGATAAAACCGGCCCTTAGATTCACAGATGGTCCATAAGGACCACTTTATAGAACATCTCATGATTTAATTTCTTACCTGCTAAAAGTTTAAATGTGATTTTATATACATATATAGTCGTGGGTCGCATGACATGTGTGATTGATTGATGATAGGTACACATAATTAAAACGTTTTAACGGTTTTATACGCGATTTGAAATCATTTTATTTGATTCTGACATTTTTAAAACTGGCCGAAAACTATTAATTTTGATGCAAACATCACTTTTGAGTAATATTTGTGGTTTTTTTTGCACAATTTGGTATTCGGTGTTGGGCCGAATACTGTGTACTATTCGAATACCGAATAGTTAAAAAAGAAAATATTCGAAACATCTCTAGTTTCGGCATAGCAAAATACTGAGTGTCGACCTCATTTCTCATACAATCTCTTTTAGGGCCGGTTTTTTAAATCGTTAGATAAAAGTTATCAGTCGAATAAATTATAACATGAGTGAATTCAAAAGTGAAACCATTCTACTGTTTTACACATATGGCATTTTTAACTTTTCCATGTTATACTTTATTCTATGAATAACTTTTATCCGCTGATTGAAATCGTCGTCAGTCAATCACAGTCCACTGGTAGATGTAGGCCTCCCCAAGTCGGCGCCACTCATCCCGGTCCTCCGCTTTCCTCATCCAGCGCCTACCGGAGACTTAGTCACTTTCTCTATATATTTTAGTCATTTACTCATAAACCTAAATTAAATTACTATCCAATGTAGATTCGATAGTAATATGTGTAGTAAGATAGATAGATAAATCTTTAATGCTCACCAAATATACAATTTCAAAAATGCACAGTTACAACATTGTCAAGCAATCTCTTCCAGGCAACCTAAGGAATAGTTAAACATAATCTGGCGATATAGGTGGTGCAGATTATTAGGTATATCATAAACAAACATACTTAAACTACATATTTTATAAATTAAATACATACAAACGAATGACGAATTTAGGGCGCTTTTATAAAATGTTTATAACATTCAATTCCTTTTTAAAGTTGTATTTAAATTCCATTTATTAACAATAAATGGAATTTAAAAATTGGCCATTTTGAACACAAATTCAATGTAATAGCAAAAATAAATCCATTAGAAAACAAAATGCAAAATACCGCTGGCGCGGCGAACGACTGGCAGGCGCACAGAACACTAGTACTCTCTAACGAGAGGGGCAGGCGAGTGTCAGCCTGACGACAGCCAACCAAGGAACCAAGTCAATGCGGGGCTGAAGAATGAGGCGGGGTGCAGGGTACTAGGCCTAGCAAACAAATTGTGGAACCAGTGACTCTCTCGCCACATTCCGCCCGATCATGAAATACGCGAGTGTGGTATTCAGCCATGCCAAGCCTGCCCTTTTAAATAAACTGCAAATCGTGCAGAATAAATTCTTGCGCAGAGCCGTCGGTGCTTCCTTATATATGCGTAACGTCGACCTCCACCGCGATCTGGAGCTTCCCTTCATCAAAAACTATATTATGTCGCTCTTGCGTAAGTATTTCGATCTCGCGCCGCACCATCAAAATCCACTTGTCGTGTCCGCGTCCGATTATAAGACTCGGCGAAAGGCTCTCGCGCGACGACCGCGTAACGTCTTCACGAACAGGGTCGATGTTATTACAAAACGGTTGGCCCGGATCAGCCCGCCCGCAGTTAGGACGGCGAGCTGACAGGCACAGACACAGACTGCGGCGTATCAGACGCCGCCAATCACGATCTCTCCACGTCTCCACGAGGGACGCCAGGAGACATAGCCCCCCTATAGGATAGACTAGGCGTGTTACTGGGAAGTCTTTTTCGCCGTTTCTTCTCTCCCAGCCATAACACGTTGCGAGACGGCAGTAAGATAGCGTAGGCCGCCGCGAACCGCCGATCCCGGTCCACCGGGATCCTTTTCCTCGGGCTTTATATTACTCGTCGCCCGCTCTCAATTAGTGCATTGTGTCGCCCTCTATTTGGCGTCGTTAGATTCATCCCCCTTTCATGGCAACAATCCAGCCGAGGTAAAGCCGCGAGGCGCTCGCCCCGAACACCCCGGTAAAGTTGTGGGGTCTTCTGACCAACAACATAATGTCAAGTCCAAAAAAAAAAACTCGCCACACTGCTGGGCCTAGTGCTCGGCTGAGTACTCGTGTTTATATGCACCGAGTATTCGGCCGAGGGCACTGTCTCACTACTGTACTCGTTACGTGTACTCAAGTCTTAATGGTACGATATAACCTCGTTTATAGTGGTCTACTTCCACGGGAGCAAGCAGAAACATAGCGAGTGTAATCAGCAGCGCGAGTATCAAATGTTAAGGCTCCTATTGGCGCAAAAGGTCGAAAGTGAGTTGCAAGCGAAACTTTTCATTGGTATTTACTGACCAATAATTTATCAAAAAATCATCATAAATCTTCACGATATAAGACGTAACGTGGTTTGTTTGTAATTTTTCTATAGTTATTTTAAATTAAGAAAAAAACTACAAATCACCTCAAATTGAAATGAAACCATTTTTCATAAAAAAAATTTCAATACGGTATAAAAAATATCCCCATCTTTGTAATTGTAGAGATAAATAATTTAGTTTTATTATTATTTTTAAATACTATTTTATTTTATTTACAATAAAATAGTGATGTATCTGAAAAACGATCCCGTTTATGAAATCCCCGCTATCGCCAGAAAAATCAATACCGAAAAATCCTCAAGGACATTGGCGTTGCTATGAACCTTAAAATAACTTGCGTTTATTTACATATTCATGATGCCTTTCCACGCTACCTTCCTGCTTGCTGCTGTGGAAGAGGAACGTTCCTTCTTTCCTTCCTTGTATGTCACAGCTATTTTCCCATAAACTTGGATCTATATGGATGAAATTTGACAAGGTGTACTCTATATGAAGCTACAGAGCGGAAAAATAAAACACTAAAACATGGTCCACAACTGACCTATTTATTACTTTTTATATGATACCTAGAAATTATTTTTTCACATGAAACTAGAAAACACCAGGATTGTACTTTTCGGGAAACACGGTATCTAGTAGCACATTCCACAGCTCTGCCGTACGCAAAATATTTCGTTCGCACTGATAGTGTTTCCACTGTGAAATGATGGCGTATACTAGAGCCGCTTGTCTTCCGAAGATGGTATGGTGTAGAGGGGATCAGGTCAAACAGTTCAATTGCGCACTCACTGAAATAAATCCTATGGAACACCGATAGACTAGCAACCCGGGGTCGGTGATCTAGCCTTTGAAATCTTGTATTGACAAACTAGTCGCTACTAATCAACCTCTTTGCTCTTCTCTCAACCTATTTATTACCTTTGCGGACAATAATTTCCTGGCAAAATACAGATGTTTTCTGATCACAATTGTTCCGAAACAATAACCTAAACTTCAAGACAACCATGAACTCAAAGAGCGACCTTTGTTGATAACCTTTCCCAAATCATAGGAGATAACGATAAATATGTAATAAAAATATATATTTATAAATCTGGAGATTAATAAAACGGACTATAAATAAGGGTAGAAATTTTTTAGATAGAAAGTTGGTCTTAAACCACTCTCATTTGTTGGAAACGTTCCCAAAAGACTGGCAGCGTTACCGCGTTGTGCTGGCGGTATACCCTAGACCAGGGGTCCAAATCTACTATTTCAATATCCTGGCCTTTCGAAGATATTCAAAGGACGATTCCATTACGATAGTGTCATAATTCGTATTCTATTAAATCCACAATATCTTCTAAATATCACTGCGGCGGAATAATATTAGAAAAAAAAATTATCATTAGCAGAAATGCTGTTAGCCGAAATAAATATGAAAAAGCTACCAAAATTCTTAACATATGTTTCGCAAGTTATCGTTATAAATATTTATAAAAATAGAGTGATTTGCCACCGGCACGCCATTGGAATTAACAGAATACCAAAATCAGGCGGCAAACCTAAGATTGAGACGATAGTGTCCGGCGATTTTGACCAAATAGTAATTGCAGAATTTGGCAAACGCTCTACCATCTTACTGTGGGTTGTTTTGTCGTCTCTTACGGTAGACCATCCAGCCGCAGGAATTACTATTCTTTTCCGTTCCACTCGCACGGATAAAAATTTCTCTAAAACATTCTATAAAATGAATTATCTTAAAAGACCAAAGGAATTTTAATCAAACTTAACACAGAGCTGGCTTACATCCCGGATCAGATACATATAGGCGCTACGTTATTTACTGAACTTCTTCAGGATTTCCTTAAAATAATCAAGCAAATGCACGCGGAACATTCCACAGATAAAATTCATACAATTTTTCACACAAAGGCAATCAACTTGCACAAATTAAATAAAATTTATTTTAAAATATTCCACTATTTTATTAAAAGATTGCACAAACTTTTTGAAATAATGTTACACAGTTTTTATTGATGGACGTTGGTATAAATATTTGTGTAGTTCTGCAACCAATTTTCCACTATAACCGAATAAAAATTAATTGCTCTTCCGAATTGATTGGAATTTCGCACGTGCGAGTACAATTATTAATAAATTTATTCATCTATTTTTTGTAACTTATAAACAGATATCTATATATAATATTTATTTTGGATACATAATGTACTAGTCTAGCCTATTCATTAACACAAAAAATACATTTAAAAGTAAAAAATAAAGTAAGTTACAAATAGTACAAGCGATTATAGTGTCGTAAAGTGATTTACAATTTATCCTTCATTGCCCAGATTCAATATAGGTAAATATAAGAGATAATATTGAGTTTATGTAGATTGTAAATGTAAATTAACTTTGTTTGGAATTGGTAATAAATACATACACAAGATATAAACTCCTATTGATGTATTCACAAATTCATTCCTTTATTAGTATCAAATATGGAACCCGACTGTCCTAGCCATAGGCATCGTTTAGCACACAATATAAGAATGATCTTTGAATCATTCTTCTTTTACGACTTGTATTAATAAGTCCTTTTGAATAAGCTCTCTTTACCTGTCCTGCAGTCATTTCCCATCCACCGAGACTGACACTAGTAATTCAGATGATTCAGTAAGTCATTCACAAATCACTTACCCAAATCCGGCTGTGCGGCTTACCTACAAGGTCGCCTGTTTCGCCATTTTGTTTTTTGTTTCTTTGTTAACAACTTTTTGAACTCAACATGTTCCTCGTCGCGCTCGCTCACCCCCGCTATCCTTTGCGTTCAGAAATATATTAACCTTTTCGCATTTCACGACATATAGACTGTGTAACAAATCGCTGCCAGATGGGAGCGTGCCCAGAAAGCTGGCTGCATTGCCACGTTGTATAGCGATGCTTATTTGTTGGGCAAAATATCAGCCAGCCTTCTGACCACGGGTGGCATCGAAGAGTATCTTGCAAATTTCTTTGAAGAAACTATTTGCCGATGGACCCCATGGACCTAATGTTTAAACTTCAAACGGCACAAATATGTAACTCCTTCCTAAGGTTCTATATTTGTGCCGTTTGAAAGCTTCAGTTTTTGATGCAGCGTTGCCAGCTTCTAACTCAGTCATTGAAGATGTGACGGCGCTAGTGTCTACACATGTCGCGTCCCAAACAAGCGGCCGTCCCATCTTCCAAGAAATAAGTGACATACCATCCGGTAAGAGCTCGGCGGATGATGTTGTCGTGGAACACTTACAAGCCAATAGATGGCGCTATACAATAATTGAGCTCGCAAACCTTTCCCAAAACGTACAAACAATATATACAAATTGTCGACAATAACATACGGGCCCGCGTCCGATTATAAGCCTCGACGAAAGGCTCTCGTGCGACGACCGCGTAACATCCTCACGGACAAGGTCGACGGTATCACAAAACGGCTGGCTCGGATCAGCCCGCCCGCGGTTAGGACGGCAGGCTGGCAGGCACCGACAGACAGACACAGACGGCGGCATCGACGCCGCCAATCACGATCTCTCCACGTCCCCGCGAGGGACGCCAGGAGACACAGCCCCCCCATAGGATAGACTAGGCGTGTTGCTGGGAAGTTTCTTTCGCCGTTTCTTCTCTCCCAACCATAACACGTTGCGAAGCGGCAGTAAGATAGTATAGGCCACCGCGAACCGCCGATCCCGGTCCGCCGGGGTCCTTCCTCTCGGGCTTTATATTACCCGTCGCCCACTCTCAATTAGTGCATTGTGTCGCCCTATGGTGGGCATCATTAGATTCATCCCCCTCTCATGGCAACAGTCCAGCCGAGGTGAAACTCCTAGGAGCCCCTCGAGCAAGTTGCCCCTGGCTCGAGCGCCTTCGCTTCGCAAAGGCACTCGCCCCGAAAACCCCGGTAAAGTTGTAAGGTCTTCGGACCAACAACATAAAGTCAAGTCCAATAAAAAAAAAATAACATACGGGCCTAGGCCTGCGAGGAACAACACTAGCCTCGCTGGAAGATGTTCCTTTGAGACGGAGGAGCATTCCATCTCGCTTCTCCACCCTATACCGGGTACCTCTCTACAATGTCATTGAGGTTGGCATGGCGAGATCTTCGCCCGACACTGTGTTAACACAATAATCTGTGGTGTCCATATGGGTCCACCATACTCCCACAATGGCAACGACGGGGTACGCAACATCTAATTTAATTGAAAATTTGTACTTGTTTATCTATTAATCAAACTGTAATAAAATAAAACTTTAAATATATATAATGTAAACACGTACAAATTTGTTACAATTACCACGTGCTAATAACGGTGAAGGAAAACATCGTGATGCAACCTGTGTACATCGACATAACCGATGTGTCAAACTTGCCAAGCCGCCTTGGACAAGCGTGGCGGTTATACTGTCCGTTCCCCTATAGTAGGAGGCCCAAGCCCAGCAGTGGGACATTTATGGGTTGCTACTATTAAACACTTACAAATTTAATTTGGGCGCTTTACAATAATATTAAAATATCACACACAGCCCTAGAAAACCAATCGCCGCCCTAAACGCTGATATCTCTTTTTTTCCAACCAGGGGAAATCCGATTGAGGACCATAAGCCCCAACAAGGGCAGAACCTTGGAAGATAATTCGCAACCGGTGTGTGGGATTTGTCAGATCGGGGGTGGCACTAGCATGCCCAGTTAGAACTGGTGCCAGCATGCCCAGTTAGAACTGGAAGGCAGACGGCCCATTTGCTAAAGTGGTTACTCCCGCCTATTTTTGCAAATTATTGCCGACCTCTAAAAATTTTATAGAAAAACCCCCCATAATGATGGAAAGTGACGTTACCGTCGCCATCGTTGTATAGACTAAATGTTCTAGGACAGTTGAGCAGCTCTACTGGTGAACATGCCGTCGTTGGCGAGCTGTGTGGGTGTAGAAGTGAGGTGTTGTCACTTCTTAAACAATTCCTCAAAGATCGTGGATCCCCAATTAGACATATCCAAAGGTGTTCTGTCCTGATACAATCCACTGCCGGGGACTACTACTATTACTTTCAGGGGCCCAATTCTAATATAGCGTCATTACGATAGCGTCAAAAATTCGTATTCTATTAAATCCATTATATACTCTCGATATCGTCACATTAGCAGAAAAGACGTTAGCTGAAATGAAAATTGGAAAGCTATCGAAAATTAGATTTTTTTCGCGAGTTTCAGCTTATAAATATTTATAAAAACAGAGTGGCGTGCCACGGGTACGCCATTAAAATCAACAGAATACTGAAATCAGGCAAACCTACAATTGAGACTATAGTGGCCGGTGATTTTAACGATATAGTAATAGCAGAATTGGGCCCCTGGTCTAATCCGGGGCGTGGGGCTCTAATCTCTTTGTGATTCGCCCCAGAGCGCGGGCGGACCATTCGCGGTCCTAATGGGAGCGATGGCATATGCAGGTGAGTGAGAATCCCTATTCCCGAAGAGGAATCCGCGCCGCCAAACCGCTGATATATGTGGAGCAAGGATGTTCTGCGTAGAGGTATGCACCCGCCGGCAATGGCAGCGGGTCGCAGATGCAGTCGTGGTCAGACACCAGGGGCGCACTTCTGCTATTACTATCTCGTCAAAATCGCCGGACACTATATATCCGTCTCAATAGTAGTTTTGTCTGTTTTCGGTATTCTGTTAATTCCAACGGCGTGCCCGTATCGAACCACTCTATTTTTATAAATATTTATAAGCGAAACTCGCGAAATAAATGTTAAAATTTTTGGTAGATTTTATTATATGCATTTCGGCTAACGCCATTTCTATTGAAGGTAATATCAATATTTTTACTGTTATTTCGCCTCAACGATATTGAGGAGATATTTTGGATTTAATAGAATATAATTTTTTTACACTATCGTAATGGTATAGTAGTTTGAATATGTTGCAATGTCACGATATTGAAATATCAGAATTCAGTCTCAGGGCGGTGGCAGATGGGCTGCCAATTGGCGAAGAGAAGTAGCAGGACGGCACTCGCAGGATCATCAGCAATAAATTGAAATATGAACGCATTTTTAATGAATCTGCATTTTGGAATATTTGGCCAAGTGCTTGTCAGTGCAGGCACAGTGAAAGGTTTAGTAACCGTGGCCAAATGCATCTTGTTTATAGTGTTAAAAATAACGCCGTTAATATTTAGCTCCATTACTGAACATACATACATACGTAATCTGTCAATGTTTAACGCTATTAACAATTAATAAACATATCGCATAACAAATAGCGCATTAAATCCATCATTACATTTGGGAGAAAAGGTCATTATCAACAATATCAGTCCAGATGGAGCAGTAATATTAAGATGATAGGGCCGAAACGCGTACCTCCATTATTACCGGTGGACACGCTGCTGTCTTTTTCAAAAATTATGCGCCAATAAATAATTGCGCCCTACTGGCCCACTCGCAGGTATGGCAAGTAACTTGAAAAAAATCTTTGAAACCAGTTTTAATTACTTTTAAAACTAAAAGAATGTTTCCATTGAGCAAAATATATTATTTACAACATTTAAATTATTTCTCCTTCATGTGGCATAGCTTTTAGGACATGCGGTGACCATAGATCTATTAGTTTTGTAATGTGACATATAAGACAGACGGACAAACGAACGGATGAACATGAGAATTCTATATGTACAGTTTGTACAATTGCTCTTGCTTGTAGTGGTGGATGCTGGCAGTAGTTGGTGGAGTGCTGGTGCTTTCGCCGTATGGTCCGTTGCACTTCACTGCCACAATAGGACTTTGCTGTGCCGCGCACAACGGGTCCTGACGATGAGGGCCATCCGAGGAGACCGTACAGTGTCGTGGACGGCGTCGACACTCTTGGCGGGCGATCCGCCCTGGCCTTCCAGGCGGACGTACTTGCCAAAGTTTAGCGCTCCCGACAGGATTACCTCGCACATGGTACTGCCAGGCCGAGCTGCAAGCGATCAGGATGCGGGAAACCGCGACCATGATCCAATCTTGGTTAGTAGAGTTAGAAAACCCTGTCGCTGGCATTGATACGGTGGAAGCGGTTCGACCGCAGCTGTTGTGATGGCTCTCGCGGAAACGCGGCACTCTGACCTTCAGAATGACGCAGATACTTACCGGGCACAGTTGCTTCGATAAGTATCTGTGTCAGATTGCGGGCTGCTTGCCTTCACCCCAATGCCGCCAGTGTGGTGCACAAGACACAGCGTTTCATACGCTAGTCGAGTGCGCAGCATGAGCACCACAGAGGTTTCAACTTGAGACAATAGTAGGTCCAATCGATTCGCTCGGCAGCCTGGTGCAAGCCATTCTGCATAGCGATGATCACTGGGTGGGTGCGGCCAATTTCTGCGAGGCTGCCATGTCTCAAAAGGAGGCCGCGGAATAGGGCGAGAGGCGAGAGGCGAGAGATAGGGAGAGAGGTACAAGTGCGCATGGGTCTCGCGGGCGCCGACGTCAGTCGGAGGCTTGGAGGCGCAATTATGTGCATGATCTCCCTCCTTAAAACGCCGCTCTAGCATCTAGGGAGCAGAGGAGTCTTCACCCCTGTTGTCGAAGTGAGTTTGCACTGCTTCCCGGGGCATTCTCAAGCACTGATGCACTAGGATCAGCGTCGGCGTAACTACGTTATAAGTCTCACGCTCTTCCTACCACAGCGCGGGGCACATGGGAGGAGGGTGGTTTTAGTGGAGTATTGAGTAGTCGAGTCTCCACACAAGCCGGTCGATTAGTGTTTGGATTGCTCCCTTGGGAATGCCTCCATAATCGACTATGGTCTAATCCCTAGCAAAGGACCCGGTACTGTGCGAAATGCATTTCCCCCACCTTAAAAAAAAAGTGCTGGTGCTTTCTTGTAGTAGGGTGAAGATAATACACCTTGTTGCTTACAAGGATTTTTTCTCGTACTAGTTGAGCTTGGATGCTGAACCCTGGGTTCAACTTAATTGATAGTTAACTCGTAGCGATGTAATAGCAACTCGATCACAAAGTATTTGTCAGTGTTGTTTATAGTGATATCATAATATAAAAGTAGCCTAAAGTAGGCCACAGCGTCAGAAAAACGCTGTATGTTGAACCGTACACTATAAGAATCGTAAAAAATAACTCTATAAAATGGTATGAAAATCAATAAAGAAGTAGTCATACCAAAGAATTTTTAAGGTGCCTCCTTTAACAAAGTATTAATAGAATGAAGAGACAATCATGATAAGAAGATTAAATTAAATACGCAGCAAATGTACATTATGCTCCGTTATAAATGGTGGGCAATCATAAGTTGTTGACTTGCACGTAAATGTACAAAGTTCTTATAAAAAGTTACATATAAACAACTTTGTCATTTAATGATATATAGATAGAGTTGACATTTGTTTGGTAAGGGTTACAACGACAGTAAAGTTAACATTGTGTATTTTTCTGGGAAAGAAAAAATGACAAATCCCGTGGCATTTTCACAGATGTGTACGGATACAGTATAAAATGATACAGTAAGCCTTCGAGTTGGATCTTACTGAAATTCTAATTGAGTCTACACTACGATTATTATTAAAAGAAAATAAACTGAGTTATAAATAAGTTAATGTAAACTATGTTACAAATCGCTGCCAGAAGAAAACGTGCCTAGAAGGCTAGCTGCATTGTCACACTGTATGGCAATGCTTATTCGTTGCGTGAAACACGAACCAGCTTTCTGATCACGGGTGGCACAAAAGAGTTTCCCATCAAAGAAACCTTTATTCGATGAACCCACAAAGACATTACATTACGTTAAAACCATTTTTTAAGTTAAAATTAAAGCTGGACCGACAATTATAGCGAGTATAAAATAAAATATTTTCATTTGAGTATGTTTGATTGCTCCTCCTAAAAGATTACTTTGATTTAGTGATGGTTAAATTCTCAACTTTCTTTAATTGCTCACATATTGGAGCTGTTATAGAAAGGAAAAATATGTATAAATATTTATCATAGTTATCTTCTACAACAAAGAAAAAGCTATGTGCTTAACCACAATGTTTATTTGCATGACAATCTCATGTAAATAGCGCCAGAAGTAGGAGCCCTCTGGTGGCGCACTATTGTGAGTCCCATTTAACTGCCATAAATGAATACAACATAAATAGTCCAATGAGACTGACATATTTTTATAAATAAAAGTCACCTTTAAATAAAGAGAAAAAAACCTTATCTAAAACTGCTCTGCTTACCTTTAAATTTAACCAAAACTTTGGGGTTACAAATACTTGTTATCTTATTTAGTTTTAACCTTATTTAGCTTATAGGAAATTAATTCAGACAAAAATTCAATTAATTTATTATTTTCACACGATTGAATACTGATCATGAATTTTGAAATTAATGTTTCAGGAGTCCTTTGTGTGAGTTTTATTCCCACTTTGTATAGGTATTGCTGCAGAACTACTGATAGTATCACATATACTGTAGTGCAAACATGCCTAACGTAATTTTTTTTTCTAATAATTGTTATGTTAATATCGTAATGAATTATTCATGGCATTGCCAATTTTATTTTTAATGGCACACATTTGGGAATACTTTGGGGAACGACACGCAATTGAGGATAATAAGTAACGCGTGGTTTTGTTTCCTGCTGTTTCACTTTTTTTTTATTTGCTTTCTCATGTAATTAATGGCCGATTAACTTATAGAACCGTACTAATAGAGCTTAATAATAATTAATTTCAAGTATGAATAAATTTTATTATTGAATTTATAACAGAATAATTGTAATGTTCGCAACTCATAGTGACTTTTATTTACCTATCTTTGCAATTAAAAGCGCTATTAGGGACTTATACTGATTTAACCCTTAATTGGACTGAAGGAGTATACCTCCCATATCCTTTTTTGAAGCTCTAAGCTATCAAAAGTTTATGATTTCCCACAATATGTCAAAATATATGTACAATCACCTTACAATAAATACGGATATTATTTTCGTACAAATTTTGAGCTAACTGTCGGTTGGAATAAACAAAAAAATCACAATGTCCCCAAAAAATACCGTAAGTTTATTTGAATTAGTGTTATTTATAGTTTTTGAGTTATTTTATCGTCTGACGTTTTTTATTTGCCCATATTTACCATTTTCATGTAATAATCGAACTTAAAAAAACGTGAGACTCTATATACTTTTGACTATAAGTGATTACTTTTAGAAAAATGTGGGAAGCAGTTTTCGGTGTACTAACAACATTCTTTTGTATTTGCGTATTTCAGAGAAAAGTACTTGATATTTAAAAAAAAATATTTTTATTGTAATTAATTAAATATAAACATCCCACAGGGATTTATAACACCCAGGAGGCCTCCATTTCGTCAGGTCCAATTAAGGGTTAAGAACCCAAAACAGGTGGTTGTGCGTTACGTATGCGTATGCGTTACCCTAACTAAAGGTTACAGACCAGCCCCTTTAGTTAGAGTAAATACGAAATAATAAATACAAAATTTTCCATAACTAAATTTGTAAATTTATATCTACTATATACAGGTGGAATTTTTTAATGCCACCTGGAGGGAAAGTACTCTAAATAATAGAGATAGCAAATTTTACTCCAAAGAAACATTTCTTTATTTTTGAAAAGAAATAAAACTGCATTCAAAGATTTTCGAAAATTCTCTTGCTTCACCGGGGAATCGAACCGACTAAAATCTGTAAAAAACATCCTGTAATTTTATTACATCGATCGTTAGGGTCAATAATAAGGATGAAATCTCTCTAACAGACTTGGTAAATTTAATGAAAGGAAAACCATGAAATCTTCAATTATTTAATACAATAATAATATAATTATAATTTATTTTTTATTGCAGGAGTTCAGCAGACAGGCAGACGGCCCACTTCATAGAAAGCGGTTACCATCTCCTATGGACATTTGCAACACCAAAGGTGCTATAAATGCGCTGCTGCTCTCTTAAGTAAGACTGGAACCTGGTCACTAATGCCGGAACACAACTCAAGGCTGTTATGGCGGCATACTCTAGATCAGGAGTGAAATTGTATTCTTTCACCGTTCCTGCACGGATAAAGATACGATACGAACAAAATTCTATCAAATAAACGAGCTGCCATTTTTAATTCCTCTATTTTCCGTGCGCCTTCTTTTGTGGAGCGGACTCTACTATTCAACCTCGATATATATATTTTTTTAAATAGAACGATTTCGTCACCTAAGAGTTTTTGTTTTCTTTTTTTTTGGCGGGAACTGAACAGTTTTATTTTCTAAAAATGTATAAAATCTAAAATGAACAATAGTTGTAGAATATTGATAGTTTTTGAGTAGTTATTCTGTCTTAAGTGAGGAATGTGAACTATATAGTCAATTGTGGTGTTTCGAGTTTTCACAACGACCCCGCTGAATAGCGTCAGTTGTAATTTACAATACAATTGCGCTACTATACGAAGACTTGTACAATTATACGTTAGAATTGGCTGTATGGACTTAAGATTCCTTTGCCTGCCTTTGTGGCGAATTCTACTACTACTACTACTACTTACGTCACATAACCTCTTGGGCGCGTTCCTGTACTATCTCACAACGCCCAACATGCTCCTTCTGCCGTTCCACATGGCGATTACGGTCGTTATGGTCGTGGCGAAAACGTCACTAATGTCGTCATTATTTTCGATCATACAGCGCTCACAACGACCCACGTCAAGAGGTGGGGCGAAGTGGGCGTTGACCACAGAGTATTAATTCTCTCTATCGATTGACATTGAAAAAGGTGCGATTTTCAAATCAACCAATGACATTTGTGTATTTCGTCGTTAATGACATCAACGCTCCATAATCGGTTCCATTAGAATTTATGATTGTAATGCCTGCATGCAAGTGGAACGAGAAAAATCGCGCTCGTGAGCGTGGTCGTTGTGAGTCTCTTGTGGAACGTAGCTCTAGTAGTTGACAACGCCGCAGATTTTAATCGATTCGATTGAAAATCAACTAGCACTCGCGAATTTTGATTATCGTTCACTCCCATTCACGTGAATTGGTTTTCGGTTTTCACATATTTGCGGTTTCAGTCAACCTGTTCTCTTGCAATTTTTAACATTTCTGTTCTGGAAAAGTTGGCATTTGCATCAATTAGTTGTACGCTGTACTTATGTGCGCATAAGTTTCTAAGTATCATATAAGACTCTAGAGGATCGTTTGACTAACATTGCGCTTTGTATCAGGTGAAGTCTAAGACGAAGCACGCTTGCCTAAAAGATACCTGTTTGAGAGATTTCGAGATTTGAACACGCCTAAATTGTGTGTTTCAGGAAAAAACAGATGACGGTAAGGAGTTGTACTCCTCAGCGGTACGTAT
The DNA here is from genome assembly GCA_039645545.1 of Dendrolimus houi. Classification (NCBI taxonomy): domain Eukaryota; kingdom Metazoa; phylum Arthropoda; class Insecta; order Lepidoptera; family Lasiocampidae; genus Dendrolimus; species Dendrolimus houi. The sequence goes on from CM077122.1 coordinate 20,253,755, forward strand.
AATAAAGTGGGAAGCAAAACGCTAAATCCGCTTGGTTGACATTTCCATCATATACCGTTGGAGGAAACTCGTACGTCTGCTTGTCCGGCAGTAAAAAGGTAAGGGTGAAATTAATTCGTGCAATTCTGCGACGCACTTATTGAAATGTTTTTTAAAAATATCCACAAATTAGCGACTCTGCGTCGATGATTTAGGTTCTGAAGCCTCCCATCAAATAGCCGGTAATGTCTCGAGCTGGTATTTGATCGCGCCATCCCAAAAACGAGAGCAGTAAACTTGTATTTGATATGAATTGTTTTTATGAAATTGGCATACTTAATAGGTTAATTAGTGCTTTCTTTTTTAGAACAAAAAGGGATATTTCACTAAATAGGCACTTGTTCTCGCTTTTAAATTTTAACTTAAATATATTCAAATATTACAATAGTTCGAATTTCGTTCAAAGTACTACTAATTTATTATCAAAGCGATAATCTTTAAAAGTTGTACCGGTCAAATTTCTCCTAAGATTAATTATTTTTAGTGGAAACTTAGCTGATATGTGTATTTAGTTTTGAATTTTTATATTGTAAGAATGAAAATTATTGTATGTTTCATTCATCGTATCAATAAGTAAGTGGATTTAAGCTTTGATTTCTTTAGTCTACTGGAAAATATAAGTTTGTTACATCCTTGCATCATCCATTCATTTCGCGTTTATAAACTGATCAATTTACAATACCACATATTAAGAGATATTCACTTCGCAAATGTCATCTCTATTTGATAGCGTAATAGAAAAATATATCCGATTCTTTTTAACAACATTAAACTTGTTGCGTAGAAAGAGATGGACTATAGTTTATATATCTCTTTTAGATAATACTTGTTTTGGTATGAAAGAAGGAGAACACTATATTAATAGGGATTCTGATTTCTTATTCGCTTTCAAAATAATCATAATAATATTATTCTCACTCAACGTTATCAATTTCTCACATAATAATTATAACATTCTCAGTTTTTAACAGATTTTGTGGTGCTTATCGTGTTAAATTGGGTGGCAATTGTGTAATTTAATAAATAATAACATATAACATACTTCATTTGATAGTGCGAGGTTAGTTTTATTATTGCATATTAGTCAACTTCTGTGGTTATCAATTACTTGTTTGGAACCGTGACAAATCACATAATTCGCATAGTATTATCAGTTATTATTTGATTTATACATAAAATATCGCCATTATTGCCGTTTCCAATGAGCAACAGACCAACAGACATCTGCGCAGTGCGCATAATAAACAGCTTGTTATTGCGTAGTCTTTTGTAGCTAATTTGCATAGGACATAAAGTTTGAGATTTGGTGCTATTGGATTTGATATTTTACCTATTTAAGAGTTCCGATATTCTACCACACTCAGAACGCAGTAATGATTCATTAACTTTAACTGATTTTAAATATCGACAAAATGGATTAAGAAGGTTTGTCGAACTCCCAGGAAGCTAGTAATTTATTATTTTTGAGTCAGCTTGTCGTGCCGGTTTTCTTACTTTACCATAATAAATAACGGATAGCGGTCCAATTCTGCCTTTATTACCCCGTCCAAATCGGAGGACACTATCATTTCAATCGTAGGTTTTGTTGATTTTGGTATTCAGTGAATTGTAATGGCGTGATCGTGGTACGTCACTCTACATTTATAAATATTTATAACCGAAAACTCGCGAAATAAATGTTGTAAAGTTCCATCGCGACGGTATCGAGAATATTGTGGATTAAGTCGAATAAAATTTTTGACGCTACCGCAATGGAATCGTAATTTGAATATCTTAGCAACGTCAAGATATTGAAATAGCAGAATTGGGCCCCAGTTTGTGTACAAAATTTGCCATGCTAAGAATCAAAACCGGAGCATATGCGTTTGAATGTGATAGGCCTGCAAAGGCTTAGCTCACTCAAATACAGAAATCGTCTTTAAATAGTAAATAAAAATGATTTTATTTTTCGAGCTTTAAGCAAGACACTGATGAAATTTCCAATGTGTGCTATCGTGGAATAAAAATGTTCGTCACCTTAAAGTCGATTTTTGCTTGCACGAGTGCAAGAAACAATTCTATCATTATAATAAATGTTACGTTTCTAAAATATGGAAATCTGAAAAACAAAATTACAATGTTGACAATGATAGACGCTGAGATTATTAATAAGAAACAAAGAGGATATAATCACTAAGCTTAACATAAATATTATAAACAATAAAAAGGTTTACATGTCTAAACAATCTTCTTAGACAAGTTTGAAAATCGAACAACTTTGATCTAAGTAATTTTAAATTGTCAAATAGTTAAACATAATTTTTTGTGGAACACTCTGTTCTGTGGCTTAGTTTGAAAAGGTAACATGTACTCGCAGAACGTTAAACGAATCAATTTGAAAACCGGCGAACATTTTCATACCACGCCTGTAACATAGGCTTTTAATAAAGTTTTAGTTGTTGTTTTGAGTCTTATTCTATTGTTTTTGTTCGCAGAAAAACAAATGGCGAACAGCGATTTCCATTTAGTGGTTAAGAAAAAACATGTCGATACAACACTAGCGGAGGTAAGGTTTCTGCTTCGACTCATATTGTCTATACCAGTGCTTTTCAATCTATTTGAATACGAGACCCCTTTACAGGTAGAAAATTTTAGCGACCCTCTTGGGCCATAGACAGACAAAAAGTTAGTAGCTTAAAATATACGTTTATGTTTTTCTCTATTTTGTTATCCATATTCATTATTAGGGCCTTATACTCTGCAAAAAGTTGCTAAGCTTAGAAAGTAACTAAATACGAGGTGTAAATTTAAATTGCCTTTTCCCTTCTGCCGGCAACCCCGAGCAAGGCTCTGCGACCCCCCTAGGGGTCGCGACCCACAGATTGAAAAACACCGATCTATACTATAATGTATGTATAATATTATAAAGAGGTAAATGTTGTGAGTTTGTTTGTTTGTGAGAAGTAGTCTCTTGAACTACTGAACCAAATTTGAAATTTCTTTCACCAGTGATAAGATACATTATTCCTAGTGAAGTTCTAGACTCCTAGTGAAGTGGGCCTTTCAAATATTTAACAGCAATAACGTTCCATCCAAAAATTGCACAAACCCTCGTAGGATGCAGTGCGAGTAATTTCCGCGTTTCTGAATTAATTCCCGGCGTGTATGTTGAGCAGCGCAATAGTTGGGATCGCTTTGCGCATTGAGCCTAACCAATATGATGCTATTGATCGACCTATCGATAATATTGTGTGCTAGTACATCACTCGAATGGGGCAATATCGCATACTTTAAAAACCACCGAAATTTCACTTGTAAATAGGCCAAGGTGACTGACTCGAGCCGGGAGTTACGCAAAGCATAATTGAACCTTGATTTGCGTGCGTGTGTACGTGTGTGCATGTGTATTTTTTAATGACACCTAGCAAGGTGGGCACGGGTTGGCTAGTACCTCATATAGAGGTAAGTTACTAAAATAAATATCTAGTTATGGCGCCTCTGCCAGGTCCCGGTCGAAGAGGAAGGCCCATCTGTCTTTGTCGTGTGATGTAATCGGAAATACTCCATATCTAGAACTATTCCATGGATCTTATTCAAACCATGCTGGCCATAAGCCATGCTGATGTCTTGATAGGGGCGGCACCGGCTCGATTAGTGTGATACCACAGAATAGAGATGCCACGAATTTTCGATTGCTATTCGGTATTTAGCCGAATAGTACACAGTATTTGGTCAAATACCGAATACCAAATCGTGAAATAAATCCCACATATTGCTTAAAGTTGTATATATTTCCATCAAATATTGATATATATTTTAACAGTGTTAAATGCCCTTTTCACAAGTGTTTTATTTTAATATTACGTTTAGGTCAGTTTCTAAATGTCAGAATCATACAAAAACATCCCTTAAAATCGCGCTTAAAACTGTTAAAATATAGTTTTAATTATGTGTACCTATTATTCGCGAGAACGTAAGAAAATACTTCATAAATAATTTCTTCAATATTAACCTGCTTCTTACGCCGCACATTCAGTAGCCGAATTTTCGGCGCTTCGGTCGACAGCGTGGCCGAATATTCGGTTTTCGGCCAAACTACTAATCGTGGCATCCCTACCACAGAATATTGACGTGAAACGTTTGACCTTAAGCTAATCGTTGTTCCTAAAGAGGTCGTTTTCGCAGATTTATATGATGAACATGAGAAGTATCAAAATAACTTTATGCTAAAATTAACTAAATTACCAGTATATTTAGACACGTGTAATTTCACTAAGCGATTCTCCAAAGGCGAGCTCTTTAGCCTAACGACACATTACGGGTGCCGGGGCTTCGTGGGCGCTCAACACCGCTCCTGATACCTCCGAAATACATGCGAAGCTCACAACACGGTTCTTTTAAAGACTCTACTCCCGTGCTATGGCCGAAGTCGGGCGCGGTAACAAAGCAAGGCACGCCATCAGCGGCTACTATACTTTACACAATAACTTTTGTTTAAAAGTGAAATCAGCCTTAGAACAGATAAGTAATTAAAGATTATATTAGCGTAGTATCGCACTATTATTGTAACTCCTTTCGTCTTAAAAAATAATTTTTGCTCGTGTACCCTCAGAACAAGAACTCTCATAGATAAGTAAGGAAAAAAGAGTGCTTCGTTAACATATCTGTGTCTTACTTATCAGTATAGGCCAACTTGGAGTAAATGAAACAACAGTATTTTTTTCAGTTGCTATTTTAGTACAATTTCTGTTCACTGGTGAAAATATACCTGGAATTATTCCATTTTGACCGCGCGCCTACCAGGGGGCGTCACGCTTGACTGTTTCATCACTCTAATCCATTGCCCTATCCGGCTCCTCTTCCCCTCCATCACAAACGGCCACTCGCTTATAAAGAGGGTGATAACGTGACGACCTAGTTTCCTCTATCCGTTCTGTCGGTTAAAGTTCTCGTGCGTTCGCGTTCGGCTTGTACAGGCGAGAAAGGTCTTCGAGCAATGAGTGCGTATACTTGCTCACACGTCTATTCTCCTGCTTAATGGAGACGGGGGCTTTTGGGCCCAAGATATGTAATGAGTTGAGATATGGGTTTAAAAAAAGCGTTATAATTTTCAATTACAAAATAGAGAACATCAACCCTAAAATCCTAAATTCTATTTGGGAGAGGACAAATCTTAAAAATAGAATCACAAATAATATAAGTTATCGATTACCATAATCGATTTATATGAATGATATTTAACAATGAATAATATGAAAACACCCATCACATGATTAATGCCCGGTTTCTGTGCTTACCAGTTATGAGTTCAATAACAATCGATTCCATAAAGTTATATAATAGATAAACTTAGGTTAAATGTTAACCAACAACTAGTACCAAAATTCGCCACTAGAGGGATCTATTTAAGAAGGAATATCTAATATTTAATTACATTAAACAAAAACGTCAACAACAAAACGTCAAACAAAAGACATGGAAGAAATAAACGCCTAATATTGGTCAGTTAAGTTGAATTTAGTTTAACTCTCGTACGATGGTGTGTTCAGAAACGCAATTTTATAAATTATTGAACCAATAGCGCTATCGATCAGATAAACTACAGTTAAAAGTACCTCAGAAACCGAGCATTATGCCCGGTCATTCAAAATAACTAAATCCACTATAATTATAAAAAATATCAATATATAAATAACTTAATATAAAGAAATCTTAAAATCACTCTCGTCTTTTTACAATCCGGGACCAAGAATTTCTGGAAGCATAAAATTCAAGTTGATGCTATCCGATATTTATTTATATTTGTATTTTTAGGACTATTTAAATTCAAATTCGAGGGAATTTTATCCAATAGGATGTAAAGACTATGATGGCGAAGGTTTTGACTCTTATAACAATAAAATCCACTTTAGTAATAGTAAAGGATTGCTGAAAAGAAATTGGGATAGAAAAGAAGGTATTCAGCAAAATTCGTTTTTAAAGCTGGCAAAGGAGATAAGAAATAAGATTGAGCTAATAAGTCAATTAGATTATATGATACGCAAACGCCCCATAGAAGAAACTAAGTTATGCTTGAGTTTAGTTGACCAACAGTTACTACTGTGGAATCAATTTAAACCTGATTTTGAAGGAGAATACAATGATGATGGTAAGTTTATACGTAGGAAATATACATCAAAGTTCTAATAAGTCAAGCTAGCGGACGCTCATATGATTTAATGGTTGAAATAATGAATGAATTAATGAAAACATTTTATTGTTCATCAAAATTTCAAACAATTTTCTTAAAAACTACATACAGTACGGTTGTGGTATGAAACTGTTCGCCAATTTTCAACTTGATTGATTTAACGATCCGCGAGCACGTGTTACCTTTTCAAACTAAGTCACAGAAAACACTGTTTCACAGAAAATTATGTTTAACTGTTTGACAATAAATAGATCAAAGTTGTTTGATTTTTTATCTTGTCTAAGAAGATTATTTAGAGATGCAATACCCTTTTATTGGATTTAATATTTATGATAAGCATAATGATTAAATCCTCTTTGTTTCTGATGACTAAAACTATTGTTAATCTCAATGTCTGTCATTATTTAATTCACAAGTCAATATTGCAATTTTCACGTTTCTATATCTTATAAACGTAGCGTTTATCAAAGCGTTGGCAATGCTTGTAATGTTTATTAATAATGTTTCTTCTACTCGTGCAAGCAAAAGTCGACTTTAAGGTGACGAAGCGTTTGATTTCGCGATTGTACAAATAAAATAAATGTCTAAATATTGATTCATAAAACTAAAGACCAAAAAATATTTTCTACGACATTTTGAAGTCTGTGCATTTTGCAATTTTGTTATTGTTTTTTTATGTTTTATTTTACACATACTTCAAGATGATGTAGAAAATAGTTTTTTTCTTTTAATTTAGAAGTCGGTTTTGGTTTTGTTAAAAAAATATGCTTTAATTGCTTGAATAGCATTAGAAATAATATTTTAAGCACCTGTACAAATTGTACTACTAGCACGAGTAAACAAACAAGTTTGTTTTTTGAAGAGTGTAGTGGCGCTCTTCACCAAGCATTGCTCTCGATTTCCCTGAGACCCATTCATAATAAATAAAATAAAGAAAATTTGAAGATGGGTCTACAATTGGAGAAGAAATCGCGTAACATACTTACAAAAACATACATTCGAATTGAAAACAATTTGGAAGTTAGATAAGGTCCGATTTTCCAATCACCAGATAAAAGTTATTCTATAGAATAAAACACAACCAGGGCGTTCCATTAGTAGCTCACAACGCCTAAAATGCTCAGTTAGCTGTTTCACAAGGCGACTGCGGTCGTTGTGGTCGTGCCGAAAACGCCACTAATGACGTCATCATTTTCGATCACACAACGCTCACAACGACACATGTCAATAGGTGGGTCGAATAGCCGTTCCACTTGGGTTTACGATTGTAACGCCGGCAAGCCAGTGGAACGGGACAAATCGCGGTCGTGAACGTGGTCGTTGTGAGTCCCTAATGGAACGTAGCCAACACGGGAGAACTAAAAATGACAATCGCATCAATAAAGCAGTTGAATAGTTTCACTTATGTCAGCTTATAATTTATTTGACTGATAACTTTTATCTGATGATTGCAAAATTGGCCCTAAAAGGATAAAAATTAATTGCAGCATATGTACCCGTACATTATATGACCGATAAATCATCTCTTCTATCCTTCGGCTTGTTGACAAGGGCTTTGAACCATCAAGTTCTCCTAATTGCTGCCACAAAAGACGTAGCGGTAATAGTTCATCTATTTACTGAAATATGTCACAGTGTGGGGTAAGTATAAATAGTCTCTTTCTTGTTTTCCAGCCTTTCTTTCCTGTCTTTTCCTTCTTTTCTATTTTAGTCCCAGAAGAAAACTATTGCTAATTCTGGCAGACGTCGTCTTCCACCACATGTTTTGATATAATATTTTTGGAGCTCCCATCCATTCCTGAGGTCTCTGTTGCGACCTCAAGAATGGATGGGAGCTAGCCGGAATTGTGGAAGGTTTCCGATTTTTTTTGTAAAAATTGGTTTTAGTTCCTCTATCCCTAGTTTTGCTAGAAAGATTCCCTCTGTTAGAATAAAATTTGCTAAATGTTCCAAATAGATCAATCTATAAAAATCTATAAAAAAAATATAAAATCAGAAATCTAGAGGTAAGCGCAGTATAGGCATACGTAAAATGCTCTGTTAGTATAATCAATTGTAATTTATATATTTTATACAATTTATGTTATTTTTTAGTTTGACTCATGTCAAGGCAGTTTTTGTCAACAAAGAGGAAGATTCCAATTTAAGTAAGTGACTTTAAATTAATATTCATATAATTATTAATCGACGTTTCTTCTATGGATTTTTTATGTCCTAATTATACATTTTTTTAGAAGCCGATTCATAGAATCCTTATCTACATATTTTGATGTAAATATGTTTTAATATTGACCGGCGGTTAACTCTGTTTTTTTTTATTGCTGAAGCACAGCAGACAGGATGACAGCCCAACTGTGATGGAAAGTAGTTACCATCGCCTATGGACATTAGCAATACCAGAGGTGCTGCCAATATGCTGCCAGCCTTGAAAGAGAAAATGGGAAAGTGGAACCTGGCCACTGATGCCGGAACACAACTTAAAGTTGTTATGGTGGCATACTCTAGACCAGGGGTGGCAGCCATCCAACCGGGTAAATGCCCTACCACCCAGCTGTGGGTTGTTTATACTATGTAGAAATGATATGATGTGTGGTGCGTGGAGTGACGCGGAAAGACCGTGTCAGGAACTGCCGCATCCGCGGCAGTCTTCATGTCCGTGACATGCCAGACAAACTGCAAGAGTGTCGCTTAGGATGGTACGGTCACGCTTTACGGAGACCGGCTAATTGTGTAGGGAACAAATGTCTAGCCATGCCGCCTCCGTCAGGTCCCGGTCGAAGGGGAAAGCCCAAGAAATGCTGGCTTGACGTTGTGAAGGATGATATGCGTACCAATGGTCTGAAAACGTGGGATGCTGAAGACCGCGCAAAGTGGAGTAGAAAAAGTATGAAAGCGGACCCTGGGTGTCGGAGCGCACGCTCCGAACGCAACCGGGATTTAACCTTCGGACGATGATGATATCATGTAGAAATGCACCCTAGCTTTAACCCCGGTCAGTATAGGATAATTGTAGGAATTAAGAGCAAAAATATGGAGCTATTAGAATGAACTGCAAATGGAGCTGGGGATTTGGGGACTATGGCTCCTACCCTACGCATTGTTTGAAGAACTTGGATAAAATGGACAGACAATGTTTTGCCACTCACTGATTGGGTCTTCCAAAAAAACACCTATTAGCAAAATGGATGTAGCTCAGAGGGTGGTGAAGAAGTGCATTTAGACATGGAAGGAATGCAAGGGTGGAAGTATTAAAATCATTAGCTTTTAACACTTCCTTTCAGCTTGTCTCAGCCCTTTGAACTTCATTCTATGCCTACTGGTCAAGTAAAGCATGGAGGTAGGAGCCTTAATTCGGGAGCTTCCCGGGGTCGAAAACCGAGATATCGCCTTTTAACTTAGTCTTTGCCAAAAGCCTCCACGCGGATACAAAGGGGGATTTGTAGCGAATTGATATTATTATTATTCAAATTGGGTTTATGAATATTTTTTTTGTAATAAATGGAAAAATGATACATAAGTTTATAACAAATTATTTTTGTTTTATATTTTTCGCTATGATTAAAAACTTACATCAAATAAAAATAATTTTTTGATCCCGAACTACCCGGGTATTGAAAGCACAAATTTCAAAATTACAGGTTCAAAAAATTATTTTTAATTTGATGAAACTTTTTAATTATAGCGAAAAAATTAAATATAAATCGTTTGTTATAAAACTTATATATTATCTATCTATTTAATAAACAAAATAATTCAAATACCCATTTATAATAAAAAAAAATTACCGCAGAAATGTAGTCATATATTTTCATTTTAGGTGACGACATGTATCTTAGAGAGTGTGTGGGTGTAATCACTGAGAAATCAGATATGGAGTCTGCTTTAGATGTATTTCTTGGTTCCACTACATCGGTAAGAATTTAATAAAAATTATATTTAACAATTAAATTTGAAATATTGAGATCCGAGCTCCTCAACCGGATGTTTATAGATTTATATTGTTAGTGAAAACGTATTCTAGAATAGAATAGTAAAATAAAACTGCGTCTCCTGAAATCATTGGAGTGAGACCATAAAGTTTGTTGTTTACCCTTGGGTATTAGAACCTTTATAATGGAATATCAATATTATTTATTTATTAAGACTCTAATTACAGGCACCTTGGAAGTTGAATAAAATATGGATACAAGAATGCATCTATGATGAATTTAAACTAGCATTACTAAGGAAGTGTCATATAAAAAAAAGTGACGTTAGCTCGAACGAGACGAAGTCATCAGAAAGTGAATTTATTTTCGAAGAAAAACGGCTTTTGATAGATTGCACCGAAAATTCACCAAATATTGCAAAAAGCAACCTACATACCATTGCGGTGGAAGCTTATAGAACTAATAAGGAACTGATTACATTTATAAATGATAACAGTCTTTTCTTGTCATTATGGGCTAGTGATATATCAGAAGCGAACGAAATAGCTTACGCTGTTACTACTTCTGTAATCTGGATTAATGATTACGGCTGCTTTATTGGACCCCCAAAAGCATCACAAGCTATATTCTCGGAGGTATCCTCACACGAAGATGAAATTTACAAACATTTGTATTGGTTGGATAGAACAAGTATAACTGTAATGTCTGAAAATCTCAATAAGTGGAAGAAGTTATCGTATGAAAAGCGAAAAGAGACAATACAGAATGTCCTAGCTGCAAAAATGGAAGATATGGCTGTAAAGGGTCATATTGATGAATTATCAAAGTGGATTCATGAGATCAATCAACCGGACCCGTACAAGTTTATTGATATAACAAAAGGGAAAATTTGTGTGGGTATTGATTCAATACGTGAAGATGATACATACTTTGATTTTAAACAAGCCTCTGTAGTTGATGCTTTGCAAGTGCTTTTGCACGGCAGTTGTGTAGTTATTGGGGCAAATACGGAGCTATATCAAAAAGATATTTTTGATATTTTACTTAAGGCAGGGGTGCCTGTGATAAGTGAAATATCAATTAAAGAAGAAAAAGAAGAATCTTCTCAAAGGCGCCAAGTTAAACTCCTGCTACCTTACTATATAAACACACTCAAAACAAGAGTGATTATATCAAACTATGGAACAATATTTGCCAACTAATTCGATAAATCAGTATATAAGGAACTTTTTATTATCATCTTCCATATTTTGTTTTAATTATAAGTGTATTCTACCTATAATCGTTTAGAAAATAAGTGACATAGCCATAGACATAGCCCAGGTCAACATGTTCTTGGAGAGCTATCCAAACTTTCTGTGACGTGATGATGTCACAGTAGGAGGCAGCGGAAAGGGAGACGCAGCTTCCTCAATAATGATCCGCCGCCGCAGACCAGAGCGTCGAAGGAGGAATTACACGTAACTCCTTCCGCCTTGACAACGGCCTTTTTTTAACCTCCTTCCACCGGACGAACGGGATTTGTCCGACCTTGTTTATCAATTTCTTCTGGAAGTACTTTTTATTACCTACCTATACGTTGACTTATCGTAATTTACATGCTAATTTAACATATACATTAAACAATACATATTTAAATATATTTCTAAATGTACTCTTATCTATCCTTATTGCCACTTATTACTTTTAATTATTACTAGACAATATTCGATAAAGACGTCAACATGCTTTTCGACATAAGTTCAGGCATATTCTGATAGTTTATGTGAATTCTAATATATTTTATTTTGATATTTGCAATTATTAGTTACAATCACTACATTAACAAAATTAAAACTAAATTTTTTTTAACAAAAACTAAACCTAATTCACACTCAAAACCAAAAAGTAATATTTAACCGACTTCCTTCTACAACATCTAGAAGTCGGTGCCAAGTAAAATATAAAAGAACAACAACAAATTTACAAAATATAGTAATTTATATTGTATTTTGTTTGAAGTCGGTTAAATATTCCTATACTAATAATATACACAGCTTAATTTACAAACAAAATTGGGAACATTACCAAAACGCTAGCCGCGTTACCACGTTGTATATAGCAACGCTTGTACGTTGCCCAAAATACAGGCCAGCCTTTTAGTCGCGTGAGACGTCTATCAATCATTTACATAGGTTTCGATAAAGACGGTGGGCTTCTGGACCCCATAGCCCCACAGTTTCTACACATATTTGCGGTGTTTTACGTCCTGTCTTCTTCGGCGGCAGCTGCATCAGCTATCATTCCCAAAGTACCAACGCATGTGGCATCCCACACGAATGGTCGCCCCATCTGCCATGGCACCAAAGATTTCCCGTCCCTGGCCATCGTCGCGACACAATCCATGCGGCTCTAGAATAGCTGGGATCCCGGAATTCTTAATTTAGTCTCCAAATTGTTTCATTCCTGGGAATGTACAGGACATTGGAAGAGAATATGTGGTATATCCTTGATCGCATCGTTACTACAGATGCACGAGGGATTTTCTTTGTACTACGACAAGGGCCTTGATCGGTGAGATGGGGAATCTTATCGCACCAATAAAGGCCCTGAGATGACGGTGCGATGTGCTCCTGCACGATGTCTAGTGAAGTACGCAGAGAAAGAAGCATTAGAGTCAACTGAAAGAAGAGTCAAGATGTTGATTGGTAGCGACTAGCTTGTCAATACAAGGTTTCAAAGCTTAGAGCATCGAAGCCGGGTTGTTACTCTATCGGTATTCTATAGGTTTCTTTTCGGAGAATGTGGCTGAACTATTTGACCTGATTTGCCCTACACAATTCCATCTTCGGACGACAAAGCGCTCTGATCTACTCCATCGTTATACAGTGGAAACGCCACCAGTGCATACGAAACTTTTCGCCTTCACTTATCTTCTACGTATGGCAGAATTGTGGATTACACTACCAGAGTCCGTGTTTCCCGAAAAATTTATCCGGGTATCTTCAAATCTCGTGTGTTATCTATGTAAACGTGCTCCGCCTTCGACCGCATCATTGTTCGACATTAGGCGTGATTGTGGTCAAACGCAAACATATTTATTATTTTAAAAAAGGGCACAACACACAGTTTGCACGAAAAGAGGCTCAATGAGCCGACACCGTCAGGGTTATCGGAAGTATCATTGGTTCCCGAAACTGTGGCATCACGGCGTTGAAATGCAAGACCGAGGTGTTATAGTTGGTAGGTCCGAGTGTGCTATTGGGAGTCCAATACTACCTTACTGCTATCCCTAGGCGGCAGGGTATCCATGACGGACGTGTAATCCATCATAGATTACACATGGATCCATCATGGATACCCTCGTTAAAAAAAAGGTCAACATTTTCTACGGGTAAGAAGACTGGATACGTTACCTCGCTGGATTGCTATATTAACCTATTGTCCGTGGTAGGCATTAGCCTTCTGATCTCATAAAGAATTGATCAGGCTTTTTGAGAACTGTTTTTATTTTAATTAAACAATGTAATTAGACTTAGATCTGTGAGGGAGAAGATATTTTCCATTTTCACCATTATGTCAAAAATTAAATAGACGCCGAAATGCAAAAATATTCAAATTTGAGTCTTATTAATTCCAGTTTTACCTAGTAAAAATAATAAATAGAAGCGAGGGAACAATGCCAGCCGAGCTTCAGAAAAAAATATAAAAAATGGTGCAATTAGGAATACTTGAATAAGCGTTAGGTAACCAACCATTTCAAAATGTTTGCTGGTAATGGTGGTTCAATACCCGGTTAAAAACAGTTGATGGCTAATGGCCTGTTCCTACAACATACCAACCGTTGACTTGCCTTATCGGTTACAAATTGACATAAGATCCAAACTTCTAATGTCAAAATTCAATCATGGTAAGGCAAGTGAATGAATAGTATAGCAACCGGGCATAAGCCGTAAACTTGTCAATTGTCGATTTTATTTGACAACCACTAGCCAGCTGGCGAGTTGATGAACAACTTCACCGTGGCTATTTACTGAAAACCGCCACTTAGCGGGTTTTTAAAATAGCTATCTGTAACCTGAATGAAATTTGTAAATTCAAGTATGCTGTAGACACATGGGTATTTATGAGATTTAAGTCGCATAACTTTAAAACATCTAGTATAAATTATCTGGCGATTTATTGAATGATTGCCGTTCTTAATAACCGACGAGGATTACACAATTGCTTACTTGTTCAATGTATTTCAACTTGTCTTTTGTTTGCCAATTTATATACAGCTGTAGCACAAAATCGTAATGTACAGTAAGAAGATTCAAAATAATCGGTAAAAATTATAGAATTAAAGTTATAATTGTTCAGATCACTTTTCGTACCCAAATATCTCGGAACACGAACAACGTGAAATTTATTCAAATCATCATTATATTTGTCAACGCGGCAGCCCAGTATTAGGAACTGAACGCGCATTCGAAACGGCGGTGGTAGCATTGTTGGTAATTGATAGAAGGGAAAGACTAATCTGCGTACTTCTAAGCTGCACTGACTATGCCGATGCGTGCTGATTACCAAGTCATGAGTGAGCCTTGCAGCAAATGTTCTCGCTTGTCTCCTTGCGGCCTTCGATGTTATATATACACTCTCAGCGCGGTATAACTGCACTTATAGGCAATTGGTGGCGGAAAGATATGCGGGTTGTCGTAGAAGCGTCGACAGCAGACTGACTTGGACGATAATTGACAGCAGACTGACTCTTAAAGACGAGCAGTGTCAGTACAGCGGTAGGTATGACAAGGAGAGTCCATGGTCCAGGCTGCTGGGAAAGGCGATGATAACGCGGAAATAATTTGACAGGACAGGATTTTAAACTAAGCGGTGCGAAGAATATTAATAATCGTAGCGCCAGTGTTTTCGAAGCAGCCAAAGTATCCAAAAATATGAGACACGAGACCATTTGTACAAATTCAGTGCTCAGAAAATAGCACTTGTTTAATTCTACTTTTTTATAAGCTCTATCATGATCTGTGTATCCTTTTTTATTAAATCTCAGACTAAAGTAGTATGGAGTTCGAGCCACAAAAGAACAGCCCCACAGACACGTCGCCGTACCTAAATATGCCAGAGTAATTATTTGCTAATCAAGTAAATCGATGAAGGTAATTACTGAATAATAAATACAAGACATTCCATAGTTAAAGCTGTGTATTTATTTCTTGGCTGCTTTACGAACAAAATTCTGTCAAATAGCGGAGCTGCCATTATCAGTTTTGTGGCGCGGATTTTAACACGAATCAGTACTTGTTCTCCACAGCGGTGAAGAGGCTACCTAGCGTAAAAAGTCTTAGCTCTTTTTTAAATTATTGTCCGATATGCTTACATTCATATACATTAAAACAGATTCGACTGTGGCACAGAAACGTCATGGGTTTATTCCTGCCGCAGAGAGTCGTGTAGAATACATTAGCTTATGATACATAGTGCCATTAAAAAAAAAATACACAATATTAATGTTATATTAAAAGTAGTCTTTTATACTAAATAACTAATCTGTTGCTGTAGGTGGTGTAGAAAATATCCAGTAATCTTCAAGTATTATAGAATATTAACTGTTTTTAGCGAGATTTGTAACAGCATTTCATCCATATGTTGAATCTATTTTAAGATACGGGGATTTTGGGGAAATTTCACAGATAGAGAAAATATTTAAGCCACAAAAGAAATGAATTAGATCCATATTGTATTCAAAAGCAAACGTATACATGTAATTGTAAACCATTTTAAAATATTGACATTAGTGTGTTTGTATATTTGTAAAATAATTATGTTATTTAAAAATAACCCAACTTTATTGGAAAATTAGAAAGATGCCAGATAAATTAATAAGAATAAAACTTGTATGATTCCACATACTATTGCATTATATGACAAAACCGTGTTTGGGATGGCACAATATATAATATACCGTCTAATATAATTCAAGAAAATAATTTTAACAAAAATTATTCGAGTGGTTGGTCCAAAAGTCCTGTTATAGTGTCCCAGAATATCTAAGTAATATCTATCAGCATTGCCATCCAACGCGGAAATGTGGCCAGCATTTTGGGCACGTTCCCCACCGACAGCGATTTGGAGTCAACTTTTAACTTAGAGATTTCTATTATTTTCTGAGTATAGTTTTATTTATAGTATAGTTTAGTTTATATATTTGATTAATTGTGAGTTCAGAATAAACATAATATTAGTATTAATTATTTTAAAATCTTAAATTGTCAATGAGTGTCACGCGGTAAGAACATGAAGATATAGTGACGTTTTAAATAAATTATGTATAAGGAATCCAAATAAATATATTAGATATTGTTACGACCGCCAAAGACAAATTCACACCTGCATACCTGTTTTGCGTACTTTATTACCTTTTTGGCATTCGGACTTCTTTTGTTTACTTTGTGTTTAAAATTGGTGATTAGAAAGCAGCCTATTGTACTCGTTTATGGCCGATCGCAGGCATAATTAGGCAGGTGTGCAGATTACGATTTCTGGGAAATTGCTTCGACGCTTGCCAGATAGAAATATTGCATCGTTCTGTATAAAGCGATGCTCCAACAGAAGGGTGAGGCGGTCAAGTGATAATCACTAGCGAGACAAGACGTGTGTACATTCGATAATCTATATAGTGACGAGCTTTGCGCGTGTTATTGAATCGCGCATTACGTTAGGACTGATTGTGTTCAGTTATATTTGTACCTGTGTTATACGTTTTTGTATAGTTCTAATAAATTCTATAGTAATTCCAACGGCATTTTAATTCGAGTCCCGCACTCGTAACAATATTTTATAGAGATAGATTAAATAAATAACATTAACATTACGATGCTGTTAAAGATCAAATAAGTAATAAGTGTTAATCTCAATTATATTATACTAGCTGATACCCGCCCGCTTCGGGTGCCGTAAAATCCGTTCTTAGCTGACCTCTACTTGGCGAAAGGAATGTCCATGCCAAATTTCAAGTCTATAGGTATTATAGCTCATGAGATATCGTGATGAGTCACTATATACGTGGATTTCAATGATATATATTTCGATAAGACCTATGTAACACTTAGTTCGCAATAAAATGATTTTATTTGATTTGTGTTTTGTTTATATAGTTGAAATTTTCAATTATGATAGCTTTAAATACTATAAAGGCTTGTATAATCAAGCCATTCCTGGAGCGCAGTCTAACCTAACAACTAGGACATAAGATACTTTTCATTTCTCATATTCTAAAAGTATCATTAGAGTTGCCTAATCACAGGGCTGAAAATAGGACGTTTCGTCCCTGGGAAACGATTCTCCCTCCTGTTAAAAAAATTTAGAAAACTATGCGAGCCATAGATATGCATACAACTCATGTCCCAACATTTTTTACAGCCACTGTTAAATTGCAGCATAAATTGTAATAAAAATATATCAACAATTTTAATTTATATAAAGAGGTAAATATTTATTATCATCAGTGAAAAAGAAATACTGGCTGGTAGAACGCCACAGAAAAAACAATTGTTTCATATGTGACGTAAGTGATGACGTTTCAACAGATTTCGATATGTATTTAACGCCTGTTATTAGAGAAGTAGCTGTTTAACTAATCAGTTTTTACTTACATTCCTCATATTCGAAATGAAAAGCAGAGTGCTAACCTCAGGCGAAAGGCCTATTTAGGCACTCGAAATATCAGCCTCGCCCTCGCAACGTTCAACCAAACAATGTCGTGCCTAAATAGGTCATTTTCACCTCACGTGTAACAATCTACTATTACATTCGGCAATCATTGCAGTTAAAAATCATGTAAATTGAAGCAGATTGAATAGAAAAGCCGCCCCCGGCAACAACATTATTGATTACTCGTAATTGTAGGATAGAAAAATATACAGGTTGGAATTTTTTAATGTCACCTGGAGGGAAATTTCTCTAAATAATAAAGATAGCAAATTTTACTCCAAACAAACATTTCTTTATTTTTGAAAAGAAATAAAACTGCATTCAAAGATTTTCGAAAATTCTCTTGCTTCACCGGGGAATCGAACCGACTAAAATCTGTAAAAATTACATCCTGTAATTTTATTGCATCGATCGTTAGGGTCAATCACAAGGATGAAATCTCTCTAACATACTTGGTAAATTTAATGAAAGGAAAACCATGAAATCTTCAATTATTTTAATTATTTACAAAAAATGGTAAACTAACTAATTAGTTGCTCGAAATGGGCTCCATTTTCTTGGATACACAAATTTATTCTTTTAACAAATTAATTTCTAGTAACCTTTAATAACGTGTTGTGGTGAATATTATTATAAATCGTATTCTGAACTTCGTCTCTCAACTCGTTTACACTCGCATATAAGATTTCATGTCATTTTAATTGATAAATAACGTCAATGATAAATTATTAATTACTAACATAAGTGAACAGAAACAGATGGATCTTTGAGTAAAAGTACTTTAGCTTGACCCATTGAATTTATAAGTACAGATTTCATAGTTTTCCTTTCATTAAATTTACCAAGTATGTTAGAAAGATTTCATCCTTGTGATTGACCCTAACGATCGATGTAATAAAATTACAAGGTGTATTTTTTACAGATTTTAGTCGGTTCGATTCCCGGGTGAAGCAAGAGAATTTTCGAAAATCTTTGAATGCAGTTTTATTTCTTTTCGAAAATAAAGAAATGTTTCTTTGGAGTAAAATTTGCTATCTCTATTATTTAGAGTACTTTCCCTCCAGGTGGCATTAAAAAATTCCACCCTGTATACAGAATCATAAAGATCAATCAGTAATGATTTCTAAGACTTGAATAGCCCGAAAATATGTTCTATTTGAATCAAGTAATTACTGACCCAAGTTTCTAAACAACCTCATTTCGGAGCTTTTATGGAGTAAATCAATGTTTAGTACATAATAAGTAGTAATTTCAAGATATTTTAGAAGGGTTTTTATTCTGAACAAATTATTTTTACTAGTAGTCGCCTGTGGTCGAAATTCATCCATAATAATACGTTGTCAAAGACTATGCTTCTATAATCACAAGTTTGGCCAAAGCAACAATAAACAAAAGAGTATATATGCGCGTGTGTGTCAAATACATTGTAGTGTGTGTAATGTTTTTTATTGATTTAATGTATTTTTTATGCATAATTAAAAAAAAATATTAGCATTCGTCGTTTCTTCTCTATATAAACTATAAGTGTGCGTAATTTCATACTCCTTCGTCCGCGCAATTTTCGTAAAAAGGGGTACAAAGTTTTTGCTTCACGTATTAATATAGAGATGCTGGAAAACGGATAGACGGCCACCATCGTTTATAGATGTTTGAAACACCAGTGTGGAGCTAAAGAGTTGTCAGCCTTTATTTTTGTAGTCCTGTAATCTTATATATAAAAATGAATCGTAATACGCGCATAACTTGAGAACGATTTAACTGATTTTAATAAATTTGTTTTGTGTGTTTCTATGGGTCCCCGGGTGGTTTAGAGTCACAATTGGAACCGGTAGCTGGCGCTAAGATCGGGTTCTAGAATCCTCCTAATCACTTGGACCGATTTTGGTGATTTTGTTTTTGTGTCATGAATCAAAGTCTTTTAGGAATTCAGAAAATATGGCGGTACGAAGTTCACCGGGTCAGCTAGTTAGTAATAATTAACACCGACAGCAAAAATGAATAATAAACTGTTTGAACACATACACATATGTGTATTCAAATTCCTGCTTCACAAAACTCCAACTTGAGTTGAACTTGACTCCAACAACTCAGTGATGATCATAATTCTTTTTCTATTTTCTCTTTGCTCTTCTTTTTTTTTACTAACTTTCTTTCCCTTCGTTCTATAAATATATATTTGCGATTACACGTAGTCACAAAATCTCTTTAATAATGTATTTCTATTTTAACCTGTGGACAGCGCTGTGGGCTACATTATTACTTAATATTTTAAGTTGTAATTTTGTATTTAATTTTAATAATGTAGCTGTTTGTTGTTCCAATAAAATAAAAATATGCTCTTAACTCGCAGCTGCGTGAACTCTAAATGTTGTAGGGGGATTTTAACACCTTACGTGCGTAAAAACGTGACAAATATGTGCCAAAAAATGGGTCGGATTTACCCCTAGATAATACGAGATCTCTTTAGTAAATAAGCAATATTTTAATCTTTATTGTATAGGTTAAGAATACTAGGCAAAGGTCGCTTTACTTAAAAAAAAAGAAATGATATTGACTTCTTTAGACATTTAAATTCTTTTTTACTATAAATTTAGGAATAATCTATGCATCATACATACAGATAAATAAAATTTAGGTGTCTAATATCAAAATAAAAATGTGAAAAAATCAGAGGGGATAATTGGGACCAGGAGAATTTTTATCTGTCTGTCTGTCTATCTGTCTGTCTGTGTTTGTAGATAATGTTGTATAAATTAGATGGCGCCACTGGAAAGTTACATCGCGGTATGGTTTGCATTCTATATGTGCATAACACGGGTGCATTTAATCCGAACGTTGTTGGCACTCACTGCAATAAAATATTCTTTGAGATCTATATGTTTATAATTTTATTATATCGTATAGAAAATGCCCTCTCTCCCAGGACTGATTAGACAGTCTGTCTAGATGTTCCGGCTGGACCGATTTTGACGGGACTTTTACTGGCAGATAGCTAATGTTATAAGGAGTAACATGGGGTTCTTTTTTAGCGTTCCGCGAAAAAAAAATCCACGCTGACGAAGTCTCGGGTACAACTAGTATGTATAACAGTTGTCAAAGCGGCAGCCCAGTATAATGAACTGAACGAGCATCCGAAATGGCGGTGGTAGGATGGCTGGTAATGGATAGAAGTGAGAGTAACCTGTGTGCCTCTGGGTCGCATTGACTATCCATGCAGTTCACCAAGTCGTGACCATTGCAGCAAATCTTCTGGCTTGTCTCCTTCTTGTGGCCTTCGATATTTGCTGTACATATTGTAAGCAATTGGTGGCGGAACGATGTGCGGGTTGTTACAAGGGTCGATAGCAGACTGACTCGTAAAGACGAGCAGTATCAGTACAGCGGTAAGTACGACGAGGATAGTCGGAATGGAACGGAAGATAGCGGCTAGGATTGGACAACGCGGTTAGGAAAAGCGGTTAGTTATGGAAATAATTTTACAGGGTAGGATTTTAAACTAAGCGGCGTGAACAATAGTAATAAGAATAATATAATGTAATTGGGAAAATATAGCTTTAAGGCAGCTACCCCACTGTTGGGCTTTAGCCTCCTTATTTTGGAAAACTAACAGGGTTTAAAAGATCCTTCCCATGTTTACTTCCAACGTCAGCGGGTGATAATTGCAAAAATTTGCATTTGTTAACGCCGACCTATTTAGTTACCGCCTCTTTGTTTCATTTTTTCTTGCGTCGCATCTGTCACTATGTAATGTGACATAGTCTACGTTTGACCGCCGAACGCGCCGCTGTTTCCGCGAAAATTTCGCCGCATTTTGTGTGTCCTGCCGCATTCTACACCCGGTCATAACCCGCGTACTGGAAGGTACCCCCTGTACCGTTCCAGCTGGTCCACTCGTCGAAAGAGCCGCAAGAAGTAAGGAAAGGATCACGAGGACGACGTGCTCGCCGCTGCGAAGCCCGCATCGTAGCGTGTCTGGTGCGGCGACCTATCCTGTAAGTCATTCCCTTCTCTTATCTCCCGCTTCCGCCCGCGCCAACATTGCTCTTAAAAACTATGTAATTTTGAATCATGTGATTGAAAATGATGATATGTAGTTGGTAAAGTTTAAAAAATACTTGTATCATTTAAAATGCAATTCTAATACGACCGCTTATTATTTTTTGTACTTAAACTTTTTCAATTGTATTAGAAAAATTCTTCACCACACACATATGACATAAATGATTTGCAGTAATTTCATGTACCTAAACGCAGGAATAGGTGTTCTTTTAGTAGTGCATAGTTGCAACAATGCTACAAATAAGTACGAGAAAAAAAGTGGTGTAATTAGGGCGATAGCGTACAAATCATAAAGTTACAATTTAATTGACAAAAAAATGTGATTAATAAATATGATTGCGAACTTGGTTATCGAATGGTAGAAGGTGGAAGGTAGGGGTGGAAAAGTTTAAAAAGCCTACTGGCGGCTTTGCAAATCTGTCACTGGTTATTACAAGCTACGTTGCACTTGTGGCTCACGACGCCCAAAATGCTTCTTCAGCCGTTCCACATAGCGATTACGGCGTTATGGTTGTGGCGAAAACGTCACTAATGTTGTCATTATTTTCGGTCACACAGCGCTCACAACGACCTATGTCAAGAGGTGGATCGAAGTGGGCGTTGACCACAGCATGAATTCTTTCTATCGATATGTTGATAAAAGTGCGATTTTCATATCAACCATACACCAACTAATGACATTTGCGTATTTCGTCGTCAATGACATCAACGCTCCATAATACGTTCCGCTTAAGTTTATGATTATAAACGCTCCCAAGAGGTGGAACGGGAAGAATGGCGGTTGGCGGCGTGGTCGTTGTGAGGTCATGTGGAACGCGGCCATAGTAACGGAAGAGTTTTGTGGATATTTATGAAGGTATATCTGGGTTGTGAAAAGTAAGCCCTTTGTTGTTTAATGATACGAATATTGCATTGTCTAAACTCGTTTTGTCTTTTTAATCCCATTGTTCACGGACGTAATAATGAGTTTTACATAAGCTTACAATTGAACTGGGGCTTATTCATAAACGCATGTCGGTGTTCGGTTTCATTGAATTCGCTCGAAAATTCAATGACATTTTAGAAAGAGGAAACCAGGAAAAACAGATTTTTGTCAGAGCAGCCAATGAACTTACAAATGATTATAAGTTAATTGGATTATGTGAAGGGTACAGGCAAAGAACAGGGAATGTCACAAATTTATTTTTTCTATACTCTATTGAAAGCAAATCTTTGTCTATGGTAGTTTATTTCCCAATCACTAACTTTTATATAAAATTATTTGCCCATAAGTGAACTTGAATATGAAGACTTGATGTGTCTGATGCCATTTTGTACCAGAGGAACAGAGATATTTTACGAACCATTAGAATATGATTCCAAAACTAAAGATGCTGCTGATGACTGAATTCGACATTACTTGTTTATGTTTATGTTGTCTTGGCCATTCCTTGTTTTCTGTTCTTCCAAGATTGTTTTATTTAATTTTTGTTAAATTTTAATATTTTTAATCACTAAAAAGTCCATCATAACTACACAGTTATATTAATTAAATAAACAATTAATTAGTTTTAAGTAAAAGTTACTGCATACGCCGATCTCAATAAAAAATAATACTTCTAAACTTTTAATTGCGTGTTGCTCAAAATGTATTAATCAAGAGATTCCCTGGTCTTTGCCTGTACCCTTCATGTGGACATTGACTTATGTACAGATAGTTTAGCATCTGTAAATACGAAATTTGTCAAACTAAACAGGATGAATAATAAAACACGCGTTCTTTTGTTAAACGTCAGTCGATTTGATTCCTGACTATGGCTTTTCAAAAATGTAATGAATAATGTTACTTTTCATCAAAATCAGCTCCAAGACTCATTTGACTGTTTTCCGCTATTTTATCTTATATATAAAAGCTGTTCGTTAGTCTCGCTAAAAGTCGAGAACGGCTGGATTGATTTGGCTAATTTTGAAGTCCAGGGAAGGTTTAAAAGGTGAGTAAATATGAAAATAAAAAATAATCTGAGGCGGTAGGAAGTTTGCCGGGTCAGCTAGTACAAAATAAATATATAAGTTTATAGTACCATGGAGACCCAATTGTAAAATTAACTCTCTATAATGAGAACGTTGTCCTTCCTTTCATACCGCCGCCGTACCGCTGATGCTGTAGGGTGAGTGGTGAAAGTAAGACGCTGTAGTGAAAGTGCGACGGCGGCGCGGTCGCATCTAGTCTATACATTATTCCTCATAAGAGCAATTCCGTACATTACAAACAGGATTTTTGCAATGAATTACACACAATTATTGATGTTTAAATATCTTAGTGAACTTGTCTCATCTAAAATTGATATTAAAGTAGAAAATGTTTTATATAATTTATCTAGTAAGAAAAAACAAGATATAGACAATTTGACGGTGCATGGCGGCGTTGTGTACACCCGCGCTTACGCGATTTTCATAATAATCACTCTCCAAATCGTTTCTTATATGTGTAAAACATATAAGAAAACTATTAAATTATTACATCCCTAACAAACTGCCCTTTAAAGTCCAATTCATAATAAGCTAGACCGTAAAAGATATAATTTATAGATTCGCTTAAAAAAAATCTAGAACATCCATAAACTGCGTACTTTATGATCCTTGTTCTGTAATCAGCTGCCGTCTGTTATTAGGGTCAGTAGAGTAGCTACACTATTTATTTTTCCTTCAACGAACGACCAGAGACGACATATGGAGATAGATGGGCGAGGAGACCGTGTAAAGGAGATAGCGGATCTTTAAAAAAAAAAAAGTTTTTATGGCATGAGTTCAGCAGACAAGCAAATGGCGCACTTGATGGAATGTGGTTACCATCGCCTATGGACATTTGCAACACATAGATGCTGCAAATGCGCTGCTGCTCTCTTAAGGGAGATTGGAATCTGGTCACTAATGCCGGAACATAAATCAAGGTTGTTATGGCGGCATACTCTAGACCAGGGGTGGTAGCCATCCAGCCGGGCAAATGCCCTACCACCTGGCTGTGGCCAGGCTGTGGCGGGTACCCCAGGCCGCCCGGATGCAGGAAATTGTATTCTTTCTCCGTTCTTGCATGGATAAAATGCCAGCGGGTCTATGCCAGCTATTTCATATACATATAACAGGGTCTCGTTTGGTAATAAATGCTGGGCCACAGATATCGAAGATCGTGCGAAATGGAGAACTATGAATAAATAATTCAGTAATTTTCCCGTGATGCTCTAACAGACAAACCGACAGATAGACAGACAGACAAAATTTCAAAAAATTACATTTTTGGAATTTCCTAATTTTTTAACATTTTAAAACGCATTGTACAAAGACGAACATTTACAGATTTATGGATGTGTGTATGGATTATAATTAATAAAATAAGTAAAAAATTATATTGTATTCTTCATCAATAAACCCTGCAATAAAGTTTAAAAATAAATAAAAGTAGATAAGTTGCTTTGAATCCAAGTCGTGATTAATTTTAGAATTTTTGTTGGTCAAAACGAAAAGTTAGTGTGAAATAGGTTCCAAAATGGCCCAACGGATTTCCGTGAAAATTTTAGGCCATTTGGTTATCTTTTAGGCTTCATAACATGAATATAACTCCTTGTTTACCTATATTATGCTCACTTCCACGGCAGCAAGCAAGCAGGATAGTGGTGACGGAAGTTGCGGGGCGAATATATTTAAAAAAAATCGGTTCGCGTTTAACTGATATTGTATACCGACATTAGGTATGTCAGATGGAAACGCAATCTAAGATGGAGCTGTTATGTTTTGAGATCCTTTGTGGATTTATGAAAGAATTAACTCGATTAATGATGATGATATTTAATATTATATACTTATGCGAGCACAGGTTTTCTTTAGGAAGCCTTTTTTGCAAGAGAGCTTAGTGATGTCTATATATAATAGTGATGTGCATTGTAACACAAAATATCGAATAGATTCGATTTCCAACAGAAGCATGCTTACTTAGAAGATATCTGTTCAGGCGAGACTTGATTGTATATTTCAGGAAAACAGATGACGGTATGAAGATTAATAGTTCCACTTCTCATAATATAATTATATTATATCATTTATATTAGTATAATAAAAATAGAAGCATAGCGCTTCGTTTATTTAGTCGGTATTTTCACCATATACATATATCGTGGCTTAAGCTCGTACGTCTGCTTGTCCATTGGTAAAAATGAGGAATTAGTTCGTGCAATTCCACGGCACACTCGCCGAAGTGTATCTTATAGAATACCGATAAAGTGATAAATTAGTGACTTAGCGCCGATAATCTAGGTCCTAAGCCTGCTACCGATCGCTGGTTATCGCCTATCAGCTTCCTGGCCCTTTTCTCAATGGAGTCGAGTGTCTCGAGCTAGTATTTGACCGAACCATCAAAGTGTAAAAAGACACAGACAAAAACAGTAGTCCATGCAAGATCGTGCTTATGCTTGGTAGAGATCTAGCACCTAAAGTCGTGTGAAGTACTGCCTCACCTTTGATAATATAATTAGTATCCATAGCGTTAGTCCAGCCAGCTAAGTCGACAGAGACACACAAACATACAACAGAGACAGATAAAACAACACCCAGAGAACAGCGACAGAAATAACAGACAGAGATATAATCACGATTTATTTGAATGTTTGATACTATTTCGGCCTCTGTGGTTGAGTGGGCTAAGTCTTAGCAGGCCGACCTCATTACAGCGCAGAGGCTCTGGGTTCTATTTCTAGCATGGCAAATTTCGTAAACTTACTTTCCGTTATTTACTATGGTCTGAGTGTTTGGGATCGGCTTCAGAGTGGTTCGTTGTATATTATCCATAATACAAGCATAACTTCGGGATTTACAATGTATGAGTTTGTGCCGATAATCATGCTACCCACTTCTCTCGCCACTTTCCTGATTACTGCCCTGGAAGTGGGCATAATACACAAGGGGCAGGGTCCAAGGCCAGCGCGAACAAAGTGGGGGTTAGAAATAAAATGTTTACCCGCTATCGCTTTACTAAGTAGACCTTACCCGGTCTATTTTTCAACGCCTTCAAGGCTATGGATGGGATGTATAAAAAAGTATTGCCTCCCGAAGCCGGAAGCTACGATTCCTGTTCCACTTTTGTCAAACCAACCTTTATCATGCCGTTATATGTTTTTGGCAACATGGCCATTTTTAGGAAATAAAGAACCAAGTACTGGAGACAATACAAACAGGAACTTGAAGAGTGATGTTTTGTATATAGTTTTGTTTTTTATATAAACTGGGCAGGTGCATTGCAGCATTGCATTCGCAATCCACGAACTATGAAGTATTTCTTAGAGATGATCAAATACCATTGTTTTTGTATATCTACTAAAGAGAGACACTTAAGCGAAATAACTTAAGAAATGGAGTATTTCTAAACAATTGCTCAGGGGAACTTTTTCGAACGAATTTCTTTAGAGTATTTTGAGCTTCGCTTTGACTTTATCAAAAAATTTGGCCTCGTCTGTCTCCAATATAGACTTGGGGAACTTAAAGAATTTGAGAACGAATGTTTTAAATAATAAAAAAGCCAGCCCTATAAGAATGAATACTCTGACAGCAGTCTGCGACCAACTTTCTTGCTCAAATACATTTTATAATAAAACTACGATTTAACGGTTTTATACGCGGTATTTTATTTGATTTTTATTATTCCGACGTTTCGGCCACTTTTCTAACTACTTTCTAACAGTTTTCTGGAGCCTAATCTAATTTACCACCGCTTCGCAATATGCTGTGGCTTGAAGAGAAGAAGCGGCGCCAGAAACGTTTCAGCAAACATGCTTGCCTAGCTCTAATAATTTTATTTAATATAGAGCTAGGCATGTTTGCTGAAGAGTTTCTTGCGTCGCTTCTTCTCTTCAAGCCACAACATGTTGCGAAGCGGTGGCAAATTAGATTAGGCTCCCATAGAGTAAATAATAACCATAAACAAAATTAAAACTAAATAATTAAAATGAACAAGTTGGCGGTAGGCTAATAAAACTTTAACAATACTCATTGACACTTGAGATATTAGTCTTCCGTGATCACGGATACTGAAACGTGGCCGAAACGTCGGAATAATAAAAATCAAATGAAATACCGCGCTTAAAACCGTTAAAACGCAGTTTTATTGGTTGTATACGAGTCGCGAAAACTTAAAAAATATCATTTTTTTTATATATAGTGTTACAAATAATTTCCAAGAAGGAGGGTAGTTAACGATGACATCATTTGAGTGGTGGCGATGCGTTCGACTATAAAACTGAGAGGACTGTCTGGATCGGTGTCGTTCTCTCACACATCCGATCGAGTTGGAGGTGTGTTAGGCTCATTGTACGAATAGTCGAATTGATGTTTCTCACGTACATCAGAAATGTTGCAAAGTAAATATTATTTTCATTTCCCATATTCTGAAAGTACGCTTGGAGTTGCCTAATTGAAAACAGGGCTTTTCGTCTCTGGAAAACGATTCTCTGTCAAAAACTTAAAAAAAAACTATGCGAACCATAAATAATACATGCGACTCAAGTTCCAACTTTTTTGCAGCCACTGTTAAATCGCGGCATAAATGGTAATAAAAAACAATAACCATTTTGTAACATCATTTTGTACTTACGCATTACTTTTCATTAAGTTATAATACAAATTTGAGCTAAATATTTACTACTATCATCAGTGACAAAAAATACTGGCTGGTAGAATGAATGCCACAGTAAAAAAACGTACTTGAGATTTCATATGTGACGTACGTGATGAAGTTTCATCAGATTTCGATAGGGATTTAAGGCCTGATTTTATTAGAGAAGTAGTTCACATAATATTTTCTAAGTTTTCGCGACTTGTATACATAATAAAACTACGTTCTAACGGTTTTAAGCGCGGTAATTTATTTTATTTTTGTTATTCCGACGTTTCGGCCACTTTTCAGTGGTCGTGATCACGGAAGACAAAGATGTCAAGTGTCAACGAGTATTGTTAAAGTTTTATTTAGTCTATCAAATAAATTACCGCGCTTAAAACCGTTAAAACATAGTTTTATTAGGTAAGTAGTTGTTTGTTTGATTAATCAGTTTTTATTTACTTTTCATGTATTCGAAAATAAAATCAAATCGAATTATTAGCGCCCCCCTCGCTACGCTCGTGCGCCAGTCCATCTTGTGCCTAAATAGATCACTTTCACCTTTCATGTAACAATCTACTATTGCGTTTTTATCTATTGTTCTTTATATTTATAATCACGATTTGATACAATTATATAGTCATGTTATACCAATCTTTTTTTATACACATTAATGGACTTCTGAGCTAGTTCATAAAAGTAGTTTATTTCTAGGCTCTGATTTATTTGTAAGTTTTACTTTTAATTGTTTTTTTCATCTCTATAGTCATTGTAAAAATATTACTTTTATAATAAAAAAATATTTGTTTTAATAGTTTAAGTATACTTAAACTATTAAAACAATACATAATTATACTTACTAGTGGTCGCCCAGTGGTCGAAATTCGACCATAATTAATTTAAATTATAAGTTTGAACATTTTTAAGGTTCTGTTGTCAAAGACTATACTTCTATAATCACCGATTTCGCCAAGGCTACACGGTTAATTTGACTTTAACAATAAACAAAAGAGTATATATGCGTGTGTGTGTGTCAAATACGTGGTAGTGTGGGTAATGTTTTTTTATTGATTATGCATTTTTTATGCATAATTTAAAAAAATATTAGCATTCTGCACTCCTTTTCTATATAAACTATAAGTGTGCGAAATTTCATACTCCTCCTTCCGCGCAATTTTCGTAAAAAGGGGTACAAAGTTTTTACTTCACGTAATATAATGATATTCGTCGTATTATCCTTCAATTTTAGCGATTCTACTAAATATATCTGATGTTAAAAAAGGTTAGCTTTATATCACGTTAAAATGGGTCAATCCTCATTAAATATAAATGGACGTTAACGTATCTCATATTTATTAATATTTTCCTGAAATATGTCACAACCCTTCATAAAGTTTGGTCAGGGTTCAAATTTATTGGACTAAATTAATTTATCTCTTCAGTATTTAACTCTAGGGATATTTTGTATTTATAATTCAGCCCTAAACCGGTGCCTCAGATTTGTTGAGAATTTGTTCCGTTATTGCATCTTTTAACTGCTTTTAGTTCCGTAGTCATTGTCTCGAGAACGAAGCTTATGATAAATCGTCGCGGCCGTCCACCTATCTGTCTATGTATGTCAAAATTGAATTTTTTAATGCATGACTTCATTGCTTTTAATAGACGTAATATATATATATATATATATATATATATATAATATATAATAATAATAATATTAAAATATAAAATAAGTAACAATTTTTAAAAATATTGTGCAGTAAGCCCTGTCCTAGCTTTTGTGCCATATTTCTTTCTCCATCCCAAAGTTGTCTGGAAGAGATTGCTGTCAGCGATAAGACTGCCATTTGTACCTAATTCTAAGCTGTTTTTGTGTATTATTTCAATAATTTTATTGTACAATAAAGTATATTCTATTCTATTCTAGCTAGATCATAAAAGATATAATTTTCTGATTCGCTATTAAAAAAATCTAGAACATCCATAAACTGCGTACTTTATGATCCTTGTTCCGTAATCAGCTGCCGCCTGTTGTTAGGGCCAGTACGGTAGCTACACTATTTATTTTTCCTTCAACAAACGACCAGAGACAACATATGGAGACAGATGGGCGAGGAGACCGTGTATAGAACATAGCGGGTTTACTTTTTTTTTTTTTTTATTGCATGAGTTCAGCAGACAGGCAGACAGCCCACCCGATGAGAAGCGGTTACCATCGCCTACGGACATTTGTAACACCAAAGGTGCTACCAATGTGCTGCCTCTTTATAAAGGGAGACTGGAACCTGGCCACTAATACAAAATAAATAAACACAACTTAAGGTTGTTATGGCGGCATACCCTAGACCAGGGGTTGTAGCCATCCAGGCGGGCAAATACGCTACCACTTGGCTTGGGGTGTTTTTGTCGCCTCTTATTACAGACCAGGCCGCCCGACCGCAGGTAATTTTCTTACAAACTATTGGTTCTATATAATAACATTTGACAGAAACGTGTTATTGTTACACGTTGTTAAACCAAGAAGTAAGTAACAATTAGGGGTGGTCGCTATACAAATAATTGAAGATTTTTTAAATTTACATAGCCGTGTGCAGTGTTTATGAGGTCTTGAAAATCTTAACAATAATAATTCTAGTCTGGAGTTCGAGTCAACGAGCATTGTGCCGATAGTTGTCACCGTCAACGGTCTTATAGCGAAGAGCCTCGACTGTCACTCTAGAGAGCCTCTCATTAGGAAGCTGGGTGAAGGGCCAGATACAGAAGACAGCACTCTTGGACACGGCACTGGGTTTGGACCCTAGTCACAGCTGCCAGCGGACATCGGTTTTTTTACATTTTTTTCTATAGTGTTTAAAAAAAATGTGACTAATTTGATATAAAATAAATATATTAATTATTCTAGATCATCTTTTATGTATGTTAATAGAACGTTTTTTTTTAATTTATTTTAAGGACTTTTGGATAAGCGTCCATATCAGTCCGCGAAGACAAAACCTTACATGCACATAAAATAATAATAATAAATAGATAAGCATAAAGTCTAAAAGTAACTTTGTTTTTATAGACAAGGGGTCGGCTAAAAATGAATGATAAACTCCAAAGTCCAGCAAGTCTAAGCAAAGTCTCTCTTTAGTCGCTGTCTCTCATTGTTATTTTTGGAGCATTCTACAAGAATATGATATATGTCCTGTCTTTTATTATATGTCTCATAATTGGGGCTGTTTGTCTTTTTCATGAGAAAAGCAAATGTCTTGAGCGGCATATGTCTAGCACGCACACGATGAAATATTTGCCACCGAAGTCGTAAAAATTGCCTTTTTTCTAATTTTATTAGATACTAGCGGTCTCTGCCCGAGAAAATAAAAACCTAGAATCCGATTTCAGCACCGCCTACCAGGTCTAATTGTGAATCTAAATCACCCACTGAAACACAAATAAAACTTCATCAAATTTGTAGGACTCAATTCTACCGCCAAGTATTTTGTTTAGCTTAGATTATAGAGTTTTAGTAGGGATCCCTAATATTTATATAGTCTATATTAATCAGGTTTAATGTAGCGTTCGAATGGTGAAAGAATTTTTGAAATCGGTCCAGTAGTGCGGGCGCGGTGCGATTGGCGGGAGAAGGCAAAGGGATGTGGAAGAAAAAGCAAGGAAGGACTTAGCTCGCCACCAGTCCGCCGCCACACTGCACTCGTCCCCCGGGGGTTCACACACTCACTAGGATGTTAGGATATGCTTATGATCATTAAATTGAGTTATAAGTTTATTTTCTTTATTGTGTTCCAACAATTTCTTGATACGTATTTTTATATATATTGTGATGACAGCAGTGACACTAGCTGACTCGTCTTGTTTTGCCGCATTCTTCATTTAAATGTTTATTTTTTCTTGATGGCGAGGATGGGGAGGAAGAATTTACAAGGAGGTGTTCCTCGGCACAACCAAGTAGTTTTTGAGTTTATTCGTCACAAAAATACAAATCTTGCCACTTATAATATTAGTATGGATGGGGACTTCTTTATTAAATGTTCTTTTTAATGTAACGTTACTTAGTTCTAAGGAACCTTTCTATAAACATGTCCAAAAGGCAATTTGAAGCAATAATTAACTTCCCGTTTAATGAATTTATTATAATAATTCCCATTGTCCTTTTATTTTTCCCTATAGAAACTCAGAAAAGTCGCAAATACGTCTTATGTTACACTATTATCTTCTTTGAACTTTTCCCAATTGATTCGTCGTCGGTACATATTATGTTTTTGTTTTCTTTTCATATTATTTTTCAGGATAACTTACATCACCTACCTCTAATTAGAAATTTTCTTACCACCCTTGACACAATCCATCTATCTCTATTTGGATCTAACTTTATTCTCATGACCATCAACTATTTGTCTGTCACAAGAGTTATCCAAGTCGTATCAGTACAATAAAACTATCGTGTGTGATATAATTTAAATATTTTATTTATTTCATAATGTCACTTGAAACAACATAATAGCGAGCGGCGGAGTCGCCCTGGACTCACGAACGACACCGTCGCGGCCTTAAATTCTTTATACTATTTAACGCGTAAAAAAACAATTCTCAACGCCTATACATAACATATTATCTTCATTATTTACAATATCATTAAACGTATTTACACTACTGAGTATGTATAACATACAGAAAGCGGAATATTAAACAATGAGAACAAACACAGTCCGTGGAGCTTTGAGCTCAGTTATATACATAATAAGGACATTTTCGTTAGAATTTTTTATTTCGACCACGCCGGTGTGTGCCGAAGAGGATTCGAGCGAACGCTTGGCGGAAGTCGGGGCTAAATATCGTATAAATAACAGGATTCAATGTTGAGTTGAAGTATCCCAGCCATAAAAAGAAGCTGGCCAGGTAATCACTGATTACACAACTTTGGCAGATTGGCATAACAAGGGCCATAATAAAGAACGGCAGCCAGCAGAACACAAATGCTCCTGTGATTATCGCAAGTGTCTTTGCTGCCTTCCTTTCTCTTTTCGCTTCAAGCGACTCCTTCTTTTCTCTGTGAGTTGGAGCGGGAACAATTGCTTTTTCTGGCTTCGAGCCATTAGTAACAGTTGAGGAAGACTTCTCTGGGGATACTGATACAGCCTTTTCGTTTATCGTGAACGCCGTTGTTCTTGGCTCTTCGTCTAAAGTGTCAACAGTGGACGTACTCTGACCCTCAGTCAGTAACAACGCCGCAGCCAAAGTCTCCGCTCTAGTGCGTTGGTTGCATTTCTTTAGGTTTAGAAATCTTTTCTTGATAAATCGCCTGTCTCTAGCGGATTGCACTGGGCGCCCTGAAGGTGGAGCTCCGTCTGCAGATGTAGGACGTGGTGGAGGAGGATCTCTTCTTCTTCGGATACGTCGTCGTGCTGTTTGGAAGATTTTCCAATAAAGGATTAATATTACAGCGAGAGGAACATAGAATGTTGAGCAAGTAGCGAATATTTGGTACGCGAGGTCTTGGCTGACCAGGCATTTTTGCTGTTGGGTAATCCTAGCGAGGTAGTCTGGGTCTTTCCATCCGAGTTGAGGAGCAAGAGACACGACGAGAGCTGCTCCCCACACCAGCACGATCATGATGAAGATACGTCGCTCGTTGCGTATGTGGATGTAATCGACATTTGTTACAGCCCAGTATCTGCAACAAGGCAACATGATAAGAAATTTCTTGAATTTAATGTTTCTTTATTTTTCGTTACTGTTTCATAGACTTTTTACACGGATTAATTTGTGAAAACTCTGGATTCATATTACGCGGAAACTCTAATTTCAGGACGAAAACAGTCTTATTTTCATCTTAATTATCGTAAGTAGGCGTCCATTTTTATAGGATACTTAACATATTTTTATTTTCTTAAAATAATGATGCTATTATGAAATATTGCCTCAATTACAAAGTTTAAAGGTGATTAAACCAATTCTTTTTAAAAAATAAACCTAAGATATTTTAAATATAATTAATTACAAGCAATTCTGGCAGGATTCAAGATTATTATTTAACTGCTAATAAATATTTTTTGTTGTTTAATATCATTGTGAACATTGATTTTGTTATTACAATTTCCAAAGGGTTTTGTTACTCAGTGTATTCTAGATAGGATTATATTAGATCAGTTATCCCTTGAATTATTAATGAATGTATGCAAAGCAAATGTTCATCTAAACGGATAAACATATTTGCATATTCGGTACAGATGTTTATTATGATCTGGATTAGAAATTGGGACACAGTTCAGTGTAATAGAATATCTAGATGATATAATGTCAATGTTTATTTAAGGGCTTGTTTCTGAAGTAAATATTTGTTAGTCAAACTACTTATTTTTGTGGAAACTTGGATGGCAGAGTGACAATACATTTTCATTATAGATATTTAAATTCGACACCTGGCCAATATTTGTTTTGTAATCTACTATTTTTCACAACATTTTCAAAGATTTTGATTATTCTTGAGCATATACGATTCATTTTTGTCTTTCAATTTGAATGAATCAATTATAGTAATCCATATAATATACCTGAATTGTTCAATGTCATTAGTACCGTAGTGTCCTTTCAGTTCTATTTCATTAGTCAGTCTAATATCAGTGAGGGTGGTGATGGTTGTTGATTATGTTGTGTCCGTTGAATGGTGTGCAGGGAATGAAAGATAACTTCTATCGTATACTTTTAATCACACAATTTACATGTTATTTACAAAGTCAATCAGAAGGATTTTTGCTTAGATGAGGGCACTGACCACGAATTTCATCGCAGTGGATCTCCCCTACATAATCGAAAAATAAAAATTGTACGGAAACTAGCGCTATCAAGTGGTCCAGGAACATCAAAAATATTGTTAGTTTCCATTTAGTCCACTTAACTTCACTGAAGATGGCGCTGTGCAATATCGTTGAATAAATACATCGCGCTGACGAGATCTTAAGAGCATAATTCAAACCACAAGTTATGGTCATAGTAAGTAAATCTCATTCGCCCGTTGTCGTTCGTCGCGCGCGCACGTCTCCCGCTCCGCCTCGGCTGTCCGTTATTCGTGTTCGTTGTGTTCGTTCGTTCACCCGGTCGATCTGTGTTTTTTCTGTGACAGTGCAGTGAAAAGTGCGTCATCAGGTGGTTTTTCCACCAAATCGTTCGTCCCCTCTCAGGGACAATGGACGGCGTGGAGCTCTCCATTGCTGTTGGAGGGTTTGCTGTCGTTTTTACGACAGCAATTCCCTCAAGCGCTTGACCAATTTTGAGGACTCCGGAGTCCCAATCAATGGCGTCCGTTATTTCGGAACTTAATCGTGTCCCGAAAGTTACACGTACAAGAGGCCCCCGCACCCGCATCTGCCGCGACCACCGCACCCCCGCGACCCCGCCACCGCGCTTATCGCTGACCACCTGCGTTCTGCCTTAGCCCCGCGCCCCCGCGCCCCCGCATCCGTACCCGCCGTGTTACCGGTGCGCCCGCCGCCCGCACCCCCGCTCAACGATGCCCACCGTGTGGCACCAAAATCACGCGCCTCGTTTTCTCGCGGTTCCGCGTCGGGACAACCGCGATCGAGCTCCGCGAGTTCGACGACATCGCGTTCGCGATCGCCCATACACCGCGTAATCGATTCTCGTCGAGAAATCGAATTATCTCCTGACGGTCCGCAATACCTCAGGGATGCCCCTCTTCCACCGGCCGATGAAATCATCCCCATGGATGTCGCGCCTCCCGCGAACATCCCCTTAAACCACGAGGACGATGACGGTTTCATAACCGTCAATCGTACCAAAAAACGGAAGACCCAGAGGGAGGTCCCCCCCAACCCCGCTCCCACTGCGGGCACAAAACAAACAGCGGCACCTTCCAGCCGCCCTGGGCCACCTTCACAGCGCCCGCCGCCACCCCTGATCATCCGCGAGAAAGCCCATTGGCTTCAACTCGCTAAGGAGCTGCCAGGTAAGGCAATCTCTATAAAAGAAGCCCGTGATACCCAACACGGCATCAAAGTTATGGTCACGTCTTCAAGTGACCACCGCTCCCTAACATCTTTGTTATGTGACCGTAAAATCGGTTACTACACTTATGCCCTGCCGGAAGAAAAACGCCTTCGGGCTGTAATCCGCGGACTCCCACAGGAAATCGAGTGTTCCTACATTCTGGAGGACCTTAAGTCCCAAGCTGTACCGGTGCACGAAGTGCACCGTATGCACAGAGGCGACGCAACAAAGTCTCCTCTAAACCTAGTATTGGTTGTCCTCGACCTCTCCCCAGAGGGGAAAAAGATCTTCGAACTTGAGAAGGTCTGTGGCCTCTCTGGCCTTCGTGTGGAACGCCCACATGAAAAACATACACTGCGGCAGTGTCATCGTTGCCAACTTTATGGGCACTCTGCCCTACATTGTCAATCCCGTCCCAGGTGCGTCAAGTGCCTGGGCGACCACGGGACCTCGGGTGCACACGCACCCGGGACTCCCCGGAGCCACCGAGCTGCATTCTCTGCGGCCAAGCGGGTCACCCCGCTAACTACAGAGGCTGTCCTGCCGCCCCCGACCCAAACGTAAGTTCGGAAAGGGCAACGCCCAAAAGCGCTAGAAAAGTGCCGAACAAACCCGCATTCGTGGCGGCCCCCTCCAGTGGTAAATCACTGGACGGGTCTTCCCACGACGGAAGCGTTCCCTCCACTAAGGACGCGCGCCCCAATTTTAGCCGGCCTACCCCAGCAACCCCTGCCCCCGCCCCCATTTTAAAAGCACCTTCTGGGCCGTCACCCCACCACTCTTTAGCGGAGGACTTAGCCTTGGCGACTAAATTCGCCAAGAACTTGCCTTTCGACCTAGCAGAGGTCCAACTCTTGGCTCGAAAACTGAGACAAGTTGCAGAGTCTGATCAACCCTCCTCCGGGATCAACTCGTGATCGAAATGGATCACGCGTACCTCCTCCAGGTACTTAGGTCGTTATAACTAAACAACCTAGTTAAATTATTGTTACCGTTAACAAATGGCGCATGTAGGTAGAAATAAACCACGCTCATTGACTCTGGCGACTTATAACGCCAACGGCCTTCGAAACCAGCGCGACTTGGTCCATGACTTCCTGGTTACCAATCAAGTAGATATACTACTAGTGCAGGAGACCTTCCTGAAACCGAGTGAAAGAGATCCAAAGATCTCTAACTATCGGGTCACTAGACATGACAGGATAGGCCGTGGTGGCGGCACCCTGATCTATTTCAGAAGATCTCTACACTGCATGCCTCTAGTCACCCCACCACTAGTAGGTATGGAGGTATCCGCCTGCAGACTAGCAATGACTGGCCACCAACCTCTAGTCATAGTCTCAGCATACCTCGCGTGCCAGAAAACCCTTATTAAGAAAGACCTAGAAGCCCTATTCAACTTAGGCCCAGCTGTTATAATAGCCGGAGATCTGAATTGTAAACACGAACAGTGGAATTGCAATACCACTAACCCCAATGGCAGAGCCCTAATTAATATATCAGACAATCTTTTGTTTGATATAATAACTCCCATGACCCCCACACGATACCCCCCCAACCGCGACTGGGGGACCCCAAACACTCTCGACCTAGCATTACTGAGGGGCGTAACTCTTCAGTTCCATTCGATCGAAACGATGGACGATATAGACTCGGACCATCGCCCGGTTATCCTCAAATTAGGACAACAGACGGACCAGACATCTGAAACTAGGACCTCTGTGGACTGGTTGAGACTTGGGGACCTCCTCAAGGCAACCGAATCACAAGACCTGGACCGCATCCCGGACCACATCGAATCCCACCAAGACACGGAGACGGCGATCGAGGCCCCTCACCAGCCACCTTCAATCCGCAGTGCGGAACTCGTCCAGACAGGTGCCAGTGGAGAATGACCGCCACTTATGCCTGCCGGACGAAGTGAGGGTACTGATGAGGGAAAAGAGAGCCGCCTCCAGAGCTCACGACAGATATCCCACCGAAGACAACAGAGTCCGACTCCGCCAACTAGAGCGCGAGGTCAAACTACGTATCCGGGAAGTCAGGGAACAACGTTGGGACAGAACGCTGAGAGATATCGAACCAACTCACCAGGCGTACTGGAAGCTGGCTGAGCTCTCAAATCAGATACCCTCACTGTCATACCCGCGCTAGAAAGAGCCGACAACACCGAGGCGTTCGATGATGAGGAGAAAGCCGAATGCCTTGCTCAGAGTCTAGAGCTTCAATGCTCCCCCACTACACAAAACGTCGACCAGTCACACCTGACGGAGGTGGACTCCGAGGTTGAACGTAGATCCTCCTT
The DNA here is from genome assembly GCA_039645545.1 of Dendrolimus houi. Classification (NCBI taxonomy): domain Eukaryota; kingdom Metazoa; phylum Arthropoda; class Insecta; order Lepidoptera; family Lasiocampidae; genus Dendrolimus; species Dendrolimus houi. The sequence goes on from CM077122.1 coordinate 20,292,571, forward strand.
ACCAGCGGAAACCACACTCGACCCAGTCACGGTCGAAGAAGTGCAAGATCTGATCAAGTCCTCAAACCGCGAAAGGCCCCAGGGATCGATGGCATTAACAATCGCGTGTTAAAACTCCTCCCCAGCCACTTGATTATAATCTTAGTGAGCATCTTCAATGCCGCCATAACAAACTGCTCTTTCCCGCGATCTGGAAGGAAGCAGACGTCATCGGTATTCACAAGCCTGGAAAACCGGCTAATAAACCGTCCAGCTACCGCCCAATCAGCCTACTGAGCACACTCAGCAAGCTTTACGAGAGGGTCATCCTCTCTAGACTAAGAGATTTTGCCATCAGCAAACATCTACTACCCGATGAGCAGTTTGGATTCCGTGCCAGACACTCATGCGTCCAACAGGTGCACCGCATCACGGAGCACATACTATCCCACTTTGCCCATCGCCCTCGCCCTATAGGAACAGCCGCACTGTTCCTTGACGTAGCTAAGGCCTTCGACAAGGTCTGGCATAACGGTTTGATTTACAAGCTCTACCAGTTCGGTGTACCAGACAGACTCGTGCTCATCTTGCGAGACTTCCTCCTAGGCCGTAGCTTCCGTTTTCGAGTGGAGGGAACACGCTCGTCCCCTCACCCACTCACAGCCGGTGTACCACAGGGCTCGGCACTATCTCCACTACTCTTCACGCTGTACACCAGCGACATCCCAAAACTCCAGATGTAGAGTTGGCCCTCTTCGCGGATGACACCGCACTCTATACATCAGATCACAACCGACAAATGGCTTGCGTCCGGCTACAGGTAGCTGTAACAGAGCTAGGCGAATGGTTTCGCAAATGGAGGATAGAGGTAAACCGGAGAAAAGCGCAGCAATGTTCTTTTCCCCGGGCACGCTTCGCTCTCCCAAACGCGCTAGCCTTCGCTTAAAAGCCATCTCGCTCTACGAACAAGAGATCCCTTGGGCAAAGTACACCAAATACCTGGGTGTCACTCTAGATCAGAACTTGCGCTTCAACGAGCATATCACTATAGTCCGGAATAGAGCGCGATTTGTGATGGGTCGTCTAGCACCCATGATAGATAAACGAAGCAAAATGTCCCTCAGACACAAGCTTACTCTATATAAAACATGCATCCGCCCGATCATGACATACGCGAGTGTGGTATTCGGCCATGCCAAGCCTGCCCTTTTAAAGAAACTGCAAATCGTTCAGAATAAATTCATGCGCAGAGCCGTCGGTGCTCCCTCTATATGCGTAACATCGACATCCACCGCGATCTGGAGCTTCCCTCCATCAAAAACTACATTACGTCGCTCTCGCGTAAGTATTTCGATCTAGCGCCGCACCATCGAAATCCCCTCGTCGTGTCCGCGTCCGATTATAAGCCTCGACGAAAGGCTCTCGTGCGACGACCGCGTAACATCCTCATGGACAAGGTCGACGATATCACAAAACGGCTGGCTCGGATCAGCCCGCCCACGGTTAGGACGGCAGGTTGGCAGGCACCGACAGACAGACATACTTTTTTATATGAAGTTTTATATGAACCATTTTTTATTTATGACATAAATTATATAAGTTTTATAAACTTATTTTATTCTGTTTCCCTTTATTCCAATTTAGAACAAATTATAACTTGTTAGTGGTGTAACCATCTAGTGGTATATATAGAAATATAATACCGAATGTACAACCATCTATCGGACAGGGTAAATGATATTTTGATATATTATTCTAAAGAGGCTCATCTCTTTTCTATATAGTGTATTTTATCTATGACGAATTTCGTGTGCCCGCGTTGAAGGCGTATGTCAAACTGTCCGAACTGTCGTTCGGTTTTTGATAGATGGTGTTTTCGCGCCAAGAGAATACAGCGGGATAGCGCGCGCCCGCGCTGTCATAGAACGGCGCGCTATTTTGAATGCTACACAGATTAATATTAGCCTCGCGCGTGCGTGCTTACTTATAACGTTGGCTTTAATGTCACCATATCAGTATTAGTTATAAGTAATATCGGCCCAAAAATCTTCTATTGCTGGGTTAGGGTGGATTCCATTGTTTAAGGAAAATGGAAGTTCTACTTGTCATACCAAGCGCGGATGCACCGTTGTGGGCACGATGGGCATACCCACAGCCCAAATCGACTTACGACGTCACACTTTCAAGGTCTATTGAGGTCAATAGCCTATATATCCAATACCTTAATAAAATTAAGTAAAGCAATGAATCGTACGTGATTCAGAACGCAGAGAAGTACTTAGTCATCATAGACGATATGCTGACACGTTATATCACATTTTAGGCATCATATTATCGTTTCTTTTTGGTACATAAATACTTGAATTAGAAAAAAAGATTTAATTTATAATTTGATATTCTTTGAAGCTGTAAAATTTTTAATAAAATCTGTTTAGTAGTTAAGTCTAAATGTGATACAGTGATTTTTGACTTTTGTAATTTTTGTGAGCGAATAAACTAACATTTTATAGGCTTATTAATTTAATAGTGTTCGCCTACGGCTTTGCCCACGTGGGGGCACTTTGTATACTGTACAGATTATTGGTCATATATTTTGTAAACGTCTCTTTTGTAGAAATGCACTATATCGATCATGAGCCAGTTTACATTCCGACTCGCACATACATCCGGCTGAATACATAATACTCGTCTAAGGCAGATTGGTTGGTTTCTCATATCATTGATCTCGATATTAAAGAGTGTGCTATGATATTAGACGTAATGTAAGGCTCTTGAATAAATATAACTTCTATCTTAAAACTGGCTTTTATTTTTACTTTAGTAAGTATCTTTCAGTCGTACAAAATGGTGTCTCCTTTTAACTGAATTCAAAACACGTGTCGTTTTTACATTTTTGAATTCCCACCAATGAGAGCGAGTTTTATACACATCTCTCATTGGTTAGTCGTATCCTTACGTCCTGGCTAACATAGGCATATAGGCATTGATTAACATTAACAAAAGTAGATCATTAAGTAATTGATAAATTCAATTTAATTAAATAAATAAGAAAATTGAAGTAGATAATAAAATATAATTGATTTTATGATTATACATAAATGGTAAACATAGCGTAGATCAAAAGAATGTTGTTCTTATATTTTTCATAAGGTAGCACTTGTTAAAGGTCAAAAGCCACAAATGCCAAAAGATTGACCTTGAACTTGACCTATTTTTGTTCATGAGAATTAGATTTAAATACAAGTTTTATTTATTACGAAAGTTTCTAATAGAAATAAAATGAAATCTAAGTAATGTACAAGCAAATAGTTAAGTTGGATACCCGAGCGTGTGGTAACCAGGATTATATTAAGCAAAGGAAATAATATAAAACTATTTACTACTGTAAACGTGGTAACTGCTAAACCAATACGACTAGCGTATAATATTATACCTACATATATGCAGCAGAACACATAATTAATATAATTGACGGCCTCTGTGGTTGAGCGGGCTAAGCCTTTGCCGGCCTACCTCACTGCAACGCAGAGGCTCCGGGTTCGATTCCTGGTATGGTTAATTTCGGAAACGTATTTTCTCCGTTATTTACTATGGTCTGGGTGTCTGGGATCGGCCCCAGAGTAGTCTGTTGTACGAGTATATTACCCATAACACAAGCGTTAGTTGCTTAATTTGGGGATATACAATATGTGTGTTTGTCTGCCGATTATTATTATTATACTTAATTAGAAATTAAAGTTGTTAAACATCAAACACTACAAGTCTTAAAAACTACATAGAAGGGTTAATTTAGAATTACGTGTAGTTGAATACTTTAGGGTTTATTGCCTTGTTTGTGAATCCCTACACTCAAACTAAGTAATGAAATTCTTAAGCTTGGAGAAAGGTTGAAATTTCTTCAAATATTCCATCAAAAGGAAAGATGTCATGTCAAGAGGGAGTTTGCTTGCATTTTAACAGATCCTTTTGAAGAATGCTTGAGTTTTAAGAGATTTTACAAAGCCAAATCATATTTGCGACATAAATGTTTCATTTGGAAATATACAGAGTGAATTTTTCAAGTGGGCCTTCAGGCCTAAATCCTATAAATTATGCTAAATAGTGAAAAACATTGAAAGGAGTCTCGAGGCCGATTTTGACGAAAATTGAAGTGGTATCATTAGACTTTTGAAAAATCAATTACTCACGGAAGGAATCAAATCGGCTGATTTTGAAATAAACATACCAAATCATAGTGTAAATTGTAAGGATCAATTTCTGCGAAGGAATGTCAAACGCCAAACTGCACCGGAAGATTGTTTTTGAACAAAATATTCTATTATTTTTATTCGATTGATTAAACATCAAATTTCGCCAGACATTTGAGTGCACCTCATTTGAACGCATTTAATGTTTACCCATTGACTGATTTGATTGATTGGGATAAAATAGCTTGCGTTTCGAATATTAATTTATAGATGCCTATAAAAATAGAGTAATATTAATAATTTCCATATTGAATAAAATAAGGTGAGGTGTAAATAATATATGGAAAATAGAACATTTTGTTGAAAAACCCTTTCCTTTGATTTGCCATATGACATTCCTTCACAGAAATTGATTCTTACCAGCTACACTGTGATTTAGTACAATAACACAAGAGGTGTAGATTTTTTCAAAATCAGCCGATTACTCCTGACATTGTTAATTGATTTCACAAAAATGGAAAGTTCCCATTTTAGTTTTCATCAAATCAGCCTCGTAATGTTTATCACTATTTAGCATAGTTTAAGATTTGGCCCTGAAGGCCCACTTGAAAAATTCACCTGTATATTACAATTGAAACATACATACATATGCTCTATGTTCATATGCTCTACCAAATGTAAATGGAGCAAACGTATGTTAGTGTGCGTGCATGTGTGTAGCCAGCAGCAATTTATTTTTTCACTATAATAGTAAATAATGAACACGAACCCCAAAAGGAATAAATAATAAATGATGCTAACCTGTCCGTGGCGATAGCTACAAGATGAAGAATAGAAGCTGAGCTGCAGAGAACATCGCTGGAAGTCCACATATCACAAAGCTCAGGACCCAGGATCCAGCCTTGACTGACCTGTTAATAAAATTCATCTATAAAATAGATATACTATAAAACTATTTATGTGTATGTTTAAACGGTACTAGAGTAGGTGTGTATAGGTATTGGTAAGCCTCCAGCCCCAAGTCCACGTCACCGAAGGGTCGTTGCCCTTTGACTTGAGTTTTAATTTAACACCGCAACCAACTCCACCCAAAGAAGAAGAAGACCTAACGACGACGGATGTAACTTAAAATTACTTATGAATCTGGAAGAGTTACTTTTTTACTGGATGATGCACGTTTCTAGTATTTTTTGTTAAGGACAACCTTTCAATGATGACAAAAAAATCTAATATACTCCATTTTGGGATATTCATATCCCACTATGGCTACGTTCCAGAAGGGACTCACAACGACCACGTTCACGACCGCAATTTTTCCCGGTCCACTTGCTTGCGGACGTTACAATCATAAACTCTAATGGAACGGATTATGGGGTGTTGATGTCATAAACGACGAAATACACAAATGTCATTGGTTGATTTGGAAATCGCGCCTTTTTCAATGTCAACAGATAGAGAAAATTAATGTTCTGTTGACAACGCACACTTCAACCCACCTCTTGACATGGGTCGTTGTGAGTGCTGTGTGATCCAAAATGATGACGTCATTAGTGACATTTTCGCCACGACCATAACGACCGCGGTCGCCTTGTGGAATGGAAGACGGAGCATTTTGGGCGTTGTGAGATACTGAAGGAACGCGCCCTATTACTTTTGTTATGGGGAAGTTGGTACACATACACACAGCTCACTTAAAGCAAAGTGGGTTCTGTCTCCTACAGAGGTTTGCAACACCAGGAGTGAAGCCAACGCGTTGCCAACCTTTAGGACGGGATAGAAGGAGTGGGATTAGTGGAAGATTGGATAGGGTGAACTGGGAACTGTAATTTTTATTTACTTTTTTATTGCTGGAGTATAGCAGACAGGCTGACGGCCACCTGATGGAAAACGTGGACGTTTGCAACACCAGAGATGTCACCAACGCGCGGCTGGCCTCGAAGACATTTTATGACACCCTTTTTGATAAACTCCATATCGTAGCGCTGTGGGAAAACCTCGGCTGGGAGCTCATTCCAAATCCCCACGGTACGTAAGAGAAACGTTCTACAGAACCGTTGCGTACATGAGCGAAGTGGCTCAAGGAAGTGGAGGTGAACTCCCAACCGATCGCGAGCGGTGCGATGGTAGAAAGAGGATGAAGGCACCATTCTAAACAGTTCTTCGGAACAATCCCCGTTATACAGTCGGTAGAATACGCAGAGAGAAGCGAAGTTTCTCCTAAAGCCAAGCGTATATAGACCGTCTCTGAGTATGGGATCATCAACAACGCGAACGGCTCGACGTTGAATACAGTCCAGGGGATTAAGTTGGTAGGCAGGTGCTCAGCCCAAAGGTGTGGGCAGTACTCCATATGCGGCCTCACCTGGGCTTTATAAAGCACAACGCGTTGCCGCGGTGTGAAGTACTGCTTGGACCGGTTTTGCACTCCCAGCTTCTTGGAGACAAGTTTGTTATAAAATTGTATATTTAGCGTTTCTATTTTGTTTAATTCAATTGTAAATCAATTGTCGATGAGAGTCGATTCGGCTCTCTGTCGTGGCAACACGTCCGAAAGAAACCTTTTATCTAAAAAAGGGTTTGTTTCTCTTAGAAAAGGACCCAATAACGAGCCCTCTTAACAATACGAAACATTTTTTTTTATTGCATAAACGGTAACCAAAGCCTATGGGCATTTGAAGCATCAAAGGTGCTACTAATGTGCTGCCGCTCTCTAAAGGGAGACTAGAACCTGGCCACTAATGCCGGAACACAACTCAAGGCTGTTATGGCGGCATACTGTAGACCTGGGGTGTTAGCCATCCAGGCGAGCAAATACCCTACCACCTGGCTGTATGTGGCTTTGTCGCCTCTTACGACAGGGCGCCCGGCCGCAGGAAATTGTATTATTTCTACCTTCCTGCACGATTAGCTCGAGGCCTCAACCATTTCACGCCAATCTAATAGGAGAGCGTGGTATCACACCCATCAAGCCGGTCCTGAGTGCTGTAATCAGTATAATGATTCCAGCATGGCTATACCACGTCAAGCGTGGCATGTGCGGGCGAAAAATGTTGAAGCCTTGCATATATTTCTAATGTGGGTAGTTTTGTAAGTGTTACTGATTCTATTCCACATCACGACACTTATGGTAAGATCAGTATTCAAATGGCGGTATTCAGATGTTCCGTGTACTCCGTGCTGAGATTAAAATTATGAAGATATCACATCAAGTTTCATAGCAATATGTTTTAATTCCGATGAAAGGCTTGTTGCTGTATTTGCCTAAAGTAAGAGACCAATGCGTCACCGCATTGAAGGTGGAGTCAAAGGATAATGGTACTTATTACCACATTAGTTTCTGTGCAGGATTAAGCGTACTCGTCATTCCCTAAATAGATCAAACCAAAAATCACTGCACAACAAATGTACCCAAGAATTTCTGTAGTTATATCAAAGAACACAGTGATGTGGTTTAATTATTTTAACATTTTATTTTAATTGTTAACTTTATTCTCACTCTACAAGTTACGTTGACGTGGAATTCGGTTATTAAATTCAGGATAGTAAATTTTCATAAAGTCCCGTCGCTTTGATTGCTCTTAGTACACGTAGTGTAGAAATACAGTGAGAGCGGAGCGGGAGCGGAATCTGCGAGCAGGTATCGTAAACACGTAATTCATACCGCGTACGATAGATAGTGTTAGCGGGGCGAATGTGCGGAATGCACCAGTAAATAAACGGACGACTAGAGCAGGATGGGATGAGTTTGTACTGGTGATAGGTGTTTCTGAGTTGTTTAAAATGATCAAAACAAAAATCTATAAACCATTATATACAAGCCAAAAAATGATTTTAGTTTTTAAAACGTTATAGAGGCAAGGCTTCGTGCCGCCACAATAGTAGTTTTAGTACAAGACAAGTTTACAAGTTCCGTAATGCAGGAATGAAAAGTACAGATAAATCAGTACCGCTGCGAATGTGTTAAACAATCGAATGAATCGAACTCGACCCATAAATACAATGGATTCAAATATCCACTCAACGTCCGGCTAGCGGACAAGACCAATAGTGACTATACTCGTATGTAATCGCGTCGATTCCTAGATTACAGCGCCTAATTCGGACTCGTAATTCTATACTGTGTGCGTATTGCGTATTTATTTATTTTATTATGACCATATGCACTTGCGCTGTGACGCACTGCAAGCAATATTAATATGCGTTTTCCATCCTTACTGTACCGCTTTCGTTCGCCGCTCTGTTCTCACTGTGTTGCTGTACTTAAAGTCTTTACATTAACAAGCGAACAACTGGCATGGAATAATTTAGTTGAAGGTAAACTTAGTCTTGTAACTAAACTGTTTTGAGCTAACGTTAGTTGAGTTCAGAACTAGTCGGTTTACAGTGACCGGCTAACTTTGAAATCGGTATTTAACTTTCTTGATAACACATATGATATGCTTCAAAGTAAAAGTTATTAACCATTACGTTCGTTACGTACAAAGCCTTTCTACAAAATCTGTTATCATCACTTTCTAGAAATTTGGCGTGAAATAGAAAATACTAGATATTTTATAATTAATTACCTGACCTAACAAGACGATCTGTATTAAAATCTTAAGACATATATACATTTCGGGTCGTTTTGTTATCACGCCAACAGGAAAGTTTGCTCTTAAAAGCAGCATTGTGGCGGATATAGTTCGGTCACAGCAATAAGTTGAGTGCAAACCTTGGTTAATGAAAATATGCTATATTTATTTTAAAACATAATATGTAAACAATATAACACGTCGCTACTTTTTGAAATAAACTTTATCTTTCTAATAAAATCTAGGAGGCTAACAAATTTCATTGTCAGCTATTGGTAAAGATTTTAATAGTTTGTTGAGAGGTGTGAGGGCAAGGAAGCACACGGGGCCCAATTCTTCTATTTCAACAACTTAGCGTTGCAAAGATATTCAAAGTACGTTTCCGTTGCGATAGAATAATAGTAGAAAAGAATTGGTATTACCATTAGCAGAAGAATTATTTCTCGAGATTTTGCTTAAAAATATTTATAAAAAGACATAGTGGCGTCCCACGGGTATGCCATTGGAATTAATAGAATACCGGAATCTGGCAAACCTACGATTGAGACGGTAGTGTCCGGCGATTTTGACGAGATAGTAAGAGCAGAATTGGACCCCTGGACCCCGCACAGTTTTCGTATTTTGAATTACAACTTGCACGTACACGTTTTCGAGTGACAGCAATTTACGTTTCGGCGGTCTACCACGTAGACATGTGACGCCATCTCTTGCCGTATTTGGGGTTGTTTGTTTCCTTTATTTTACCGAGTAATTATGGAATGGTTTATGTTTATTATTTAAGCGGGAATACCAAGCATGGTTGCCAGACTACACTTTCATACATTACATAGTATACTTTTCTCTCTCTACTATAGTAATATGTATATATGTCTATCTCCCTCCCCCAACACCGAGTATGCGCGAGATGCAGCGGCGACGGCGCGGCTGCAACATTTCTCTTCGAACCCTGGGACACTAAACTTCGCAACAAACTTATTAATAAATTTATATATATTTATACAAAAAAATATCAAAGGCCGGCCCAGTGAACTATTCAACTTGTTTTTACTGTGATTGTGTAAAGTGTTAGCGGACGTGGTTCTACGTGCTATGTAAGTTATATGTATTCATATTTATTACATTTTGAATACACAACAACGGACGCGCAAAGTTGAGCTATTTGCTAACCAGCAATTTTATTCGGATGCCCGGATATATTCCTTAAGTATTCTTTGGAAATCCGGGCACATACAGTTTAAAAAACAAAGAATAAAGGTTAATTATAAGTCCTATTATATATATGAGTAGTAATTTAAGAACTTCTTTGAGTCAGGTTGCCTGGAAGAGATCGCTTTTAGCGATAAGGCCGCCTTTTGTTTACCAAGTATGTAACTATTGTCTCGTTGTGCATTTTTGTAATGTATGTAATGTAATGTTATATGATATAACTTATATCTATCTATCTACCTATCTATATATATATATATATATATATATATATATATATATATATATATATATATATATATATATATATATATATATATATATATATATATATATATATATATATATATATATAGTATATAACACTTTGTAGCATAAATCATACGTAGGGTTGCCAACTGTACTATAATATATATTATTATATTTTATCCACTTATACTATATATTATAGCTAATTCAATTGTCGCGCTTTTTGTTCAGAATTCAGATACTTACGATTATTTTAAAAATAATAGATCTTTGTTAGTCAAAGCAAAAAGTATTAATAAAAAGACAGGAAAAATACAATAATGAAATAAATAAAATATATAATAAATAATGAAAAATAAATGTGTACTCTTTTTTTACCTACATTTTTCAAAAGTATATTTTTGCCGCTCAAAAACAAAATACTACATTTTCTTCAAAAACAGCTGGCAACCCTAATCAGACGTCGTTTTTATAGCGTTTTACCTCATAAACTGCGCCAAGTGGCATGACCAAGCACGCTACCATAAGGTCCGCGACCGCTAGAGATGCAACTAAGTAGTTTGCAACATTTTGAAGGTTCCTCTCGATGATTATAGCAGCTATCACGAAGACATTACCTGTCGACAAAACAAAGTTCGTATTATTAAAAATTTCAAAAGCGAAAGAAAGAAAGAAATTAATTTTATTCAGGAGAAATTACATAAGATAGTGTAGGTGCAATTGGTATCAAATTTAAAACAAAAGTAACATAATGTTGTCCTAAAAAGGACATCAGTCTCAGCATAATGCTGGGATGTTAAAACCAGCGTTGATCTTCCGCTGAGCCCATAAGGTATAGTAACGGCAGACATTACATCACTGCAAAGCATGCAAGTAGAATCTTAAATAATATATGTATACATATACATACGTAGTATATACAAGAAATAGGGAAAATAATAAACATAAATAAATACAAATTATATTAGGACTTGTAGTTTTGCCGGAAATCGAGATAAACCGTTTTTTACCCTTAAAAACTCGCCCCCTTCCACTTACCTACCTCAGCTCGCCCGTAAATTATTTTTCCTTTTAATTTTTGTTATATTCTCTTCTTTTACCAATGGGTTTCATTGTACTATTATTTTTTTTAGTTTCAAAAATTATCGACTCTGGTCTATAGACTATATAAATGATGGAGAACACGATTAATTTTTTTTAGATTTCTTGCCTTTTAGTCGGTTTGTCTTTTTCGGGATTCACGTAAACACTACTAGGCTGATTTCGATGCGGTTTTCTCTGATTGACAGCTAATTCTTAGAATTAAAATTTGTGCTACTTTTTATCCTGGGAATCCCGCGGCAATTTTCTGGGAATGATTTAAAATTGCCCGGTTTAAAAACAAATTCCAATTCCAATGAGATTTTGTTACTGATCGATAACAAATTTTATGTAATAAAATGTGTGACTTTTTATCCCAGGAATCCCGCGGGAATTTTCCCGGGAGCGGTTTGAAGTTGTTCGGGTGTATAAAAATTAGCTTATTCCGACACAGTTTTCACTAAAACGATAGTTCACATTGTTTTATAAATTCTGCTGTACTTTGTGTCCCGGGAATCGCGCGGGAATTCCAAGTCAAGCGTGGGCGAAGTCGCGGGCATAGTCAAGTAAGATATAAAAACCCGGCTCATACTCATTGCTCTCGGAAAGTGATATACATCGTCTTTGAGCCGCACGTCGTTTGGAAAACGTCTGGGAGTGACAGTGTAGAGAGGGATAAGCAAATAGAACTGCCTTGTAATGTACCGTATTGCGATAGTTCAGCGATTCGACGCCTCATTTCGTTTTTAGTGAGATCCTCACAAACGCACGCAGACCGTATGGGGCGGGGTGTGATTTACAGCGGACACTGTCGCTAAAGGTGATCACGAACGAGCAGGTGTACGAATATTGAATATTTTTATTTATCGCAGCACAAAACAAATTACAACCAAAGAAATTATAAAATTAAAATAGTGACATAACAATCTGGATTGCAATTCAAAACAGGTGCATACAGAAAAAACATAAAACTGAACAGATGTAAACATACACACGATACACGCGCACGCACTCTCACACACCCAAACACACACACACAAACACACACACACACACACACGCACACACACACGCACACGCACGCTACTATCTAATTAAGTCTAGTGTTCGATTGAATGTTTGATTATTTTGAAAAAAAAATGCGCTTGTAAATAGTTAGATTCGACTCACCGATAGCTCGTTGTTAATTTTGATTTTAAGAGAGTGAAAAGCAGTATCGTATGGACGGTGGCGCCACTCGTAGACGTGTTGAAATGTCGATTTGATTGACACTCGCGAATTTACAGTGACGTTTAGACGAGCATTTTCGAATCGCGGGAATTTAAATACAAGCGTTTAATAGCAAACCCTACATCTAGTATATCATTAACTGGAAAACTTTATTTAAGAATATTTTTTAATAGTTTACAATATTTAGAGACACTGTTTTCAAATATATCAAGATCAGTGTTGTTATTTGCATAGTTGTAATGCCTATGTGTCATATTACTTTAGATCTGCTTATGTAAGTATACTTGATAGCGTTAGTTCTATTTTAAGATTCGACTAGTATCTGGTTGCGGCAAACTTATTTGTAGTAATACGTATAGGTCTGTGAACAGTCTACTTGAAAGGGATTGAAAGGACTCTTAAGAGTATAATTAACATTTTTATTATTAAATTTAAAAATTAAATTAAAAACAAGCGTAAGAGCCTACGTAAGTCGCCGGACGAGTGCTATATGAGTTAAATTCACCAATATAATTATATTCATTGTGATATTGCAGGATTGATCTCCTCTATTTCGATTAGATAAGTATATAACATAGCGGGCTATGTTAAGTGTTTATATTACGAATAGAATCAGAAATGAGGATATCCGTAAGAGAATGAAGGTAACCGACATGCTCACAAAATTAGCAAGTTGATGTGGCAGTAGGCCGGTCACGACTGTCGCAGGACCGACGGCCGATGGAGCAAACGCGTCCTAGAATGGAGACGTCTCGGTCAACGCAGCGTAGGACGTCCTCCAGCCCGATGGACTGATGACCTGCGCAAGGTTACCGGCAGGGGCTGAATGAGGAAAACGGGAGACCGGGATATATGGTCAAAATTGGGGAGGCCTACGTCCAGCAGTGAACAGGGACTGGCTAAAGAAGAGGAGATATAACGTATGAATTGAAAAAATTAAGTCTGTTAAATGTGGTTTTGATAGTATGTTGTGCAGATTAAGTTATATTAAATAAAGGTTAAATTTTATCGCTCCGCGCTAATATTGGCACCATAGATACGGCTTATACGCCGTGATGTATGTCGGGAGCAACTTGACCTACTCGCAACAGATTTCGCACTTAACTCCCTCGCCAGTTTATGTAGCGTGCCGCAAAGTGTTAGAGATAAACGATATCTCTACGGGGAGTCACGGTTGAGATGGCAAATTAACATACAGTTTCTAGTTCAAAGGCTACGAAAAGAAAATGTGCTCAATGCGTGTTGGTATATGCAAAGTGAAGAGTTTTGTATGTGTGTGTGTGTGTTAAATAAATAATAGTGCGACATCCGTCCGTCTGGGAACTGGGTCAACACGTAAAGCCTCTTTCACAATTTTAATGTAAATGTGGCGTGACACTGACCGGCGATTATCCTTGTCTATACCATATAAAAATGCATCCAAAGGCAAGCCCCGGCCAGTGTAGGACTATTATTATTGGAAATGATGAGGTACCGGGCTATTGGGATTATTGCGTCTGCCTCTCGCAATGTTCGCGGAACCTAGATATAATAGGCACACGGTGACTCGCCACTCCCTGCATGGGGCGCTAAAAATGTCGTACAAGATTGACGAGGGGCAACGTGGGTGTGAGTGGCTAAGGGGTGTGGAGAGGTGGGCTGCAGGTTCACCGAAGCTACTTTCGACGTTAGGCAATTTATCACTTACACCCCTGGAGCTTGAGTCTTAGCTCTAACGATCTCCGCTCCGTGCTGGCTGGCTAAGGCAAACATGGAGGCGGGAGCCTAGTCTTGGCCCCCGGAGTCGGGTATGAGATGTTGCTGCTCACCTAAGGCTTCGCAACAAAGCACCCTTCCGGGTTTAGTATAATATTATTATTACAGTATGGCTACAATGTAATAGTAGATTGTTACACGAGAGGTGAAATTGACCTGTTTAGGCATGAGACGCTTTGGCACACGAGCGTAGCGTGGGCGCTAACAGTTCGAGTGCCTAAATAGGCCTTTCACCCGAGTTTAACACTCCGCTTTTCATTTCGAATATGAGGAAAGTAAATAGAAACTGATTAGTTAAATGTTGCGTTCCTTCCTTGATCACACCGGAACTCGGTTACGGTCTATGTCCGTAGTAGCTATTCGTAGGTAACCAAATAATACAAAGTAATTTATGTGATAGTTTATTTACCTAATAACCAGCTTATATACTAAATAACAATGCTTATGACGTAGTTACCCTATCAGGACACAGGTTGTTATCATTTAGTTTCTGGATGCGATAGGGCTTTTTATCTGTATGATATCTCTGAGATAATGATACGCCACATTAAACAAACAACTACTTCTCTAATTAAATCAGGCGTTAAATCCATATCTAAAACTCATTTTTTAATACGTCACATATGAAACGTCAAGTAAATTTCTTTTTCTGTGGCATTCTACCAGCTATTATTTTTTTTTTATTACTGATTACTGAGTAAATAGTAATTTTTAAGTATAAAATGATGTTACAAAATTGTTCATATGTTTTTATTACAATTTACACCTCGATTTAACAGTGGCTGTAAAAAAAGTTGGGACGTGAGTCGCATGTATTATCTATGGTTCGCATAGTATTTAAATTTTTGACAGCAGGAAAATCGTTTCCCAAGGACGAAAAGTAGTGTTTTCGTCCCTGTGATCAGGCGACTCCAAGCCTGCTTTCAGAATATGAGAAATGAAAATAATATTAATATTTCTTAATACCTTGAGTAAATTCACAGGGTGCCAATCGTAATGCCAACAATATTTTACCCTAACTACCAAAGAGCAACAATGACATTATCGAAAGAGCTTCATCAGAGTGTCCGGCAAAGTTTGATTTTCCCCTAACCTCTTTGAGTCTCGTTCGATCCAGTTTGATTGTTGTTGAGACGGCATTGATGAGCTTCTGCCGATTTGAGAGCCAGCCATTGAAGAGCTTTGAACCAATATACTCTGTAATTATATTAGAGGCTCGTCAGACACGAGAATTGTAAGCTGGAGAGCATGAGAGCATGTTGTTCTTGTATTGCTTGTTTGGAATTATAAGGTACGAAATTACATTAAATACTAGCATTGTAAAAGCAAGAGGTTTTAGATGTTTGTTTCATCGAATATATTACATATTTATTATTGTTTGTTGCATGTTGGCAAAACTTCTTTTTTCTAGGTAGGGCTTTCCGTCCATATTGGCATAAATCTGAAATATAGTAGGACTGTAATCTATATGCTGCTATGCCTAGGAAGATGCTAGGACGATATCTTCCAGCCTGGTGGACCGACGGTCTGTGTACAATCGCCGGTAGGGGCTATATGAGGAAGGTGGAGACCGAGATAGGAGACGTAGACGTGGGAGGTCTGGGGCGGGGCACACGAAACGTTTTCACTCTATAAAGCTGTAGTAAAATTAAGGAAATAGTAAAGATTAGGGGTAGACGCCAAACCATTAATATTACTTTATTAATATTACTGGACTGGCTACTGCAAGTAAGTGACAAGCATATTTTTGTATTAATTTGCAGCGCCACTTGCGGAAGCCTCTGTAATTAATACTAAAGTAACTATTTAGTTAATTGATTCACGCACTTAGCGCCTTGACTATCAGCGCCAAAATGGCGGCTATCAAATAGGCACAAAAGTAAAGCGACGGCAGCCCATACAGTGCTAATATTAGAAGTCAGTACATCATTTGAAAAAAGAATACTGTTCAGCTTACATAGCTGTGTGGGGTATCGTTAGCCTAGCGACACGTCTGCGGAACGTTCCGCGCGTAAAGTTCGGCGTCGGAAGGGTAGGCTCTAATCTATACGCGGCGGCAATTCCGCTGATGTATCATAGGTTATTTAAAAAATGCAAAGAAAGAAAATCTTTATTTGAAGAAATAGCGCCGTAATTACATTCCTTATACATTATTAGACACAGCATATTTTGAAAATTTGTTCGCCGCATTTTCAGCAAACAAGGTTTGCATTCAGCGTATTGCTTTGCCGGAATTATATCCGACACGACGCTGATTTTCAGTGCAAACCTTCCTTTTGGCGTAAGACCAAAACGGCCCAACTTTGTTAAATAATAATAATAATTAATAAAACTAATTCTACTTATGTCATATTTAATTAGTAAATCAAATAATAAATTTTAATAAAACCAACAGTAAAATACTTTTTTACTTCAAAATTAAAATACTAGTGTAACAATTTGTATCGAATCATCACAATGCGAGAATATATAGCAGAACTTTCCGCCGCCAAACGTACCGCTTGCGTGTTTTTTTATTTTATTTATTTGGACAAAAAAACAGTATTGTACAGAATTTAGTATTATGAATCTATACATAAGTAGTTTCCATTAATACAACACCAGCATCATTTAATAATAATAATAATAAACCCGCAGGGGGGCTTTGTGGCGAAGCCTTAGGTGAGTAGCGACACCTCGTACCTGACTCCGGGGGCTAAGACAAGGCCCCCACCTCCGTGCTTGCCTTAGCCAGCCGGCACGGAGTGGAGATCGCTAGAGCTAAGACTCAAGCTCCAGGGGTGGAAGTAATAAATGGCATCACGTCAGAAGTAGCTACGGTGAACCTGCAGCCCACCTCTCTACACCCCTTAGCTACTCACACCCATGTTGCCTCTGTCTTCTATGGCATTTTTTGGGGCCCATGCAGGGAGTAGCGAGTCACCGTCTGCCTATTTTTCCATGTTCCCCGAACATAGTGACGGGCAGACGCCATAGTCCCCATATTCCCAGATCCCTAGTACCACTAGCAGTTCACCCCAATAGCCCGGTACTTTTTGTCCTCATTTCCCACAATAGTCCTACATTAGCCGGGGCTTGTCCTTGGGTGCATTACTATATGGTGTAGACAGGGATAATCGCCGATCAGTGTCACGCCACATTTACATTAAATTTGTCAAAGGGCCTCTACGTGTTGGCCTTCCCATGGCCCCACGCAAGCCCTCCAAAAGTCCGGGCCATCTTTATGGCCCGTGGTCTGCAGAGACATACATGTATAATAATTTAATAATAAACAATTTTAGAATAATTGAAAATATACTGGCTACCGTAAGTAAAAACAAAAGAGAGAGAGAAGAACAAAACAAAGGCTGGTATACAATATCTAAAAAGAAGAAGAAGAATGGGAGACCTCACCAGAATGCAGAGCCGGAGCCAAGATTACACAGATTGCCTGCGACCAGCTGCAAGGAGAACGCTAACATTGTGTTGTTAGCCTTAGTCGGGTTATCTATCTATCTATGCAATAATAAATCTGTAAATGATTCGAGTTTCTATTCACTGCGTTTAAAATACAAAAAAGTCAGGGGGGCCTAATTCGGACCAGCAGATTCCGAAAATTAAATTTTTAGAATTTTTGTCTATCTGTCTGTCTGTTAGACCATCACGTGAAAACTACTAAACGGATTTAATTTAAACTCGAATCGGAGTTACCTTATATCCCGGGGCGTAACATAGGATACTTTTTATCCCGATAAATGACGTCTCCCACGGAGACGAAAGACAAAATCTACCTGCATATCTATAAAAACATATTTTATTACATGTCGGCATTTGAACTAATTGTAATTCTTTTATGATTGTCTTCTTTTGTTTACTTATTTATTAGTTATTGTGGAGAACAGCCTATTGTACTCGTTTATGGCCGTTTGCAGGCATAATTAGCCAGGTGTACGGATTACGATTTCTAGGAAATTGCGTCGACGCTTACCGGGCAGACATATTTGCATTTGTGCAGTATAAAGCAATGGCCCAATTGAAGAAGGGTTAGTCAAGCGAGAACCACGAGCGAAGCAAGACGCATGAACTACAATCGGGAATCTAAATAAGTGACGGACTTTGCGCGTTTTATTGAGTTACGACCTTCTGCATTACGTTTGGACTTGTTATGTTCGGTTACATTTGTACCTGTGTTATACGTGTTTGTATAGTTCTAATAAACTCTATAATAATTCCAACGGCATTTTAATTCGAGTCCTGCGACTCGTAACAATATTATAGATATGTATAAATATTCCTCATAATATTTTTTAATTTTTTTTTAACGCAGGAGTTCAGCAGACAGGCAGACAGCCTAGTTGATGGAAAGCGGTTACCATCGCCTATAGACATTTACAACACCAAAGGTGCTAGAAATGCGCTGCTGCTCTCTGAAGAGAGACTGGAACCTGATCACTAATGCCGGAACACAACTCAAGGTTGTTATGGCGACATACTTTAGACCAGGGGTGGTAGCCATCCAGTCGGGCAAATGCCCTACCACCTGGCTGTGGGTTGTTTAGTCGCCTCTTACGACAGGCCACCCGGCCGCAGAAAATTGTATTCTTTCTCCGTTCCTGCACGGATATGATGGCCGCATATTACATGGATACTGTTTTTACCTTTGGGCTAGAGAACCCGCCTACCAGCTTAATCCCCTGGACTAATCAACGTCGAACGGTTCGCGTTGTTGAGAATCCCACACTCAAAGACGGTCTAGATACGCTTTGCCTTCGAAGAGACTTCGCGTCTTTCTGCGTATTGTACCGACTGTACAACGGGGAGTGTTCCGAGGAACTGTTGGAATGGTCCCTTCGTGTTCTTTCTCCCACCGTACTGCTCGCCATCGGCAGGGCGTTTATCCCCACTTCCTCGAGTTGCTTCGCTCATGTACGCAATGGTTCTCCAGAACGTTTCTCGTGCGTACCGTGGGGATTTGGAATGAGGTGCCAGCAGAGGTTTTCCCACAGCGCTACGATATGGAGTTTTTCAAATAGGGTGTTATAAAATTTCTTTGAGGCCAGCAGGGCGTTGCTAACATCTCTGGCGTTGCAAACGTCTATAGGCGACGGTGACCGCTTTTCACCAAATGGGCCTCATCCTGTCTATTGTACTCTAGCTATAAAAAAAATGATGTGGTAATTGTGTTGATAAAAATTTAAAAACTCTCAATTGAATATAGACGATATTCATTACATTTTATTTCCAAGTTGGCAGAACCGATAATTTTTTACTGTGTTCGATTTATTTTATAACATGTTAAAACTTGAAATATAATCCCTATTAATATTATAATTGCGAAAGTAACTCTGTCTGTCTTCTGTCCGTCTGTGTGTTCCGTTTTCACGGAAAAACTACTGGACTGATTTCGCTGAAACTCAGTATATATTATATTTTCGATGCCGAGGATGAACATAGGATACTTTTTATCCCGAAAAATGGGATGGTTTCCAGGATAAAAATATATTTGTCACTCTGTTTGTTATGCTTTTACGGAAGAACTATTAGTCTGATTTAGCTGAGATTCGGTATATATGTAATTTTAATACCGAGGGTGGACAAGGGATATTTTTTATCCCGGATAAGGGGATAGATTTATATAAAGGTTATCCCAGAAAGTAGGATAGGTTTTGGTTTTTTTTTGTGATTTGCCATTTTCGTCATTTTGGTTATTTTGGTCATTTCTGTAATTTTGTCCTTCTTGCTCTTTTTGTTCTTTTTGCTCTCTTTGTTCATTTTGTCTTTTTGCTCTTTTTACTCTTTTGGTCCTTTTTGTCCTTTTTGCTCTTTTTGCTCTTTTTGCTCTTTTTGTCCTTTTTGCTCTTTTTATCATTTTTGTAGTTTTCACAGACGGGGGATAGATAAATAAAACTAAGACGGTTTGAAATCGAGGATGAAAGTTTGGATGAAACCAATCATTTCTCAAGTTTATAGATATAAAAATTCATCGTTTATAAAAAATGCGATAGTAACTCGATATGTCTTTCTGTTTTCATGGAAAACTACTGGGAATACTGGATCGGTTTTGTTGTAATTTTGTTTGAATGTAGTTTTAATGCCGAAAATGTACAAATATACTAATGCCAGAAGATCGGATAGTTTGCGATATAAAATTAAGTGAATATTCCGGGTGCAAATAGCACTAACATAAAATTTTTGTTCAATGTAATCTGTATTAACGCCTGCTTTTTGAACAAGAATCACGAACTAGAGGTTGGTTTAAATTCTATTGTTCTATATAATATCTTATTTAAATATCTAAAAATTCCAGACAATAATGTAAAAAATTCTTGTCATTCATAAACTTTTTAATTAAAATAGTTTATCAATGACTTCAATCCGCTATCGGCTGTGCCAATTTGCTTATATTTTATATGCAGTAAAATTGTTGTAGGGGAAAATGTGATAAAATTCTAGGGGCCAGCCGTTCTAAAAACGTTAGTTCAGTGAATGAATTGTATTTGAGACGTAAGGTTCTCTGATTGTAAATGTAGTGACCAGTTGCTGTTCATTTATTACCACAAGCCCTTCTGAGTTGTTGTAAGTATTTGGTGGTTACTAATAAATCAATACAAGCGTCGCCGAGCGCAAAAGTCGACGGTAATAAATTAACATCCCTTACGCACAACACTGAAGTTGATCTTCGCTTCAGCCATCGCACTTAATTATATCCTAAAAATTAATCCCCAACGAATAAATATTATCCAGAGTAATTAAATTCGTTTGATGGAGTCATCGCTCATCGCTGAAGCAATTTTGAATTGACAAAAGGAGAGGCGTGGCTTTGTCATGGTGTTTAATCGCTGGAAAGCCGAATATCAACTTCATTTACATATACTTAATTAAACAACTTCAAAAAAGGAGGAGGTTCTCATTTCGTCGTGTAAATATATATATATATATATATATATGGGGTTGTCTGGAAGAGATCGCTTTTTAGCGATAAGACCGCCCTTTGTACACAACTAGATATAATTTTAGTCTTTTCATTTTTGTATTGGTGTATAATAAAGTGTTATCTATCTATCTATCTATATATATATATATATATATATATATATATGTGTGTGTGTGTGTATACATATATGACGCAGATTGCGATATAATTGCCGTGCTAAGAACATACTGTGCCTTTAAATTGAAGGTGCTTATGTTTTTACCTGCACTTGATTTTATTAAATAGTGTTTTAGCTTAATAAAAACTGGGTTGTATTTATATGGTAAGGTTTATACCACTAACCCCAATGGCAGAGCCCTAATAAATATATCAGACAATCTTTTGTTTGATATAATAACTCCAATGAAAAACCGCGACTGGGGACCCCAAACACTCTCGACCTAGCATTTGAGGGCGTAACTCTTCAGTTCCATTCGATCGAAACGATGGACGATATAGACTCGGACCATCGCCCGGTTATCCTCAAATTAGGACAACAGACGGACCAGACATCTGAAACTAGGACCTCTGTGGACTGGTTGAGACTTGGGGACCTCCTCAAGGCAACCGAATCACAAGACCTGGACCGAATCCCGGACCACATCGAATCCCACCAAGACACGGAGACGGCGATCGAGGCCCTCACCAGCCACCTTCAATCCGCATTGCGGAACTCGTCCAGACAGGTGCCAGTGGAGAATGACCGCCACTTATGCCTGCCGGACGAAGTGAGGGTACTGCTGAGGGAAAAGAGAGCCGCCTCCAGAGCTCACGACAGATATCCCACCGAAGACAACAGAGTCCGACTCCGCCAACTAGAGCGCGAGGTCAAACTACGTATCCGGGAAGTCAGGGAACAACGTTGGGACAGAACGTTGAGAGATATCGAACCAACTCACCAGGCGTACTGGAAGCTGGCTAGAGCTCTCAAATCAGATACCCTCACTGTCATACCCGCGCTAGAAAGAGCCGACAACACCGAGGCGTTCGATGATGAGGAGAAAGCCGAATGCCTTGCTCAGAGTCTAGAGCTTCAATGCTCCCCCACTACACAAAACGTCGACCAGTCACACCTGACGGAGGTGGACTCCGAGGTTGAACGTAGATCCTCCTTACCAACGGAAACCACACTCGACCCAGTCACGGTGGAAGAAGTGCAAGATCTGATCAAGTCCTCAAACCACGAAAGGCCCCAGGGATCGATGGCATTAACAATCGCGTGTTAAAACTCCTCCCCGGCCACTTGATTATAATCTTAGTGAGCATCTTCAATGCCGCCATAACAAACTGCTCTTTCCCCGCGATCTGGAAGGAAGCAGACGTCATCGGTATTCACAAGCCTGGAAAACCGGCTAATAAACCGTCCAGCTACCGCCCAATCAGCCTACTGAGCACACTCAGCAAGCTTTACGAGAGGGTCATCCTCTCTAGACTAAGAGATTTTGCCATCAGCAAACATCTACTACCCGATAAGCAGTTTGGATTCCGTGCCAGACACTCATGCGTCCAACAGGTGCACCGCATCACGGAGCACATACTATCCCACTTTGCCCATCGCCCTCGTCGCCTTATAGGAACAGCCGCACTGTTCCTTGACGTAGCTAAGGCCTTCGACAAGGTCTGGCATAACGGTTTGATTTACAAGCTGTACCAGTTCGGTGTACCAGACAGACTCGTGCTCATCTTGCGAGACTTCCTCCTAGGCCGTAGCTTCCGTTTTCGAGTGGAGGGAACACGCTCGTCCCCTCACCCACTCACAGCCGGTGTACCACAGGGCTCGGCACTATCTCCACTACTCTTCACGCTGTACACCAGCGACATCCCAAAAACTCCAGATGTAGAGTTGGCCCTCTTCGCGGATGACACCGCACTCTATACATCAGATCACAACCGACAAATGGCTTGCGTCCGGCTACAGGTAGCTGTAACAGAGCTAGGCGAATGGTTTCGCAAATGGAGGATAGAGGTAAACCCGGAGAAAAGCGCAGCAATGTTCTTTTCCCCGGGCACGCTTCCTCTCTCCCAAACGCGCTTGCCTTCGCTTAAAAGCCATCTCGCTCTACGAACAAGAGATCCCTGGGCAAAGTACACCAAATACTTGGGTGTCACCCTAGATCAGAACTTGCGCTTCAACGAGCATATCACTATAGTCCGGAATAGAGCGCGATTTGTGATGGGTCGTCTAGCACCCATGATAGATAAACGAAGCAAAATGTCCCTCAGACACAAGCTTACTCTATATAAAACATGCATCCGCCCGATCATGACATACGCGAGTGTGGTATTCGGCCATGCCAAGCCTGCCCTTTTAAAGAAACTGCAAATCGTTCAGAATAAATTCATGCGCAGAGCCGTCGGTGCTCCCCTCTATATGCGTAACGTCGACATCCACCGCGATCTGGAGCTTCCCTCCATCAAAAACTACATTACGTCGCTCTCGCGTAGAGGATCTAGCGCCGCACCATCGAAATCCCCTCGTCGTGTCCGCGTCCGATTATAAGCCTCGACGAAAGGCTCTCGTGCGACGACCGCGTAACATCCTCATGGACAAGGTCGACGATATCACAAAACGTGGCTCGTCAGCCCGCCCATTAGAACAGACAGACACAGACGGCGGCGTCGACGCCGCCAATTACGATCTCTCCACGTCCCCGCGAGGGACGCCAGGAGACTGTTGGCGTGTTGCAAGTTTCTTTCGCCGTTTCTTCTCTCCCAGCCATAACACGTTGCGAAACGGCAGTATGATAGTGTGCGAACCGCCGATCCCGGTCCGCCGGGATCCTTCCTCTCGGGCTTTAATTACCCGTCGCCCGCTCTCATAATCGCCCTATGGTGGGCATCATTAGTATTCTTTCCAGAGAAACTCCCTAGGAGCAAATTGCTGCTCGACACCTGACAAGGCACTCGCCCCGAAAACCCCGGTAAAGTTGTGATGCAACAACATAAAGTCAAGTCTAAAAAAATGGAGTTGTCCAATATAAAAGTTTCTGAGGACATTCTACGTTCGTCGGATGAAGAGAGCGAAAGGTCTGTTGGATTTGTTGTATTTCCGATATCGCAGTATTCTTTGAGAGCAAATTGCTGCTCGAATTGTAATGCAACTGATTCTAGTGTAATAAACTTTGATTATAATATTTCAGATTATTATTGTGTTATTGTGGGCGGTGAGCCTATATATATATATATGACATGTAATATTTTCCTTAGTTTAGGGGGTTGCCTGGAAGATATTACTTTAAGCGGCAAGGCCGCCCTTTCTTCAACAATCACTGTACTGAGTTTATAAGAACGTAGTTTTCATGTTTAATGAACAAGGAAGTGTTTTTGTTCATTCATTCATTCATATTTTTATATATGTTCAGTCATAACTTTTTTTGTTTGTGAACCGATTCTAATATTTTTTGCGTTGGATTCAGTAAAGCTTCAAAATGGCCCCATGTAAATATTGTTGCTATTAAACTTTGGGTCCCGAAGATATAGCAGAAAATTCATTAAAATCAGACAGAACATATGTAATTTTTGCGGATTTTTATCCATAACTGTTTTGTTTTTGAACAAAATTTGATATTCTTTTGCGTTGCATTGTACAATTTCCGAATAGTTTCATATTAATTTAATTGTTTTTGGATACTATATACATAACACAAAAGTGAAAAATAAAAAATGTCTAGCAAAAAAGAAACCGATTTCAAGGGTAAATAAAAAGCAAAAAGATAATATTTTTGACATCACGAAGTAGGCTGGCGACAGTTCGGTGGTTATTATCAATACGTTAAGAATTCTTCTGAATTGTAACTGTAGCACAGCTGTTAAAGAATAGATAGGTATCTACCTGGCAAATATTATCCATATTAACTCAATACTTTCCCACAAAAATGTCTGTGAGATAGAGACCGGACTAACGATTGTGTTCCGTTTTTATGCCTCGGAATATAATATGTCGCAGTTGTAATTCTAGTATGACATTATTGCGACGATAACAATATTTTTTTGTTTGTTATAACTCCATTAATTCTTTGAAAAGTAATTATATAACAAGTGCTATATATCATAAAAAGAGCTATAAGCCGCGCGCAGAAGGTTTGCCGATGACTACTTACTTTAATTGTATTGTGTTACTTACTAAAAAAATTAAAAATTAATATAATAATTTTATTGCAACAACTATTTATGTAACCTTTTTTTGTCAACCCTACTGGCCATCGACGCGTGACATCATGAAGCTATCGGCAAACCTTTGCACGGGTAGTCCATTAGATTGATAAATAATTATGATAAAAAAATTGTGTGTGTGTGTGTGTGCAATTCACACGCAGTAGAAGTGAAACAAACTGTGACGAGGGGTGGGAGGGATTTTAAATTTCTTGACGTCACATTTCATATATTATATCTATATTGTTACGAACTCTTTCGTATCTTTATTTTAAATTTATTTTGATAGATAAGAGAATGACATTTTTGTTTATTAGTTACCAAATATATGTATTTTTACCATCCGTATTATTTCAGTATTTTTAAACTAAATTCATACAGTCCCTAACATATATGGTTATAATATATGTAAGCTTTAAAACATGAAATTTGAAGTATTGACGAAAAACTGCAAAACATTTCCAACTCTATCTGTATAATCATAGAGTTTAACTTATTAAATAAATACTATCTGATCCGGCAAACTTCGTACCGCCTATATGCAGTTTCTAAGGGAAAGCGAACTTGTTGTTTTTACTATATTCCAAGCATTTTTTTCATATTTACTCACCTTTTAAACCTTCCCTGGACTTCCATAAAGTGTTTATCTCTTTTTAGTGTCGCTTTTTTGTTTCATTGAATTTCAAATCACAACGATTCTAAAGCAGTTTCACTTACAAAATATTTTTTAGCAAGATGCGTTGCTGGGGAGTTTCTTGCCGCTTCTTCTTTAAACAGCGATAGATAACATGTTGTGAATCAGTGAACATAGAACAGGAAGTATATTTAAAATTTGACTTATATGTATTACCTTCAAAAAGTGTTCTCCAGTGGAACTTATTTTGAATAAAAACTTTTGAATTTGAATCCTAAACATATTTTTATTATTTTTTCTCACTGTCAAAGTCAATATGTCGTGGTATTTGATTCGAAGCATTTCGTTCCTAGACTAAAAAGTGCCACCAATAATGAGAGAAGCCCGAAAAAGGGAAATCCTTGAAGCAAAACTCTTAAGAATAAAACCTCTTCTATTTGGAGTGGACATTTAGTGAGGGAAATATGAACAGCGAAATCCGACTTCGCGAATAAATATAGAAATATCTATTATGAGATTCTGCTCGGAGAATTGTAAGGGCTCTTGACGAAAATCTAAGAATGTGTACTGTGTTGTATGTGCCCAGTGCGAGCGAGTTGCGTAAGAAGCAGAATCAATGGCGGGCGAAAATCGAATAATTTTTTTTGACGGCCTCTGTAGTTGAGCGGGCTAAGCATTTGCCGGCTTACCTAACTGCAACGCAGAGGCTCCGGGTTCGAGTCCTGGTATAGTAAATTTCGGAAACGTATTTTCTCCGTTATTTACTATGGTCTGGGTGTCTGGGATCGGCCCCAGAATGGTCCGTTGTATATTACCCATAACACAAGCGTAACTTGCTTAATTTGGGGATATACAGTGTGTGTGCTTGTCTGCCGATTTATTTGTTATTTATTTAGACACTTCTCAATTATATTTTATAAGGAGATTGTCATTTCGTGTGTCCTCCTGCCGCAGCACATGGTATACATTATGGGCACTTAAGTAGTTGCGTATTTACTTATTTATTTCTAAGTTGCTATTATACGCGACACGCCATCACTCAAGCCACACACTGACATTTCAAACAAAATCTCTGTTCACAAAACAAAATCTATAATTTTCATTTGGCATCCAGCCAGTATGCGCCCATATTTGATTAGAAAATATATTTCATGCAGGAAATTGCAAACTTTTTCATTCAACTACTGTATTTCACATATTATGATATAGGTATATTGCATGTTGGTATTTCGATATTAATAGTGGTAGTGTAGTAGTTTTAAACTTGCTAGTTGTGATAGTAATGCAGTGGTACTAGTATGTAGTAGACATGTGCCCCGCGTTGAAAAAGGTTTTCAGTTAGCGGCGGCCAGCGCCGGCGGCATGCCAACTTTAGATTTATTTAAGTTATTAAGCTACTGTATCCATAATTATATACTCCATGTATGTTTACTTAAAAATTATAAACAAGATTTGGGCACTTAAAACTGCAAAGTGCAAACCGGGGTTTTATTGCTAATAGTGACGAACAAACTGTCAGACTATTTCCAACAAAAACTGCTTCGAGTCTTAGCATTGTAATAGTAGATTGTTACACGAGAGGTGAAAGTGAAGGCACTCGAACTATTAGCGCCCTCGCTACGCTTGTGCACCAAAACATCTCGTGCCTAAATAGGCCTTTCACCTGAGGTTAGCACACTTCTTTTCATTTCGAATATGAGGAAAGTAAATAAAAACTGATTAGTTAAACAAACAACTACTTCTCTAATGAAATCAGACTCTAAATCCATATCTAAATCTGATGAACTCATTTAATAAGTCACATATGAAACGTTAAGTAAGGTAGATGCATCTTTTAATGCGCAAGCTGTAAAGCTTCGGAACTCACTACCTCAAAACATAAAACAAGCCAAGTCTCTGCCTTCGTTTAATGACCTCGTCAAACAACACTATCTCAAATTTGTAACTAAATAATAATGCTATTTAGTAGTATTTTTGGGATGGTGTTGTTTGACGACACACAACTTGTATATTTAGATAAATATGTATGTTTATATTGTAATTTATGTAACATTTCCCTTTATATTTACGTATATATTAGTATATTATATCTATTGCATACCTACCCTCATCCATACCGAGTTTCTGTCCATCCAAAGGTTGTCTGGAAGAAATCGCTCCCAGCGATAAGACCGCCCATTGCACTTATCATTAGGATTGTATGTACGAATTTATTTTGTAACATTTGCACACAATGTTACAAAATAAATTCGTAAAGTATATTCTATTATTTTCTATGGATGGGTACAAATATGTAAAGGTAGACCAAAAAAAAGATGGATGGATTGTGTGAAGATGGTATGATGATTTGTGGTGTGACAGAAGATGTATGTCAGAATAGCGTGGCGTAGCGTGTGTGGAAGGAAAAGACACATTGTGCAGATCCCAATTAATTGGGATATGGTGAAAGAAAAGAAAAGAGAGACATGAAACGTCAAGTAAATTTCTTTTTCTGTGGCACTCTATCAGCCAGTAATTTTTTGTCACTGATGATAGTAAATATTTAGCTCAAAATGTAAACTAAATAATAATTTATAAATATTAAATGATGTTACAAAATTATTGTTTTTTTTTATTGCAATTTATGCCGCGATTTAACAGTGGCTGTAAAAAAGTTGGGACATGAGTCGCATGTATTATCTATGGTTCACATAGTTTTTTATTTTTTTGAAATGAACAATAGTTGTAGGATATTGATAGTTTTTGAGTAGTAATTATGTGTTTTGTGAGAAATGTGAACTGTATAGTCAAATGTGGCCTTTTGAGTTGTCACAAAAACTCCGTTGAATGGCACCAGCTGATAACCTACAGTTCAGCTGTGCTACACATAGGCTTAAGAAAATGAAGAAACTACATTATAATTAGACGCGGCCTCTGCGGTTGAGCGGGCTAAGCCTTTGCCGGCTTACCTCACTGCAACGCAGAGGCTCCGGGTTCGATTCTTGGTATAGTAAATTTCGGAAACGTATTTTCTCCGTTATTTACTATGGACTGGGTGTCTGGGATCGGCCACAGAATGGTCCATTGTATATTACCCATAACACAAGCGTAACTTGCTTAATTTGAGGATATACAGTGTGTGTGATTGTCTGCCGATTTATTATTATTTATTGTTTATAATCTAAGATCTGACTTAAAAGCCTAGTTGCCAAGCCATAAACCTAAATAAATAATAATAATTTATTTTTTTGACAGCAGGGATAATCGTTTTCCAGGGACAAAGTAGTTTTTTCATAGCTGTGATCAGGCAATTCCAAGAGTACTTTTAGAATATGAGAAATGAAAAATGTATGAATGCATATATTGGTTATAACGGTTTTAGAGAGCTGAGTGATTTATAAATATTTAAATTAGCTACAAATATATGGGAATTGCTTAGAACTCGACAAACGTCTTATTGTAGTACGCCTCACTCGCAAGTGGTAGCGCCGCACACATGGGTTATATCTGTTTTAAGATACGGAATTATATTTTGGGGAAATTCCACAGACAGAGAGAGAATATTTAAAGCACAAAAGAAATGCCTTAAGGCGCGTACAGACATCGCGAGGAGTGCGTCGCAAATGGTTCGTCACGCATGCCTCGGACTGTGTGGACGTGTGT
This sequence comes from Dendrolimus houi, assembly GCA_039645545.1. NCBI lineage: Eukaryota > Metazoa > Arthropoda > Insecta > Lepidoptera > Lasiocampidae > Dendrolimus > Dendrolimus houi. The sequence goes on from CM077122.1 coordinate 20,322,208, forward strand.
GCTCACTCTGAGCACTCGCCTCATATGATCGTGGCGAACGCCGCCTCAGTGCGAGCCGTGCGCTACGTGTGGACTGTGGACGGACGGGTGTTATTTGGGTTACGCGTTCATGCGTTATGAAGACAGATACCGAATCACTTGCGTGAACTTGTACAACTTTATGAAAATAACAGAATGCTATGTGACTCTTAACATTCTATATAGGCTGCAGCTGCAATCTGCACGTCTCGCCTTGCCGAAGCCATTTTTCTTACTGACAAATACCGTGCGTGGTTGTTTGCCTGCTTGAGCATGTGTCGTTCGGGACTCAGGCATAAATGAACGTCGTATGCTTCATGTTGAGGGATGCGTGACGAACCCGCAGTTCGCGATCAGCTTCCTTGCGTAGCGGTCACGAATGCGCTCCTCACATCTATCTAATACAATTTTTCGCGCTTTTCTACCTGGAAAAGCGATAAATTGCTAGTTCTGTGTACAGGTGATAGTGTACTAGTGTTTGTTCGATCGGATTTCAGTGCGGAAAGCAGTTTTGGCCGGTGAGTCCCATTTCTCTCTCCGCTTGCTAGTGCCGTGCGCAAAATTGGTTGCGCGCGCTTTTGTAACGGTTTTTTGTGTGTGTAGTGTTTTCGCGCGCCTTTCTGGTCTCCTTGTGGGTCAGGGCCTCCAGCAATGGACGGCCCAGGCACCCCGAAGGCCCCCAGGGAGCCGAGTGTACCGCGCAAGCGGGACCACATCGGCTCCAATAATGGATGGGCCATGAAGGAGATAGGCGAGACGCGCGAGAAGAAGTCCTCGTTGGTTCGTCGCAGCCGCAGCGCCGCGGAACCTCGTTTCGGGCGCCCGGTCCAGCCGTTGTCACGGCTACCGGGCCGCCCGCCTCGATAGGAGGGGCATCGACGGTGGTTGACCTCACCGCCGCCGGGCCCCGCGAAATGGAGAGCGCGACGATGGGGCCGCCTTCGGCTCCCGTCGCGCCTAGGGCTCCTGCCATGCGTGCCGCGCGCAAGAGCGTGGCACACACGGCCGTAGATAGGGAAATCGTGCTTGCCGCGAACTCGGCCGTGTCGCTGGCCGTGAGCGCGGCTAGCACAATAGTAGAAAATGTCTACGTGGCGCCGTCGCCGCCTGCCCGGGCCTCACCCGTGCACGTAGACCATCTAGATATCGCGCCGTCGGGCAGTGTCCCGGACTCGCCGGAGTGCACGCTCCACGACGCGATCCGGCATTTTTGCGGGACAGACGCGGGACAGGTCGCGTATACGCCACTCCTGGTTGAGCCGGCGTACACGGCGGCCGGTTCCGCCGCAACAGGGGGCGGCTGCCCCACGACGGTGTCGATCAGCGCACGGGCTTCACCCGTGCCCTCGGCATCAGCGTGCGCGCCGGCTTCACCGGTGCGCAGCGTGGGGGACGACCGCCCCGCGACACCGGTTGCCGCGCGGGCCTCACCCGCGCCAACAGCCGGGGTCGTTGTTAGGGACGGTGTTGCAGGTGCGGTGGCGGCGACCATCTCGTCTTCTTTCCCTACTGGGACCGTCGCCGCCACCGCTTCGTCTAGCTCTACTCCCGAGCCGAGGCTGCGGTTCTGGGACCGCAGCGCCGACTCGGAAAGCACATCGGGTGCTTCCACGCCGGCGCGGGCGCGATCTCCGCTGCGTCGCGCGGGCGACGCGACGGCGAGCGTGCTCGCGGGTGCGGAGGCCTACCTCCGCACCGAAGGGGGGGAAAGGGGCCGTAGGGCCAGAAGGGCCACGGCCGCCAAACTGGCCGCGGCAAGCCAGTGCGCCGCGCTTATAGGGGACGTGCGTGTGCTCGGCCCTGGGGAGCTCCGCCTAGCGGCGAGCGCCCAGGTCGCCGACATCCTATAGGTCGCCCAGACGTCGGGCAACCTGAAGGGCGCATACGTGCGCCGACTGAAGGAGGCTGCGACCCGGCTTTCTGACATAGTCGACACGCTGGTGACGCGGAATCCAGAGTCGGAAGCCTGGAGACTCGGCAACGAGAACTCCAGGCTGCGCGTCGAGCTCGGCGCCTTGCGGGAGGAGAACCTCTCCTACCGCAAGGAGTTCGAGCAGATGCGGAAGGCCATGAAGGCCCCCGCTGCGGATGCGGCCCCGGTTCCCGCTGCAACGGCGGAGCCGGGTCCCGTACCCGCCAAGCGGAAGGCCAAGGCCGCCGCGACGGAAAAATTCCCGGCCCCGGAGCCGGTTCATATATCCGCCGCGGTCCAAAAAACGATTCCGGCTACCGCCGTCGTGGCGGAGCCGGTTCCTGCACCAACCGCTGCGCACACCGGTGTGGACTACGATATGCTCACGCATATCATCGCCCGCACCGTGGGCGCTATGTTGGATGCCCGGCTTGCCGGGATTGAGGAGCGGCTGCCGCCCGCGCCAATTCTTCGCCCGCCGCTCGCGGCGGACAGGAAAAAGGCTGCGGAGGCACAACCGCTGCCTAAAACGGCGGGAGCTGCCGCAGCCGCCCACCGGGCCCCGAGGGAAGTAATTCCCCCGGTACCGATGGAGGTGGTGGTAGCCCCCGTCGTCGGGGTGGCGGACTCCCCACCGCCACCCCCTCCCCCCAAGAAGAAGGTGAAGAGGGGAGGGGTGAAGCAGAGGGCGAAGAAGCTGCGCCGAGCCGCAGCTCTCGCCGCCGCCTCTGCTCCGGCGCCTAAGCCCGGGCCACCGGCCCCCAAGCCGGCCCCCAGGCTCAAGGCCAAACCCGCGGCCGCGACACCGGCCGTCGCGGCACCCGCCGTCACAGCACCTGCCGTCGCGGCACCTGCTGTTGCGCCATCATCGGCTGCGGTGGCCCCTGCCCCCGCCCCCGTTCTGGAGGGGGGGGCGTGGTCCACGGTCGTTCGGAGGAAGAAGGGCAGGGGAGCGGGAGCGGAAACGCCCCGCCCCTCGGCGCAAGCACCGGCTCCGCCATCGGGCGGAAACCGGCGCGCAAGCCAAATACCGTGCGTCGGCAGCAATTGTTTGCCTCGGCCAAAAACGGTACTGGCTACCGGAGCCGCCTCGGTGGTCATGTTAGGCCTCAGAGAGGGGCTGAAAGTGAGAGCGCAACTCGTTCGTGGACTCATCCGCCCCGCATCTCAGGGATGGATGAGTCGAACTTCGCAGTCGTATGCTTTAAGGTGAGGCACATCGGTATGAGGACCTGGGGGATGGGCGTCATACGACCCCGAACCTCGCCGAGCGGGGCCACCTTCTGGTGGGCTTCACCTCGGCGAAGGTTTGTTACTTGACTCGTGCGCCTCGCGATGTCTGTACGCGCCTTTCGGTTATCGATGGGCTCTTCCCGGATCCGAGGATCTTCACTCCCCGATATGGGTCCAATCATTCCCGACACCTCGGAGGTGGAGCCTCACTCCATCACCGAGGAAGAGTTAGACGTCGCCCTGGAGATCCATATTTCATTTAAAAACAAACGGATCAGGAGGGGCTTCGTGCACACGGAGTCCCCGTACCTGGATCGGTCCTCGGGCCGGTTCTTTGGAACGTCGGTTATGACTGGATCCTTCGGGTTCCGGTCCTGCCCGGAATAGGGCCATTTTCCGAAGAATAGGTATAGATTTTGAGTCCGCAGGCGCCCTCTCTCGGCTTCTTCCCAGATATTGACATTTCCTTTACACACGCTAGTCGAGTGCGCAGCATGGGCACCTCAGAGGTTTGAACTCGAGTTTGCATATTTTCTAGGGGCAAATTATCATGTTAATCAAACTACGTTCTGTAACGCCTTTCTGCCAACATTATTTTAGTCGACAATTATAGTGGAAGTGCCTAATCCTAGACATATTGATAAGAATAAAATTTTAGATCCATATTTCATTTAAAACAAACGGATACATACCACTGCATATATATGATAAAAAAACGTGTTTGGGATGGCACATATTGATAAGAATATATAATAATATGATACCATGTAATATAATGCAATATAATGAAAAAATAATATTAATATGTTTAAACAAAAATTATTCGAGTGGTTGACAAAAAAATCCTATTATAGCGTCCCAGAATATTTAAATGAGAGGTAATTAAGAAGATATTGTGTTGTGTTATTTAAATTAAATAAAAGATTTATAAGGCACCAAATTAAATATTATACCGAGATAGGTTAAGTAAGTTTATATTGCGATGCTATGAAAGGCCAGCTAAGTAATAAGTTCTCAGTTATATTGAATAACACCTATGTAACACTTAGTTCGCAATAAAAATGATTTGATTTGATTTGTGTACTATGTAGTTATAATAGTATACTTACTATCCCTACTACATATATAGTATCTATCTACATCTATAAGGGATCACACGCAATAGTAGTCCAAGACTAAATTTCTACCACTACTACAAACAGTGGTAGAAATGTAGTCTTGGATTACTACTGCGTGAGATCCCTTAAGGTATTTAATGAACTAGTAACGCGATAATTTTTATTGTTATTTTAAGAGAAAAGCAATGAAATACCGAAAACAATTTGAATTTCTAAATGGATGAGTGTAAGATTATCCTTGGAATACAAAATGTACATTTTTGTGGAAAATAATGAGTTCGCTTTGTGATTGATATTCGATCATGGAACGATCTTCTTACAAAGATGTTTTAGATAGGTCTTTTCAATGTCATGAAATTTTGTGTAATTTATAAATTAAGCAACATTTTTTTTAAACCTCCATCTTTTTTAAAACACGCCTATGGAACGTATCTTAAACTAACACATCTTTATTGTTTACTTATTATCTTCTATAGTGTGTCTATATTTCTGTTAAAATTGTAAAACACTGTTACTAGTTGTACGACTCGAATTAAGATGCCGTTGGAATTATTATAGAGTTTATTAGAAGTATACAAACACGTATAACACAGGTACAAATATAACCGAACACAACAAATCCAAACGTAATGCAGAAGGTCGTAATTCAATAAAATGCGCAAAGTCCGTCAATATTAGATTCCCGAATGTACACACATCACACCTTGATCGTGGTTCTCACTCAACTGACCCCTCTCTCCACCAGGCCATCGTTTTATACTGCACAAATGCAAATATGCCCGCCCGGCAAGCGTCGACATCATTTCAATCAATCAGCTTATACTCATAATTCGTAACACCTGGCTAATGACAATAGGCTGTGCTCCACAATAAGTAAACAAAAGAAGACGATCATAAAATGATTACAATTAGTTCAAATGTCGACAGGTAATAAAATGTGCTTTTACAGACTGTACGTGGAATTTGTCTTTGTCGTTGTTTGTGTAACAATATTAAAGGATGGTAAAGATTTATTATAATATGTATTTCTTTCAAGACCACGGGCCACGAAAATGGCTCGTAGTTTTGGAGGGCTTGCCTGGGGCTATGCGAAGGCCAACACGTAGAGGCCTTTTGACAAATTTAATGTAAATGTGGCATGATGCTGACCAACAATTATCCCTGTCTACTCCATATAAAAAATCTCCCAAGAACAAGCCTCGGCCAGTGCAGGACTATTTTAGGAACTGCTATTGGAACTGGGGATCTGGGACTATGGGGACTATGGCGTCTGAACGTCGCAATGTTCGGGAACATGGAGAAATGCGCAGACGGTGACTCGCCACTTCTTGCAGGGGCCCCAAAAAATGCCGTACAAGATTGGCAAGGGGCATTATGGGTGCGAGTGGCTAAGGGTATCGAGAGGTGGGCTGCAGGTTTATCGAAGCTAATTCCGACGTCATGCCATTTATAACTTCCACCCTTCGAGCTTGAGTCTCAGCTCTGGCGATCTTCACTCCGTACCGGCTGCCTAAAGCAAGCACGGAGGTGGGGTCTTGAGCCTTATTATTATTATTTTAATGACTCTATATATTTTAATGGAATTTTATTTACCATTGGCTGTGCCCGCGATTTCGTTCTCGTGGATTTTTTTTTCGGTACCCTAAAAAAGAAGCTAGCCTAAGTAACTCCTTATAACACCAGCTATCTGTAAGTGAAAGACCCGTCAAAATCGGTCAAGCCGTTTCAGAGATTAGCCGGTATAACCAGACAGACAGTCAGTTAGGCAGACAAAAATGTTGATATAAGTCCCGTATATACTTTCATATGTAGTGTGTATGTATAGACTATAGATTGTTAAGAATTTGTGGGATATGAATTTAAAATGCCGATGGAATTACCACAAAGTTTATTAGAAGTACACACACGTAATTCCCAGTTCTTACAAATACAAACGAATACAACAAGTCCAAACCGTAAACCAGAAAATCGTAATGACAAATCGCACACTGTCGTTATAAGATACTCATTCAAAAGTGCACTAGATAACGCCTCGATCGCAGTCGAAACTCAACTAACTCAGTCCCCGACTGACCAACCTTACATATCTGTAAAAATAGGCATGGCCGCTTAGCAACATGCCCACTAGTCCATGGAATTTTCAACTTGTAGCTTTATGGCTTCTAAGATCGTGCGTAAAATGCAAACAATAGAAAGAAAGGATTTATGACGTCGTACCGGGAAGCACGCTAAAGGATTAATGCAATCAATAGATAACTTAAATTTCGGAGAGGTAATAAAACACCTGTAAAGGGTTAATATTGGCTCGCAACAATATAAACAAATTTCTACTCTTGCATTTGAATCTTCACAAAGAGCATAGAGCTTCACTTCTCTGGGCCCCGAGTCTGTAACTTGAAAGAGCAATCGAGTCGAATTGGAATCGTCATTGGATCGTTGTGACGATCTCGGCAGTCTGTATAATCACTCTGCTCTAAGCTCAATATTGAATCAATCTTGATGTTATTCAGAAAAGTGATACTTCCTGCGATTGTAAATTTTAGGACAGGTATTTGTCCATCTGTCGGTCGAATGGATCTCGAGTCGCACTGACATGGTTTCTCTTCATGAAAATTTCAGACACGAGATCCTGTGCGCCTTTAAAAATTTACTTACAAAAAGCTCACTTTTTGGATGTGATGAGATATAATATTATTTTTCTATGCGAGTACAGGACGCGTCGACTTACCAACGATAGTGGCCAGTATGATGAGTGCGAGGACCACAGATGTGACGGCCATGAGGACGAGCGAGGTGACGTCACTGGAGGTCCCGTTCGTGAGGGTCCCGTTAAGCGTTGTGTTGCAGCCCCACGACACCGCCTCAACCCACGAACAGTTGTTGTCGAACCAGGACGGCGGGTACGTGACGTCATCTGGAAGAGATGCAAAATGTAACTGTCACGTTACGTGGAAAAATTTATTATTTCATAATAAATATTAGATTAGAAGAGTTACAGGTAATTTAAATACCAAGGGTAATAAAACACGTATCCACAAATGGATGATTGGTTTTCCGAATACGCCACCACAGCAATAAACGTTAATACTTGACTGTATCTGCATAGATTCATGTGTAGCTACATAACTTTTGTTTTCTTGTGTAGTGGAAAACTTAGAAGCCAATAGATGGCGCTGCACAATTATTGAGATCGCAAACGATTCCCGAAACGTACAAAAAATGTATAGAAATTTCTAACAATAATAGATAAGTCTAGGCCTGCGAAACATAGCAATAGTTTCGCTGAAATATCTTCCCTTGTGACGGAGGAGCATCCCATCTCGCTCCTTCACCTAGTCGGGACATCGCTAAATTTGTTTGTGCAAGAGATATAAATGCTGTCAAGCACTTTTCTTTGTGAGAAATAGGTTCGCATCTGATCACGATTACGCTTAATTGTAAATGATAATGCGGTCGAGATGGAATACACTTACCTAGATAATATTTAGGAATTAAATAATTTATCTAACAAAGATCACACAGCTTTTTTAAAATACAATAATAAACGATACGTTTTAAACAGCGCATAAGACAAAAATAGACCTTACTTAACGGGCAAAATTTATATAAAAAATTATATTTATTCAATTTAAGTTGAAGTTACGTCATTAAAAAATAAAATCAAAATTGAAATATATCAAACATTTGTGGTTAACACTGAACAAAAAAGTATGAAGGTAATTGGCGCACGAAGACGGAGTGAATATTTTCACACAGGGAGTGTTTACACAGGATTATACTTATCGGGAAACGCAGATTCTGGTAGTGTATAAGCTCTGCCGTACGCAGAAGGTACGCGGTGGCAACAATTTTGTTCGCACTGCACTGTGGTATTTGTGGCTTGTCCGAAGATGGAACGGTGTAGAGGAATCAGGTCTAACAGTTCAACCGCGTATTCTCCGAACTTTTATGTACATAAATGTAGCGACTCAACAAAATGGATAAATTATGTCTAAAGATTCGAATTTCTTTGTCTATAAGTCGAGTACTTTCTCTAAACGGATTTATTAATGTTTATTTTTGAATAGAGAACAAGTTGTTGCGGTATTGGGAAAATGTCTTTAGAAATTCGTGCTACTGGTGTTAAAGAGAATGCGAACTTCAGTCCGTGTTTTATTTTAGTTTGACACTTTAGGAAATTCAAATTAGATTTTGTCACTTATTTTACACTAGCTATGAGCCAACTTTGATCGCGCAGAACGTCTTGGACTTTATTGTGACGTGATACTATAATTGTTATATGGACATCATGTTTATAGTATATATACCAAAGTATATATAATATTAATATAATATTTCATTCATATAGAACCACTAATTTCTGAGAAAAATCAATGTGACACATACATAGATAGAAAGATAGATGCATGGACGTTATGTTTTTACAAAAAATGTAAGTTTTGTTTTTTTCATACTTTCGATATGGAATATTCTGGACCCATTATGGATGCATAATCCTAAAAATAATAAATGGATTAATTAAGCAATTTTTGTGCGACCAGTAATTTAAATGAAATCATGAGAACTCGCCTTTACGCCGCCATATTTGCGTTAGAATTCTTTCTTTGAAATGTGGCACCGGACCGAGGCGTTCCGTATTCCGTTCCACGCTCGTTTATTAAACCATTTCCATTTGAATGCGTTCCCTACATAATTGCACATTCTAATTGAATTGTGAAGGATAATTAAATGTTGTAAAACGGAACGCCAGGACCTTTTTATTAGTTAAATGGGCGTGGTGAACGAAACCTTTGATGCTGTTATAAAATTGTTCTTAATTTGAAATGTCTTCGAATTTCACAAGGCGCTGGTGTTCTATTAAAGCAAATGTCAGTGTGGGAAGCACAGAGTACATTGATATAATGTCTGAGGTGAGTTTTGCTGTGCAGTTTTATTTAAGACTAGCTGATGCCCGCGACTTCGTCCGCGTGGTGCGGTTTTTTAACTATCCCACGGGAACTTTTAATTTTTCGGGATCAAAAGTATCTATATGTTGACCAGGGATATAAGCTACCACCACACAAAATTTCATTTAAATCGGTCTAGTCGTTTCGTAGATTAGCCGGTACAAACAGACAGACAAATAGAGAAATAAAAATCTGAAAAAAATCTAAATTAGTTCTATTTCACTTCTTACATCCCCCTGATTCGGTTTTTATCATTTTTTTTTCATTGTACAGAAATTCGACCTATACAGTTTTATTACATGTATAGATGTTACCAGAGGTCGCAGGGCCACATTTTGAAGATATACATACAGGTATTAGCAGAATTTTCTTACGACAAATCTGTGCTCTACTTTCAACAATATTATTAGGAATATGTCACTAAAACTGTGTTATTTTTAACACAGTTAAGCGTGTATGTATGAAAAGATTAATGAAAGTTGATGAAGCGAAAAGTGTTTGTCAGGATCGTAGCAGGCGGAGATCCATCGTCTCTGCCTACCCCAATGGGAAACAGGCGTGACAATATCTATGTATATGTACATCACTAAAAATCACTTTGATTCAAATAAGTTTTCATACATACTATTATTTACAGAAATTGATTTGTATATATAGAAATGTATATGATATCAAAATTAAATTTCTGTGAAACATTGTTTTATTAAAATATGTGTAATATAGATTTTTCATACGTAAATTTTGTTGAGTGAGCTATCAAACTTCGTTTAAGTAGATCCTTAAATAACAAGTAATGCCTAAAATAAAAGTAATTAATTGACGGCCTCTGTTGTTGAGTGGGCTAAGCCTTTGCCGGCCTACCTCACTGTGTGACGGCTAGCGACAGTTGCAATTCACACATTCACACACATATATATTCACACACGCACACCCACACACACACACTCTTTTAGATGATTCGTTTAAAGTTGTGTTAAATGTATTTTATGTTATTGTGCTTACATTAAGGGAGAGGACACTAGCCCCTATAATACAGTGCAAACTAGTTTAGGGGCTAGTAGCATAAAAAAATACTGTCTGATCAATGTATAAGTTTCAAATAAATTCAGCAAAAATTGTAATGTCTGGATATTCGTGGCGCTGTCATTAGTCGCCCCACATCACTTCTCGGCGTTGAGTCGTACGTAGTAAATTAGAGACAGTATATAATTTAACTTTTTATTTAATTTTATTTTCATCTGCCCGACACGCCATAATTGGAGTCAGAAGAGAATCATACATACCATCACAGCAACCACAGTAGTAACCCACAGTGATATAATACATAACAGTGGTAATATATATAACACACTGCAATACAGAGGCTCCTGTAAAGGATGATATGATGATTTGTGGTCTGACAGAAGATGGATGTCAGAATAGCGTGGCGTAGCGTGTGTGGAAGGAAAAGACATATTGTGCCGATCCCAATTAATTGGGATATGGTGAAAGAAAAGAAAAGAGAGACATGAAACGTCAAGTAAATTTCTTTTTCTGTGGCACTCTATCAGCCAGTATTTTTGTCACTGATGATAGTAAATATTTAGCCCAAAATGTAAACTAAATAATAATTTATAAATATAAAATGATGTTACAAAATTGTTGTTTTTTTTATTGCAATTTATGCCGCGATTCAACAGTGGCTGTAAAAAAGTTGGGACATGAGTCGCATGTATTATCTATGGTTGACATAGTTTTTAAATTTTTTGAAATGAATAATAATTGTACGATTATGATAGTTTTTGAGTAGTAATTATGTGTTTTGTGAGAAATGTGAACTGTGTAGTCAAATGTGGCTATTTGAGTTGTCACAAGAACTCCGTTGAATGGCACCAGCTGATAACCTACAGTTCAGCTGTGCTACACATAGGCTTAAGAAAATGAAGAAACTACATTATAATTAGACGCGGCCTCTGTGGTTGAGCGGGCTAAGCCTTTGCCGGCTTACCTCACTGCAACGCAGAGGCTCCGGGTTCGATTTCTGGTATAGTAAATTTCGGAAATATATTTTCTCGGTATTTACTATGGTCTGGGTGTCTGGGATCGGCCCGAAGTAGTCCGTTGTATATTACCCATTACACAAGTGTAACTTGCTTAATTTGGGGACATGCAATATGTGTGTTTGTCTGCCGATTATTAATATTGTTAGGAGTTACTGGACTCGAATTAAAATGCCGTTGGAATTACTATAGAATTTATTAGGACTGTACAAACAGGTATAAAACAGGTACAAATATAACTGGATACAACCAGTACAAACTGCACGATCTAATAACACGCGCAAAGTCCACTATATAATCACTATATAACCCCTCGAATGTACACACGTCTTGCTCGTATCGTAGTCGTCGCTTGACTGCCTCACCCCTCCCTTCGGGCATTCCTTTTATTTTTTAAAAATACAATATACCTCGACGCAAAACAATAACAACAAGAATTAGTTCGACACACCTGCCTAATGACGGCCATAAAACAAGTACAATAACAATAGAATATTTTTCTTAATTACTAATTCTAAATATAAGGTAAACAAAGGAAATGGCTGACAAAAAAGTAATAAGCTGCAGGTGTGCATTGGTCTTTGTCAGTCGTAACAATATTTAAAAAAAAGCGATTTTGTTTCCTTTTACTTGTACAAACTTATAATATCATAAGTTTGTAAGCTCACAAAGAACCTACGAAGCTCTAAGTTGATTTGACTATCCGCTCTATTGTCTTCATCTTGCGGAAAAAAATATATACGCAACCATGTACACTACCCTCTATAACTTAATTCCAAAACAAACAATCATGGCAAAACCCCATTTCCACGTTCTAAAAAACGGAGGGTCTATGAAAAAATGTGTCTATTTTTCTATTCCCGGTCGGGAGAGGGTTTTTGGAAGAGTTTTTATACCGGCAAAAGTAAGTATTAGTATTGTCAGTCCCTTAAGTTTGGGTCGTAGTACGTGATCTGGCTATGTAACCACGGTCGGCACTCTGTGGGAAGCCCCTGAACAGTTTAACTTGATGACGTGACGGGCCTGAGGTCTTCCGTATAATAATCTCGGATTGGTATGTTTTACTCGTTTTTTAACAGACTTCTAAAAGGAGGGGCTTCTAAATTCGTCTATATGTTTATTTCTGAAACAGATTCACTTCTTTAGAATCGTTGTGATTTGAAAATCGATCAAGTCAAAGTCAAAGTTTATTTATTTCTTAAATATGAGTATTTACACATCAGAGTATGCATGATGGTATAAAAGTAAAGGTGCATCATGTTTGGCCAGTTAGGCATTGAAAAATTACAATAATAATTAATATAATTAAATGCCCTACAAACAATGTCATAAAAAAAAATAATTACTATACTAACTATTGTCTACAATTATTATTTTATTAATATATTAGGTTGGGGAAAAAGTTTCTTCGCATTTTATATAAAAATTCAAAAGGTTTTTTTATAAAGTTTATTTACATTTGACTAAACTATGTAGGTGCCATTTTGTTGGGTAACTTTTTGCCATCTTGTAGGTAGGGACGTGATCCCATTGCTATAAAAATTTCTGATCAAAAAACTGCGACAAGTGGTTTTGGCAGTCCTCTCGTGATGTTAACCTGACACTGCCTAAGGAATTCTGCAGAGACCGAAACAGGTGAAAATCTGAAGGTGCAAGGTCAGAAGTATACGGCGGATGCTTTAACACCTCCCAGCCAAACTCTCGTAATTTTTACTGAGTGGCTAAAGATGTGTGAGGTCTAGCGTTATCACGATGAAAAACCACACCCCTTTTGTTGATTAATTCCGGCTGCTTTCTCTCAACTTTTTGCTTTAATCTCATCAGTTGTTTGCAGTACAGTTCAGAATCGATGGTCCTGCCTGGCGGTAAAAGCTTATAATGAATAATGCCCTTCCAATCCCACCATACACACAGCATCACCTTGTTGCGAGTTAACTCGGGTTTCACCACAGTCTGTGAAGCCTGACCGGCCTTTGACCACGATCTTTTTCGCACATTCTTGTCGTACGTGATCCACTTTTCATTACCAGTTATCAGCTTCTTCAAAAATGGTTCGGTTTCATTACGTCGTAATAAAGAATCACAAATGAGTACACGGTTCATTAAGTTTCTTTCAGTGAGCTCATGAGGCACCCAGATATCGAGCTTATTTGTGTACCCAGCTTTTTTCAAATGCGCCAAAACTGTTTTGTGGTCAATTCCCAGTTCTCCAGCTACATCGTACTTAAGTAGTAATATGCCGATCTTGCTCCAGTTTTTCAAAAATGGTATCAATTTTGTCCGTAACAGGGCGACCAGAGTGACGTGCATCTTTGATATCAAAATTTCCGGATTGAAAACGCTTAAACCAAATTTGCACTACTCTCACAGATACAGCATTAGGTCCATAAACATCACAATTTTTTTCGCGGCTTGTGTTGCATGTTTACCTTTTTTGTAGTAAAATTTTAAAATGTATTGAATTTCTTCATTAGATTCACTCATTTTAACAATAAGAAAAACAAATGAAAATCACACATTTTCCTAATTTGAATTTGGAATTGTCTTCTTTAAAATTAAAACTTTTTAATGATACCAAAACCATCCATATACAAATGGTATAGCCAAAGAGATCTTATTATAAGTTCATACATACTATATGTGAAAAGACTTTTTCCCCAACCTAATATTACCTAATACCACATTGATATATAAAAAAATAAAATAAATAAATGATCAAAATGTATTAAGTCCAGTAATTCATAATAATAGTTTTACAAGTTGGGCCAAATACAAGGGATGCACATCGACCTGCCATAAAACCTGGTTTATTGCCCTTCCTCTATTCGGAGTTCTTTTATTTAGACAATAGCCTATTGTTACTGTACTTGTTTATGGCCGTTCGCAGACATAATCCTGCAGGTGTGCAGAATTATGTTTTCTGGGAATAGCGTCGATGGTGGCGCAGGTGCGATTCGTGGAAATCATTGTTTACACGGTCCTAAGCTGAGTATAAAGGGGTGTCCGAACGGAAAGATGGGCAGTCAAGCGAGACTACGATACTAGTAAAACGTTTGTAGTACTCTTGATTAAAGCGATATAGACGACGGACTTTGCGCGTGTCAAATTGCATTGAATCGTGCACTGTGAACTGGTTGCATCCAGTTTTATTTGTATTTGTTTTATACGTGTTTGTACAGTTCTAATAAACTCTATAGTAATTCTAACGGAATTTATTTTAATTCGAGTCCTGTAGCTCGTGACAATAGCATTTATTTAATAAAAATGTCCTTAATTTTTGTTCATATATATCATGCTTTAAATCTCTCCAGTCTTTAGGTAATTTATTGTAAATGATTGGAGCCATACAAAGTGTGCTTCTGTTCATGAGTTCTGTTTTTGATACTTCTAGACAGAGTTTGTTCTGATCTCTGCGATTACGCGTTACTACTTGTGCTAGTGTTTGAAATAAATTAGGGTTATCTTTGACGAACATTGCTATTTCCATGATATATAGAGAAGGAGGTATCAAAGTTTTATATTGAAGTGATAACTTCTTATGAGAGGGTAAACCGCTTCGTTACGTAACGCGTTACGGCGCCAGTCTGTCTGGCTTCCCTTTATCTCACGCATACAGCAGCGGTAGGCAGGCTCCTCCTCTCTCACTCTAACCTACCCGCTATATACATAAAATTTAAGTAATAACCTAAGCCTTTCTCAAGTTAAACAATTTCAATATTAAATAGTTCAGCTTAGATTATTTTAAGTTATCACTTCTGTCGGGCGTCCCGAGACGGACACGTTTTTTTTGCTTAAATATGTTCTACAATTATTAGTCGATTATAAGACAAATCTTATCATCATCTTAGGCATCTTTTTTGGGCTTTAAAAACCAATTGTTTGTTAGTTGAATTTCCCGAGAATATTACACCATACCTTAAATGGCATTCAACAAGACCATAATATGCTGTAATTAAAGAGTCCTCGCTAAGCACTGGTGCAAGTTTAAAAAGGGCATAAGCAGAGCTGCACAATTTTTTAATTTACTGCTTCAGTATGTTCTTTGCAGTTTAATTGCTTGTCTATTATTAAGCCCAGGAATTTAGTAGTTTCTGTTTCCTATATTATTTTATCATTATGACTTACTAGTGGATTTCTACGTATCGCACGTTGTCTGGAGTGTATAACTACAGTTTAATTCAAATTCATTTTCGAATTACTGTTATCTAACCATTTTATTATAGACTAGCTTCTGCCCGCGACTTCGTCCGCGTGGAATAGTTTAAAAAAAGTAAGTAAAAAAACCCCGATTTTGAAACATTCTTCATTGGTGCTCCGCTCCTATTGGTCTTAGCGTGATGATATAATAGGTTGGGGAAAAAGTCTTTTCGCATATAGTATGTATGAACTTGTAATAAGATCTCTTTGACTATACCATTTGTATCTGGCTGGTTTTGGTATCATTAAAAAGTTTTAATTTTAAAGAAGACAATTCCAAATTCAAATTAGGATATGTGTGATTTTCATTTCTTTTTCTTATTGTTAAAATGAGTGAATCTAATGAAGAAATTCGATACATTTTAAAATTTTACTACAAAAAAGGTAAAAATGGAACACAGGCAGTGAAAAAAATTTGTGATGTTTATGAACCTAATGCAGTATCTGTGAGAGTAGCGCAAATTTGGTTTAAGCGTTTTCAATCCGGAAATTTTGATATCAAAAATGCACGTCGCTCTGGTCGCCCTGTTACGGACAAAACATTTTTGAAAAGGCGGAGCAAGATCGGCATATTAGTAGTTACGATGTAGCTGGAGAATTGGGAATTGATCACAAAATGGTTTTGGCGCATTTGAAAAAAAGCTGGGTACACAAAAAAGCTCGATATTTGGGTGCCTCATGAGCTCACTGAAAGAAACCTAATGAACCGTGTACTCATTTGTGATTCTTTATTACGACGTAATGAAACCGAACCATTTTTGAAGAAGCTGATAACTGGTGATGAAAAGTGGATCACGTACGACAAAAACGTGCGAAAAAGATCGTGGTCAAAGGCCGGTCCGGCTTCACAGACTGTGGCAAAACCCGGGTTAACTCGCAACAAGGTGATGCTGTGTGTATGGTGGGATTGGAAGGGCATTATTCATTATGAGCTGTTACCGCCAGGCAGGACCATCGATTCTGAACTGTACTGCGAACAACTGATGAGATTAAACCAAAAAGTTGAGAGAAAGCGGCCAGAATTAATCAACAGAAGGGGTGTGGTTTTTCACCATGATAACGCTAGACCTCACACATCTCTATCCACTCAGCAAAAATTACGAGAGTTTGGCTGAGAGGTGTTAATGCATCCGCCGTATAGTCCTGACTGCGCACCTTCAGATTTTCACCTGTTTCGGTCTCTGCATAATTCCTTAGGCAGTGTCAGGTTAACATCATGAGAGGACTGCCAAAACCACTTGTCGCAGTTTTTTGATCAGAAATTTTTATAGCAATGGGATCACGTCCCTACTTACACGATGGCAAAAAGTTATCGAACAAAATGGCACCTACATACTTTAGTCAAATATAAATAAACTTTATAAAAAAACCTTTTGAATTTTTATATAAAATGTGAAGAAACTTTTCCCCAACATAATATATGCCTATAGATGCCCTCGATAAATGGGCAATCTTACACTGGAAGAATTTTTCAAATCAGACCAGTAGTTCCTGAGATTAGCGCGTTCAAGCACACAAACAAACAAACTCTTCAGCTTTATATATTAGTATAAGATGTCAAAGTCGATGTCGAGGAAAGGAAAGAGACACTAAAAGGATATAAACACATTAAATTCAACCTTATTTATTTCGAAATAAAACACATTTCTCTTTACCCGTTAGTATTAATTTTCAATTTAAATAAAACTTAAAATATTTCAAACGAATTTTAGCTCTATTTATATACTTAAGGCAGATATTCTTTTATTAGATCAAAGGAAATTGTGCTAGTGCGTTGAATTTTAAACTTTATAATGTGATTTAAAGTGTAATTTAGATTGAATTTTTTGAATTATAATGTGTTGACGGATGTACGTTAAAGGAATTATATTTATATTAATAAAAGTTCGAGAAGAATTATCTGTGAGTATATTCTCCGAAGTTTCGCTTCTACTGCGAGTGAACTGCACACACACACAATTTTTTTATTGCATGATTTCAGCTGACAGGTAGACGGCCCGTCTGCTGGAAAGCGGTTGCCGTCGCCTATGGACATTTGTAACACCAAAGGTGCTACCAATGTGCTGCTGCTCTCTAAAGGAAGACTGGAACCTGGCTATTAATGCCGGAACACAACTTAAGGTTGTTATGGTGGCATATTTTAGACCAACCATACTTATGTATGTGTGTTACTCGATTTCTCCGTCAGTTGTGGACCAATTTTCAATTTTTTTTAAATTTAAAGATTATACCTACTCCCGAATTGGTCTCATAATCACCATGTCAGGATCTGATGAGTGGACTCCAAGGAATTAGGGAAATCCCCGACAAATGTGAACCAACTTCTTCGTGACACGATATCTTTGTCTTATGTAAACCGATTTTCAATTTTTTTTCTTTACTCGTAAGTGTATACTCCCAAAGTATTTCCATGGTCACCAAGTCAGGATCTGAATAGTGGATCGGAAGGAAATCGAAAACAACCCTTGTTGAAGAGCATATACACTGAAGAATGAGAGGGCAAAGTATACTGGCATCCGTTTTACAATTTCTACAGGTGCTTAATATATTATTTTTAAAGCTATTGAAGTATTTGCGCAACTAAAAAGTAAAAAATAAAGATTTAACCGACTTCTTTCTACATCTTGAAGTCGGTGTCAAGTAATACATGAAAATTACTATATTTTGTAAATTTGTTGTTGTTCTTTTATGTTTTACTTGGTACCGACTTCAAAATGTACTGGTCCGTTGTTTTGGTAAAAAAATCTTATTTTCAATCCATTTTGACTTAACATGGTCTCTTTATTAAGAACTAGTGTTTTTCATCCCTCACATTTCTTGTTATTGCCTTAATATTTGTTGTTCCCTTCCAATCCTTTGACCTATTTTCCGTCACATTAAACCGACAATTGTTGTTACTAAACTTTTTAAGTAACACAGATACGGCCGTTTTCCTTGTGCTTACGACTCGTGTTTGTTACGCCATTGCCTACGGGTATGAGATCTCTTGCACGTTTGAAGGCGAAAGTCTATGTTATTCCAAAAACATCGCTTTCTTTGTGTTCTATTGTCGTGGAACAACAAGTCGAGTCTGTTCGTGTTAACATCTTCTTTTCAATAAAAGCTGATTTTAACAGACTTCAAAAGAGACGGTTCTCATTTCCTTTATTTATATATTAGAGTTATTTTTTATGTGTAAAATAATAACAGCCTGTAAATCGGACCTTCCGTTTATAGAGGAACAGTTGTCCGCGATACTTGTCCAAGGCGGATTGGCGGGTTTGACATATCGGTTATCTCGATATGCAAATGTCATCACGATGTTTTCTACCACTTAGGGAATTTTATAATCTAATGTGCACATTGTTACACTTGCAATGACCACATGCTGACAGTGAAGGGATACATCGTGATGAAAGCTACACCTCGAGATAACCGATGTGCCAAACTTACCAAGCATTGACTTCCAACAATGGTGTCGGTTTAGGCTGTTATTATTTATTCTTTAAAGAGTATTAAAAAAATGTGTCAAGAATAAAAAAGTTTTAACATCTCCCTTTTAGGGTGTTACCAGACCAATCAATCGATCGTCGATCGATGGCTTCGATCGCGCGTAGAATGGATTAGTCGACGTCGATCGAGAGTTTCTACCACACTGTCGATCGATGATAGAAAGTACTAGTTGATATCGATCGAGCTGCTTGATTATCCGAGAACCCGCCCCGCTTCGCCGCGCGCCGCCCGTCCGAGAAATAAATATAGCCGGACGATATGGTTAATCGATCAATGTCGATAGATGCCAGCGATTATCGATCGATCAATTGTTTAGTCAACGTTTTGTGGAACGGTATCCGTCGAACAATCAAAGCTACCGTACCAATCGATCAACTTCGATCAACGTCGATCGATGCCATCAATCGATTGGTCTGGTAACACGCTTATATGTATGTACATATTATTATGTAACTTATTAAAGAATTAGAATTTATTTAAAAGCATATTTACAATACTCACTTCGAGTCTCATTTAACTCGTATGCTGGAGGCTGCGTTACGTTCATGTTGCCACGGTCGCTCGTCCTCCTGTGACAATGAAAGATGGTAATTAGTAACAATCAATTATATTGAAGTGAACTTCTTTATCGATGCAGTGGAGAAATGTAGTAGGGTATCAAAAGCGTTTCACGTTTTACCGTCACGGTTGCATGAGTATTGGTATATTTGGTAGACATACAGTTTAGTATCACTGGTATAGGAAGGTGGACAGAAGTATTTGTTACAATTTTTTGAAGTGAAAACTTCATTAGGCACATTGGGCACTTTTGGAATGGGGAAAAAGCACGGAACTCGCGTGAACGTCACGCTCAGATACATATATACAGATGTGTGTGTATGTGTATAATGTATATGTATAGTATAGTTACGACCGACAAAGACAAATTCACACCTGCATACCTGTTTTGCACATTTTATTACCTTTCGGCATTTGGACTTCTTTTGTTTACTTAATGTTTAAAATTTGTGCTTAGAAAAACAGTCCATTGTTTATCGTAATCTTTTATGGCAGTCATTAGCCAGGTGTGATTCTAGGAAATTTGGTCCACGCGGCCGAGCAGACATATTGCATTTGTGCAGTATAAAGCAATGCCCTAATTGAGAGATGGGGCAGTCGAGCGATAACCACAAGCGAAGCAAGACTTGTGTACATTCGGTAATCTATTTAGTGACGGACTTTGCGCGATTATTTGAATTACGATCTCCTGCATTACGTTTGGACTTATTGCGTTCGGTTATATTTGTACCTGTGTTATACGTGTTTCTATGGTTCTAATAAAATCTATAATAATTCCAACGGCATTTTAATTAGAGTCCTGCAACTCGTAACAGTACTTTAGCTTTGTGGGATAGGAAAAAAGCATGGAACTCGCGTGACCGTCACGCTCAGATCTAAAGTTCCCCTTCTGACGTGAAGTCCTATTGACTGACAGTTTTTTAGAATAATTAATGAGACCGGCCAAGTGCGTGGCAATCCACGAACTATAAAGGATTCTGTAAAGGTAACTATCGTTCACGCTTTTATCGCGGATCAACACTTCTTAATTCCGTAATGACGTCGCTTCCGTGGGTAGACGAATATATCCAAGAAGGTGGCGCTGCGTTCTTTTTGGTGCTATCATTGCAACTCCCTAACAAACATTTCGTCACGGTGACGTAGACGTAGTATGTGGACGAAGTTCCGATGGCACTACTAGACTAGTTTAAAATATAATAGATGTAAACAAAAGTTCAACAAAATACTTAAAAAATAATACTACAAGCTTATTAAAGACTGTGTATACTATATTGCGTAGAAGGAAGCGTGCCTAGAGGGCTGACCGCATTGCACCCTGGATGGTAATGCTAATTCACTATGTGAAGTATAAACCAGCCTTATGGTTTTGGCATCAAAGACTCCTACAAATTTCTTAGTAAAAATAGCTTCGTTATTGAACCTACAAATTTAACTAGACTGCACTTTTCAGTGTGCAATGTTTCTTTACAATTGTGAAAGCGCAATTAAAATGTCTATAGAAAAATGTCATAAACAATTCCTCTTGCAAGCAACAACTATTGTCTCGGCAATTAAGTTTTAAACGCCGTTTTACCCGGAATTCAGTCTAGTAACTGTTCTCATTTTAGCACATTTACAGCGTTTTAACATTTCCCAGCGGCTTGGCTTACAAAGAATTTTATATCTGAAGGAATTTTTGGTTTAACTCACCCGAAAACAGACGAAATTGGTTTATTAATTTATTTGGGAAACATACAAATATAAATGTTTTGAAATATAAAATACAAAATTAATAAATACAATACCAAAACGAGATTTAACGCTATTCGATTCACTTCTGTATTATTATTATTAGCTAAATATATGTTAGCACACATAATTTAATCGTCTGCGTCAGTACAGAACTTTGTAACTAGATTTTTTCGTCAACATTGTTACAAATCTATACATATTGTTACGAGCTACAGGACTCGAATTAAAAATGCCGATGGAACTACTATAGAATTTATAAGAACTGTACAAATACGTATAAAACAAATACAAATAAAACTGGATGCAACCAGTTAACACTGCACGATTCAATGCAATTCGACACGCGCAAAGTGCGTCGTCTATATCGCTAATCGAGACTACTACAAACGTCTTACTCGTCTCGTAGTTGTCGCTTGACTGTCCCACCCCTCCATTCGGGCATTGTTTTATACTAACTATACAGTACAAAAAAAAATCGGCCGCACGCACTGAGTTTCCGAGAAATAGTAATTTGCATACCTGGTTATCTATTCCTGCGAACGGTCAACAAAGTCGAAAACAATAACAATAGGCTATTGTCTAATTGCAAATACGAAGTAATAAAAAGAACTCCGAATGCGGGAAGGGATATAAACAATATGCGCAGAATTTCTTTGTCGATATGTGACAATAAGTATGCAGGTGGCCCAACTTGTAACACTATAATAAAACTGTAGAGGTCGAATTTCTGTACAATGAAAAAAAATGCTAAAAACCGAGTCAGAGGGATGTAAGAAATGAAATAGAACTAATTTAGATTTTTTTTAAATTTTATGTTTCTCTGCTTGTCTGCCTGTTTGTACCGGCTAATCTCCAAAACGACCGGACCGATTTAAATGAAATTTTGTAGGTTGGTAGCTTATATCCCTGGTTAACATATAGGATACTTTTGATCCCGAAAAATTAAGGAGTTTCCATGAGATAGTTAAAAAACTTTCCACGCGGACGAAGTCGCGGCAGAAGCTAGTAATAAATAATACTTAGGTCACTATGGATTGTCGCGCGTTAAAAACGTCGGCGGAATATCACGCCATGCTACATTAAATAACATTATCTGCTTGGCTCTTGTCACTCCCGGGATCCCAGCAATTCTAGAGCCAAATAAACTGTGTCGCGACGATGGCAAGAGGCCGGACAGGATGTCTTTGGTGCCATGGGACATGGGACGACCATAAGAGTGGGACGTCACGTGCGTTAACATCTTCCCGACACGGCTGAGGTAGCTGGTGCAGCTGCCGCCCGAAAAGGGGACCTATAACGCCGCAAATATGCATCCAACTCTTGGCGTCGAAACGCTGGGGTCATGGCGCCCAGAAGCCCACCGCCTTTAGCGAAACCTACCGGAACGGTCGATAGATGTCTCACGCGACCGATGCGCTGGCATGTATTTTGGGCAACGCATAAGCGTTGCCATACAACGTGATAATTGGCCAAAACATTGTAATAAAAATCAAATCAAAACCCGACTTTTGTTGTCTTTCTTATATTCTTCTTAAAACTAAACTAATAAATCTAAAAGTTTGCCTAAAGAGCCGAGTAATTAATAAAATGTCTAAATAATTTAACACGCATTTCAAAAGCAGAAGTTGTGTATAAGCTTATCACAGAAAATTTGCTTCACAAACTGTGTACGGGTGTTGCTTAGATTAAGGTACTTATCTCCTTATACAGTCTATATAAAACATTTGAGTTGTTTACAAGAAACTTTATTATTCCCGAATTCGTTTAACATGTGAATAAAGGCTGAGTACAACTGTAAGCGAGTAATACTTTTTTATTTTTAACATACTTCAAAAAGGAGGAGGTTCTCAATTCGTTTGTATGTTGTTTTTTTCTATCTTCATTACTCGATTTCTCCGTTAATTGTGAACCGATTTTCAAATAGTTTTTAAATCGAAGGGTTACACTCCCGAATTGATCCAATTGTCACCATGTTAGGA
Organism: Dendrolimus houi; assembly: GCA_039645545.1. Classification (NCBI taxonomy): domain Eukaryota; kingdom Metazoa; phylum Arthropoda; class Insecta; order Lepidoptera; family Lasiocampidae; genus Dendrolimus; species Dendrolimus houi. Next base: position 20,345,431 of record CM077122.1, read on the forward strand.
TCTGATGAGTGGATTTCAAGGGATTAGAGAAACCCACGAAAATTGATAACAGATTTCTTCGTAACACGATATCTTCGTCCATTCTAAACCGATTTTCAATTATTTTTTTTTGCTCGTAAGTTTATACTTCTGAGGTGATGCCATGGTCACCATGGTGGTGAGTGGATTACAAGGAAATCGAGAGTAACCATTATTTAGGAGCACGGAGTTAGTACTCCTAATTTTTTTGATAAAAAAAATTATATACGCGTGTAGGTATCACATTTTCTACAGGCGCTAATTTTTTTTGTATGCATATAATGCGATTTCTCCGTCTATTGTGGATCGATTTTCAATTATTTTTCTTTATTCGTAAGAGTATACATCCGAAGTGTTCTCGCCATTACCAAGTCAGGATCTTATGAGTGGGGAGCAGGGAAATCGAGAACAACCCTTGTTAACGAACGTCAACACCGAAGAGTGAGGATAGTAACCTTGTATATGTATGTCAGCAGTACAATTTCCATAAGCGATTAATGTATTATTTCTACAGCTATTCAAGTGCTTGCGCAGCTAAATAGTGAAATATATTTTTAACAAAAACAAAAGTGACTTGATACTAAAAAGCAAAAAATAAATATTTAAGCGCCTTGTTTCTACAACATATTGAAATCCGTGCCAAGTAAAACATAAAAAACAACAAAATATTCAAAATATAGCATTTTTACGTTTCACTTCGCACAGACTTCAAGATATATACCTCAAATCGGATTTGTTTTGGTTAAAAAAAAATTAACCCACTTCCAAAAGGGGAGTTTCTCAGTCCGACTGCATGTTTGTTACACGGTTTCTCGATCAATGGGTTATATGCATGTTTGTTATTGTATTTTAAAATTATTACTTACATCGTTATGTAAAAAATAGAAGTAATATTGGATATGGGCATTTTTTTAATATATAAAATCTATAATAAATTAGTGCTATTTAAACGCCACTATTTTCTCGGGCTTTTGATGACGTCATACTTCTTTCTCAGTGTATGTTTACATGCTCATCTTTCTCAGTGTTTTCTATGTTTAACTTGATTTAATACATACAGACCACGGAAAAGTGTATTAAACTGTGAAAAAAAAACATTAAAAGAACACCCAGTAAAGTATTTTTTCTGTTCCAAAATATAGGAACTTACGACGAAAATGGTGTAAGGCCGTAAAAAGAAATAAAATATCTTCAACAATATATCTCAAAACTACACCAATAAATTACGATAAACACAAGTGAAAGCGCTACGCAATAAGTTCGCCTTTATTGACAATCTGAAACTGTCAAAATGAAACATGACGTCAAGTTTTCATTTGATCAATCGAATGAAAGGTTGGAAATTTTTGATTTTCCGTATTATATGACTATATTTTGGAATAAATATCACTTTTCCAAAATTGAGATAATGAAAACAGAAATAACCTACAGTATTGAAGGTCAAATTTGACAAAAGTACACCGTGTACGATAAATGTATTTTAAAGTAATTACTTTAGTTCAACAAATCAAATAAATATTATATATTAAGCTAAGATTTGATGAACTAAAGAAATTACTTTAAAATAAGTTTATCCTACAGTGTACTTTCAAATTTGACCTTCAATACCTAACCTAAAATTTTCATTCGATAAACCATAAAAAATTTATACCACTAATGAGTTAAAGCTCAATATCTCAAAAAATATTGAACTGAGCAATTAGGTCAGTGAGACGTTTTGGAGGAAATTAAATTTCCATCAAATTTGCTATATACATTTTTTTGTAAAGTCCATTGCTTCGAAGATAACAGCAAAATATACTAGAACTCACCAGTGTAAGTTACTCTTTCGCCGCAGTGGACACTATTGTATAGTGTTTAATTCTGAGTAAATTGCGACCAAGCCCGATGTGATAGTGTAAAATGCGCCTGAGTTATAGGAATTAAAAAAATCTTGATTTATGTGTATTTTATATGGAAGATCTTTTCACGCTCAGGCAAAGTATTTATAATTAATATTAAGGGCTGTAACTTTCAGGATTTTTTTCCCAGCATATATAACAAAATTTCGGATGAGGACCGAGAAAAATATTGTTACGAGCTACAGGACTCGAATTAAAATAAATACCGTTGGAATTACAATAGTGTTTATTAGAACTGTACAAACACGTATAAAACAAATACAAATAAAACTGGATGAAACCAGTTCACACTGCATGATTCAATGCAATTTGACACGCTCAAAGTCCGTCGTTTATATCACTAATCGAGAGTACTACAAACGTCTTACTCGTATCGTAGTCGTCGCTTGACTGTCCATCTCTCCTTTCGGACACCCCTTTATACTCAGCTTAGGACCGTGTAAACAATGATTGCCACGAATTACACCTGCGCCACCATCGACGCTATTCCCAGAAAACATAATTCTGCACACGGCGAACGGCGAACGGCCATAAACAAGTACATTAACAATAGTCTATTGTCTAAACAAAAGAACTCCGAATAGAGGAAGGGCAATAAACCAGGTTTTATGGCAGGCTGATGTGCATCCCTTGTATTTGGCCCAACTTGTAACAATATAGTCGACAGAAAAATTACCCTAATACATATATTTTCGATACCGAGGATGAGTATAGGATACTGTTTATCCCGATGAAACGTTACGATACCACGACTTACTTTTTCTTTACTTTTCTTGCTGACCGCTACCAATTGCAACGAAGCTTTACGTTGTATAATTAGTTTCTTTCAAAAAGGTTACCTTCTTTCTATCAATGTTAGCGATCTGAGTTAATTGAATAGAAAGCTATTACTGGAACGGATGACAAGATTTAATTAATCTCGTTTGACGGATAAAAAGATTTTTCAAGCACTACGTTCTCAACAATTTGGTAATGGTATGTCCTCCTTTTGAGAATTTCTAGAAAACTTTTTTATTACGAAGTTATATAAAAAATAATCTAGAAAAAAATACGTAGAGAATTTAATTAAACGACTTAGTAATGTGATAAAGTTGTTCTTTTTAATAAGGGAAAGCATTTTAAATCCGTTATTAAGAGAATTTGTTTATAAAAATCACAAGACAAGTTATATTGGAATACGCAATGGGAGGGTTTCACAGAGGCGAAGGACATCCATTGCTGCTAATTAGGCGAACCTTAGAAAAGGATTGGTTCACAAATTTCATATTGTTCAGTGGGCTACGGAGCGAGCTATGTTAGGTGTTTCTCTTTTGGAAAAAGGATTATTAGTTGTTACGGACAGAGAGCACCCCCCTGACCCGCCCGCCGGAGCACACCTACTCTCCGCGCCCCGCATACGGCCGACGCCCATAGCTCGCACAATTAGCAGCTAGTCGTCGGACGGAACGCGGGATATAGGAGCGGCGTTGGAGGCCGGAAAGGCATTAGCATTTGACTACTTGCCACTGTCGCTCGACTCTCTCACACAATTACTTTGTCATTCCAATACGTACTTCCTTTATTTGTGATTTAATTTATGTAAATTGTTTAATAATAATAATAATACTGTCCAGTCTATATCAAGTTTCAATTTTAAAAGAAGTAACTGCTGTATCGGTTACATTAGTACTAGAACCACTAATGTAACCGATACAGCTCATAAAATAAGCAAGTTGAAGTGTCAGTGGGCCAGACATGTTTGTCGCAGGACCGATGGCGAATGGAGCAGCATGTGGAGGTTTCTTAAGTGTGTGGTGCGTCGATAATGGTTACCACGTTGGATAGGGTGACGCAGCACTAGGTGAGCCCATGACTCTATCCCCGCGGAGCTAGGTTCAACCGCTTGAGAGGGGAGTACAAAATAAGACGACGAGGTGTTGTACTCTCTTTGTAATTGTTGCTTAATTAATTTAACATTAAACTTATGACTATACTTATATATACGGAAATCTTAACTGCTACGTGAAAATATGTAAAACCTTAAACATGTTCGTAGTTGTCTTTAAATTCCCGCGGGATTCCCGGGATAAAAAGTAGGCCAGATTTTAAGTCTAATTATTAGCTGTCGATCAGCGAAAACGACATCGAAATCGGCCCAATAGTTTTTACGTGAATTCCGAACAAACGGACAAATTTAAATAGCTTCAACGTACAGATACGGCAGGTTTAGATTTTATAATATTATATATACACTGTAAAAGTGTAGTAAGTGTAGGCTTTCGTTTTTTATATTTTTTGTGTTTGTTCGGGATTCTCGCAAAAGCTATTGGGCCGATTTCTATGCGGTTCTCGTTGATAGACAGCAAATTCCCGGGCTTAAAATCTGCGGTACTTTTGATCTCGGAAATTTTCTTGGGAGCGGTTTAAAATAGCCAGATCTGATAAATTCTGATCCCTATGCAATATTTTCACTGATTCAAATTCTCTCTGTAAAATAACTGTGATCTTTGCTACCCATCCAACACGGACGAAGTCGCAGGCGGAAGCTAGTAATACATATAAATTTTTATTGTCAATTGCATAGATAATTATAGACAAAAAATTGTGTGTGTGTGTGCAGTTCACACGCAGTAGAAGTGGAATAAAGTGTGACAAGGAGTGGGAGGGATTCTAAATATCGTGATGTCACTTTTCATATACTATATCGCTATAATATATTTAAGCTCTAAAACACGAAATTTGAAGTTTTAACGAAAAACCTTCCAACTTTATCTGTATGAGCATAGTGTTTAAGTTATTAAATATAATGAATTCTATCTCATTATCTCGCAGACTTAGTCCTATAGATTTATGTGTTTATCTCATTTTAGCGTCGCTTTGTCGTTTCATCAAGTTTCAAATCATAACGATTCTAAAGAAGTTTCACTTCAAAAACTTCTAATAATTTCTTAACATGCCAGCCTATAAATGTCGTCTGAGTATTATGAAGTGGGTAAGTGTTTTGCCCATCACAAAAACAGTCGATATATACAACCTGTGTTTATTATTTCCTTAATAAGAACTGTGAATAATGTTGCTCCATAAATGACGTAACGATGTTCGTCCGAGGCAAGATCCATTTTGGAAAATTGATATTACTATTTTCCCTTGGGCAATTTATCACTGCGATCGTCATTCCCATTATCCATTTCCATGTGTGTTTTTCACAGCTATTGGTGCGAGAATTTCATGTTTACTATCACAGTATATTTACTATAAACTAGTGGTCACCCGTGGTCGAAATTCGACCATAATAATTAATTTAAATTATAAGTTTGAACATCATTAATGTTCAGTTGTCAAAGACTACACTTCTATAATCACAGATTTCGCCAAGGCTACACTGTTAATATGACTTTAACAATAAACAAAAGATATATACGCGTGTATGTCTCAAATACATTGTAGTGTGTGTAATGTTTTTTTATTGAATTAATGTATTTTTATGCATAATAAAAATAAAAATAGCATTCTGCACTCCTTCTCTATATAAACTATAAGTGTGCCAAATTTCATATTCCTCCGTCCGCGCAGTTTTCGTTAAAAGGGCTACAACAAAGTTTTTGCTGGGTTTTTGCTTTACGTGTTGATATATAGATATATATCATAGTCAAAGTGGGGAAGTCCGTCAGGAACTCCGTACATCTCTTGTTATTTCCGTATTTTAATACCTACTACGACAACAACTCGGCCAGTAAAGCTAAGATACCATTTAACTCTATATTCGAATTGTAGTAGGCGTTAAATTCCGTTTAAAACAGATAAAAAACGAGAGCTGTATGAACTCACCCTACTGCTGGACTTCCCCACCTTGACTCTAAATGTAAATGTAAGTTTGTTTGTCACAAAATTATTCTTCGGTTTTTACCTTTTTTTTATGAGGGGAAATCCGCGGGGCAAACGCGGTGGAGAGTGTGGGATTCGCCGTGTTGGTGTAGCACTAGCATCGCAAGCAAGACGCGCTATTACCACGTCACGGTTGGGGATAACCACTAAAAAAATCTCGGTATTCCGTCCTTCCCCTTTATGTCAGAGCCACAAGTATTTTGTTTAGCCATTTCGCAGGTCCTGGCAGACGGCGGCCTGTAAGGTCTCTTCCGCTGCCGGGAAGAGACAACCCCCCGCGACTTCATGCTCTTTTGGCCTGGGACGATTTATAACGCTCCCCACGGGAGAAGAGATGAGCGCGCGCGGCACTCTGGCGCGCCCCTATCTTGACGCTCACTGCGACCGAAGGTCTAAAGACGCCCTCCGGTGCCGACGCGAAGGAGGACCTTTGGCGGGAACGGAGCAAATTGGTGCGCTCACACTCCCGCTTCACTTCCTCCATAGCAAGCATGACCCACTCGCAAAAGGAGCGTACCATCCAGAGGAGCTCCCAATAATAGTGCGAACCATGGCCGGGAGCGACACTTCTCCTATCCCTATCCCATATTCCTTGTTTCATCCGTCTATTATATTTTCTTATCCCATCGCGTCTATCTAACCAGGATAACGTGTCTGCTCCAGACAAGACAAAAGGAACGTGTAAACGATGAGATTGTTTTCGGGTAGTCGTGCGTAGGGTATGGTAGGGTGCATTAGTTAAGTTTATTTGTAAAGAAAAGAATCATACATACAAATGTACTCAAATTATCTGAACCACTTCACCTACTCTACCCCTACCTTCATCGCCACAACACAGAGCGCGTTATATCTAGCGCAGACAAGATTATTTTGGTCAGCGCCGGAGCAATGTACACAGTTCATGAGTAAAAAGGACACGAATTCTTGCGTAGAACCAGCGACTTTTCTTAGCGTGTACAATAGCCCTTACCTACTCTCCCATCACCATCCTTTCCATCTCATGTCTTATCATCTGAAGCTATCCTAAAGACTGATAAGGCGCTGGATTCGCCCCTAGTGTTGCAAGCATCTATAGGGTACGGTAACCACTTTTCATTACGTGAGTCGTATGGCTGATTGCCAGCTTCGCAAAGTAGGTGGATATGAGATTAATTTAAGTGATAATAATACGACGAGGAACAGTGTGCTAAGGAACCATTGTGATTGAAAAAATGTGTAGCTATAAGAGTTGAAAATGAATGTTAAAATGGTTTGAGTATGTACTAGAGAGTATGGATGAAAGCAGAAAACAAAAGTGTATGACAGCATTGTGAATGGTAGAATTGGTGCCAGTAGATCGCGACGTATATACCACGATCAAATAAAAGACGTGTTATAGAAGGGTCAGGTTAATAGCACCTGAAATAAACGTGCATGCATGAAGAGATTAATGAAAGAAGATGAAGCGAAAGTTGTTTGTCAGTCTGTCAGGATTATCGCATCTGGAGATCTATCTTTTCTAACTATTCCTGTGGGAAGCAGGCGTGATAATATGTATGCGTGTAACAGTAATAATAAAACGAAAGATAAAACATTAGTCCCAAACCACTGTCAGTGTTGGGGACGCTCTCAAAAGGCCGGCAGCATTCCCATTTATACGTAGGACGCTCAGAAAGTTTTGCGACAATAAAAGAAAATGTTCTATAGGTAAATATTCTTGTATTAAATCTTTTCAAAGTACACTCTCCACCAGCTTCTATACAAAATTTCATGCGTCTGAACCAGTTTTCTAAACACTTTTTCCAGTCCGCCGCAGAAACTTCGTTTACAGCTTGATCGAACGCTGACAGCGCATTTTCCGGCGTCATATTGTATCCCTTTGAGCTGATTTTTTATTTACGGGAATAAAAAGAAGTCACACGGTGCTAGGTCAGGGCTGTAAGGAGGGTTGTTTGACCGCCGTGTTGTCCAGGAAGTCCCTCATTTTGAGCGCGGTATGGGCGGACGCGTTGTCGTGGTGGAGCAGTAGCCCGCGGAGCCCTGTGTGTGGTCGCTTGTTGCTCACAACAGAGAAAACTTCTGCCAATCATTTGGTAGTATACTATTCGGCGTTGATGCTACTTTGGTTCCATAAAGGAATTGACATCGAGTAGCCAGTAAAATTGAAAAAACTCGCGATCAAAATCTTCCCCCCGCTTCTAGATCGCTTTACATTGCTAAGCGTTGATTCGTTTTGAAACACCCAAACCATCGACTGGCATTTCGTTTCTGGATCGTATTGATAAATCCAGGACTCATCACCTGTAATGATGTCGTAAACACGCCGAGACGAGCTCGCTTCAAATTTGTTTATCATATCATGGCACCATTCCATCCGCTCCTGCTTCTGAGCATCGGTGAGGTTGTGCGGCACCCAGCGTGAAACTATCCTCCTCACGCGAAGATGCAAGTGTAGAAATTTGTAAAGGCTTCCCGATCCAATCTGCAGTACGTGCTGAATCTCTTGATACGTAACTCGCCTATTGTCTTGGAATAAATTTTTCACTACTAGCACATTTTCTTCGTCTGTAACAGCAGTCAAAGGGCGACCACTTCTTTCTTCATCCCCAAAGTAAGTCGACCGCGCTTGAATTCGTTGTATCAACGATACACGGTTGCCTTAGCAGGGCCTTCATCCATGAATGCCATTTGTAGTCTATCGTACGATTCGTCCGGTTTCAGTCGACACTTGAAATCGTAAAAAATCATAGCGCGATAATGTTCCCAGCGCAGATCCATTTTTCATTGAGACTCGATAATTTAAATTAGCTCGCAAACAATGTGGAGGAAAATGTTAAAATTGTAACGTACCTATTTTTAGTTACAAATAGTCATGTTTTCAAAATAAATTATAACTGGCCAGTCTCTCAACCATAAAAACTTTTTTCGTAATACATTCTGAGTGGCCTGGTATATGAATAAAATCTGATGTTATCGCAAATTTTCACTGTTTTTAAACAACAGCTCTGTTTGTTTGGGAAAGGGTCTCGTAATTTTGTTTTCTTAATCTCTTTCATTCATTAAGCTTAATATACAAAAAATGTAGGATTAAAATTTACTTTGAAGTATTTTACGGAAAAGGCTTGTTTCTGCAGCCGTATTCTAATTCGTTTGGGGGAAGTTTTACAATTTGAGAAGAATCACAATTGACCGTGGAAATTTTTTAAATCCCCAACAGCTTACGGATTTGTCACCCTGTGGGGTGATAATACGTAAAGTTTTACATAACTAATAATTCCCCTGAGCGGTAATAGTAGATTGTTATACGAGAGGTGAAAGTGACCTATTTAGGCATGATATCGTTGGGTGCACGAGCGCATATGACGTTAATAGCTCGAATGCCTAAATAGGCCTTTCATCCGTGGTTTTAACATTTTGCTTTTCATTTCGAATATGAGAACAATTACTTCTCTAATGAAATCGAGCGTTAAATGTATATCTAAATCTGATGAACTCATTTAACACGTCAAGTAATTTATAAGTATAAAATGATGTTACAAAATTGTTGAATTTTTTTTTATTATAATTTATGCCGTGATTTAACAGTGGCTGTAAAAAAAGTTGGGACATGAGTCGCATTTATTATCTATGGTTCGCATAGTTTTTAAATTTTTTAACAGTGGAGATAATAGTCTCCTAGGGACGAAAATTACTGTATTCATGCCTGAGACCAGGCAACTCCAAGCGTACTTTCAGAATATGAGAAGTGAAAACCAATTTGAAGACACGCGACAGTGTACCAATCATGTAAGTGGGACAGAGCTAAGAATTAATAGCAAGTAACACTCTGTTAGTAACTTGTTCGGTTAGTTTTAGCATCATGGCAAAAAGAAGGTTTACATTAAGAATCAGCGTTCTGTCTCATATAATTCCGGCACAGCAGTAAGCTGAGTGTAAACCTTGTTTACTAAAAACGTGACGTACTGTTTCTCAAAACTTGATACTTTTTTCTTTCTACATCCTTATTATGTAAGTAATGTAAGTACGTCTCTATTTCCTCAAATTAAGTATTTTTCTTTTTTTATAAGTAACTGAAGCGCGCCTATTTTGCTGGGCGTCGTAAAGAAATACACAAGCACGCACGCACACACGCACGCAAGCACGCACGCACGCAAATCAAGGTTTAATTGGGATTTAACCTTTAATGGATTCATAAACGCGTGTCAGAGGACACTAGACGTTAATTAATTTGGTTCTTAGAAAGCATTCGCAGTGTCTCATACGAGTATAGTGAGAAATTCTTGCATGGAACGTTATTGCTGTTACATATTCGAGAGGCGTTCCCGTGCCCTCTTCGCTGGGCGTTATTAATTTTTTTATTAGTATTAGTCACAATCACATATAGCCTATGTAACTCAGGAGTAATGTAGCATTCCACTGGTGAAAGAATTTGTAAAATTGTTTTAGTACTTTAAGAAATTACTTTCTGCAAACAAACAAATAGTATACCTAGATGATCCTCAGGATGTTTGTACGCAGTTGTATGCCATGGTACATAAATTCCAAGTTTCCATACTAAATTACCCAAGAGTGCCATAAAATATGCTTGTAACAGTTGCCATCTTACACATTGTAAATGGGTTGTCTACATGAAATGCAAAGAAAGCATGCACTAGTTGGAATAAATCGGGCAAGTGTGCAGCGTGACACGAACTATGATGGGTTCCGGAGAAACAAACAAACAAATATTTTCGTTATTTAGCTACGGAATTAACAAAAAAGCAAATATTCGAAAATATCCTCATATCTAAAAAAGGACGTAATGAATATTGCACAAAAATTTGCGAAAAATATTTTTAAGGCTTATCTTCATTTTTACAAATTTTATTCTGTATGAGGATACACCCACGACTTCGTAAACGCTTGACTTGCAATTCCCGCGAGATTCCCGGGACACAAAGAACCGCAGCGTTTAAAAAGAATGTAAGCTATCGTTTTAGTGGAAACTGTGTCGGAATAAGCTAATTTTTATGCACCCGAATAACTTCAAACAGCTCTCGGGAAAATTTCCGCGAGATTCCCGGGATAAAAAGTATCACATATTATAACACACTAAAACTGCTACTCGACAATAGATGGCGCTGTGCATTTATTAACCGCGATAGTCTTTAATCACTTTAGTAATTAAACAGTGGAATGCATTTAAATTAAAGATGTGCTCCTACGGCTTCCGGGTTCTGCTTCCACTCCGTGCGACTTACTTAGTTACTGTAAACTACACATGGGCGTTACCAGCGATGTTTGGCAACGGCCCATTGCCAACAGGCGTCCAGCCGAAATTTGGTTTCAATACCGGTATTGATTGATAACCTTTGCCGAATCGGTATCAAAGCAGGTTTTCAATTTCAACTAATACGCGCATCGTTTTCGTTAGTAGTCGATAATGTAAATATGCTAGCTGCCGTATCTATAGTGTCTGTCTTACTAAAGTATCTACTTGTATTACTTGACTTTATTCGATGTGCGAGTATTAGACGATTTCCCTTCATGCTTTTCTAGGCTTAGTTAGTCTGTGCGTTTCTGGATAATGGTGATTAAGTTGCTAGCCAATACTCGCGTCTTCTCTGTTTTGCAAGTTAGGAATCATTTAGAAAGAGAGAGAAGGCATAATTATTTTGGTTATTATCGTTCGATCGGTTACCAACGTAGCGAAAACGGAATCACTGAATCTCACCAGCTATTGTGATTACTTGTGTTATTGTCAGTTGGTTGGGTTTGTACCTAGATATTAGATAACTGATAGCCGTTATTAGCTGTATCAATACCGATACGGTACGATAGAGGCATGTCAACCGTTTTCAGTTACGATTTGCTATAGCGGACACATGCTTACCGTAAACAGTACCATATTACGAGGCCTAACGTTTCCATATTGTGGGATAGTGTTGGGCAGTACATGATTTTAAAATTAGTTTGTAAGAGTAACATGACATTTTTTACTGAACCAGTACAATGTACCACTTCAAATGAGGCGCGGCATTTTGTACTATTTGTACCGTGGCAGTACATTTGTACCATGCCAGTACATTTGTAGCGTAGCAATACATTTGTACCATGCCAGTACATTTGTAGCGTAGCAATACATTTGTACCATGCCAGTACATTTGTAGCGTAGCAGTACATTTGGATTTTGTACGAAATAAATATACCGGCTCGTACGTGCCCGGCGAAACTGTATTGTGGGACTTCTGTGCTTCGAAAACTGCACTTTTTTTGTTCTGTAAAAGTTGACGCAACGAAACTTTACAATATTGTATATTACATAAAATTTGCTATGGAACAGTGAAAAAACCGCATTGGAATTCGAAATGGTTTTTCAATGTGGCCATTTCAAATAATTCCCAGAAAAATTGCCGCGGGATTCCCTGGATAAAAAGTAGCGTAGATTTTAAATCTAAATTTGCTGTCGATCGGCAAAAACTGCATCGACATTAACCCCGTAGATTTTATGTGAGTCCCGAACAAAAAGACATGAAATCTAAAAAAATTTTATCTTGTTCTCCATCGTTTATATAGTAAGTTTTCGCGTCTTGTATATTCCGATTTTTGTTATTCCGACGTTTCGGCAACTTTTCAGTGGCCGTGATCACCGAAGACAAAGATGTGAAGTGTCAACGAGTATTGTTAAAGTTTTATTTAGCCTACCGCCAACTTGTTCTTTTTAATTACAAGTATTTAGTTTTAATTTTGTTTATGATTATTATTTACTCTATGGGAGCTTAATCTAATTTACCACCGCTTCGCAACATATTATGGCTTTTAGAGAAGAAGCGGCGCAAGAAACTCTTCAGCAAACATGTCTAGCTCTAAATTTTATATAATAATAAAATGGGTGGAAGGAAAGATAAAAGAAATTATCAGTCAAGTTGGTTTGTGTTCCGGTGCACGCAGAAAGGGCTCACAGTGTCCTGAGGTCTGGCAGTTGGTTTTTTCTGGGTTTGGGTCTTGATAGTTTTGATGATCGGATCCCAAACAGGTGGTAATTGCCAACCATCTTCTCTATGGAAATTTAGGTGTTTTTTGATTTCAATAGCCTCACGTATCATTCTAGATATGAAACGATTCTCTTTCGCGAGGATTTGTGGGTTATCGAATGTGATGTAGTGGTTGGGTTTATCCAGCGTGAGTTCACTGATCGCAGACTTAGTGTATTCCAGTTGTTTTTTTAAATAGCTTTAATATACAGGCACGGCGTGTTTAGAATTATATCATATTAAAAATAGTAGTTTCCAAGTGAAATATTTGTAATATACAAACAAAGACCGATAGACAGGTGAACTTAATGAAAATGTAAGTTTCATTTTTGCCAAAATTGCGGAACCTTAAAAATCTACTTTAACAGGTCGTAAAGTATGAAGTTTTATATTGAATCTCTTTAAAATTCACTTGTACCTTACAATATTGTGTACTTTATTCAAGTTTTGTTATAAGTTATGAAAAGTAACTTTGGAGTAACTTTTCGAAATATAATTAATAATTTCCTAAGTTTAATTAAAAGGTATATTAATTAATAAGCAATGTAACTTTTAACATTTATAGCTTGGAAGAATATTCATATTAAAAAACCCAGTAGCTAGTCCTATATGCGGATGACGCTGCCCTATACTCCAGCGACCCCAGCAGATACAGAATCTGCAGTCAGCTCAACACCGCCATCAAACAACTAGGCGACTGGTTCCTTAGATGGCGGATTGAGGTGAATCCCGAGAAGAGTGCAGCCATCATGTCCTCTCGTGGCACTCTCTCACTCAATACCCGTCCCACCAACCAACTAACGCCCATCAAGCTATTAGACCGAGTTATCCTATGGGTTGACGAAGTCAAATATCTTGGCGTAACCCTTGATAAAGGCTTGTACTTCCACAAGCACACCAGAGCGGTCGGGAACAGAGCATACTGGACCCTAGGCCGACTCTATCCGTTGATAGACAAGAAAAGTAAGATGAGCCTTAGGAATAAGGTGACTCTATACAAAACTTGCATCCGCCCCATCATGACTTATGCGAGTGTGGTATTCGGCCACGCCAGCGATTCCAACATCTGGAAACTGCAAAAGATCCAGAACCACTTTTTACGTGCTGCAGCCGACGCTCCGTGATATATGCGGCATGCCGACCTACATCGCGACCTGGAGCTTCCCTCCATCAAAGACTATATAATCTCCCTTTCGCGCAGATTCTTTGATCGTGCCAACTACAAGCCCACTCCGAACGCTCCCACGAGTAAAAGACGCCCTCGCAATGTACTCATTGACGAGCCGGATAAAATCACCCGACTTCTCGCTATAATGAACCCCCCGAGGCTCAGAACATCAGACGCAGACAGAACAGACGCCGGAGAGCTCCCGGCTCAAATCGTCCCTCACAAGGTTAAGACCCACCGATCGCACCCCACTCATTACAGACACAAATAGCAATACAAGATTAGCTTAGGCGTCTTGCTGGAGAGTTTCTTCCGCCGCTTCTTCTCCTCCAGCTATAACACGTTCCGAAGCGGTAGTAATGATAGACTAGGATCGGCTCCGCCGGCGGAGTCGATAACGAGTCCCCAAATTATCACTTCAGCCTGTTGGTTTAGCTCATTCAGCCTTCTACGGCTAAATCCTATATAGAGTCAATCCCCCGCAGCGGTCGAGCCGAGGTCGAACCTCACAGAAGGTGCCTCCTTGAGCGTGCTGCTTCCGGGCTGAACGCCTCCGCTCCCACGGAGTCGGGAAGCCCCAAAAGTCAGGTATCGCTGAAACAACCATCTGCGGCTATTCAGCTGGGTCCAGCTCCAATGTTTTTATTTATACTTGATCATTATTGTTTGAGCCGCCGAACGGGACTGACCTCTCTGGGAAGTCGTAACGCTCTTGGAATAAACGATACCGACTACTGGTGACATTTTATTTCGAGGACTCAAATATAGGTCGTCACCATGATGCCAACGATCGTGACGTCGGCGTAGCAGACGTCACGCTCTTTAATAAGCACCACGGAGGCCTCTACTCCGTCATATATGTTTTATTTTTATTTAGTAATCTTTATTACCTGTCCAACGTAAACAAAGTCCCGGGCAAAGGCTAGTTTTCAATAAAACTAAAAACCATAGATTTTTTTACGTTACATAATTAGCAAGGTTATATATAAACTAAATCGTCGATGTACGTGCCAAAATCTGTTAATATAGAAAACAGAAAATCTTCGGAGATACATCTACGAATATGAACTTAGAACTTAAGATTTCTGTATATATAGTCTTAAGTTTCATGTTAGTTTCATTAAGCAAAAATTATTCCACGTACGTGACGTAACAATCTATGTAAAAAAAACTTACGCTATGTGGAAATAAAATACAAAAAAAGTCGTCTGTCACAAAATCGTTAAAATCCCCAGGGCCATTGAAAGCTTTGATTGATAGAAATATATTATTTTCAAGGTGAAAAGGTTGATATAACGCATTAAGGCCTGGAACAGGGTAGATGAATGACATCGTTATATGGAGACCCCATAACGATGCCATGTTTTAGAAAAAGTTTTCTATAGTTTAAGCTTAACAACGTGAGACCGAGATTTGACGCATCTAAATATATTATTCCTAAATATAATAACGTGTATGGGACAAGGCGCGAGGAATATATGACAACAATTATTGTAAATGATCTCCCAGAGGACCTGCAATCAAAGTACAAAAATAACCATAAATCGATCAAATATAATCTAAAAGGATTCTATATTGATTCGCAAAGCGGACCACCTGGCTCACATGTGCAGACCTGGGACTAAAAGAGAACCATATACTAGAATGATGATAGCTCCGCTTTTATTATGAAATCAGAACTAAACACTAGAATGATGATAACAATTCCTCGCCTCTGCTCCTATTTTTGATATGACAATATTGTGTACACTCTGTGTCACGAATTAACCCATGAGGTTTCTGTTCTATAGTCAAATGGGTTTCTAATATATATGAACATAAGCATATTGGATAAAAATTTAAAAAAAGCTCAAACGATTGAAATATGTAGATCGTGTCCTGAGCTCTCAGAGTGAAGCCGGCTAAGGGAAGCCAATTTTGGAATAGGAAGCCGATCGTAACGCAGTGCGTTACGAGAACTTATTATTAAACGAGCCTCTGCCAGCGACTTCGTCCGTGTGGAATAGTAAAAAAAAAAAGTAAAAAAAACCCCCCGATTTTGAAACATTCTTTATTGGTGCTCCGCTCCTATTGGTCTTAGCGTGATGATATATAGCCCATTTATCGAGGAAGGCTATACTTCCTCGATAAATGGGCTATCAAACACTGAAAAAATTTTTCAACTCAGACCAGTAATTCCTGAGATTAGCGAGTTCAAGCAAACAAACAAACAAACAAACTCTTCAGCTTTATATATTAGTATAGATAATCGAATTAGTACGGATAATACTTTCCAGTGGATACATTTTTATTAACCACACGGACGCAAACCACGTGTATACCGATAAGAAATGAACAAACATATGACAAATTTAACACATTTTTTCGTACCTCAACTAATAAAAAATCAAACGTTTAAACTATTCCACCAAAATATTGCTGGACTATCATCAAAAAGAGATATTATTCAAATAACTTTACAAGATTTAAAATTAAAAAACATAATACCTGAAGTGCTATGTTTTTCTGAAACATTTATTAAAAAAGATGTTATGAGGAAAATTAGTCTTAACGGTTATGTATTAACATCACAATACTGTAGGCAAAAATCTAGAGGGGGCGTTTGCATATATGTTAAGAAGGGAATTAAATACAAGGAATTAAGTTATATTAAGAAATATACATGCGATAGTACATTTGAATGTTGTGGTATTCAATTAATCGACCTAAAACTATTAATATTGTGTATATACCGTACACCACAATCAAAAATAGAGTCATTCTTTAATTATTTAAATACACTAATAATTAAAATTGTTCATGATAATAGTAAAAAATCAATATTATACTGGCTGGTGACTTAAATATAGATACCCTGAAAGACACAAATACAGTTAACCATTTCAAAGACTTATTACAAAACTACAACTTGAATTTACATATTAACTCACCAACTAGACTAAATTCCTGCATTGATCACATAATAAGCAATCTAAGTGACGCTTATGGTGAATTATTGCACTTGGGTCTGTCTGATCATAATACGGCTCAATTGTTACACACGAAAATTAAGAGTACATATATTCCAATTTCATATTTTATAATTAAGCGTGATTATAGTACAGAGAATATTTCAAAATTTATAGCAGCAATTTCCAGTTTGACTTTTAACGATGTTTACAACTCGATTGATCTAAATACTTCCTTCAATTTATTTTATGCTGAATTTTGTCTATTTTATGAATTATGTTTTCCTTTTGTAAAGAAGAAGATTAATACTAAAACACAAAATATTAAATGGATAACTAAGGGACTTAGACGCAGTTGTTATGTAAAGCGTAATCTTCGTTTTAATTTTTATCAACGTAAAACTACGGAAACAAAATTTTTGTATCAAAAATACTCTAAAATCTTGCGGCAATGTATAAACAGGTCACAAAAACTATATAACATCAATTTTATTAAATACTCAAAGAATATATGTAAGGCATCATGGAAGGTAATCAACGACGATACTGTTCCTAATAATAACCGTGACTTCATCAAGGAAATTAATATAAATGACAAAGTAGTGAATGATCCTCAAGAAATAGCATCAATCTTTAATAAATATTTACTTGAAATTACTAATAACAGTAACGAAAATATATATAATACAAATAAATCACGTGTCTCCAGTAGTATATTTCTGAAGCCCGTATCAATTGTAAACACAAAATTAATTATACTGTCATTAAAAAATACAAATTCGGTTGGGTTTGACGGAATTACTACAAAGTTAATTAAAATCTGCGTCAACATACTAGCGCCTATATTACAATACTTAATAAACCTGTCATTTGAACATAGTATATTTCCAGAACAATTAAAAACATCAATAGTTAAACCGTTATATAAGAAGGGTGATAAATCAAAAGTAAGTAATTATAGACTTATTACTTTAATTTCTATATTTTCGAAAATCTTTGAGAAGGCCATGCATGGACAGTTGAATCAGTTTTTTGATAAGTTTAGGGTTATTAAACAGGAACAGAATGGATTCCAAAAAGGCAAATCTACTACAATCGCAGCTTTTCACCTTGTCCATAACATTTTGTGTAATTTGGACAAAAAAATATCTACGATTGCTTTATTTTTTGATATGTCCAAGGCTTTTGACTTCGTTTCTCATGAGTTATTACTGGAAAAGTTGGAAAACTATGGCATAAGCGGACCTGCACACGAATGGATTAAAAGTTACCTTAGCAACCGTAATCAATATGTAGAAATAGCCTGTGTTGACAGTAAACAACTGATCGGTAGTAAAGTTTCTCCATACATGGAAAACGCACATGGTGTTCCTCAAGGAAGTGTTTTGGGGCCATTACTTTTCCTGATATATATTAACGATCTTCCTGACATAACTAGTTTTAAATGCACATTGTTTGCGGATGACATATCTATTATATTAACTGAAAACAAAAACAACAATTTTGACGATGAAATTAATAATACTATTGACAATGTAATCAACTGGTTTGACATGAATAATTTGCACGTAAATCTGGCTAAAACTAACTATGTACAATTTCAAACTTATGGATCTAAAGTAGATGAAGAAATATATTAAAACAACTATGTACAATTTCAAACTTAATGACAAATAGAAAATTTCTTGTTATAACTATAGATAAGTACTGTAATTGGAAAACGCATGTGTCCAAATAAGCAAAAAGGTTAATAGTTTTGTGTATGTCCTAGCAAAGTTAAGAAAAATTTCATCATAAAAACAGTACTAATGGCATATCATGGATATGTGGCTTCAGTACTACGATATGGGATAATTATTTGGGGTAACTCTACAGGCATAAACAGAGCATTTATAGCTCAAAAAAATGCATCCGAGCTATTGTAGGTATCCGATTTTATGATACTTGTAAGCCTCATTTTAAAGATCTACAAATTTTACCACTGCCATGTATGTATATTTAAGAAATATGCTTATTTGTCAAAAACAATTTTACGATTTTCATGACGGCTAAAAACTTATCCAAACAATACTAGAAATAGTCAACGACTAGTATTAAATGTGTCTCCAAGAACAACCCTTTTACCAGAAACTGCTATAACATGTGCATTCAGATCTATAATAAAATTCCGATCCACATAAAAGAGTTTAGAATTAATAAATTTAAAATTCAGTTAAAGGAATGGCTCTTAAATAAAATGTTTTACTCGGTGGACGAATTCCTCAATTGTAAAATGTAATTTTTTTCTTATTGTTATTTTATCATTATTTAATTTAATAAAATTTATTATAAATATTTGTATGCTCCTATGTGAACAAAACATGTGTACACTAACATATATTACATCTGCTTAACCATCTTTTATACAAATAAATTTGATTTGATTTGATTTGAAATAGAATTAATTAGATAGATAGATAAATAGCTGTATTAGTAAATAAGAAATATGTATTAGGAAATATAGGTATACTAGAATAAGACTATTAAAACAAGACAAGAAAAAGAAAAGGCTCTGTCTTGGCACATGGTGGAGGAGTAGGCGATTTAATAAAAAAAACCACGTGTATATTACATAGGCTTGCTCAGACAAGTTTTTAAGTTCACTTCATTTGGTGCTTTTGTTCACTTAGGCTCCACCTTCACTTTTAATTCGTCTAAGGTTTGAAATACTTTAGCCATTAATTAGTCTTCTATGCATCTTCTATACAGATAAATAGAATTGAAGTGTCCGTTTGTAATGTCAAAATAAAAATATGAGAAAAATCAGGGGGGGATAATTCAGACAAGGAGATTCCGAAAATGCAATTTTACATTTTTTGTCTGTCTGTCTGTCTGGATGTTTCGGCTAATCTCTGAAACGGCTCGACCGATTTTGACAGGACTTTCACTGGCAGATAGCTGATGTTATAAGGAGTGACTTCGGCAATTTTTTTTATTAGGGTACCGCGAGAAAAAATCCACGAAGAGGAAGTGGCGGGCAAAGCTAGTACAACATAAATATATTAAAAACTTGTTGGAGATTACAAAAAAAAATAGACTTTCTCAATAAAATCGAATCAATATTGATGCAAGGTGGCGTGTAAACTCTCAAAACTAATATCGCCAAACCGATTCAATAGTATTAAGGGGTGTCCACTGGCAGATTTTCAATTTTGAACTCGGCTATTGGAAAAACTAAACGAAATAGCGTTGCTTGGTATTTGATGGATATTGTCGTCTAGATTTTTGAAGTGAAACTTCTTTAGAATCTTTGTGATTCGAAACTAGATGTAACGAAAAAGCGACAGTAAAAAGAGATAAAAAAATAAAATTCAACCTTATTTAATTTGAAATAAAATACATTTCACTTTATCCGTTAATTTTAATTTTCTCTTTAAATTAGACTTAAAGGATTTCAAATTAATTTTAGCTCTATCTGTATACAGTTAAGGCAGATATTCTTTTGTAGATCAAAGGAAATTGTGCGGAACAATGCATTGAATTTTGAACTTTATTTTAGTGATTTACAGTGTAATTTAGATTGAATCCTATATCCTAAATCTATAATATTATAAAATTCTAAACATACCGTGTCTGTACATTAAAGCTATTAAAAAGCAACCGGAATAAACTATATAAATGATAGATTTTTTTTAGATCTCTTGTCTGTTTGTTCGAGATTCACGTAAAAACTGCTGGGCCGATTTCGATGCGGTTTTCGCTGATCGACAGAAAACTTCTAGACTTAAAATCTGCGCTACATTTTATTCCGGGAATTTTCCCGGGTATGGTAAAAATTATTTAAATTGCATAATAAGTAGCTGATTTCGATACGATTTCACTTAAACGACAGCTTAAATCCTTTTTTAAGTGATGCAACTGTTTACATTTACGGTATCCCGCGGGAATTTTCCCGGACGTGTTATTAATTATATTACTTCAAATCAAGTTGGCTTCGCCTCACCTCACTCTATGGTGGGCCCTTGTCTAGATTATATGGACTTAGTTTCTTTGTAGATAGATAGATAACACTTTATTATACACCAATACAAAAATGAATTTAAAGACTAAAATTATATCTAGTTGTGTACAAAGGGCGGTCTTATCGCTAAAAAGCGATTTCTTCCAGACAACCCCAGGAATGAATTGAGATGATAATGGCGATGGTGGTATACGTAACATATACTACGAACTACTTACATTTTAATAATAAATACATTATTGTTATTATTATATGTTTTTAAATTATATATAAAAAACCGAATTAAGTTTTTATGTAAGTAAAATAAAAGTACTTCGTTGGGTTTGACACGCGGCGTAGCCGAGGGATAAAGTCTAGTATGTAATATATGAAATGAGACATTTCGCATTAAAATATAAAATAATTTTTGAGCTTGGTAAAAAATTAATAAAAACAATAAACCTTATAATTATCCTAATACTTCTGATACTTTATATTCATCTCATTCTCTTGTAAGCTACATTTCTCAAGTTTCACTTCTGCCTTATGTGGACTGCACACACGCACATTTTTTTGAAATCGGATTTTCAAGACATTGTTCGGTGTCAAGTTATAAAACCGGGGACCATATTAATTAATATTAAATTGACTTTACTACTTGCCAAGATTACAGGTATAATTTGCTTCTCACAATCTCATATCTCATTTCTTTGAGGCTTTTGAACAATGTAAGCCGCGGAAACGCAGTTGAGGCGGCAATAATACGCGGAAGGCTTACGAGGATACGCGGATTTATGGCGCGCAAAATATGCTCCAGATATAAGTTATTCCCAAGAGTTACACTCCTTGTGTATTGTCGAATACAATTAATAGTTTGCTATAAACCTTTGTATGGAAACATTCATACTACATACACAAAACTGTTACAACTCCATTCATTCTTAGAAAAGTCGTTGTATAACATACTTCTGTATTTGTTAAAGAAAAAGGACCTAACTTTTTTTTATTGCAGGAGTTCAGCAGAAAGGCAAATGGCCCACTTGATGGAAAGCGATTACCATCGCCTATGGACATATGCAACACCAAAGGTGCTACAAATGCGCTGTCGCTCTTTTAAGGGAGACTGAAACCTGATTACTAATGTCGGAACACAACTCAAAGTTGTTATGGCGGCATACTCTAGACCAGGGGTGGTAGCCATCCAGTCGGGCAAATACCCTACCAACTGGCTGTGGGTTGTTTTGTCGCCTCTTACGACAGGCCGCCCCAACGCAGGAAATTGTATTCTTTCTCCGTTCCTGCACGGATAAATGAATAATAAATATGAAGAAAGGAATTTTTAGTCAGACGTGTTGCTGAGGATTTTCAAGCCATTTCTTGTACTAAAACAGTGAGAACAGATTTCCAAGCGGTGTGGATAGAATAGGAAGTAGATTTAAATTTTGACTTAGAGCCGATTTTTCAATCGTTACATAAGAGTTATTAGTAGGGATGAGCCGAATGTGGTTTGAACCGAATACGAATTTCGGCCGAACATTCGGTTAAAACAAAGGATTTGGCCGAACCTCGGTTTGATTTCGCCACGCTTTCTTAAGAGCAACACGTCGTGACCTGTTGACATCGTGACTTGATAACGCCGTAAATTTTAAGTATGAGTAGGTGGATAAAAACATAGATTATTGGACCTTTGATTGAAAAAAAAAACACCATATCATAATTCTAAATTCATAATGTTTGATTCGTAAAAAGTGATTACAATCAAAAACAAAGTTGTAATTGCTGACGTCTCTTAGACGTGGTTTTTTTTTAATTTATTCAAGTTACACATTATAATTAAGCAGTTGCACTACTTACTCATGTTTCTTAGAAGAATAATAAGTTTATTTTATTTTAATTTGATGTCTGTTTAATTGAATATATAGATGCCAATTTTTATATTACGGTTATGTTACATACGGTTTCTATTAACTTCAGACAAAATGGTGCAAGTAGGTATTTTACTTTTTTCTTGGATCGAATGTTCGGCATTTAAACTTAATTTCGGCCGAATGCCGAAATTCGGCTCAAGCTGCCGTAATTCGGTCAAACCGAATGTAAAACGAATTTCGGGCCATCCCTAGTTATTAGTCCAAAAATTTAAAACCTGACTAAATTCAAAAGTAAAACTGTTTTTATTTTATTTTATTGGAACAGCAGACAGCTACATTATTAAAATTAAATACAAAATTACAACTTAAAATATTAAGTCAGCGCTGTCCACATATTAAAATATTATTAAAGGAATTTTATGAGTACGTTTAATTCGCTAGGCTTAATATTAAATGTATATATATATATATATATATATATATATATATATATATATATATATATATAGGATTATTATTATATTAGGAAGAAAGGAAAAGAAAGTTATTAAAAAAATGAAGAGCAAGGAGAAAATAGAAATAGAATATTTGTGAAGCAGGAATTTGAATTTGGAAGGTGAGTTGGCAAATATTCTATGTGTTCAAACAACTTTTTTATTCATACAAAATATTCCCATGTTGCGTTTTGTTCTACAGAATAATTTTTATCTGGTGATTGAGAAATGGAGACTTATATGTGTGACTTTCAAAAAATCTTCTCCAGCGTGACTTATATTGAATAAAATCTTTTAAATTTGAAAAACTTACCGCACCTCACCTGTCGGTTTTATTGCAGCTGAACGGTATTGCATGTGACGATGGTATGCTTCATGACAGAATGACTGTAGTTCTCTGTCGATGTGGCAAGTTAGTCCTGGTATGGTAGCGCCCTGCGTACACACGCTGGTCACATACCTTACCAAATACGGCTAGATCAGCCGGTATGGCGGCGGAAACAACTGAATCACTAAAGGGGTGCAAATATCTTTTTATTATTATTATGTAGTATAAAAATATGCTTTCCGCGTCTGTCTATATATGCGATAATACCTCCACCAAACACTAAACCACGCGCCGGATATTTTTAAGGGGTTTTCACCAAAGATATTTTTTTACTTATGGCAACATGCACATGTATTCATTCGCAACTAAACCGTATGGGCACCGCTTACGCCGCCATACAATGGACCGTATTCAATACTACAGCGACACGAAGAAGCATCAAGCCAGCCACCGCTTCAGCCAGTCGCCCTATCTCGCCAGACGAAGATTACATCAGACCAACGGACTTCGACATCGTACCTCAGACAACCTTACGTGACCAGGACTGATAGAGCTATCAAATCAAGTGTGCTTCTAGTCATCTCAGTGGACCAAGAACTACTGGCTAGCGCAACGCGGGAGCGCACATATTAATAGTTGCTCTATCTTGCTCGCACGTCATCCGTCCCGCTCACACATTGTGCTATATATTGTACTAGCGATACAACTTGTTAATATTTGTGCTTAAGGTTACCGTTTCCAAAATAATATAGTTCACTTCAGTTCACATTAGCAGTCGACAGTGAATACTACTCTCTGCCATCTGAAGTATAATTTAACTTCTACTTCTCACTGCTACACACTGTAGGTTTATAGGTACCTGTATAAAAAACCTAATTAAGTTTTATAAAGTTGAAAAAAAAACAACATTTTGCAACCGATAAAAATTTACTGCAATGTAACCTGTGTGAAAGAAAGCTTGCTGGCTAAATAAACAGGAGTTACGTAGTAGGATTTGACCCGCGGCAAAGACACGGGGAAATCACTAGTATTTGATGTTTTAAGTATGATTTTATTTCTAAGTGTAATATGTAATATATCCACAGGTTTTGTATGATAAGAAACAGTTTGTTTGAACAACTCGATCGGCCCTAAATGTAGATTTATAATATCTCCTTTTATTAACGAGGGGAAATCCGTTTGTAAACTTACCTTTTTTTTTAGCCAGAGGAAATCCGTTTGAGGACTAAGCCGTGACAGGCACAGAAGCCTGGGGGGATAATTCGAGACCCGTGTGTGGGAGTCGCCAGATCGGGGGTGGCACTAGCATGCCCAGCTAGAACTGGTGCCATGCTATTGCCACTCCCCGGTTAGGGATGCCCACTAAAACCCCTGGGTGTTCCGTCCTTCGCATTATGCCAGGGCTACGGGTATATGACCTAGCCTCTCCGCAGCCCTGGCAGGCGTGGGCTTCGCGAGACCTCTTCCACTACTTTTATCCCCCGGCGTCTTAAATCTCTCTAGGCGTGGGGCGGTCTGTAACTCGCCCCACAGGAGGAGAGGTGAGCGCACTCGGAACACTCGCACCCCATCTCGACGGCATGTGCAGGTAGAGTTAGAACCTCTATACCCCAAGAGGCAAGGTTAGGGATACCTAACCTAACTAAAGGAATTCCATCCTTCGCTCTTATCCCAGGGCCGCAAGTATTTCGGCTAGCCGTTTCGCAGGCCCTGGCAGGCGGCGGCTCATAAGACCGCGCTTGTAAGGTCAAGCCCGTGGTGACGTCATACTCTCTGTGCGTGGGGCGGTTCGTAATGCGCCCCACGCACAGAGGAGAAATAAGCACGCGCGGAACACTGACGCGTCCCCATTATCTCGGCGGCGTTAACGATGGGTAGGAACCCTTTCCTTAAGAGACTCATCCGCGCCGCCTGCTCACGGCACCGTCACGTCTTCTTTTGGTGAAAGCGGAGCAAGGACCTACGCTCACGCTCCTGCTTCGCCTTCTCCTTGACGAGCATTACGCGATCATAGAATGAGGGGACGTACATCTATCCCTCATAAGACTTAAAATCTGCATGAAAAATAAGCCCTTGTAGTGAAACACTTACAAGCCAACAGATGGCGCTGTGCAATAATTGAGGTCGCAAACGATTCCCGAAACACACAAAGAATATATACAAATTTCCAACAATAATAGAACCTCTCTGGAAGATCTTCCTTTCAGACGAAGGAGCTTTCCATCTTCCATCTCCCTCCTCTACTCTATACATGGCACTCTCTTCACCCTCTACAACGACTTCCAATGCATGTGAATAAGACCTTATATTCCGTTAATTTCGTACGAAAAAATATATCCTCACACACATGAAGTCGGATTTAAGATTAATATGTCGCCAGCTTAAAAAGTGACTTATGTTGCACGTTACTTTATTGGTTTCCAATCCTTTATAATCTTTATAATATAATATTAGGTGATAATATTGGATGAAAAATGTGTGTGTGATATTTGCTTACGTTTCTTTTTGGAGCAAGTAAGAATTTTCTGGCTCTAATTTTAAGGCGTTATATTAAATATACAATACTTTATGTAAAATTTTGTAAGGCGTAGAAAATAGTAGTTATTATAATAAAATTATTGGTGGGCAAATGTAAAGGTAGACCAAAAAAGAAATGGATGGATTGTGTGAACGATGACATGATGATTTGTGGTGTGACAGAGGATGTATGTCAGAATAGAGGAGTGTGGAAGGAAGAGACATATTGTGCTGATCCCAAATAATTGGGATATTGTGAAAGAGAAAAGAGAGAGGCTGCATGTATAAAAGGACTGACAGTGTGCTTGAAAAAGCGTCTTCTTAACCTCTCGCGTACAACGTTCGTATCTACGAGCCAGTATGTTGTATCGGACGACCAACGACTTACGCTCTCGGTCTATATTACAACTGTCCCTAATACCAACTCTATCCCAACATTACTACACAATTTTCACCTACGAAATATACAAAGTCTAAATCCCGACGCAGCAACTCCGCCATTATGATGATATCAAAGCTAAGCACACCAATTTGTTACAAAAGGCCCATCAAAACATAAAACAAGTACAAAATAATAACTTTTATGATGAACACTTCAAAAGTCCTTCAAAACAATTTTGAAGCTGTATTTTTTTCTCAGCCGGTTGCTTTTAGTCGATGAACCGCTTTTGTTTCAAGTTGGTTGAAAAACATTATCTCAAAAGAGTTTTTGGCGAATAATTCTTATAATCAAAATTGAAAGGAAAAGTTCTTGCGTGGGTTTGTCGGATATATCATAAAATAACAATAGTCAGAAGTTATGACCCGTTTATTCTGTAGCAGCGAGAGGTAGAGGTTAAATGATACTTCAGATGGCAGAGAGTAGGTATTCACTAGCGAGGGTTGATGTGAACTGAAGTGACCTCATTTATTTTGGAAATGGTAACCTTAAGTACAAATATTAACAAGTTGTACAGCTAGTGCAATATATAGCAAAATGTGTGAGCGGCACGGATGATGTGCGAGCAAGATAGAGCAACTATTAATGTATGGCGCTCCCGCGTTGCGCTAGCCAGTAGTTCGTTGTCCACTGCGAAGACCAGACGTATGCAGCTTCCATATTTCTAATCGCCTGGGTTGAGCCATATCTTCGAGTAAGTTATAGTTGCAGACAGGGCTCTATTAGCACACTTTAAAAAGGTTCTCTAAGCCGTGGTAGATTAGTGGTTACAGCACGCGTCCCAAACTCAATGGGCGCGGTTTCGGATCCTAGCCGGAACGCATGCACGCACGCACTTAAGTAGTTTTCTGACCTAATGTACATATTGTTATAATTACAGCGCGCTAGCGGTGAAGGTAAACACCGTAATTAACCCCGCACATCGACATAGCCGATGTGTCGAACTCGCCAATTTGCCCTGGACACGCATGGGAATGACATTATATCCTCTAATGTCATTGCCCAATAAAAATCCTAAAAAGGATTCCTATTATTTCTTTCAAAGTGACCGTTCTAGTTTTTAGTTAATTACTCTCAGTCCCCTCCAGCTCCCTTATCCTCGAAGTTAATCGGCCCGAAAAGGACAATGCCCATTTTGGCTCCACCCTGAAATCGGATGAAACTTAACCAATTATCTTTCTAAAATATGATATTATTTTGTTATAGATAAATTATAGATTTTTTTCTAAAATGCCTATAAATTACAATTAAATAAACATATTTTTGTTTTCCGTTATCAACATCGATGGTCTATATCTTGACTTTTAAGTTTTTATTGGCCGACATCGTTAATCTTTACTTCAATATTAAATAACGACAAATATTGTTGACTGTAGAACTCACTTATGTATCTCCGGAAATAAAATATATACTGTTGATATACTGACACTTATAATGCCGCCACCGTGTTCACAAAAAACAAAACTTTTAGTTTTTTTTCTTTTTGTGCAGGATCATGAGAACATTGTCGACGTTTGCTCTTGGGAGCATTCGGTGTGGGTCTATAATTGACCGTTTCCTTCACCAGAAGATTCGGGTGACAGGAGACTTGGTCGAAAAAATTGCGAGATAGGGAAATGAGTTAGTCTTTGACGGAGGGAAGCTCCAGGTCACGATGCAGGTCGACGTTCCGCATATAGAGCGGAGCGTCGACTGCAGTGCGCATAAATCTGTTCTGCACTTTTTAAGTATCCATATGTTAGTCTTGATGGTATGGACGAAGACCACACTCGTGTACGTCATGAGGCGGATGCAAGTTTTGTAGAGAGTCACCTTATTTCTAAGGCTGATCTTACTCTTCTTGCATGTCATAGAATAGAGACGGCCTAAAAGCCAGTGTGCTCTGTTCCTGACCGCTCTGATGTGCTTGTGGCAGTATATATTTGACCTCATTAACCCAAAGAGATAACTTGGTCAAATAGCTCGATGTGTTCTAGTCTAGTCTAGTCTAGGTTGGTGGGGCGGGTATTGGGTGAGAGTGTAGCTTGAGAGAACACAATGGCTGCACTTTTCTCGGGATTCAGTTCAATCCGCCATTTGCGAACCAGTTGCCCAGTTCTTTGACGGTGGTATTGAGCCGTTTGCAGATTCTGTTTCTGCTGACGTCGCTAGTGAATAGGGCGGTGTCATCCGCATAAAGGGCTAGTTTAACTTTGGTATGCATATCGCTGGCATACAGCTAGAAGAGTAGTGGGGAGAGCGCGGAGCCCTGGGGCACTCTTGCTGAAATGGGGTGAATGAAGGAGCGAGTGCCCTCCATTGTGAATTTGAATCTACGGTCTTTGAGGAAGTCCCGTAGAATGAGTACGAGTCGGTCTGGCACTCCAAGTTGATATAGCTTATATACAAGCTTTATCAACTTGGAGTGCCAGACCTTCTCGAAAGCTTTGGTAACGTCGAAAAACACTGCGCCTGTCGGCCATTGTTTTCGGTAGTCGCGTTGAAAGTTGGAGGTTGGAGAGGATGTGTTTCGAGATACGGAGCACTTGTTGGGGCAAAAGAGTCTGGCAAAATTTTATGGATAAAATAGATTAAATCTATAGAAATGGTACTTAATAAACCATAGTGTGTGTTAATAACGAACAGCGCTATCTAGTATTGAACGTTGTAACCTTGAACGTATGTTTTATAGGACATATTGCTCTGCAAAATAAAGATTTCTCTTAAACGTAGTTCAAGGATATGAATATTATAAACATATATGACTATTATCTAAATTTTTTACAAACTAGTGAAAGAGCCACAAAGGCTCGTGCAATTTTACCTCTCTTTTCTTTCAGCTTCTCCCAATTATTTGGGGCCGGCACCAAATTGTTGTTTCCTTCCATACTCCTCTAATCTCGTACAATGTTATATGAAGCTCAAATCTCCTCAAAAACTGAGCAATGTCTTTTGGAAAATTCTAATAAAGTATATAAAATATATAAAGCTTCATCTATATTTTGCGCGAAAGTACGCGATTTTTTGAATTTTTACGATTATAGTGAAAATTGCATAAAAATAATGTATACTAACGAACCCGGCAGATTTTGTTTTGTCCTGATTTTTTTTTATGCAGTACCCTATTAGTGCGCCACCTACCAGGCCTGACTGTGAATCTAAACTATTCAAAACATACTCAACACACAATTTTTTTATCAAAATTGGTCCAGCCATATAAGAAGGAGGTGTTCAGTGAATTGTCAAAAAGGTAATAATAATAATTGTATATTTAACTGTACAGAGAATTAGATCCAAATATTATAGTTAGTAGAGCTTAAATATATGTGTTCATAATTTACAGAAAATAACGATTTGTTCCTCTGCATAAGTGCCAACATCTGAGGACTATTGTGTTTATTGGCTATTACGTTCTGAATGCTGTTGCTGCACCCTCGCACTCTGCTAAGCAGGGAGGCTGTTTTCTTTCTCCAGATGGCGTCAAATTCATGCGTGCGTGTAGCCACAAACATCCCGGATGCACTGCATAAATGCGGGAGCCGCAACAACGTCATGAACGCATTATTATACTGTACAAGTAGGGCATTGTAAGACCGTTGAGCAAACACGAACCACAAGCTCGCCGAATACACGGATGTACAGTAGGCTTTAAATAGTGTAATTTTTAACTTCACTCGTGCATCCAGCGAATTTGACTGACAATGCCCTATGCTCTCTCTCTAAACCTGCATCGTCTCTAAGCTCGTCGCTAACCAAATGCCTATATAATTTGGTTCATTATTTTAACCGGTACACCATTGATCGTCAACCGAGGAACAAAACTAGGACACTAGGAACCCGCCTTAAAGACCATGCACTGAGTTTGTCACACATTATAAATTAAGACACGAGACTCAGTGTATATAGGTAGATATGAGGTTTTGTAACGGGATAATCACAGAAGCCAGCAGTACCATGTCATATACCGTCGACATAGCAACCGACTGGTAAGCTGCTGAGTCTTTTAATCAACGCGTTGACGTACAAGTTTAAAAGTATGAGTGAACTTGTAATGATTCCAGCACGGCTCTACTACATACAATATATATTAAAATGAACCCTACTAAACCCACGCGAGATTTAATGCTTCTATTGTAGTAGTATGAATATGTAGTATGAATTTCAAAACGTTTTTATTCTTATTCGTCAAAAAGGAACTTAGCAGAAGCTGTACATTATATAAATTAACTTGAATACATAATCTCCCTCCCTCCCTTACTCAAGCATCCTCTGAGGGGATTATTGCAGAAAAGGTCTACTAGTTTAATTCTTAACATTTTCTAAAATGTAATTAGATGAGCCGTTTTTTCTTAGGCTGTGGCTATGACGAAAGCGATGCGAGCAGGCACTGTAAAACCGACATAGCGATAAATGTATATATCAGTGGTACTAATATACTTATTTTGTGCGCGAAAGGAATTCTTCGAAACCCTTTTTAAGCATATTGCTCCCACGGAGGAGCGTAAGCGAAAGTTAATTTATTTACATTATATGTATTAAAAATTCTTTAAATGAAATAAATCAAATATGTAATGAAAAGGAGATAGAGCATAGTACAACGTGGGTGTTAGAATGAGATAGACAGACGAGACTATTCATTTTTATGTCGTCATGTATTATTTATGTCAGGAACCACGTTGCTATCGGCGTAGTTAGATGTAACCTGAGGTTTTAGTTTCAATTAATTTAATAATAACAAATGTGAACGTGACTTTGTTATAGTTCATGGCTAAATACATGAGCGGGTGTTTAGGAACATTATCAAAAGGTGAGGAAGAACATAAGCTACCTTTTCTTTCAAAAACAATGTTGAAGGGATGGGGTTGAAGGGTGCCTATAACTTCTTAAGTTAAAAAGTGTTTTAGCATAACAGTCGTTTCATTAATTTATTTTGAAAATAAAATAAAAGCGGGCAAAGTCTCGGGAAACGTTGGAATCCATATTTATAAATAAACTACCCACTTGGCCTTCTAAAAGTTGATTTTAAAGGATTTGTACATAACTATTGTATATAGCACCGATTGTTATGTTTGTTGTCCGTTTCAGTACCCCGCTCTCGTCGTTCAATTGGCCACAGCCTTATTTTTAACGAATAGTAGAATGTAATTTAGCTGACCCGTTTCTAGGAGGTATTACAGAGTACTTAGAATAATTGTTCGAGAATTGGATAATGTGGACCGGAATCAAGTGAAGATTCCAATGCTGAAGTTGGAATTTTGTTTGGAATGAGATTTTCCAGGAACGATGCGTGTTGGACAGTTGAAATTGTTTAGAGAACATATCACGAAATTCTTTGGAGAGTTTTTGAGATATTTGTGTATTTAAAAATATGGACTAAAACTAAAATAGATAAACTCTAGGTAGCTTTATTTCATTTACATAAAAACTGAATTCGTTTTTTTACACATAATATAAAAATATATAATAATAACAAAGAAACTGCTCAACAAAACATCGAGGTGAGTTAAAGCCAACCTGATTTGAATGTATATGAATTATAATGAATAACACTCCCAAGAAAATTCCCGTGGGATTCCCAGAACACAAAATATCCTAGCATTTAAAAAAGAATGTAAGTTATCGTTTTGGTGAAAACTGTGTCGTTTTAGTGAAATCGTATCGAAAACAGCTAATATTTATGAAATTTAACTAATTTGTACCATACCCAGGAAGATTCCCAGGGGATTCCCGGACAAATATATCCTAGCATTTAAAAAAGAATGTAAGCTATCGTTTTAGAGGAAAGGTGTCGGAATAAGCAAATTTTTATGCACCCGAACAACTTCAAACAACTTCCGGGAAAATTCCCGCGGGATTCCCGGGATAAAAATATCACACATTTTATTACATAAAATCTGCTGCCGATCACTGAAAAAATCACAATGGAATTAGATTTTTTTTTCAATCTGGACATTTTATATAATTCCCAGAAAAACCCCCGCGGGATTCCCAGGGTAAAAAGTAGCGCAGAGTTTAGTCTAAGAATTTTCTGTCGATCGAAATCGGCTCCCAGTAGGTTTTACTTGAATCCCGAACATACAGACAAACCGACAAACAGGCAAACAGACAAGAAATTTAAAAAAAATGGATCGTGTTCTCCGTCGTTTATATAGTCTATTCCAGTCGTTATTTTTAAATAGCTTCAATGTACAGACACGTCATATTTAGAATTTTATAATATTTAAATAGATAATATATATAAATGTACATTAAGCATCGAAACTTTTTTGCTAAGCAATATAACTTACGTTAATATTCGTAAGTGTATTGATGCGATTTTCAAGGCTTTTTAAAAAAACTATTAAGACTTGACTCGACTTATAAATATTTAATTTACAAAATATACAAATACCTAATTCTTCGAGCGCTGTTCGTGTGTCAGATGAAATGTGAAAAGCGCTCGAAATGGGACCGCGGGCGGTGGTCGCAGATATCGTATACTTTTGTTGCTCTGCTATCGGCTCGGTACCAGATGTGGGCCACAGAAACGGCATTTATTACAAATGTACATACATGTTGAGGGGTAAAAGATCATAGTGTTAATCGAAATTTGGAAAATGTATCGGTAGAAGAGTTTTAAGTTTTAAAGGACTTAATATTCTTCTAAACAAAAAAACCGACTTCAAACTAAAAACCAAAAGTAAATATTTTCTATCTAAATTGTACATGCCCGTTTCTGATTAGAAATAAAGGTCACACGTGTTGGCGTTTTTTGGAAATTGAACTCCTAATGGAGTGAAAATGGGGGTAAAAGTTTGTATGGAAAACCGTCACTTTTAAAGTCAGAAGCATAAAATTTTATGTAACTGTTTCTAATTAGAAATAAATGTACACGTATATCGGTGCTTTCCAAGTACCCCTAATCTCTCCGAACCCCTCTATCTTTAATCTACGCAAGCGAAGCCGCAGGCAACAGCTAGTTTATTATCATTATGGGGACTGAACTAACTTTAAGAAAACATAATTAATTATTTTTTAACCATAAATAAATTAATATAAATTATGTAACAAATTGATGTACGAGGGAAGCGTGCCTAGAAAGAGAGCTGCATTGCCATACTGATTCGTTGCCTGAAATTATATTATATTATATGTGATCCTCAGTGGAAAGCCTCATACATATATATTTTGCTTAATATAGAACGGTCATTTTGTCATATGCTAATTTAATTATATCTGTCAAGTATTTAATGAGTTCTTAGCAGGTATTTGATGGGGTATATATTTTACTGTGTAGTTTTATTTCCACAATACGTACTTATATATACTATGTATCCGGTTATAAGTAAACTGTAACATAAGTTGTATAGGAAGCTTATGTTACAGTTTACTTCTTACTGCCGGTTTTCTACCGGATACGTTTTGGAGAGTGTGCAACTGAGTACTTCGATCTGGTCCTGCCGTCTCTCTTCTATTATCAACAACCAGACGCACCTATATGCGGCACCGATATATGGTGGATATTCCACATATACGAACGAAGCGCTTTGCAGTCTTTCCCTATACTTACAACCTGGGTGTCTTCAAGTCCTATGTGAATAGATAGGTGCCTTCTAGGTAAACGTGGCGATACCTCTGCTCCACGTCGGGCGAGATAATAGTCAAACGCGAACCTATGCCACTACAAAAAAATACAAGTGGCATAACCAAGGCATCAGGGACCAGGTTCCACTTTCTCACATTTGGTATTACTTAGGCGACGGTAAACACTTTCCGTCACATTTGGGCCGTCAGCCTCTTTATTGTGCTTCAATAATAAAAAAAAATGTTCTTGTTTTATAGAAAATGTCAATTACAAATATCAATCGACCTCTTATTATTTAAAATATGTTTTTTATATTTAAATCAGTCGTGGAAATAGAAAGTCCTTTAATTATGTCCTTAACAATTTCGTAAATTTCATGATACACAAAATGGTTTCTGAGAATACTATGATACAAAAAACACAGTAAAACCGACGGAGGAAATAATTTTTGAAGGTTTCAACGTGGTAGAGCCATACTGGAATCATTATTCTGATTACAGTTATTAGGGCCGGCTCAATCGGTGGATATCACGTTCTTACAAAATATCAACGCAAAACAGTTAGCTTTTAATTAATCGTATTTCGTGCGTTGAGTGAGAGTTCTGATGATATACTTCGCCCCCCCCCCCTATTCCATTACCCTTTTCCATCTCCTTATTCCATCTCTCTATTCCATTTCCCTATTCCATCTCCCTATTCCATTCCCGTATCATGGGATACCCCCTCTATCCCGATTTTTCTGTCTCATCCCTCCTTCTATCTACTTAGAATGTTTGCCCGTCACTCTTTTCCCCTATGCCATTATGCCTATTCCATCTCAGTATTCCATCTCTTTATTCCATCTCCCTGTTCCATCTCCCTGTTCCATCTCCCTATTCCATTCCCGTATCATGGGATACTCCCTCTATCCCGATTTTTCTGTCTCATCCTTCCTTCAATCCACTTGGAATGTTTGCCCGTCAATCCTTTCTCCTATGCCACTATGCCTATTCCATCTCCGTATTCCATTCCCGTATCCCATCCCCTCTATCCCAATTTTTCTGTCTCATCCCATGCCTCCTTCTATTCACTTGGAAAGTTGCATCTGTGACTGAAAAATTGAGAAGAAGGATTAAGGTACATGTAATGAGAAGGGCTGTTATAGTCTTATAATTAAAAGTGTATTAAACTGGAAGGCCGATGGGTACAAGTGTGTAGAATAAAAGAAATGGATGGACTGTGTAAATCAGGATATGATGATTTGGGCTATGACAGCAATGCCAGAATAGAGGAGTACAGAAGGAAAAGAGTTCCACGATTTTTACGATAAGTAAGAGTTCCGATTGCCCATCTCTCCTTCCTCTTGCCCCATTTTCCCTATTCTACTTCCCAATTTCATTTTCCTATTCTATTCCCCTCTTTTAATCCCCTACCCCATCTCCTCTAACCAATTCTTCGAGTTTGAACCTTTTACCCCATCTGTCCTATTCTATTTCACTCCATTTATCCTATTCAAACCTAAAGGCTGGCACCGCTTTGCACCCCTGGTGTTGCAAACATCTATAGGTAACGGTAGCCACGTGGTTTCCCGATTGTTAAGTGGTGCCATCTGCGTGTTTGCCTGCGTCGCAATAAAAAAAATAAGTAATATATTTTTGACATCACGGTTACATAACCATAACAACCTATATAGCCTTTATAATATGTGAAAATAATAACCAAATTAGCGTCCTTGCGAGGGACGCCAGGAGACATAGCCCCCCGCAGGATAGACTAGTCGTCATACTGGAGAGTTTCTTTCGCCGTTTCTTCTCTAACAGACATAACACATTGCGAAACGGCAGTAAGATAGTGTAGTTCACCTCAGATATCCGTTCTCGGTCCGCCAGGATCCTTCTTCTCGGATTTTATATCTCCCGACTGCTGTCGCCCTTTGGCTGGCATCTTTAGATTCAATCCCTATCATGGGAAAAGTTCAGCTAATGCAAATCCCCCTAGGGAGCTCCCTTGAGCAGGTTGCTCCAGGGCTCGAGCGCCTTGTTCTTGAAGGCACTCGCCCAAAACCCCCGGAAAAGCTGTTAGGTTTTCGGACCAACAGCATAATGTCAAGTCCATATAACAAAAAACCAAATCAAGTCCAGGACACGTAGCGACATAGAGGCAATGTAACCGCATCATTACAATTTGCAAATGCAATTGAAAACACGAACATTTGCCGGATAAGCGCCATTTACAACGCAATTCACGCGTGAAACCGAACCGCTTGATGCTATTGTCATAGGGCTAACGAATTGAGAGGAGGGATAATTGCAATTTAGATCGGTAGGAAGTACAATTACATTCAGTATTTCCACTGTGCGTATCACCTCATCTGCACAGGACTTAGGCTGCGCGCAAACGAGCCACCGGTGGCCAGCGATATGCAGAGTTCACACCCATTTTCATGCGCTTTGTAGGGATTCGCCGTACAGATGTGGCCGGTGGCCTGTTGATGTGAAGCCTATCTTCCGACTGATTTTCAAAATGTCGCGTAAAACAAATAGATTCATTAAAATCCGTTCATTAGTTTTTGCTTAAAAGAGTAACCAACATTCATTGTTCTTCACAAAGTTTTTTAACGTTTCGATGTATCACTCATATGTGTTACTATTTACACACATTATGCAAATGCGTGCAGCCGCTAATTAAGCATGAAGTATCACCATCAGAACTTACATCAACGTAATTATAACACGAACAAACGGTATATTGTGTTTAGCTAACCTAATTTCAGTGCTGGAATAATTTTGCTTTTAAAACATTTCCAAATCAAAATTTTTACTCAAATATCCTTTACTTCGACGGCCTTTGCTTAAGCGGGTTAAGCTTTTGGCGGTTGAGCTCGCTGGAAGGCAGAGACTTCGGGTTCGATTCTGGCGCGGTAAATTTCGTATACGAACCTTCCGTTATTACTATGGTCTGGTTATCTTACCCATAACAAGAGAGTTAAAACTAAAAATTAATTACGTTGAATATGAAACTTTTTCAACTCTATTTTTCTGTGAAAAATAACAAATAAATAAATATTTTATAACGTTAAATTTCAAAGCACAATTTAAATTCTTGTCAAAAATACATGTGAGTTATTGTTTAACTAACTGAGAATACTCCACTCCTTTCTGTTTAGCGCTGTCTCCTGCCAGCCATAGGCTTGAAGCTCCCGCAGATCAGCCTCCTCTACGTCACTCCAGCGATCCATGTGAAGTTTAATATTTTTCTATCAATATTTACTACAATGTCTATAAAGTAATACAATAAAAGTTTCGAATTTAAAGTAACACCAAGAAAAAATGTCGAATCCATCACATCTAGGGTTTCTCCATTTAATAGCATTAGTGGTCGCCCGTGGTCGAAATTCGACCATAATAATTAATGTCAAAGACTATACTTCTATAATCACAGATTTCGCCAAGGCTACTACACTGTTAGTTTGACTTGAACAATAAACAAAAGAGTATATATGAGTGTGTGTGTCAAATACATTGTAGTGTGTAGTGTATTTTTATTGATTTATTTTTTATGTATAATTATAAAACATATTAGCATTCGTCGCTTCTTCTCTGTATAAACTATAAATGAGCGAAATTTTATACTCCTCCGTCCGCGCAATTTTCGTAAAAATCGGTACAAAGTTTTTGCTGTGTTTTTGCTTCTCGTATTAGTTAGATATCAGTTTTTACAGGTTTAACTTTAAACATGGAGAATTTAATACATTTAGTTGTTTTGTTAATTAAAAGTAAATTATTCAAACCACACCAGTAACCAATTGATATAAATACCTAAAACCATACTATAAAATGTTAATACGGTCTCGTGGGTGTTGAAATCGTCTTTAGACTATTCAAAATAGTTAGTTCATTACGCATGTTTACATATTAAACTGGTTTCAATTAGTTACTTCGTATTACTGAGAGCTGTTTTATTTATCTATAATATTATAAAATTCTAAACATGCCCTGTCTGAAAATTGTTGCTATTAAAAAAAAAGTGTGTGTGTGAGGTTCACACCCAGTAGAAGTGAAACAAAGTGTCATGACAAGGGGTAGGAGGAATTCTAAATTTCGTGACGTCACATTTCATATATTATATCATTATAATATAGCTTTAAAAGACGAAATTTGAAGTATTAATGAAATACTTCAAAACATTTCCAACTCTGTCTGTATGAAAATAGTGTGTAAATGATTAAATATAATGTATTCTATCTTATTATCTCGCAGGTTTAGTCCTGTAGATTTATGTGTTTATCTCTTTTTAGTGTCGCTTTTCGTTTCGAGTTTCAAATTACGATTCTAAAGAAGGTCACTTAAAAAAAAACAACTGGAATAGACTATATAAACGATGGAGAACACGATCCAATATATTTTTAGATTTATTGACCGTTTGTTCGGGATGCACGTAAGAACTACTGGGCCAATTTCGATGCGGTTTTCGCTGCTCAACAGCTAATTCTTAGACTCAAATTTTGCGCTACTTTTTATCCCGGGAATCCCACGAGAATTTTCCTCGGAGCGGATTAGTCGGGTCCGTAAAAATTAGCTTATTCCGATACAGTTTTCACTAAAACGATAGCTTACATTCTTTCTTTTAAATGTTGCGGTATTTTGTGTCCCGAGAATCCCGCGGGAATTTCAAGTCAAGCATAGACAAAGTCGTGGGCATATCCTTCAGGGCCTTCAGCGCCAAATCCTAAACTATATGAAATAACGAAAAAACACTCAAAGGAGCCTGAAAGTTGATTTTGATGAAAACTAAAGTATCACTAGATTTTTGAAAAATCAATCAGTAACCGGATCACCTGATTAAAAAAAACATACTTTATTATTATACCAAATCATAGTGTAGCTTGTAAGGCAATTTCTGCCAAGGAATGCCAAACGGCAAATTAAGGGAAAAGGTTGTTTTTGAACAAAATATTCTATTTTCCATGCATTAATTAAACCTCAACTTATTCAATACGGAAATGATGATTATTGTTCTATTATTAATGTTATCTATAAATTAATATTCGAAACGCATGCTATTTTACCCCAATCAATCAAATCAGTCAATGGGTTAACATTGATTACGTTCAAGTGAGATGCAGTCAAATGACCGGCGCAATTTGATGTTGAATTAGTGTATGGAAAATAGGACCTTTTGTTCAAAAACAACCCTTTCCCTTGGTCTGCCTTTTGACATTCCTTCACAGAACTTGATCTTTAAAAGTTACAATATAGTTTACGATTTGGCTCTGAAGACCCACTTGAAAAATTCGCCCTCTATATACAAATATATGACGCGATGGAAGAAGATTTATAAGACTACTCTTCAACCAAATAAAAAAGTGACTTGGAATATAAGTATTAAGTATAACAAAATACGAACTCGTAAGTTAAACTTCAATATCAAAGGTAGGGAAACTCTCAGGAAGCAAAACTTTCATGAAGTTTAATAAAGTCCATTAGGAAAGTCCTGGTTTTGTAAGCATCTTCTGCTCTAAGTTCCCTCCTGTTTCCTTTGACTTCAATATTGACAAAACTGAGGTTGCGACTCTTTGCAAATTCTTTCATTTTATTGTATGAGGTCAGTAGACAGGCAAACGGCCCATCTGATGGAAAGTAGTTACCATCACCTATGCACATTTGGAATACTAAGGTGCTACTAATGTGCAGCTGCTCTCTAAAAGGAGACTGGAACCTGGCCACTAATGCCGGAACAGAACTCAAGGTTGTTATGGCGGTATACTCTAGACCCGTAGTGGTAGTTATCCAGACGGGTAAATATCCTACCACCTGACTGAGGATCGTTTTGTCGCCTCTCACGACAGGCCGCCCGGCGGCAAGAAATTATGTTCTTTCTCCATTCCTGTTTCTTCCATTCCTCCATTGCATGTTTTTCCCGATACCTGCCTACAACCTGGGTGTTCTCAAATCCCATAAGGTACCTATTCACCTTCTAGGTAAGAGTGCTGAATCCTAGACCATATCTTCGCCTAGCAGCAGGTGAGATCACGGTTAAACGCAACGGTTCCTGGCCCAAAAAATCTATATCAATACATTGGGAAATTTTCATATGGGCGCTCAGGGCCAAAATAAAACTTCAATCAACAGAATATAATATGTAACTAAACAGTTTTTCACCTCACGTGGCATTGCAATGCTTGCCGACTTCACAGAGTGAGTCTGGTGACCACACGCAGAGTGTTTAATGACAATTTAGAATAGAACTTTCTATATTGCATATTAGGTCGACGAAAAATTCGCGATGCTATGACGACCTGTTTGTTAGTGAATTGCAACGAAAGCACCAAAAGTATGCGACGGCAGCACCATCTTTTTATCTATATTCATCTATCCCACGAAAACGATGTCATTTATCGGGATAAAAAGTATCCTGTGTTGACCCGATTCCTTCGGTGTCGAGTTTCATTTAAAGCCGTTCAGTATTTTTCACTCGATGCTCTAACAGATAAAAAGATTGTCGAAAATACCATATATTTATAATTAATAAAAGTGTAATGTCATTATTTAAATCATATCTATGATTGCGATGTACTTCACTAGATGGCGCTGTTCATTTTCGATGTACACAATGGTTTGCTGATCTCCGTCTCTTAGGAGTTCGGATATTTACTGTGATACTGGATTGCTTGTGGCCACGGCGGTGGCAATGTAAGTTTCATAACAAGTGCGTATGTGCGTTTTATATACGTAAGTAACTTAGTTTAGGCCAATTATACCCATTGGTTCATTGGCTTAATTATATGATCGGAATGAAATCAGTTACGCCGACATCTTCCGATCAGAGACCTTACTCTCAAACGCCTTTCATCGTTCGTTTTCGTCCGATCAGAAAGAAAAAGAAAAGAATGAGAAGAGAAAGATTCAATGAAATTTTTGATACAAGAACGAAAGAACAAAGATTTCTATATTATTACAATATAATAATAATATCACAGTTTAACAATCTACCAGTTGGGAAACGCCTGTGATGACGGTCGACACCGCCGACCGTGTAGGTACTTACG
The DNA here is from genome assembly GCA_039645545.1 of Dendrolimus houi. Taxonomy (NCBI): domain Eukaryota; kingdom Metazoa; phylum Arthropoda; class Insecta; order Lepidoptera; family Lasiocampidae; genus Dendrolimus; species Dendrolimus houi. Next base: position 20,386,517 of record CM077122.1, read on the forward strand.
CTATCAGTCGCAAATGAGCAAGGGTTGTCAAAAAGATAAATGTGATATTTATGTATTTTTTGGGGTAAGGACCCTGAAATTTTACCCTTAGCATCACCAACCAATTTATTATATTGCAAAATATCTTATACAAACTAAAACGATATATGTTAACAAATATTGTGTATGCGCATGGACATGAAGATTATATAATGCATCTGTTCCTTTTTCAAAATGATTTCATTTTTCTTACTATCGATTAAAATTTGACATAAGCTCCATACAAGTAATGTCAAAATTCAGCCGATGGTTGGTCAAGTGAATGAATAGTAAGCGGCTATGAATCTGTTAAAGAAATTTAAAAAAATATCTAAAAGCAGTATCTTGCAAACACAGGGTGAGTTCCAAAAGGCTAGTTTTGCAATAAATCTTGGAGTATGAAAAAAAATAAGTTAGGTCGAGTGGAGGCTTGAGTCAAGTTATGAATAGCGTCGGGCGGCTAAGTATTTTAAGCAAACCTCTACAGCAGCTGATATTTGCATTTTAAAGCGATATTGCTGGGATTTTAGTAAAAGCTCGCAGTCTGCGGCGCAGTAGATGTTTTGTATTTCGCTTAACATTTTACGTACTTTTGTACTTTGCTTTAAAAAGATTAGTGTGGTATAGGAACGTAAAATGGGTAAATGAAAACACAGGGATGAGAAAATTACATTGTATATTTTTTTTTATTGATGCAGAAACATGAATCCTAACAAATCCATACAACTAAAATATAAAATAATATCTGGTTTGTAGTCTACAGATAAGTTAATTTTTGAAGACCGGAACCTGGCCAGTAATGCCGGAACACAATTCAAAGTTGTTATGGCGTCATAATCTAAATCAGGAGTGTTTTTTTTGTTGTATAACTATAGGTTTGCGTTTGACCTCTGTCTCACCTGATGTTGAGTGATGACGCACTCTAGGATGGGGCACGTTTACCTAGAAGATTCACTCGTGACTTGAAGACTTCAAGATTGTATTTGTCAGGAAAAACAGACTCCGGCAAATTATTCCACTCTTCGGCAGTGCGCGCCAGAAAAGATGAAGCGAAACGCTTGGTTCTGACTGGTGGTGTTTCCACCATGTAACGGTGTGTCTGGTTGTCCGATGGTAAAAAGGGGATGGAGAAATCAGCTCGTGCAATTCTAAGGAACACTCCCCGAAATGCATCCGATAGAAGACAGTTAACCCCGCGACCTTGCGTCTATGCTCTAGAATCTGAAGTCGAGCATAAAAAAGACGATCATTGCCGTTTGATTCCAACGCCTCCAATGGTATTTGGCTGACCCGTCCCAAAGATGAGAACAGTACTCTATGCAGGATCGAACTTGTGCTTGGTATAAGTTCAGCAGTTGTTCCGACGTGAAGTACTGTTTCATTCTTGCGAGTACATCCAGCTTTTTGGCCGCCACTTGCGCTAAAGACTCTATGTCCGTGTCAAAATTGACTTTTGGAGTCAAAGAGATACCCAGAACCTGGAGTCTATCAGTTAATGTAATGGACACACCCCTGAAAGTGGGAGTCAGATCAAAAACATGTAGCCATCGAGACGGGTAAATACCCCACCACCCAGCTGTAAGTATTGAATCGAAGCTCTAAGTATTGAAAAGTAACCACCTATTATTAGTTGCTAATTCCTTTATGGCTGGCCTTCGAATAAGAAATCATAAACCGTTTTGATTGTTCAAATTTCATTGCAAGTTCTTGGAAGCCATGACGTTTCGGATTAAGCTTAGAAGTTTTAGAATTACAATGAATGCATGTTTATTGGGAGTCTGTCTCTGTATCTGTTCTGCAAATGTTGGCCCGTTAAGGCAGAGTTAGTTGAGTTTCACCTGCGATCGAGGTATTATTGTGTACATTCGTAATAAGTGTACATTCGAAACGGAAATTTCATATCGAGAATTTTGCGCGTTCTATGCTATGACGAATTTCTGCAATACGGTTTGGACTTGTTGTATTTGTTTGTGTTTGTAGAAACTATTAATGACGTATGTGTACGTATAATAAGATTAGTGATGTTCTGAAATGACATTTTCATGTGAATCCCGCAAAGTCGTAAGAGTATGTTACTTACTGTATTGAGTATATTTTTAAAGTTGGAAGATAAAGTCAACATCAACGTGTTATCAAAAAGTCGATAGCTATCTTAAATTCACAGCTGCCGTAAACCCAATTTCTTCGACCATCCCGCAAAGCCTGAAGGCGAAAGTTTTCGAGCAGTGCGTCCTCCCCGTCCTGACCTACGGGGCCGAGACGTGGACACTGACGGTAGGACTGGTCCACAAATTTCAAGTCGCTCAACGGGCTATGGAGCGAGCTATGTTGGGTGTTTCTCTTATGGATAGAGTTAGAAATGAGGATATCCGTAAGAGAACCAAGGTAACCGACATAGCTCGCAAAATTAACTCGTTGAAGTGGCAGTGGGCCGGTCACATTTGTCGCAGCACCGATAGCCGATGGAGCAGACGAGTCGAGTGGAGTGGAGACCGCGTCTCGATAAACGTAGCGTCGGATACCTTCCAGCCCGATGGACTGACGACCTGCGTAATGTTGCCAGTAGGCGCTGAATGAGGAAGGCAGAAGACCGTGATGAATGGCGCCGACTTGGGGAGGCCTATAACCAGCAGTGGATGATTATTGGCTGACGACGTAAACCTAATATTTTGAAGGAAGTTAATTTGGTGACAGAATTAACACAGGTTATGCCTAAAATTAGCCGAAAATATTGAAGTTTCACGTCAATTTCTTCCAGTGCCAATCAATCGTTTAATAGTAATTAGTTAATCAATTTCCTAATTGGAATGTTTATAATAGACCTGCTATTACCGTTATAGATGATAATGTTGTAAGGGTATATAAATGCCATGTTTTGCTAAAGTTTAACTTACCATAAAAATATAAATTACTTAAATTTCTTAGAAAGTGAATTGTTGCCTGATGCCAAAAGTAGAATGAATGTTTATTTATATCTTTCAATTTTGATAGAAATGAGTTATTGTCAATTTTAAAAAATAATCAACTCAATTGGAATATTTTCAAGTTATCAAGCACATGTGTTTAAAGTATATGGTGGTGTTTAAATAAATAAAACAAAATAATAAGAGCCCATAAATGTCGCACTGCTAGGCTCGGGCCTCCCGTTATAATGGAACGGACAGTATACCCGCCACGCTTGTCCAAGGCGGCTTGGCAGGTTTGACACATCGGCTATCTCGATGTGCATCGATGATGTTTTCCTTCACCATTGTTAGCACGTGGTAATTGAAACGATATACAAATCAGGTGATAAAATTGACTAAGTGGTGCATGCGTTCCGTCCAGGATCGAATGCACCACTTACGCCCGGTTTCAATATTGCAAAAACTGTCACTATTTGACGTCATTAACAATAAATTACAACATCGCTTCAAATAACACATTAAATCCATCACTACATGTGTGTGAAACGGTTGCGTTACAAAAAGTTCCCTAAAACAATTGAATGAAAACAAAAAATCGGACAAGGTTCCACAAAGTTTCCGTCATTTGATTCTTGGTACCATGAAAATCGTTGTTTTTAGCATTAACTTATAAAAAAAAAATTGCGATCGAAAACCACAAATCCCTATAACTAGCGAAAAATTCTGAAGTTACAACACTGTTTCTTGTGACAACACTCTTTTTGTTTTACAAAAAATCCAATGACATTGGAAAAATTATTATTTAAAAAGTTTATATGTTGTTTAGATTACTGCGTTTTGTTCATGCAACATTCATATAAAATGGCTCTGTAATTGTAAGTATATTTAAAGCAGATTGATTGAAAGCTTGATTTTTAATGACAATCGTATATCACAAAAGGTCTCTTCTTTTGAATATTTATTTATTTTGTAGTTATACCTCAACTCATTGAATTACGTTGCATATACTACGACCACAACTATGTTGCGTTAGCAAAACGCTTGGGAGGGAATTAGTTACTGATAACTGACAGTATTACTAATTAACAATGAGCTTGTGAAACGCTCGTATAGCCCTCTCAACTATCGGTTATTGGTAGCTTCAAAATAGCTTCAAAACCGTCGGTAAAATATAGAAACCGAGGGTTAGTCAGTTTTAATCAAAAATGTGTGATACTTTTTATCCTGGAAGCGGTTTGAAGTTGTTCGGGTGCATAAAAATTTACTTATCCCGACACAGTTTTCACAAAAACGATAGCTTACATTCTTTTTTAAATGCTGAGGCACTTCGTGTCCCGGGAATCCCGTGGGAATTTCAAGGCAAGCGTGGACGATGTCGCACGCATATCCTAGTATATAAATAATAGTAAACACCTACTACAATATATTTTTTTATGAAACATTAAATAAAGTAACTCTCACATGTTCATCTTCCATTGAGGCTGATTTGTAAAACAGGTAGAAGCTTCATAACCCATCTCACTACAAAAGGAGGGTAGTATTGTTTACTTTTTCTTCGTAAATACTGCGAGGGTAACCGATTTCCATAAATTATTCAAGTCAAACGTTCTAAAATAAAGTTTGTAAATACGGAGTGAGGCGAGGCGATAGCTCGGGCTGCGTGTGCTGAATATTTTAACCCCTGAAGAGTGTTCCACTATAGGTTCGCACTTAGATTATGTAAAGGTTGAAAGTTGAGTTCCAATAGGAGACTGCGTATGTCCTCATAATCAACGTACGGAAGGCTATGTTTGGACGATGTAGTTTTTAAGATTTTTGTCCATACAGGAACGGCGGCAGATTATTAATTTATGTGGCCGGGCGACCTGTACGACAAAATAACCTCCAGCCAGCCGGAGGGGATTTGCCTGCCAGGATGGCTACCACCCCTGGGGACCAACTGCTATTCATATCTTGGCGTTGCGAAGATATTTAAAGTAAAATTACACTGCGGTAGTGTCAAAAATTTGTATTCTACTAAATCCACAATATTTCCTCTCTTTTGTACAACATCCTTTGTGGTCCTCGTACTCCTCCTTATTTAAAGGAACGTTTTGATTTCTAACAGTTTTCTCAGTCCCGTTATTTGCGCTCTAGTAATAATCTCTCCTTAATGACACCTGTACACACTTCTTCCTTCGTTGACAACTCCTCCACAGTACAGGCTGTCCGTTTGTGGAACTCACTGCCACTCAACACCAGACAAGCTAAGTCAGTATTCTCTTTTAAATCATGGTTTTTAATTAGTTTAGGTCCTCTCAGGTATAATAGTGCTGCTTATTCTGTATGTATTATGATATGTTTATATAGTATATAATAAAGATTTTTATTTATTTATTTTATACTAGTGGTCGCCCAGCGGTCGAAATTCGACCATAATTAATTTAGATTATAAGTTTGAACATTATTAAGGTTCTGTTTTCAAAGACTATAACTTCTATAATCACAGATTTCGCCAAGTCTAATTAATTTGACTTTAACAATAAACAAAAGAGTATGTATGCATGTGTGTGTGTTAAATACATGGTAGTGTGAGTAATGTTTCTTTTATTGATTTGATGTATTTTTAAATGCATAATTTAAAAAAAATATTAGAATTCGTCGCTTCTTCTCTGTATAAACTATGTGTGCGAAATGTCATACTCCTCTGTCCGCGCAACTTTCATAAAAAGGGGTATGAAGTTTTTGCTTCACGTATTAATATATAGATAAAAAGGCAATGTGTTCCATTTACCGAGAAACTGTATACGAGTCTCATTCACGCCATGACGCGATTCACGGGCCATCGGGCTGATGACATGTTGGGTGAATCCAGCTAGCCATAAAGCCGTGACCTTAAGTTCTGTCTAGGTTAATATATTTATAGAACCTGTCCATTCCGCTTTCGTGGTTACGCCGATATAACTGAGCCTTGATTTACTGAACAAACATAATTATTTCATAAATGGCATTTTGTCAAGCAACCGTTGTTTTGTGTCCCATATCCGTTGTGTACGCAAAGAATTCCTGTTTGTTTATGTAGTTACTTTAAAGTAATTTTTTTAAACTAGTAAGCCTATATATAGATGAAAATTAGAAGAAATGTGTTCTGCATGTCGTTGTGCAATAGTTTAGTGAATACAAGAAAAACTTGAGATTAGGGATTGTTGCCATACATGTAGAGAAGAGTAATAATTAACTTAATATATGCTAGTGGAATATCTTTAGGTAGGTTTATAGAAAACTTGATATTGGTTAGTAACGATTTTAATTAAGAAACGCGCTTCCAAATGCCGCTAAAAGTGTATATAACCTGTATCTTTTGAACTTTTGAAAAACCAGGAAAATATTAAGAGGATGTCAAATGCTTTCAACAAAAATTGGTTTTAATGAAATCCGTTTTTATGGGTTAATTTCTATTATATGATATTATTCAGTTTTTGAAGCCAAATGACAATAAAAGACGTTAATCATATCCACAAAACCCTACAATGTAGCTGCTAATACAGTCAGTTATTGTAATTCTTATTGTATGTAGGGGGACAAACCTAATTTTTATATCATATTTTACATAGGATAAATATGAGATAAATTTAATTCATCTATCTATGTATTATTAATACGTAAAACAAAAACACAGCAAAAACTTTGTACCCTTTTTACGAAAATTGCGTGGACGGAGGAGTATGAAATTTCGCACACTTATAGTTTATATAGAGAAGTAGTGCAGAATGCTATTTTTTTCAAATTATACATAAAAAATACAATGTATTTGAGACACACACGCCTATATACTCTTTTGTTTATTGTTCAAGTCAAATTAACAGTGTAGCCTTGGCGAAATCTGTGATTATAGAAGTATAATAAGTATAGTCTTTGACATTAATCATTATGGTCGAACTTCGACCACGGGCAACCACTAGTATACATAAAAATGACTGGTGTACATATAGGTTGGGGAAAAAGTCTTTTCGCATATGGTATGTATGAACTTGTAATAAGATCCATTTGTATCTAGCTGGTTTTGGTATCATTAAAAAGTTTTAATTTTAAAGAAGACAATTTCAAATTCAAATTAGGAAAATGCGTGATTTTCATTTGTTTTTCTTATTGTTAAAATGAGTGAATCTAATGAAGAAATTCGATACATTTTAAAATTTTACCACAAAAAAGGTAAAAATGCAACACAAGCCGCGAAAAAAATTTGTGATGTTTATAGACCTAATGCAGTATCTGTGAGAGTAGCGCAAATTTGGTTTGGTTTAAGCGTTTTCAATCTGGAAATTTTGATATTAAAGATGGACGTCGCTCTGGTCGCCCTGTTACAGACAAAATTGATGCCATTTTTGAAAAAGTGGAGCAAGATCGGCATATTAGGAGTTACGATGTAGCTGGAGAACTGGGAATTGACCACAAAACGGTTTTGGCGCATTTGAAAAAAGCTGGGTACACAAAAAGCTCTATATTTGGGTGCTTCATGAGCTCACTGAAAGAAACCTAATGAACCGTGTACTCATTTGTGATTCTTTAATACGACGTAATGAAACCGAACCATTTTTGAAGAAGCTGATAACTGGTGATGAAAAGTGGATCACGTACGACAAGAACGTGCGAAAAAGATCGTGGTCAAAGGCCGGTCAGGCTTCACAGACTGTGGCGAAACCCGGGTTAACTCGCAACAAGGCGATGCTGTGTGTATGGTGGGATTGGAAGGGCATTATTCATTATGAGCTGTTACCGCCAGGCAGGACCATCGATTCTGAACTGTACTGCGAACAACTGATAAGATTAAAGCAAAAAGTTGAGAGAAAGCGGCCGGAATTAATCAACAGAAGGGGTGTGGTTTTTCATCATGATAATGCTAGACCTGGCACATCTTTAGCCACTCAGCAAAAATTACGAGAGTTTGGCTGGGAGGTGTTAATGCATCCGCCGTATAGTCCTGACCTTGCACCTTCAGATTTTCACCTGTTTCGGTTTCTGCAGAATTCTTTAGGCACTGTCAGGTTAACATCACGATAGGAATGCCAAAACCACTTGTCGCAGTTTTTTGATCAGAAGCCCCAAATTTTTATAGCAATAGGATCACGTCCCTACTTACAAGATGGCAAAAAGTTATCCAACAAAATGGCACCTACATACTTTAGTCAAATGTAAATAAACTTTATAAAAAAACCTTTTGAATTTTTATATAGAATGCGAAGAAACTTTTTCCCCAACCTAATATATAGAAAGATCGACAAACATGAAAATCATCATCGTCCGAGCGTTCCTACTTTTTCTACTCCACTTCACGCGGTCTTCAGCAGCCGCCGTTTTGAGACCATTGGTACGCATTTCGTTCTTCACTACGTTAAGCCAGCGTATCTTGAGCTCTCCCCTTCGACCGGGACCTGATGGAGATGGCATGGCTAGACATTTGTTCCCCATATGATTAGCCGGTCTCCGTAAAACGTGACCGTATCAGCGTAAGCGACTCTCTTGCGGTTTGTCTGCTATGTCACGGACATGAAGACTGCCGCGGATGCGGGATTTCCTGACGTGGTTTTTCCGCATGACTCCACAGATCCATCACAACATATTCATCTCTGTGACACGCCGCTCTTGTTTGTGTCGCTATGCGCAGGCCACGCTTCACTGCTATATAAAAGGACAGGTCTAATAATGGATTCATAGACCTGCCAAAAGGACTACTGAACCCTAAAAGTAAGAAAACTCATTCCATTATAACACCTTACATAAACATAACCAACAACCGCTAATACCTTGAAACTCGTACTCTCATTTCCTAATCTCAGTCATGGGGATGACAAATGACTGGTTGCACTCATTCGACACGCTAAATACGAGAGCACGCAAATATCTGCGTGTTCGTATTCAAAGCGTGTCACGGATCGTTTGTATCTGTCGCGTGTGGCCGCTGATCGGCGTCAGGGCTGTCACATATAAGTGCTTTATGAGCTGCAACAAAGCGCTAAATTCCGCTAGATAGAATTTCTAGCCATGTAAGAAAGGAGATAGAATATGTGGCGGAATGGTCCAGAGAAGAAAATGTGTTTTAAAAAAAAGTTGATACCTATATTTAATTTCTGGTTTTACAATTACTTCGGATAAGAATGACAATGTCACTTCAATGTGAAAATAGTATAGAAAAAGTAAACGCATTAATAAGGTTATCGGACTAAAGGTTGGTCTGTTATAAGAGGTTACAAAATAACCCACAGCTAGGCGATAGTGCATTTACCCGTCTGAATGGTTACCACTTTTGGTCTAGAGTATGCCGCCATAACGATTTTGAGTTGTTGAGTTAGTGTTCCTTCCCCTTTAGTGGCCTCCAAATGTCTTCCCCTTGTTTACCGACTTCGAGCAATAAAAACAGCTTAGGCTAGACCAGTAGTAATTGTGAAGATGGATGGATTTTTCTCATACTTTCACACAAAAACTACTGGAATGATTTTAGTAAAATTATGTTTTCCAAAAAAATATTTATTTGTAAACACAATTTCAAACAATCAATTGACAGCTCAACAAAGACGTTATACTTTTTGGAAACTTTACACTGAACAAAAATAAGCAAACAGAAATTTGCGTGCCACAAAAAAACCGCGCCAGAGTGATATTCAGACATTTAGTCAAAGTGGAAACTAGTTGGTTAGTTTTCAGACAGGTATAAAGCCCTGAAGCGCGTTTTACTTTTGGTACTGCAGGACGTGGTCAGGAGTGGCATTGACGGTGCTATTAGTACGCTCCTCCTCTGCCAGCAATCACGTCGCTGGCGTGAAGCATAGGTGGGTACACCAAAACCCAAACTCCAAACAAGAAATTAAAAATATCCCAGAGAAACTATGTATTTATTGTAACTTTTTAAAACAAAGATCCTTATCTTAAGAATACTTGAACAAAAAAGTATTGACGTTGTGATAGGTTAGGGCAGCAGAGTAAAAATAATATTAAGCACAGCGAAAATATTTAATTATTATTAAGTTGTTACGAAACAAACAAGCTGCCATATTCGAGAGAGAGCGAGTGTTGCCACACACATAATAGTGTTGTCAATGAAATACAGTGCTCTCCAACAGACGTGTTGGTCTTTCCGAATTTTAAGTCGAATGAATGATCTACGCATTGATGTGCTGTTATGGACACGCGGGTCGCGGGCCGCATCAACTGATTCTGATACACTACTAGGTTGTGTTTTCGTTCGGCGATGCTCGCGTTTAATAGTTTTAATTTTAATTTTATATATTGTGACCTTTTTATATTTATTTTTAATTCCATGTAACATTATGTTACAAGATACGCTCAAAAACGCTGAATCTAGCCATGAAAGCGTTAAAGTGACAACCCTGAACGGCACACATGCGTGTTTTCTCTGCTCACGCGTGTCATTTCTGTCAGACGCTCTTGAGCGCGGTTTGTGTGGCGAATACTGAAATATACGCGTAGGAACCGAGCAAGAACACAATTTCCTGCGGCCGGACGGCCTGTCGTAAGAGGCGACAAAAAAAAACAACCCACAGCCATAGGGTATTTGTCCGTCTGGATACCACCCCTGGTCTAGAGTATGCCGCTATAACAACCTCGAGTTGTGTTCCGGTATTAGTGGCCAGGTTCCAGTCTCCCTTTAAAGAGCGGCAGCCCACTGGTAGTACCTTTGGTGTTACAAATGTCCATAGGCAATGGTAACCGCTTTCCACCAGGCGGGCCGACTGCTTGTCTGCTGAACTCATATAATAAGAAAATACTGTCTTAGATTTTTAGGTATTGACACAAATCATTTTCATAGTTACGTCCATAGGCGAAGGCGAGCCCTGTCTACTATGCTCAAGCAATAAAAAATCGAAATGTGTGCTGGGACACATAGTAGAAGTGAAACTTCGACAGACAAGTGGTAAAACGAATCGCAACGGACAAATTTTGACAACATAAGTGGATCCGTTTCGCAATTCGTTTTTCCACTTGTCCGTTGAAGTTTTCCACTTGTCCGTTGAAGTTCTACTATGTGTCCCAGCACACATTTCGATTTTTCACAGGTTTACTGCAAATTATGATTTTATTAGGTTAGGTACATTTTAATGAATGCATTTTTTATTTAAACATATTACATGCCGTCAAAGATAAACGCACAGCTGCCTGTCGTAAGCGCAGTCTATTACTTCCCGGATTTAGGAATACTTTTGTGTTTTGAATTGTAATTAAGAAAAACATGCTATTGTTTTTCTACTTGTTTTATTACCATCATTAGCGTCGAACTAATCCTCATTGTTACTGTTTTCGACTTTGTTTGCCGTTCACAGGTGTGCAAATTACTATTTATCGGAAAATCAGTGCGCGCGGCCAATTTTTTTGTACTATCAGACAATGCCTGAATGGAGGGGTGGGCAGTCAAGCGACGACTATGAGACGCGTAAGACGCTTGCAGCACTCTCGATTAGCGATATAGACGACGGACTTTGCGTGTGTTAATGGCATTGAATCGTGCAGTGTGAACTGGTTGCATACAGTTTTATTTGTATATGTTTTATACGTGTTTGTACAGTTTTAATAAATTATATAGTAGTTCCAACGGCATTTTTAATTCAAGTCCTGTAGCTCGTAACAATATTTTTATCAAACAAATATCTATTTAATCAAACAAAAAAACTGAAATCGTTCCGCAACCAAAAAACATCCATAGTCTACTCTAAAATTATGCCGCCTCTCCAAGCGGCTGTAACGCTTTTTTGTGACAGAAAAAATCCTAAACCCCGACTATATAGAAGTTTTGGTTCAAAAACAATACTGTGAACGGGAAACCTCCGTCAGGAATTTACCTTATATACGTTATATATAAGGTAAATTCCCGTTATAGCATATGCTCTCCCGATCAAAGGAGACGGGGCTTTTGAACCAAAGAAATCTAATGAGTTGAGATATAGCTTAAAAAAGCAATATATATTTTCTATTACAAAATGGGAAACATCAGCCTTAAATTCTAGATGGAAGACGAGAAAACTTTAGAATAAGACCACAGATAAAATAAGTTATTGATTACTATAATCGATTTACGTGAATTTTAACAATTAATAATATAAAACAATTTATAAAAAAATATCAACATTATAAAAAGAAATCTTAAAATCATCCATCTTTTTACAATCTGGGCCCAAGAATGTGTGAAAGCGTATCCGTCTCCTTTGAACCCATGTCTTATGGATAAGATGCGTGTGCTTTAGTCATTGAGCCATTGAGTCTTATAGAACTACATTAAGAGCTTCCAAACGCGTTTGTTTTCCTCTTAATTAAGTACTTGGCTTTGTAACCGAAGTGATCTTCAATTATTTTAATTAGACTTGTAAGCGCTTTGATGTTAAATTAAGAGCGTTTTATATTTTATTTTTTTATTGTATGAGTTCAGCAGACAGGCAGACGGCCCATCTGATGGAAAGCAGTTATCATCGCCTATGGACATTGTAATACAAAAAGTGCCGCCGCTCTATAAAGGCAGACTGGAATCTGGCCACTAATGACGGAACACAACTCAAGGTTGTTATGACGGCGTACTCTGGACCAGGGGTGGTAGCCATCCAGACGGGCAAATGCCCTACCACCTGGCTGTGGGTTTTATGTCGCTTCTTACGACAGGCAGCTCGGCCGCAAGAAATTGTATTCTTTTTCTGTTCATGTACGGATAAAATTTGTTGGTGGCTTGTAATTTTTATAATGTTCATAACTGTGGTGTTGTTCTTTCTTGACTTTTATTTATTAAAAGCTTTTGTCCGCGGTTTCTGTCGTGTTTTTTAAATATTTATTGCGAAACTGGCAAACAGGCACACGGCCCAGCTATAGAAAGCAGTTATCGCCGCCTATGGTTTTCAACACTCGGGGCCGAAGTCAACGTGTTACTATTCTTTTTGATAGGATAGTGAGATTGGCGTAGGGGGATGAGATTTTTATTGCTTGAGTTTAGCCGACAGGCAAACGACACACTTGATGTAAAGCGGTTACCATCGCCTACAGACATTTGCAACATTAAAGGTGCTACAAATACGCTGCTGCTCTCTTAAGGGAGACTGGAACCTGGTCACTAATGCCGGAACACAACTCAAGGTTATTATGGCGGCATACTACAGAGGTGGTAGCCATTCTGACGGGAAAATGCCCTACCACCGGGCTGTGGGTTATTTTGTCGCCTGTTACGTCAGGCCGCCTGGCCGTAGGAAATTGTATTCTTTATCTGTTCCTGCACGGATGAGATAGAAGGATTAGAGGAATGGGATAGGGGGAACAAGCTCCTAGGAACACTCACTCATCATCATGTATTAGGATTTATTGTAGAATCTACGCAATTATGATCGAAGAGCCCGTTTTCAATATAAGCTTTAAGTTAGAAATAATATATTTTTTTAATTTTATTTTATTGCAAGAGTTCAAAGTTAATAATCTATAATATTATAAAATTGTACACCTGCTGTGTCTGTAGATTAAAGCTACTAAACAAAATTTGGAATGGACTATATAAACGATGGAGAAAACGATGCAATTTTTTTAAGATTTTTGTGTGTTTCTTCCGGATTCACGTAAAAACTACTGGGCCGATTTCGATGCGGTTTTCGCTGATCCACAACTAATTCTTAGACTTAAACTCTGCGCTACTTTTTATCTCGAGAATCCCGCGGGAATGATTTAAAAACGCCAGATTAAAAAAGAAGTTCGGATTCCGATGTAATTTTTTTACTGATCAATAGCAAATTTGATGTAATTTAAACGTGTGATATTTTATCCCAATAATCCCGCGGGGTATTCCCGGGAACAGTTTGCAGTTGTTCGAATGCATAAAAACTTGCTTAGCCGACACAGTTTCCACTAAGACGATAGCTTACATTCTTTTTTTAAATGCTGCAATAGTTTGTGTCCCGGGAATCCCGCGGGAATTTCATAGTTAAGCGCGGACAAACTCGCGGGCATATGACGTTGACACTTGACATCTTTGTCCACCGTGATCACGGCCACTGAGAAGTGGCTGAAACGTCGGAATAACAAAAAATCAAATAAATTACCGCGCTTAAAACCGTTAAAACGTAGTTTTATTATGTATACAAGTCGCGAAAACTTAAGAAAATATTATGTATGAAATATATTGTATGGGTTTAGTTTTCTTACAAATAAATAAGAAATACAGCTAGATACTTTGTTGCTCACCATAATTGTTATTTAGATAAGCAACCAAATGTCATGTGTACACTAGTTACAGTATTTTTTTAGCAAAACAATAGGTCTCCTTACCGCTTAGAGCTATATCTTCCAGGCAATCCAACTTATAGGATATCCTTAGCTAATCTGGCGATGTAGGTGGTGCACAAATTCAAATGTTTCTAAATTTTTAAATACATACTAAATTTTTCCGATAAATACACATGGCACGCTCAATAATAGACTGACTTAACTCAAAAAAGTTAATTATTATGAACTCGTAAAAAACGTTTTGACAATCCGGACTTTCTTACAAAATGTCTTACTATTCAATGAAAATAGCATATTAATAAGAAAATGAATATATAGTGTGAAGTTTATAAAATGAGTAATTATATACAAATGTTATTTTTGAGAATTTTTCTTTTTTTATATTATATTTTGTGATTAATAAATTATGTTCTTGATATAGCTCTATTTAATATAAAAAGAAATGTTACATTCAGTAAAACCTTGTGACACATTTTGAATTCTGTCCAGGTTTTATTTAATACATAACTGAATACTTCACATTTTTAAGGTTTAGGGCCATAAAGCATAAAATAATAAAATATTTTGATATACTAAATAGCCTTAATCATCAATTGGTCACAGTTTTATGAATATTGTAGATACAACTTTCCAGAGATTTTCAAGCTAAACAAACTAATTTATTAATCGGTCAATATAAAAAAAAAACTCAATAAGTTCACTGTAACAATCCTGGACGTATGATGATTTATGTCACTGTCTTGTAATATTCTTTGCCAAAACACATGCAAATGAAAGAGACTGATATATCTATAACTTCGTTTAAAAACAAGATATCGAAGAATACCTGACATTGGCCGATAGATGGCGTTAAAATGAACTCCTTTCTATGCGTAACTCATTTTGGACCGAAACCCTAATCGGTCAGTCTATTATTGAGCGTGCGACATGAAAAACATTTTTACTCCATAAATATGTCATTTTCATTCAAAAATGTTATATCAATTTCTCATAATGTCATTAATTAATGATAGATTATTTATTTTGTGTAATTTAAACATACTGAGAAATAAACTGCTTATAATAATTGCTGTCTTATATACTTATTATAACATTGTTAATAACTAATATTTTATTCGGTTAATAATATGTCTTATTAACACTACTATTAATACATTTGAGAAATATCCTACCTGGCAGTTGAAAAAATCACCTTCAGTCACCGATGAAAACTCTCATCACGATGATGGCATCTCATCATCCCACATCTGTCAAACACATAATCTCTTTACGTCTATCAAAGGGAGACACACTGGCACTAACATAAATTCTAATTTGAAATAATGTTTTTATTTTTTTGTTTTAGTATTTAATGTTCTTTTTACAAATAAATGTAACGGTGTAAAGTTTTTTAAAATTCAAATTTGGAATATTTGTTTAACATCGGGGTTGGGTTGTGTTCAAACTACGTACAGTTCAGTCGAATGTTGAAACGGTACTGAGGGGGTGTTTCTTGTGGACAGGCGCGCGCAAAACTGTTGAATCCCGACGTAACCGCGAGAGAAAAATTGAGAGTAAGGACATTTGGGTGGTTAAGTGGCTCGCGTTATTTGTTTTTATTTCATGTTTCAAGTGGCGTGTGATATTTGTTTTTTATTTAGTAAGAACCACGGCTTGGCTACAAGGCCTTTTATATATGACAATTGAACGTTAGTAACTTGACCATTACCATAAAGGTCAAGTGTTTAGAAATCGTATGTAATTTTTTAATTATACTAATATTATTATATACAGGAAAAATTTGTGTTTTTGTAAGTTTGTAACGAATAAACTCAAAAACTACTGTACCGATTTCAAAAATTCTTTCACCATTAGAATACTACATTATGCCCGAGCAACTTAGGTTACATTTAATTTAAATAATAGGCTATATTTAATTTAAATAATCGAGTTCTAAAATTTTTTCAAGGCAGGACAATGTCTGCCGGGACCGCTAGTTGCAAAAATGTTGATTAATTTTCATGCGTTCACTGATGTCCCATACAGTTCTAATATATTTTACTTTATTTTGACAGCGGTCATAATCGAGTGTAACACTCGTGTTTCAAATGATGTGCGTTCGAATCTAGAGCGGAAATTATGCATTGCAATTGCAACAACTGGCAACTTTTCTGAGTTAGTGTACATATTGTTATGTTTTCCAAAAGCATAATCGTGAAGGAAAACGTAATGAAAGCTATGCATTGAGATAACCGATCTGTTAAAACCACAAATCCGCTTTGAACAAGCGTGTTGTTATCCTAAATATAACGAGGCCCGAGCCCAGTAGTGGGATCTTTGGTATGATTTATAATGAACACGTAAGTCAGAAATGTCATATTGATATAGGTACATAGCTTTCAGTTGTGTATAGTGATGTGATATTAATAACCAATTCATTAACATAGAACATGGATGTGCCATATAATGGTTGCCTTGATTACATTGATGTACGTACACGGTCTATTAATAGGTCTAAGTGTGATTAGGACATCTGTTACTTGTGTCAGCATCGCATAATTTAACATAGAACTTATATTCGGACTAGAGATGCCACGAATTTTCGGCTTCTATTCGATATTGGCCCACTTTTTTCACTATTTAGTATTTGGGCGATTACCGAATACTATAAAATTTGTATATTTCGATCACAAATTAATTCATACGATTTTTTTTGTTACTTTAAGATTTATGTTATTTTTAATCGACTTCAAAAAGGAGGAGGTTCTCAATTTGATTGGTTTTTTATTTATATATACCGATTACGCTGAGATTTATAATCCGACTTACGTGATTCTTTTTTAGTTTGATGGGGAATAGTTGCCATTTGGTCCCCTAAAAATTTAACATAGTTTGGCCCAGTAGTTTTCATTTTATGAAAAAAATTTATGAAAATTTTCCGTTCGCGTTTCATGGGACCTATATTTTTTAAGGCGCGTGGCACCGTTCTTAGGCCTACCCATAGCTAGACACTAAAAGTAACAAATGAAAAAAAAACTTCGTTTAAATAAACCGACTTCAAAAACTAAAAAGTATAAAAAATAACTTAATAAAGATTTTTGACTAAGAATTTATTTAGTTTAGTAAGAGACAAAATAATATAAAATTTTCTACCTCTTGAAGTCGGTGCCGAGCACACCATAATAGTTACCATATGCACTGTATAATAATCTATAACAATAAAAAGTTGCAAAATATTGTAATATTTATGGTTTACTTGGCACCGACTTCAAGCTGCAGAAAATTTAATTTAATTTAGTCTCTCAATAAACTCAATAAAATCATTATTAAATAATTTATACTTTTACTTTTTGAAGTTGGTTTTTTTAAACGACGTTTTTTTGTAAGTATAGTTTAGTTTTTAATTGTATTAAGGTTACTTTTTTATTATATTAGTTCACTAGTTAACATAAAATTAACTCAAATACAAATAAAAAATGATGTATAATCTACGTTTTAAATAGAGATGCGACGAATATTCGGCTTGACTGAATATTTGTTTCATCTATAATGCGAACTATCTGTGGCCACGATATAATTTAGGCAGGAGGTGGGCCTAATATTAATTTATCTGTGTAAATTATCGACTGTGTTTTATTATGATAGATAGATATATAACTCTTTATTGTATACCATTTTTAAATCTTTACTTTTAAAGCTTTGCCACTTAGCGGCCATGTCTCCACGTACAGTACCCAAATTCGAAATAAAATTTCTAATATAATCTCTTATTAATTTGAACTAAAAGTAGAATCAAGTAGTTTGCAAAACGTCTCGGCATTTCCCTTATCGAGAGATGCCAAGACGTTTTGCAAAACTTCTTGATTCATCTCTCGATAACGGATATGCCGAGACGCTATTGCATTCTCCCACGGCGATATACATCTCTCTCGAAGTAACTCTTTTCGTATGTCTGCGTTACATGTAAGTCTTTAAATCTACTTCCTATTCTATGTACACCATTCCGCAACGTCTCATCGCTATTTAAAGGAGAAGAAGTGGCAAGAAACGCAGCAACAAGTCTAGCTAAAAAAATTTATAATTATTTTAGACTCTTTTTTTAAATACACATAGAAGTTGTGTTACATTTACTTTTCAAAGAATTAATGGAGTTGTAACAAACAAAAATATTGTTACCATCGCAATAATGACCTATTAAGAATTAATACCGCGAAAAATTTATTCATTTAATTAAACTCAATTCTTTAGTTTTTGCGTGAAAGAGTAAAAAACATCCATCCATCTTCATAAAATTTTCGTTTGTAATATTAAAAATAGTTATGAATTTCAATATGATATTGCTCCTTGAAAAAATATTTACAACAAGAGCTTTTCCACGTAGAAAGCGTTTTACGCTTATTTTATTCCCCTATCCTTTGGGAATTTTTAATTTTTCCAAAATAAACAATATCGGCCAAGTTTGCGTGGTCCATCTATACAGATAAATAAAATTGAAGTGTCTGTTTGTAACGTGTCAAAATAACACCTTTTTAATAAATGCGTATGAAAGCATTATTGCGAGCTAATACTAATCCTTTGCAAGTGTCTTGTTACCCCTTTGAATTTGAGTGATCTTTTGTTTGCGTTAACCTCTTTATTCACGCCGCCGAAGACGTCATAAAATCTTCTTTCCTATTTTAGTATTTCGTGAGAATTCTTAGAAGCCATTAAGCCGACAAATTAATGATTTCAAGAACCAGTGGGCGGCATTTTGCTAGGAAGCCATGTCTAATTTACAAATGGATGAGGGTCAGCCAGTCGGGAAATGCTCCAGTCGTGTTCTGACTGCTAATGAAGCGTAACTTAGTGTACTTTCGAAGCGATTATCTTATGGCAACGGACTTTGCGAGATTTATGAGATTTTCTGCTTTAAGTTTGGTTTTGTTGTATTCGGCTTTACTTGTCCGAACTGTGAATTACGTGTGTGTACTTCCAATAAACTCTGTGATAATTCCAACGACATATTTGAATTAACGTACTAAAAATCTCCTACAAATTCGTAACAGTATAAACGGTATTTATATCAAAAAATCAATTTGTAAAATCTTTTTCTGTCTGTTTGGACGTTCCGGCTAATCTCTGAAACGGTTGGACTGATTTTGACGGGACTTTCATTATCAGATAACCGTTTCTAGGGTTCCGCCAAAAAAAAATTCACACAGACGACGTCGCGGGCGCAGCTGGTAAAAAGTTATCTAGTAGGGACGAACTAAAGTCTTTTTCAAATAATACGGTATAGTTGACACATCTATAAAACATAATAGCGTTATCGTAAACTTTCCTACTGAATAAATATTAATTTTAAATATATAAAATTGTATTTAATCCTGTTACTATTTTATATTAATCTTATACTTACAATCACGATGTTTATTTATCTATTTAAGAAATTTCTCCCATACCGTCCTATTAGAAATAGACTGTAACTATGAAAAATTACTGTAGCCAAAGGAGATGGACAGAATGACAAAAGGCAATGTCGGAAATATGAGGGTTTCCATTTCTCCCATACTATATCGTACTATGTTTTAGCTACTATATATATAGAAAAATAATAATAATGTTGTATGAAATTACGGGTCGGGTATAAATATGTGTCCGTTTTTATTATATAATAGTATATCAAAAAAACTATCAGAACAGATCAGATTTTTTAAAATATAGTTTAAAAGCTCTGCTTCATATTAATTAAAATTCATTTTATAGTAAAACGGACACATCTATAACGCACTCGAAATTACTATATTTTCATAGTTACTTCAATTATCGCGGTTTTTGTTCAGATTGTTTTAAAAATAATAGATATTTCCCGTTAAAAGCAAAATTCAATAATGAAAAAAGAAAATATTTTATAAATAATGAAGAATATACATATAATATAATAAAATTATAGAGGTCAAATTTCTTTACAATGAAAAAATTTACAAAAACCGAGTCAGGGGGAAGTAAGAAGTGAGATAGAACTAATTAATATTTTTTTCAAATTTTTTGTTTCTCTGTTTGTCTGTCTGTTTGTACCGGCTAATCTCTGAAACGACTGGACCGATTTAAATGAAATTTTGTATGTTGGTAACTTATATCCCTGGTCAACATATAGGATATTATTGATCCCGAAAAATTAAAGAGTTCCCGTGGGATATTAAAAAAACGGCACCACGCGGATGAAGTCGCGGGCATCAGCTAGTGAAGAATATATGTGTGCTATCGTTTACTCAAGGTGGCAACCCTTAGGCGAAATCCTAAAAATGACGTAAAATAAAAGATAATCTCTCTAATCTTGATTTGAATCTCTAACCTTGAAACCTAGAAGACTACATAAATCAAAGGAAACGCTGCTGGGAATAAGAACTCTAATGGAATTCCCTCTGTAAGTAGTCAAATCAAATAGTGTCACGCTTCCTTAGTGCAATCCCGCCCTCTGTGGAGTATTGGTTTTACAATATACTTTCTTATACGTTATTAGATTAGATCAGAGATGCCCAAACTGTTTAATATCGTAGGTAGCGTAGGTAGGTATTTCGATTTTGCATAGATCCCCCACTCAGGTAATATGAAAATTAAGACCAAAGCGAATGAAGATGTGATAGTAAATCAGAAAAAAAAGAAATTAAAACCAAAATACACTACGTAGCAGATCAATTCCAACGGGGAGCGTGCCCAGAAGGCTGGTGCATTACCACACTGTATGGCAATACTTATTTGTTGTGCGAAATATGAGCCAGCCTAGTCATCACGAGTAGTGTCAAAGAGTTTCTTACACATGTCTAACTCTTTGATACTACTCCTGGTCAAAAGGCTGGCTCATAACAGGGATAAATGTAGGATAATGTTTATCTCAGAAAATTGCAAAACTCCTAAAGAATACGAAATCTATATTAAAGTGGGTGACGCCGCGGGAAAAGCTATAGTATTGTTACGAGTGCGAGGCTCGAATTAAAATGCCGTTAGAATTACTACAGAGTTTATTTAGAACTATACAAACACGTATAATACAGGTACAAATATAACTGAATACAACCAATACAAACGTAATGCACGATTCAATAACACGCGCAAAGTCCGTCACTATATAGATTATCGAATGTATACACGTATTGCCATGCTTGTGGTTATCGCCTGACTAGCGATCTCTCCATTGGGGCATTGCTTTATAATGCACGATGCAATATGTCTACCTGGCAAGCGTCGACACAATTTCCCAGAAATTGTAATCCGCAGACCTGCCTAATTATGCCTGCGAACTGCCATAAACGAGTACAATAGACTGCTCTTCACAACAACCAATAAATAAGTAAACAAAAGAAGACAGCCATAAAAGCGCTTCAATGTTATTAGCTCAAAACACCGACGGCGGGTAATAAATGTGCTTTGTTTACAAATATGCAGGTGGGCCAATTGTAACAGTATTAATATATTTTCAGTCACTCTTCGTGAAAATCTATGTCATAAAAGATTTATTTTATAGATATTTTTGTAATTAATATAACCTGTAGAGTACAATACAGGTATATGCTCTCTTTTTGTCTATGTAAATGATTCTATTTATGAAAACAAACATTATAGTCTCGAGTTACTAAAAGGAAATTCATTATCGTGCTCCCCATTTATATTTTATGGATGTCTAATTTTTGTTGTCTCTTATTTGGACACCTTTTAATACTATTGTTACGACCTGAACGCCGAAAAAGGACAAATTCACACCTGCATACCTGTAGACATTTTATTACCTTTTCGGCATTTGGACTTCTTTTGTTTGCTTTGTGTTTAAAATTTGTGATTAGAAAAACAGCCCATTGTGTATTGTAATCTTTTATGGTAGTCATTAGTCAGGTATGATCCTAAGAAATTCGGTCCACGCAGACATATTGCATCTGTTCAGTATAAAGCAATGCCCTAATTGAGAGGTCAGCAGTCTAGCGATAACCACGAGCGAAGTAAGACTTGTCTCGGTAATCTATTTAGTGACGGACTTTGCGCGTGTTATTGAATCGTGCATTACGTTTGGACTGGTTGTGTTCAGTTATATTTGTACCTGTGTTATACGCGTTTGTATAGTTCTAATAAATTATGTAATAATTCCAACGGCATTTTAATTCGAGTCCTGCAACACGTAACATTATAGTTGACACCCTGAGGGTTGATATAGACTACTTTGGGTAGTCTATATCAACCTTTTTATATTAAAAGTGGACAATTACGATAGGCTTGGTCCGTATTTAACAATAACGACGTTTCTTTAACATTGTATGCAATAAAGATTATTCTATGCTATTATATTCTGCTCCGTTCCGTTCAGTTCTGTTCTTTTCTATTCTGTTCTATTCTAATCTATTGTCGTATGGTTAAAATCTACGAAAACGTAAGAGAACCGGTGTAACCGATATAGCTCGTAAAATTAGTATCCTGAAGTGGCAGTGGGTCTGTCACGTGTCACGACTTCTGAAGTGGAGACCGCGTCCTGACAGAGATAATATCATTATTGGTATTTGTGTAATACAAGATTTGTGTGTAAGTAAATTCCGTCAATTTATAATTTGCGAGCGATCTAGTGAACATCATCATCACCATCACAAGTGAAACTGGGTGGAAAGCCTAGTATGTGATACGTAAACTTTTCTCTCAATTAAGAAAATAACTTTGGTATCATCACAGCCGGAGGCCTAATTCTGCTATTTCGATATCTAGGTTACATAGTAGTTAGGTTAGATATCTAGCGATAGTCTCAAGATTCGTATTCTACTAAAGTAGTATATATATAGTATTAATATGTGTTATTGTTTATTCTATATTTTATTTTTATTAATTTTAGGTATATGTATTGTGTGATATTTATATATCCTATCCTACCACTCCTATTCATAAAATTCATTGCCCGGGTTGTCTGGAAGAGATCGCTCTAAAGCGATAAGGCCGCCCATTGCTCCTACTATTACTGTTTAATGTGACTACTGTAAGTTGTTTATTTTATGTGTATGTGGTGAACAATAAAGTGTTTTCTATTCTATTCTATTCTAAAGCCACAATATCTTCTCGATATCGTCGCGGCAGAATAATAGTATTTTTTTATATTACCATTAGCAGAAATAAACATTGAAAAGCAACCAAAATTTTATGTCGCGAGTTTTCGTTTAACAATATTTATAAAAAAATCTAGCTGACCCCTGCCCACTATGCCGGGCGTCTTTAAAAAATAAACAAGCACCGACGCACACACGCACGCAGGCATGCATATCAAGGTTTAATTAAGCTTTGTAACCTTTAATTAATTCATAAAAGTAGACAGCACTCGCAGTGCCTCGTACGAGGATGTGCGCAATTCTTGCGTGGAACGTTTTTGCTGTAAAATATTTAACAGGCGTTTCCGTGACAACTTCGTTTTGCGTAAAACATTTTTACTTTTTTGATTTATCACAATCAACAACAAATTATAGGAGCTTTCGGGAATAAAGTAGCTTTCCACTGGTGAAAGAATTTTCAAGAACGGATCAGTAGTACCTGAGATTACCCCGAACATCCAATTGGTGTAGATAGAGTGGCGTGCCCGAGAAACACCATTGGAATTAACAAAATACCGAAATCAGGCAAACCTACGATTTAGAGGATAGTGTCCGGAGATTTTGACGAGATTGTAATAGCAGAATTGGGCCTCTGATATAGCTGGAAGAACGTAAACACTTTCCTTCTAACAATGAACTCCCAACTAAAGAGCTTTAACTCTGTTAATTAATTTGGGCTAATAGATAAATTAGTAGTACGTATTTACTCGGCGGATGAAACCAACTCGACCCTTGTTCAAGAATATTAATCTGATTAAATGTTATATATTATTCTAGTGTTAAGATTTAGTTTGTTGGTTCGCACACGTAAATATTGGCTACCCTGTCCTAAATCTTTGTTTAGGCTATTATAATACATGTTTCTAGGATATTGTAGCTATAATTAAGAGTACGTTTTAACAGTTAAGCGTGAAAATTGATTTGATTATAATTTCGATGTTTCAGCCACTTTTCAGTGTCTGTGATCACGGAACACAAAGATATCAAGTGTCAATTGGGGTAGATTAAATAACTAACTTTAACATCACTCATCGACACTTGGTCTTCTGTGATCACAGCTAATGAAAAGTAGCCGAAACATCGAAACCAAAAATCAAATTATTTACCGTGCCTAAAACCGTTAAAACGTAGTTATTTATTTACTAGAGGTCCCGGCAAACGTCCTGCCCTGAACAAATAGAAGCCTAGGATCCGATCCCAGCGCCACCCACCAGCTCCAATTGTGAATCTAAAGCATCCGGGGACACCCACTCAAATACACAAAAAATCATCAAAATCGGTCCAGGAGAATAGGGGTATCCTAGAACTCGATCCCTGCGCCACCTGCCGATTCCAATTGTGAATCTAAAGCAACCGGGAACCCACTCAAACACACACAAATTTCATAAAAATTGGTAAACTCGTTCTCAAGTCAT
This sequence comes from Dendrolimus houi, assembly GCA_039645545.1. Lineage (NCBI taxonomy): Eukaryota > Metazoa > Arthropoda > Insecta > Lepidoptera > Lasiocampidae > Dendrolimus > Dendrolimus houi. The sequence goes on from CM077122.1 coordinate 20,411,171, forward strand.
GTGCGTACATACATATCTACGATTCATTTTTATTTATATAGATTTATTTATTTCATTTATTTGGGAAACATAAAATAATTACAATATAAAAATACATAATTAATACACTAACATATAAGCTAAGTTTCTACTAAAAAAATCATTCATATTAGACATTTGGCTCATAAAACAATAAGAAAATTGTAATACATTTGCTACAATTTTGAAATCAAAGATATTAGAGAAATTAGAATGATTTTTTAACTATTTATTAGGCACCATTGATATCAAACAACACGCCTTTGAAAAGCTTCCATAGTTTTTGTGTAAGTATAATAATGTTACAAGTTGCAGGACTCGAATTAAAATGCCGTTGGAATTATTATAGAGTTTATTAAAACCATGCAAATACGTATAACACAGGTACAAATATAACCGAGCGCAATAAGTCCAAACGTAATGCAGGAGATCGTAATTCAAATACACGCGCAAAGTCCGTCACTAAATAGATTACCGAATGTACACAAGTCTTGCTTCGCTTCTGGTTATCGCTCGACTGCCCCTCTTCAATCAGGCCATTGTTTTATATCGCACAAATGCAACATGTCCGCCCGGCAGCGTGGACCGCATTTCCTAGAATCGTAATTCGCACACTTGGGTAATTATGCCTGCAAACGGCCATAAACGAGTGCAATAGGCTGTTCTCCACAATAATCAATAAATAAGTAAACAAAAGAAGACAACCATAAAAGAATTACAATCAGTTCAAATGCCGACAGGTAATAAAGTGTCTAGAGGTATAAATTTATCTTTTGTCGGCACTAGGTCGTAGCAATATAATTGGTTTAAAAATAGTGTTGACATCAGCTGTGACTATAAAGTAATTGATAGGCCGTTTGTTTCCACTTGTATTTGGTTATATAGTTATTTTTAATTTAATTCTTTTTGCATTTTCTTTGCTTTACCATATTAATTTTGACAACATTATTTATTAATTTACGTTTAACTATATTTGTACTTGACATATGCATAATATTAATTATTAATTGATTAAATTACTAGTATATTGACATTTGAATTGTAAGGGCTGTGCATTTCTTTAATGGGTCCACACATCAGAACTTGTATATTAAACGATTTGTAATGTAACATAATAATATGTGTCTGCTGATGGTGTGGCTTAAATAAATAAATAAATATATTATTCAGGGGTAATGTAGCATTCTAACGGTGAAAGAATTTTTGAAGTCGGTTCAGTAGTTTTTGAGTTATTTCATTAGAAACATACAAAAATACATATCTGTCATCGTTATAATATTAGTATAGACAAGTAGAAATTATCTAATTTTAAACTGTTTTGAAAAATAAATAATTCTAATAAAGCCACATTATAAGATCTCCAAATTTTACCACTGCCCTGTTGAATATTTTCGAAATATGTTTATTTGTCAAAAACTATTTTACGATTTTTACTACGGCCAAAGACTACTTACTATCCAAACAATACTAGAAATAGTGAACATCTGGTATTAAATGTAGCACCAAATATAACCCTCTTTACCAAAAACTGTTGCAAACCATGTTTGTTAAAATTTACAATAAAATTTCACACCACTTAAAAGAGTTTAGGAAAATAAATTTAAAATTCAGTTAAAAGAGTGGATCTTGGAATGGACGGATTCCTCAATTGTAAATAAATACTTTGACTTATTACATGTTATGTCTTTGAAGACCACGGGCTCTAAAATTGGAGGGCTTGCATGGGGCCACGGGAAGGCCAACACGTAAAGGCCCCTTGACAAATTTAATCTAAATGTGGCACTCGTGACGTGACACTCACCGGCGGCGATTGTCCCTGTCTACACCATATAAGAATACACCCAAGGACAAGCCCTGATAACTGTAGTGGCCTGGGTCCAGGCTACCGGTGGTTAAGGCTCCAGACATAGGAATGTTCTCACAATACGGGCCGTGTTCAACAGAGCTGCCTTCTGCATCCGACCTTTCACCTAGATACCAAGCGAGAGCCTTTCAAGGTGGCGGTGAAGGCTCTTTATTATTATTATTTGACATTTATCAGTATGTTTTCATGTTTTTCATTCAATATATAGTGTAATAAAATTTATTAAATTTGATTTCGAAAAGTAATTGTATTTGCTGTTCCGAAAGATTATGGCTTGTACTTTACGACAAGGTATCGATGTTTTGAAAATAAAATCCTATATATTCGTTTCTATCTCTAAATGTGTATAGAAATGAGACATAATAATAAAAAAAACGAACTTAATCGTTAAACACGGTTTCATGAGTGATTTTTTTAACTGATTTTTCGGTTATTTACTATATTGTAAACTTTCCAAATGTCGTGAGAATCTATTAGTAACACACAAAACAATATTTATATTTTAAACAAAGTTTTGTCTTTCTAATCTCCATAATCTAAAAACGCCGTTATATAACAGATAAGCAGTTAAAAAGGTCTATGAAATCTTTTGTAACAATTAAGTCCGTTTATTTTTCAAGTTGACCATGTCTCATAACAATAAGTATTGTCTATGCCTACTAATGTATCAACATTGAAACACAGACATGAAACGTCTACCTTTCGGCATAACAGATTATCTGAAATGCCAAGTGCCAATATCAAAGCCAGTGTTATTTATAGAAATTGAGAAGAAAGAAATAAAGCAAGGTCAGTTTCCACGTGTATTGTTTTTCCGAACAATTACATAAAAAGCATTTGACTTTTAGCATTTATTTTGTATTGTCCCAGATTCTTTAGTATCGGTGTCCAATGGCTATTGTTGCTGATGAAATGGAAAAACGGTTGGGACACACGGCTATTTCGGATGTAAGACAATTTTTTATTTTATTAATCCTGTAGCGATTTTAGCAAAAACGCAACTATTATTGTACGAATTAATACTTGAATTGGCCGCACAGCGTCTTTTATACAGAAACTAGCTGTCCCGGCAGATGTTGTCTTGCTCTATAGAAATAAAATTTAGAACACGATTGCAGCGCCACCTACCGGGTCCAATTATGAATCTAAACCATTCTCAAATACACCTGAACACACACAAAAATTTCATCGAAATCGGGCCAGCCGTTTAGGAGTTCAGTCACATACACACGCACAGAAGAATTTTATATATAAAGATTATCTATCGACGGCCGGTTCCTATATCTTACCGACCGTTTATTAGTCTTACTATAGTATAGTACCCTTTCTAAGCAATTATTTTACTTTTGACAGCTCGATGACGGATCAATTAGTAACGTTCTAATGCGTTACCGACTCGATTTGTTATAAAAGTCGACTTCATTTATAAATAACTTTTGATCTATTATATTTCTTTAAAGTGGAACATTTTTAATTTTCAAATCCATTACTTTCGATGTATTTCTATGACTCACAGAACTATCACTAATACGTCACCCACGACAATGAAGTACAACAATTATGTCATTTGTTTCATATGGGCTTCATTATCAAAAAATATTTAACTTGATAGACGTGCAAACGTCAAAAGTAAAATAGATGCTTGGAAACAGTATATCGGTTAAAATTTGACATAAGCTGTGTAGCTTTGACAAGAATGGTCTTTTAATGTCAAAATTCAACCGATAGAAAGGCAAGTGATTTGATAGTATAAAATCCATAGCCCGGGTTATCTGGAAGAGATCGCTTTAAAGCGATAAGACCGCCCATTGTTGCCTGCCTTTATAATTTAATGGGGCTACTGTAAATTGTTAATTTAATGTGTATGTGGTGAACAATAAAGCGTTTTCTATTCTATTCTATCCTAATAGTAAGATGTAGGAACCGGCCATAAGACAGATGTTTTAAAATGCGGTACTTGTACACTACATGCCACATACGGTACTTCTTGTACTGTTAACGACCGCCATAGATATAAATTATTTTTGTCAATGTAAATAGTTGCGTAGAGTATTAGTTACATTGTAAAAAATTTTGACATGTTTGGTCACTTTTTTAAGCATAATTAATAGGGGGGATATATATATATATATATATATATATATATATATATATATCCCCCCTATTAACTTGCTTAAAAAAGTGCCTAAACATGTAAAGTTAATAGGGGATATATATATATATATTGTTACGAGCTACACTCGAATTTAATAAAATGCCGTTGGAACTACTATATTATTTATTAGAACTGTAAAAACACGTATAAAACAAATACAAATAAAACTGGATGCAACCAGTTCACACTGCACGATTCAATACAATTCGAACGCGCAAAGTCCGTCGTCTATATCACTAATCGAGAGTACTAGAGAACGTCTTACTCGTTTCGTAGTTGTCGCTTGACTGCCCCGCCCCTCCATTCGGACATCGTCTTATACTAACTACACAGTACAAAAAAAAGATTGACCGCGCACACTGAGTTTCTAGGAAATATTAATTTGCACACCTGCAAACGTCCATAAAGTCGAGAACAATAACAATAAGGATTAGTTCGACGCTAATGATGGTTATAAAACAAGTAGAAAGACAATAGCATGTTTTTCTTAATTGCAAATTCAAAAGACAAAGAATTCCCTAATCCGGGAGGACAATATGAACTGCGCTTACAATAAGCAGCTGTGCGCTTATCTTTGACGGCATGTAACAATATATATCCCCTATTAACTTGATTAAAAAAGTGACTAAACATGTCAAAATTTTTAACGATATGACTAATACTCTACACAACTATTTACAAGGGTGGGCAAAAAAATGATTTTTTGTCATAGTCATACTGAAAAGTGGGTTCCTAGACACCTTTAGAGAATTCTCACCAAAAATGAGCTCCTAATTTCAATAGGAAGGTCCTCCGCATTACAGTTTTCGATTTTTTCCTTGGTCCAATAGAAAAAATCATATCTCTGTTAGTAATTGATTTAGCAGCAAAATTCAAATATACTTTTTGTAGCAAATCGAACGCTTTACAAAAAAGGTCTCTTACATTTTTATTGTAAATATCACCATTTCACAAATGTTGATGATTAAAGTTTGATTATTTTAAGATAAATTTCTTGTTTGCTTATGAATTTTGTAACTCGTAAACAAATAAAGTTTATAAAATGGGTCATGTATATTTTTGTAGGAAATTGAACGCTCTACAAAATGGTCTTTACACATATACACATATATCATTCCAAGCTCGTAAAAGTTGTATCTCCCTTCTGAATTTAATCTCTAAAATATAATATTCTGAAAAAATTGAGATAATAAAGCTTCAAAAACGTTTTCAAAGAACAATTAGTTTGAACTATATCCGTTGAATAATTTTTGAGATATAGGATATTCTCGATGAAAAGGTTTTTTACAGTATTAAATACTGGTTAAACTTTTTATTATGCAAAATAGTCCGTAAGCGTATATGGGATTTAGATAGTAGACATTTTCCTTACATAGCTAATACTTGAAAAACAGAAGCTACATTGAGGGAGGCTTAGCTTTGCATCCCTAGTACAAACGTTGCTACGGCGCAAATATGGATAATACCCTGCCTTGCTGCGCTTATGTGAGCCCGACCGTGAAAAGAAGTACCTTTGGGAGAGGGATTTGTATAACATTTGTGTATCAGTGCAAAATAACAGGACAGCAACTTTTCAAAATTTATATTTATGTATGGATTTATAAGTTGAAAATTTTCTATTAAGCACCCGACATATTTATTTAGACTAGTGGTCGCCCAGTGGTCGAAATTCGACCATAATTAATTAAAATTATAAGTTGGAACATTATTAAGGTTGTTAAGGCTGCAGCCAGCAACTGGACCGGTTGGCGCGGGGCGGCAGCCGCGGCAGGGGCGACGCGGCGCATCGGCCGATGTCACATATGACAAACCCTTTGCTAACGATCCTCTCACGTCAACGCGCGCGCACCATACTTAAATAATTAATTGTAAAACCAGTAAAGCAATAAAACCATATATCTATATATAAACCGTTCATTATTCTTAAAGCATCAATCAAAGTACAGTCCACAAATTCACAACCGGAGTTTCAACAGGCTCAGGCCTTTACAAAGGTTCTGTTGTCAAAGATCTATACTTCTATAATCACAGATTTCGCCAAGGTTACACTGTTAATTTGACTTGAGCAATAAACAAAAGATTATATATGCGCGTGTGTGTCAAATACATGGTAGTGTTTACTGTTTCTTTTTATTGATTTAATTTATTTTTATGCATAATTTAAAAAAAATATTCGCGTTCTGCACTCCTTCTCTATATAAACTATAAGTGTGCGAAATTTCATACTCCTCCCTCCGCGCAATTTTCGTAAAAAGGGGTACAAAGTTTTTGCTTCACGTATTAATATATAGATTAAGTTAGTAAGTCGTGGTAGCATAATGGCTAGCGCACGCGTCCCGAGCTCAAAGGGCACGGGCTAGGCAGTTTTCTGACCTAATGTGCATATTGTTACACGTTACAATTACCACGTGCTAACAATGGTGAAGGAAAACATCGTGATAATATAATATGACAATTAATTAATTTTAGCAATAAAACTGTCATTCATCATGTATATATAATAAGTATTAAACTTTGAACATAAATGTTATAGTAAAATTGTAATATTATAATAATATGTAATTTAATAACATGAGAAAAAATTGATTTAAGGTAAAATTACTAACTAAACTAAAAAAACGCGATGTATTTTGTTATTACAATTTGTATTTTTAATTTTGCAATCTTACCGCATATTTTGAAAAAAAATCCGGTGCTTGGTAGGGTTATAAGTTACTATTTTATACTATACGTATTGTGGGAAGCCGCCGAGCGTAAGAGATAGCAATACAGTAATATTATATGTACGAAAAATAAACATAAACGCCACTAAATTAATTTAATTTATAGAGACACTAGTAATAATATGTTTGTTTAGTTAGTATGAATGCATGGCGCTTTAGACCTTTTGGTCGTTAGTCGCTAGTTTCTTAAAGATAGGCTATGGGGAATCGACTTATAGGAAGTCCACGTCACTGCCTTGTGTCCATGTTTCATATAAATAAAGACTTAATTTCATAAGTAATTTTATAATTTTTTATACTTCCTAAATGAAATGAAAACACAACTATAACACTAAACACATATTTTCAAAACAAATATTTTTCATATCCTAACTTGAGGAATAGAGGGAAGCTGACAGTAAAACCAATTTAGACTCTTTTTATAACCTTACAAAAGATCGTGGCCTCAGCGATTTTGTACAAGTGTATAAAATTATGATGTCATAGTTTCATACAAGTAAAAGGAGTCAAATAGGGTATTAATGGGATACCTTAACATAACAAAACAGTTTAAAAAACCCTACACTGGCTATTATCTAAAGTTTTAAAGAAATATTTAAATATTTTTAGCTTTTGTTTAATTTTGAATGAATCTTCTACATAATTTTTATTTTTTATGTAAAAAGTAGTGTTTAAGGTGGTTTATTTATATTATATCTAGTCAATCCCTGGGCTACATTTTACTTACATGAAAACTTAATTAGTTTATTTTATATACAACCTTCAGGGAAACCACTTCAGGGACTCGGCGGTAAAAACCGTTTAAAAATCTGTTACGTGGTTTAAGAGGAATTAGCGGATATACAAACAGACAGGTGGAAAGCGACTTTGTTTTATACTATGTAAGAATTTTAATTATAGCTTTTTTTAAACGCAGACAAATACATTTATTGTACATCCCCATGCTAAGCAATTTATGCTTGGGTTATGGATAATATACAACGGACTACCCTGGGGCCGATCCTAGACACCCAGACCATAGTAAATAACAAAATTTACCATGCCAGGAATCGAACCCGGAACTTCTGCGCTGCAATGCAGTGCAGTTTTAAATTACTTGAGCAAGTGAAGAATTGACTGACTAAAAACTTAATCCAAGCTGGTTAAATATTTTACTCCGTGCAAGAACGGAGAAAGAATATAATTTCCTGCGACCGGGCGGCCTGTCGTAAGAGGCGACAAAACAACCCACAGCCAGGTGGTAGGGTGTTTTCCCGACTGGATGGCTACCACCCCAGGTCTAAAGTATGCCGCCATAATAACCTTGAGTTGTGTTCCGGCATTAATTGCCAAGTTCCAGTCTCCCTTAAGAGAGCAGCAGCGCATTTGTAGCATCTTTAGTGTTGCAAATGTCCATAGGCGATGGTAGCCGCTTTCCATCAAGTGGGCCGTCTGCTTGTCTGTTGAACTCATGAAAAAAAAATTACAACTTTGTTGAGTAAAACTTGTATATGGTTGTTATTTTCTAATTTTGATGTTTTTTGAATTGATAAATTACTATAGGGTTTTTGGTACACTTGTACAGTGTGAATTTGATTTCCAACCGTTGGGACAGTGTGTCCATAGTAATAGAATCTGTCGTAATTCTCAGTGTGATTTCGCGTTTGTGCTTACAATTAAACGCCTCCTCGCAGATGTGCCACCGGAGCCGCTATTGTCCGTCCGTCTGACTAATGGCATCCAATCAAACTTAATACAAATGTTTTCTCACTATTCATTTTGTTTAATAACAGATACTAGACTATTTGTATGGTATAATATCATATTTGGTTTGCCTAATTTTTTAAATAATAAGCTTTTTTAAAATGGTTTTTAAATACAATCTTTTGAGATCCTGGGTATCATGTAGCAGCAGAGTGCTAGCCAAGACAAGTAAAACGAGCCCAAACACGACGGGTCTATCTTGTTTAGTACAGGAGTTCCTATGGCCACCTTCCGGCTCCATCACTAGATCAGCTTCATGGTACCATATTATTGCATTGTCACGCGATGTACATGTGCGTACAAAATTTCAGCTCAATCGGAAACCGGGAAGTTGGTCAAATTTAACTTGCAAGATTCCACCCGAACTTACATACATAGGTACATCCATTGCAAGTTAAATAAAAGCTTCTAAAAATTGGCAGTTATAGAGACTGCCGATAGAAGTGAAAACTTAGAACTTTAAGTATTAAAATTTGAAATCTTATAATGTTTGAATTAAAACACTATTTCAACAACGCACAGTATATACGCTTTGAAATTTTCACTAAATTCATTCAATTTCACTTATAAGATATAAACAGCACTAATGTTGCACAATAAGTCAGCTGTATAGCTACAGATATACTGCTATAAGCATGTCGGTGACGCGAACGCACGACATTTCAACCATCCAAAAAGCGTCTGACGCACACAGCACACGGCCGCTGCGCATGTGCCAATCGTGAGCATGTCGGTGACGAGAACCCATAAGCCAACGCAGCTAAAGAAGTTTACACTTAAAAAAATCAAAACAATTTAATTGGATTTTCGAGGGCTTATTTACAGAAATCATACTTGATCTAATTGTATAAAACTTTTAAATCACCAAAACTGCCATTTTATGCCCTTTTTGCGGTGCAATTTACTCAAGGTTTTGAGGGTGTATGATTCGGATTCAGCGTATCGAAATACATGAGATGTGGTGCGGCGGTGCTGGATTTATGATAAGCGAACTGTGTCAATATTACAGTAAAAGAAGTGTGGGACAATTTGGACGGGAATTTGAGAATTGACACGCACTTACCTGATTAATGGGAATGAAATACAGCTGCTCCTCTACTCCTCAGTCCACTTTCACTTCACTTCGGTTTTTATTAATTTTGTTATAGTTTATTTCATGTACATGCGGTGCGGGTTATAGTATATTTTATATATATTAACAGTATTGCGGGCGCGGTATATTTTTATATTATTTTATATCTTTACAATGCGGAGCGATTTAATTTATTTTATGATATGACAATGAATGATGTGACGTGCGAAAGGGCAACGCGTCGTCAGATTTAATAGAAGAAATTAAATATGTTAGAAGAAAAAAGTCGTATAGGTCGATAGGAGGTTTATATGGCGGTACCAAGATGGGTCTGGTAAAAAGTACAGTCTACTTTGTTTTTGTGGGCCGTTGTAATGATTATGCTGAGGAGTCTTGAATAAATACTTATCTCAAAGGAAAAATGACGAGTCATCAGTTAGTAACAGATTACATTCAGTAAAACCTTTTTTGCTTGTAAGTCCCCAAAATCCTCATTGTATTCAACAGAAAAACGAACTCATTTAAAATATCCAATTAGTACCAGTTGTAAAGAGCCAAGCACCCTTATCAAGTTAATGTCAAGCCCAAAAGAAGTTTAGATATAAAGATTCAGACGAGCTGTTAAATAAACGCTTTAAATGACATCTGCATCTATTCACGTAGTTTGGTTTACGTTTATTGTAATTTTATGTTGTACATTTTGCCAGATAACAAGATTTATGCATTCCAGTTATTAAAAATATGTGGTGGATTTATATAAAATTTTATGCAACACTAGAAGTACTTTCAATGTGCTGCTGGCGTCGAAGGGTTTGAGACCACGTAAATAATGCCGGGACACAGCTAAACCATTGACAATTCTAAATGTAATTGTAAAAAGGGAGAATTTTCGCTAATCGCAAATCTTTATATCCCATCCCTTCTATCCCAGTCTTTATGTTTTATCCCTCTATCTCATCCCACTGTCCCATCCTTTTTATCCTATCCCAAAGAAAACGCGTTGGCTTAGTCATTGGTGTTGGAAACGCCTATACTCAACGGTAATTACTTTCCACGAGCTAGGCCATTTACGGCTTCGCAATAAAAAGCATCTCTCATATCCCAACTACATGATGATGTGATTCAGGACCTTCATAAAATACTACCTTTTCGATAATATTTTTCAAGTAGTGTAAGATAGTGTATGATGAAAGTATAGACATAAAACCCTCGCCGCCATGTACAGAAACATTAAACATATAGACACGTCGTATTCTATTCGCCCCTTCTATTCTTGGTCATCCACACACTAACTCGTGCTTTCTATAGTATTTGTAAAATTATTAAATTTTAATAAGAGGTATATTTGCAATCGGAATTTTATGCCCACGGCTTAAGATACAATGGGATTGATATATCGTTGTGAATAAACCTCTTCCTCCCCTCTAAGCAAGTGAGAATAAAAATAAACAAATACGACGCATGTCAAACGCTCGTCTAGGCATCGATAAGAATTACAACAATGAGAACGGACTTAATTTTCGCAAGAATTTTACTGTATTCAAAATGACCTGTCAAATGCAAGCGAGTAATTAAGCAACTTGAAATGCAAATATTACACTTCGACTCATTAACTATTGCGTCTATTTCTAACACCTTTGATGGTGAATCGTTAAAATAATGGATGAGTTTGGTTTGAAGTAGACTATATGATAACAATATAGTTGGGCCATAAGTGTTGTCACAAACACTTAATTAAATACATCATTATAATTTGTATTTTTTTAAAATTTATTTATCTAAACGAATTATAGTATGTGTAATTGATCGATTTATCCACACTCTTAGAAACACCTAGGGTTTATATACTATAAGATGTCAGAAAGTAATATTTCAGTCGATCATGATACGTTTTGAGAGTTCCAATTAAATTATATCTATAGGAAACTATTCGCAATGCTTTCTTTTGTACACGCTCAATGCGATCGATGTGTAATGAGGAGACCAGATAGTAGAATCATATTCCAAAACACTTTTTATTAACATGCAGTTTAAATGAATGAAGCTCGTGAGCTTCTTAAAGCCAAAAGTAGACCTATATATAAATCCTAAAAGACTGGATCCTTTACTCACAATATTGTCATAGTGCTACCCAAAGGTAAGTTTGTCATCAAAGATAATACCAAGATCTCTTATTGATATGGTGCGTTTTTTGTCTATGATTATTTATAGAATAATTATATTCAATCTTATTAATTTTGTTTGTGAATGAAATTATATGACATTTTTCTACATTGAAAAACATAACTGGCACCAATTAGAAATGATATCAAGGTTTCGCTGAAGTTTCATAGCATCATACAAGCTAGAAACTGTTGTATAAATTTTAATATCATCAGCATACAGAAGTGTAGGACAAGATAAATATTCAACTAAATCATTCATAAATGCAACAAAGAGCAATGGACCTAAATGGAAACCTCGAGGAACTCCAAACGTAACCAAGAAAGGGGAAGATGTAATACCCTTAAGGGCGATTAACTGACTTCTACTATTAAGATAAGATTTTAACCACCGGAGAAGGTTACCGTATATGTCTAATGATTCAATTTTATTGCATAATATGAGAATCCCCTTTATCAAAAGCTTTAGAAAGAATACAAGAAGAATAGAAATTATGCACATTTTCTACATTTTAAAGATAAAGAGGCAACAAAACACAAAATATATTTTTTAAATAATATATCGTTTTATTTTGAAGATTGGGAAATGTGTGACTTCCTATATCGATTTCAATATTTAAATGTATGAACTTCGATATTTCAAGCAACAACTAAAATCAGTTTGATAGATGTCAAATGTGGCTTTATAGAACGGCTGAACCATATATACATTTTTTACAGACTTAAAGATACAGCATTAATATTACAATCTAATCTAGAAAATAACACTAATGAATAATTTAAAACTGAACGAAAATAATTAAATATAATTTATACTAAGAATGTGTTCAATAACATTTTCATATTGTCTATATTAAGGGGAAGACATTTGTTCATGTGTTCTTTGTTATTGTTTAGCACATCTAGACTTTGTTATGAAAGTTTTATAACATGAACTTAAATGGGTTTTGATCTTTTGGGTATTCTCAATAAGTCTTTATTATCGAGGAGCTAGACGGCTTCGACATTTACAAGACGTTTAATTTCTATTTACTTCACAATTTTACTACACCATTGTGTAGCGCAATATTTTTTTTTGTAATAAAAGCTTTATTTATTTTTCATAACAAAGAAAACTGATGAAGGAGACTGGTGTCTGAAAAAGATTTACAAAGGAATCTGTATGACAGGTCTCCGGTGCTCCACTCAAAGGCTACCGAGAATAAAGGATTCATAAGATTAACTTAAATAAACCTAAATGTTTGTGTTAATATTGACTACAGCTTCCTTTCAAATTTAATTTATATATACTCTGTAGTATTTCAATCCATTTCGTCCATTTTGTAAGCTTAGTGTGATAATTGGTCAATTTCACGCCGTTGCAGTCAAAAGCCATGCGCCCTATGAATTATAAACGGTTGTTATTACCGTCGACCGACAAAGGCATTTCTCACGTAGGATTCCGTGTCAATGTTGGATAGATAGATGGGTCAATTCTTCAGCTGTACATGTTACTTTTTACAAGCATTTATTTATACTTGTCGCCGCATATTTTAGATCAGGGGTAGTAGCCATCCAGATGGGTAAATACCCAACTACTTGGTTGTGGATTGTTTTGTCGCCTCTTACGACCGTCCGCCAGGCCGCAGGAAGTTGAATTCTTTCTTCGTTTCTGCGCCGATATATATTAAAAACACATAAAAAAATCCCATCATCAATTTTAATCTCAACCTATTTTAAACACCAGAATTGGAAAATTCTACTACTAGCCGTGGGCAGAAGGTTTGCCGATAGCCTCATGATGTCACGCGTCGAAGGTCTGTAGGGTTGACAAAAAAGGTTGTATAAATAGTTGTTGCACTTGTTGCAATTAATTTATTATTGTATATACTTTACATAAGTATATACAATAATAGTAAGCAATACAATACAATAATAGTAACTAGTCATTGGGAAACCTTAGACGCGCGGCTTATACAAGGTAATTTTATGCCGTGCACGATTGCGGAAACGCTTGCAACAGTCATGAATTTAAATGAAAATCTCGTGTTTTCTAAATGGTGAAAACTGAATTTTCCTTTTAAGCGATAAACCTGATGTGATGGAAAGGACGTATGCTATGTTAGGTTAAATTACGGGGATTAAACAAATATACGGTTTTAGGATTTAGTTACTAATTTGGCAAATAAGAAATTCTGATTCACCTGCATGGAATGTTATTCAAGACTGCCTTACGCAGATGTAGCCAAGGTTTTAATGGATTATTTGAGATGCGACATTGTTAATGACGTTAAACATTATTATATTATACTAGTGGTCGCCCGTGGTCGAAATTCGACCATAATAATTAATTTAAATTATAAGTTTGAACATTATTAAGGTTCTGTTGTCAAAGACTATACTTCTATAATCACAGATTTCGCCAAGGCTACACTGTTAATTTAACTTTAACAATAAACAAAAGAGTATATATGCGTGTGTGTGACAAATACACGGTAGTGTGTAATGTTTTTTGTTGGTTTTATTTATTGGTTTGGTTGGTATTTTCTATGCATAATTTAAAAAAATATATGCATTCTCACTTATTCTCTGTATAAACTATAAGTGTGCACATACTCACACCAACGCGCACTACCACCGCATTGCATTACACGCACACTTTACAAACAAACCAAGACATACAAAGAGCCTAAAAATTAATAACCTAGGAACAGAAAGGAAAAGTAACACAAATGGCACTAGTTAAGATATATATAGGTCTAGACATAAGGCACACACTGCACATGCACTTCCTCACAACACCAGTATGTAACAGATACACTCTACATTAGTATAAGTTTAGTATAAAAATAAAAATAAATAATATTCTAAGTTATTCTTAAGGTACACTACAACTCCAAAATCACTAAATTAATGTCACACACAATAGCAAAATAAGCGTATAAACCTAAAAACTTTAATAGTAATTAAGTTGTAAAAAAGGGTACGGAACTCGAGTCCGTACAGTAGTTAATAAAAATAAAAAAAAACTATAAGTGTGCGAAATTTCATACTCGTCTGACCGCGCAATTTTCGTAAAAATGGGTACAAAATTTTTGCTGTGTTTTTGCTTCACATATTAATATATAGATTTAGTATATTAAAAATGTTTGATTACACTAGCCCTTAAATAAGTGGGCTGTACTTTTGGCCAGACCTATCTATTCTTATGTATTTCGATGCACTGAATCCGAATTTGGGTCAGTGTGGTCTATACACTCTCAAAATTTTGCGGGTGTATGAATAAGTATAGGTGGGTCTGGTCAAAAGTACAGACCACTGTTTTTGTAAGCCAGTGTCATTATTACCGGCCAGAGTGTTTGTGCCGTTTACTGTTGAAAATGGATCCTGATGCCTCTACATAGATCTTTCAAAACGACTCATTAACTCTTCGGGTGATCATAGGGTTGGTTCTTACCTCGGTCAACGGATCAGTATGGCGATCCAGCGTGGAAACGTTGCCAACCTTCTGTGAAGGTTACCCAGTGACTTCGATGACCTAGACCAGCATTCTACTGATATTCTTAAGGGATTATTGACCGAATACAATATGTCTGTGAACCAGGAACTCCAGAAACTCCCCTACACGCCCTATTCGAATGCCCCTTTTTCGTGAGGGAGCGGCGCAACTTGACCAGCACCCTGACGTTACGTCATTCTTTTGTGTGACGTAGACGTCACACAAAAGAATGTTGAAGAACTCATGAACAGAAGGAAGATCGAGGACTTCATACGGTATGCGGCAGTAATAATAGAAAAGGTTATAAAGCGAAATCAAGGAAGTCCAGGGAAGGTTTAAAAGGTGAGTAAATATGAAAAAAAAAATATTCTGAGCCGGTAAAGTTTGGTAAAGTTTGCCGGGTCAGCTAGTAAGAAATAATAAACTGCAGCGAAAGGCCTTAGATTTTAAGTAAAAAAAAGTACTAGAATATAAGAACATGTATATAAATAGTATAAGAAAAATAATAAAAAGAATTCTGCCGTGACACATGGCGGAGGATGGCGAATAAAAAAAAATACATATAAGTAAAATTTCCTTCATTGTAGTAGCATGTTTTTGTTTATGAAATGTTTGAATGAAATTTTATTTTTAAAGATTTTTCACAAATTATATCTCCTTTGAGCAAATAATTCTATCATCGATATTTTAGATGCTGTGACAACATTCTTTGCGGATACACCCAAAATCAAAATATTGTATTTCGATCAAATCAAATTTATTTGTTCGAAACATGGTAAACAGTTGGCATATATGCGTAATGGAATTGTTACCAAAGGAACGCATGTATAATCATTCAATAACACAGTATATCACAATTTAAGTGGAACGCGACCTAAGTCACACAGTTAAATTTACGAATGACGGTGGAAACAAATATAGTTTTTTGATAAGTGTTTAGCTTTAAATAACAGTTTTTAATAGTATATCAATTGGAATTTAAGTGAATGGACTTTGAATGTCGTTTCTTTGTCTTTTCAGGTAAGCTGTTAGTTATTTATGTTAGTTATTTACCGTATATTTAATTACCTAATTGTAAGTACTGGCATAAATAAAACTTTGTCTTTTCAGAGAAACATATCGTTTTATTCCTTGAATTCATTAATTTAAATAATAAAGAGTTGTGTTATATATGTTATAGTGTACACATGTTTTGCTCATATAGGAGCATACAAATATTTATAATCCGTGCAGGATCGGAGAAAGAATACAATTTCTTGCGGCCGCGCGGCCTGTCGTAAGAGGCGACTAAACAACCCACACCCAGGTGGTAGGGCATTTACCCGACTGGATCTCTACTACCCCTGGTCTAGAGTATGCTGCCATAACAACCTTGAGTTGTGTTCCGACATTAGTGATCAGGTTCTAGTCTCCCTTAAGCAAGCAGCAGCGCATGTGTAGCACCTTTGGTGTTGCAAATGTCCATAGGCGATGGTAACCACATTCCATCAAGTGGGCTGTCTGCCTACTGAACTCATGCAATAATAAAATAAAAAATGAAACATATGAAATAAATAATGATAAATGTGAAAAAATAATAATAACATTCATAAGTCAGCGAAAGTATTTATTTACAATTTAGGAATTCGTCCACCGAGTAGTATTACTTAAGAGCCATTCTTTTAACTGAATTTTAAATTTATTTATCATAAACTCTTTTTATGTGAATTGGAATTTTATTGTAGATTTAATTGCATATGTTATAACAGTCTCTGGTAAAGAGGGTTGTTTTTGGTGCCACATTTAATACTAGTCGTTCACTATTTCTAGTATTGTTTGATAATGTAAAGAACAACAAATGACTAGCGACTTCGTTTTGGATGCATATTTGCAGTAATCAATGCAGATGCGCAGTAGTCGAGGGATATGTGCTGTCAATAAAATGTTATATTTCAAATTTAAAAAAACGTTATATTACATATAATCCCGCTTCCCGGTGTACAACTTGTTTTCCATACTGTATATAATACTAACGAAAAAATTAACGCCAGCAGAACGCTTATTCTTTCATAAAAATACTGCTTAGTTATAAGTTTGTTATTTATTATCCCGCTTTTCCCCACGAAGCATCGCCCTAGATCCCGGGGCAAATTATCCTACCCAATTATCTTATCTGTCATTCAAAATTACCTATTAACAGGACTTCTTGTGTCCACACGTTTAATAATGTTTTGTTTTCGGAAATTATATAAGAGTTTTTAAAACACTTTTAGCCACTTTTGGAAAACCGCGTTGTACTGGTAGCTGCAAGACATGTCATAAGGTTCCACATTATTTTGACATGTCTAGTTCAATTTTTAATATCAATCTATTAAAGATGCTATTTTAATTTCTCAGTTAAAATAAAGCTGGATCGGTACTTTATATCATAATAGTAATCAGCATATAAACACATATAGTATCTGATCCCATCGCTTAGTTTAAAACCTTCTCGTAACAAATTATTTACATAACTACCCGCTTTTCCTAACCGCGTTGTCCACCTTTTCCCAGCCACCATTTTCCGTTCTATTACGACTATCCTTCTCGTACTTACCGCTGTACTGATATTGCTCGTCGTTACTGAGTCAGTCTGCTATCGACCTTTGTACGACAACCCGCATCACGCCACCAATTGCCTACAAGTGCAGTTATACCGCGCCTCGTGTGTACATATAATATCGAAGGCCGCAAGAAGGAGACAAGCCAGATGATTTGCTGCAAGGTTCACAACTTGGTGATCAGCACGAATAGTCAGTGCAGCCCAGAGGCACGCACGTCAATTTCCCTCCCTATCCTCTATCCATAGCAGTAATCCCACCACCGCCATTTTAGATACGCGTTCAGTTCGTAATACTGGGCTGCTGCGTTGACAGTATCTATATCACCAAACTAAGCAAGTTATGTTTGTGTTACGAATAATATACAAGGTATAACTCTCAGTCTCATCTCAGACACCATCATAGCAAATAACAGAAACTTCATTTACAAAATGTATCATATCAATAATTAAAACTGGTACATCAGTGTTGTAGTGAGGTAAACCCACTTAACCACAAAGACCGTCAAATTCTCAAAAATTAAGTATTCGAAGTACGTTTCCTTTGCAAATGTCTTTAAGAACTACCGTTCATTTGTATTCATAATTCTCATTTAAAACTGTAAATTAATTATTTATAATATTTTCTTAAGTTTTCGCGACTAGTAAACATATATTTGCATGCATGTTTGCTGAAGAGTATCTAACGCCGCTTCTTCTCTTCAAGCCACAACATGTTTCGAAGTGGTGGTAAATTAGATTAGGCTCCCATAGAGTAAATAATAACCATAAACAAAATTAAAACTAAATAATTAAAATGAACAAGTTGGCGGTAGGCTAAATAAAACTTTAACAATACTCATTGACACTTGAGATATCTTTGTCTTTCGTGATCACGGCTACTGAAAAGTGGCCGAAACGTCGGAATAATAAAAATCAAATAAATCATCGCGCTTAAAACCGTTAAAACGTAGTTTTATTATTTTTATATCCAAATATATATGAACTTGACTGATATATTAAAAAAAACGTAACCAAGTTATTTTTTTTATTGCATGAGTGCAGCAGACAGGCAGACGGCCCACCTGATGGAAAGCGGTTACCATCGCCTATGGACATTTGCAACACCAAAGGTGCTAAAAATGCGCTGCTGATCTTTAAAGGGCGACTGGAGCCTGGCCACCAATGTCGGGATACATCTCAAGGTCGTTATGGCAGCATATTCAAATTTGCACGGGTAGTTGTACTTATATTGCATTATACCTACAATTCCTTAAGACCATAAGTAGAATACTGAGACTAGGTCATTTTTCAATTTTACTACACAACTGTAATAAAAATAAAATAGAAGCAAAAAAATTAAGAAATAACGACGTACTTAAATTGCTTACATGTATCTTAAAAAATAAAAATGCATATTTTGATAATTTGCATTCCTAAAATTTCAACAAACAAGGTTTGCAGTCAGCTTATTGCTGTGCCGGAATTATATCCGACACAACGCTGATTTTCAGTGCAAAACTTCCTATTAGCGTAATACTAAAACGACCCGAATATTTTGCGAATTTAATTTAAAAACGATGTCATTTGTAAATGATAATATACCTACTGAAATAAACAATATTTGAAAACACGGAAGCAGAAGTCTACAAAATTACACAATGTAAAACAGAATCCGCTCATAATTTTACCTATTTTTTGGCTCCGTTGTTGTATAATCATTTGAGTAAGACTGTAAATTTAAAGATAAATCGAGATATTAATGTAAAATAGCACTTGGTATATGTTTGCAAAAATTAGATTATGAAGGAACAGAAAATTTATTTAAAATTATCAAATAGGAATTTGTATATATACTCAAAAAAATATATATCTATTTATACTTATGATGAAAACATTACTTTATGGTTAATCTTTAATATATATTACTTTATACCAAATTTATATTTAATTATATTATATATTACAATATAGTTATTATGTATATATCAATACTGCATAAAATAGATGCATATGTGTAATATAAATAACATATATGTGTATATTTATTTTTACGTAACAATAATGTTGCTGTCTCTGTATTTGCTACATATACTGTCTAATTGGTAATGTACGAACTTATTATTTGTGTACTTACTAATTATTTCAAAAGTTCGAAACAAATATCCATCTTTTTGATATTTTTAACTTATGGGACGTGAACTTACTCTGCCCTAACACAGTTTAAAACAAGTACGGGGAGTAATGATTCGTCGCACAATGTTAAATTAAGCACTATTGTATATTGTACTTGTTTAGCTTATAACTGGAGACCAATAAATCCTTTAATATAAATAGTTTGTTAATTTAATGATTTCAAAAAAAATATAACTCATATTTTTATATACTGTAACTTGTAATATAAGTCGTAAAAGATTTGTATGAAATTAAGCAGTAACGAAAAAGTATAGCTATTATTTCTCAGATCTAAGGCTACTTGTTACAATATAATATATAAAAGAACACAATTACGGTTGATGAAAACACTAAATAAAGTACGTTACAACCATAATAGTTCTGTCCGCTCAAATTGCCAATTATTACGACGGACAATAGAGCGAAAGAATCTGTACTTGAAATGTGACATGTTTTTGTTGTTTCGAAAAGAATTTCTCTAATAATAAATAAATGATTTACGATATAAGTTTTTTCTTTTAATACCCTTATAGTGAATTAATGTTAGTATTAGTGACCGTGGACCAATGCGATCTTGTTCATAGCGTTAAAATAACGCCATTAATCATTAGCTACATTAGTGGCTAGCGTTACAATACAAATGACAATATTGTAACGATGAAAAAGGTCTCTTTAAATGCTAAAAAGTTTTACCCCATAGAAAACCAGTTTAAGAAAATGATGCTCAAAGTGCAATTTTTTAATAAAGACTTACAAATTAGTAAAACACTTTGTATATACGCGAGCAATCGCCCAAAACGGGTTCGTCACGAATTGGGCAAACAACATGTACGGCAAGCGCACAAATCCATATTTATTTAGTTCCGCACTTGCTAAATGACTTATCCATCGAGATTAGGGATGGCATTACACCAAAATATATTAAAGTAAACTAAAATGCACTTTAAAAACCTAATGTAATATTAAAATTGTTAAATGCTACGGCCGTATATATCCATAGCACTAATATAAACCCCAGAGGTTTTCTATTCTATATATAATTCAATAAGTTGTTAATAAGTTAAATAAATAAATAAAATAAAAAAAACATAATGTACAGCAACGTTTTGCGGAAACCGGGTAGTTACGTGGGGAATAAATGTCTAGCCATGCCGCCTCCGCCAGGTCCCGATAGAAGGGGTAGGCCCATGAAATGCTGGCTTGACGTTGTGATGGATGACATGCGTACCAATGGTCTCAATTCTCAATACAAGGGACGCCGAAGATCGCACGAAGTGGAAAAGAAAAAGTGGGAAAGCGGTCCCTGGGCGTCGAGGTGATCGCTCTGTAGGTTGACCCGTATAGGGTGGAGGAGCGAGGTGGAATGCTCCTACCGTCTCAAAGGAAGATCTTCCAGCGAGGCTACTGTTGCTCCTCGCAGGCCTAGGCCCATCCATTACTGTCGGAAATTTGTATATATTTTTTGTACGTTTCGAGAAACGTTTGCGACCTCAATTATTGCACAGCGCCATCTATTGGCTTGTAAGTGTTCCACTACAGCTCCGAATGCAGCCGGGATTTGACGTTCGGATGATGATTTTGAAATGTGACGTCACGAAATTTAGGACCCCCTCCCACACCTTGTTACTTAAGTCAAAGTTTGTCGACCCTCTCCTCCCCTTAAGGTGTGGCGTAATTAATGGCGGCCCCCTAAGTTATCTGTTAATGTTTAATGTCATTAACAATGTCGCATCTCAAATAACGCATTAAAACATTAACACAGTCACTAACATTATGCCAGGTGTTATAAGTGCATAATAATAATATCACGGAAGAAGAATGCTAAAGGATGGTGATCGGCCAATTAAAATAGAACTCTTAACACAACTATTCTACCCGTGTAGGAATGGAAAGATAATACCAATTCCTTTGGCCGGACGGCCAGTCGTAAGACGTGACAAAACAATCCACAGCCAGGTGGTAGAGCATTTGTCCGACTGGATGGCTACCACCCTTGGTCTAGAGCATGCCGCCATAACAACTTTGAGTTGTACCTATTCCGGCATCAATAGCCATGTTCCAGTTTACCTTACCTTACGGTGTTCGCAGTTGGACCGTAAAAATATCAATAAAAAAAAATAAAAAATACGGCAATCAAAATTGGTGGTACGAGTCAGGTTTTGTTTTTATAGAACATCTCAAGCTTTCAATCAAGTCTTATTATTTAAACGTTCGTAGATTTCGCGAGTTTTGTTTTCACGAGTTTTATAAAATTGAAACTTGTGAAATTTACAACAAAGTTTTGGAGTAAGTTGTTTGACGTACATATATACACACACCGGCACAATTAGTGAAACAGAAAAAATATAGGAGTTATATTTCTAAATAATATGGAATGTATGTAAAATAATAATAATCACAACAACGTTTTAACGATATTAAGCGAGACATATTATTTGATTTTATTAGTAAACAAAATAATTGATAAGTAGATTAGTAAATAATATCTATGAACAAAAATTAAATTTAAATAATTAAAATGAACAAATTAAGGGTAGATAATAATAGGTTTTTTTGGCATTACTTATTGACACCTGACATCGTTGTCTTTCATGATCACGGTTACTGATAAATGGCTGAAACATCGGAATAACAACAAAATATAATGCCGCGCTTAAAACCGTTAAAACGCAGTATTAATCATTTGTACTAGACGTGATAACTTAATAAAATACTAATTAGGAACTATATTACAACTAAATTATTATATCTCTTAATGTGGCAATTCGTGGAGTATAAAGTAACTTTTGCAGTTCACACGCAGTAGAAGTGAAACTTCAGAGAATATACTTACAAATAATTCTTCTCTAACTTTTTTATTAATATAAATATAATTCCTTTAGCCTACATCTGTCAACATATTATAATTCAAAAAATTCAATCTAAATTACACTTTAAATCACTAGAATGAAGTTCAAAATTCAATGCACTGTTACGCACACATTTGTTTGATCTGCGTATAAAAGAATATCTGCCTTAAATATATAGAGATTGAGCTAAAATTAATTTGAAATCTATTAAGTTTTATTAAAATTGAAAATTAATACTAACGGGTAACGAGAAATGTTTTATTTCGAATTAAATAAGGTAGAATTTTATGTGTTTATCTCTTATTAGTGTCACTTTTGGTTTAATTGATTTTCAAATCATAACAATTCTAAAGAAGTTTCACTTCAAAAAGCATTTTTTCAGATTTCATATTAACTTTGAGAAGTTGAAAAATTTAAGAATTTTAATATTAAAACCTTACATAACCGCACATAAGCGAAAGTTTAGTATCGCTTGTTTCCTCCCCGTGCTCTCTGATGACGTTGAACAAGTACAAATCAATGAAAAAAATGCCTGTCAGCTTTGTTCTTTTTTCAAATGAGAGCTAAATAAGAAAAAATATCTAACCAGCCAGTATTTGGAAAAAAGGTTGCATTATTTTTGTTTTTTTCCAGTTTTTACTAGAGTTCCGCTAATTTGCCGGTGTGTGTGTATGTACATTTATATTTGGACAATAATATAATGACTATTACAGAGCATCAGATCGATGACCGCTTTGACCCAATCCTTTCCATGCCAACGATTTCATCGATTCCACTGAACTTGCATAGATGTTTGGCAGTCATAAATCAGGGCTCCCTGTTGGCTCACAGAACTTCCGTCCGGTCATGTGTCTAACGATGCAGACGAATCTATTGCCAGGCGGCGTTGTAACTCTTTTGAGCAATATTTGCATGTTGTAATAAGAAGAAAGAAGGATTTATTTATTGAAAAGCGAGATTACAAATATATTATAATAGAAATGACACATTTATATAGCTAAGTTTAAGATTTTGTACGCCTCGTTACTAACAAACTATACTGAAATAATATTGACACCAAAAGCTACATTTATGATAAAAACGAATGAAATATATACTAATGTATTAATGAATTTTGATAAATATAACCTATAATTATTATTGGTGGCAGTTGCTTCTCGTTTGGAAATTAAAACTCGGTGTAATAGACTGTATGATTATTATTATTATTATTTAACTTTTTACATGAATAGAATAAGTACAAATTATGCAAGAGAGTCGTCGTTAAAATGTGAAGAATTACGAAATGAATGAGCAAGAGAGATTGTTGAGTGGTTAGTTGAGATATTTTGCCTCCAAGGGTGGCCCTATATCCCGCATCCCGTCCGACGCCTAGTTGCTAATTGTGCTAGCCATGGGCGTCGGCGGTATGCGGGGCGCGGAGAGTAGGTGTGCTCCAGCGGGCGGGTGAGGGGGGTGCTCTCTGTCCGCAACAATTATCTAAATTAATGTTAAACGCTTCACATTAGCTTAATATAAATTTATTTTCTTTGATCGCTCACTAGATGTCACTGTTCAATAATGAAACGTGATAATCTTAACAATGTATTATTTTGTGTATTTTACCTAAGGTGTTATGTATTAGCAAAAAGTTCAATTTACAAGATTATTATAAAGGGTATTTATTTACCCTACGGTACCCTGAAAATAACTTGGGAATCGCCCAAGTAGTAACACTAAATAATTATTCAAATATCAAGTTACTAAAAACGTTCAATCAACAATTTTGTTAGCGGGACCGAAAAAATAGACGTACGACGACGATTTCTACCTCTTGCTGGTAGCGGATTTGTAAAACTGGTTACTGTTTGCTCTCGCATTAAACAACCCACGCTTTAACTAGTGTCCCGTAATCCAACGCACTGAGTTTACCAAGTTATACTTGTGAGAGTTCTGATAAAACACTATCCCCTTCTTTATCCTCCATCCCCTTACTCCAATCCATATCCCATCCCTTCTATTTCATATCTCCTGTCTGGTCCCTATATTTAATCCTCCTAACCCATGCTAAAAGCCGGCAACGCGCAGTTTCCCAATTGTTGTTGGAAAAGACCTGGGCAGAATGTCTGTTTGCCAGCTTCGTAAAAAAAAATCTGTGTGTGTGTGTGTGTGTGTGTGTGCAGTTCACACTCAGTAGTAGTGTAACAAAGTGTGACAAGGGGTGGGAGGGATTCTAAATTTCGTGACGTCACATTTCATATACTATATCGTTATAATATATTTAAGCTTTAAAACATGTTTGAACTATAAACGAAAAACTTCAAAACATTTTCAACTCTACCTATATGAGTATTTTTATATTAAATACGTGAAGCAAAAACATTGTATCTCTTTTTCACGAAAATTGCGCGGACGGAGGAGTATGAAATTTCGCACACTTGTTTATATAGAGAAGAAGCGACGAATGCTAGTATTTTTTTGAATTATTATATTATATATAATTATTTGAGCATAAAAATACATTAAATAAATAAAAAAAACATTGCACACACTACCATGCATTTGAAACACACACGCATATTCTCATATACTCTTTTGTTTCTTGTTGCCTGGCGAAATCTGTGATTATAAAAGTATAGTCTTTGGCAACAAGTTATTATGGTCGAATTTCGACCACGGGCGACCACTATTAGTATTTAAATGATTAAAGTAAAATGTATTCTATCTCATTCTCTCGCAGGCTTAACCCTATAGATTTGCGTGTATCTCTTTTTAATCGCTTTTTCCTCTTATCCAATTTCAAATCTTAACGATTCTAAAGAAGTTTCACTTCAATATATATTTTTCATAAAACTGGCATGACTACATCGCCTTTCTATTTACAGTGCTAGAAATATAATTACTCACTGCTGCGTTGCGCACTGTTTCAGCAATTCCAGAGTTTCTAGCAATTGTGAGCGAGTGGACATCAATCAGGGGGTGTGTCCGTTTTGTCACAGCGGACATTTAATTTATTATCTTGTTTCGTCGGCTCCAGTTAGAAATCTAGTTTAAACGGTGGAGGGCCACTGTGATATCGTATTGTATACAATATTATTCTTAACTAGGATATACCCGCGACTTCATTCACGCTTGACTTGAAATTCCAGCGGGATTCTGAGTACACAAAGTATCGCAGCATTTAAATAAAATGTAAGCCATCGTTGTAGTGGAAACTGAGTCGGAATAAGCAAATTTTTATGCACTGTAAAAAACTAAAAACTGCTCCCGGGAAAATTCCCGTGGGATTTCAGGGATAAAAAAATCACACATTTTATTACATGAAATTTGCTATCGAGCAAAAAAAAAATCGGATTGTAATTGGTTTGTTTTTTATTCTGACAATTGTAAATCATTCCGAGATATTCTTGGGATAAAACGTAGCGCATATTTTAAGTCTAAGAATTTTCTGCAGTTGTTTTTACGTGAATACCGCATGAGCACACAAACCAACAGACAGACAAGATATATCAAAAAAATGCATCGTGTTCTCCGTCATTTATATAGTGTATTCCAGTGGTTTTTGAAGTGGTTTCGCTTCTACAGAATCGTTGTGATTTGAAACTCGATGAAACGAAAAAGCGACACTAACCATTAGCTAATCATTTTGGTAATTTTGTGTTATCATATTGTTGGTATTAAACCTTTTTAACTTAGGTCACTTATGTTCGCCAGCATATTCTCTAAAGTTTCTCTTCTACTACGTGTGAACTGCACACACATATAGTTTTTTTTAAATAGCTCCATACAGACGGCATGTTTAGGATTTATAATATTATAGATATACCCAAATATACATGGTCAATTTTTCAGGTGCGCCTTCAGGGCCATATTCTAAAATTTACGAAACAGCACAACACACTCGAAGGAGCCTCGAGGTTGATTTTGACTGAAACCAAAGTGATATCATTAGATTTTTGAATAATCAATTATCCTTGTCAGGAATCGAAACGGCTGATTTCGAAAAAAATAACACAACTCTTTTTATTGGACCAAATCACAGTGTAGCTTATAAGAATCAATTTATGTGAAGAAATGTCAAACGGAAAACTATGTCTCCTTGGACACCGGGTTGCCTGGAACAGATCGCTATAAGCGATAAGGCCGCCCATTGTTCCAATGGAAATGTATTTATATTGAATGTCTAGGTTTAAGTTATAGTGAACAATAAAGAGTTTTCATTCATTCATTCATTCATTTAAACTAAGGGAAAGGTTGATTTTTTTAATAAATCCATTTATATTTTCAAACATTCGTAAAGTACGTTGCGTTTTTCCCATTTCGTAAAGTTTAGAATTTGGCCCTTAAGGCCCACTTGAAAATTCATTCTATAAATTAGAATAAATAGAAAATACATCCTAATATTTACTTATAATTGCGAATGTGTGTTTGTTTGGTAAGCTTTTATGGCTTAATTATTCAACCGATTATCTTAATATTTCGATTTCATACACGTAGGGTTACCAGAAGTGTTCGAAAAAAACAGGACAAGTTTTAAATTTTTTCTATTATCATTTATTTAATTTACTGAAAACTAACGTTTTAGTTGCTAAATTTGCATCAAATGCTTAATTAAGAGTCAATCTAATTTTCGGCAGACACACACACACATATTGTATATCCCCAAATTAAGCTAGTTACGCTTGTGTTATGGGTAATAAACTACGGACTACTTTGGGTTCGGTCCTTGATACGCAGACTATAGTAAACAACGGAGAAAATAGGTTTCTTTAATTGATTATACCAGTAATCGAACTCAGAGCCTCTGCGTATATATTTTCATATTTCATATATTTAGCACTCGATGCCACTGATTTTCATAAAGTTTTATTGCCTGAGGTGGCATCATTGAATTCAGTGCAACTAGCACTTATATTAACGAAAACGTACAAATCACTTTTTACGGCGAGACATAAGAGTTTGCCAGATAATTAACAAATTTGCTTGAAAACCGGACAATCTTTTGTCCACTTTGCCAAGATTTTCTTGCCTTGAGAAACAAAGAAAACTGGACATCTAGCAACTCTGCATACACCTAGTCAAGGGTACGAAAGAGTACGAAGGGTGAATTTCATCCACAAAATGTATACTATTTCCGAGGGATAGGAAAATTACATTCAAATTGTCCCTGTACAGACACTTGTATTATAGTCATTTAACTGTAATGATAAACAAAAACTAGTGTTATAGTCAAGGTGGGGAAGTCCGTCAGTGGGGGAACTCCGAACATCTCTCGTTATTTCAAGAAATTGACATTTTTATCTGCACTGTGACTGAATTCACAACAATTCACGTATTATATTATATGTTATGACGACTGAATATGTATATGTATATATAATAGGTTGGGGAAAAATTCTTTTCGTATATAGTATGTATGAACTTTTAATAAGATCTCTTTGGCTATACCATTTGTATCTGGCTGGTTTTGGTATCATTAAAAAGTTTTAATTTTAAAGAAGACAATTCCAAATTCAAATTAGGAAAATGTGTGATTTTCATTTGTTTTCCTTATTGTTAAAATGAGTGAATATAATGAAGAAATTCGATACATTTTAAAATTTTACTACAAAAAAGACAAAAATGCATCATAAGCCGCGAAAAAATTTTGTGATATTTATGGGACTAATGCAGTATCTGTGAGAGTAGCGCAAATTTGGTTTAAGCGTTTTCAATCCGGAAATTTTGATATCAAAGATGCACGTCGCCCTGGTCGCCCTTTTAGGGATAAACTTGATGCCATTTTTGAAATAGTGGACCATATCGGCTTATTAGTAGTTACGATGTATCTGGAGAACTGGGAATTGACCACAAAACGGTTTTGGCGCATTTGAAAAAAGCTGGTTACACAAAAATGCTCGATATTTGGGTGCCTCATGAGCTCACTGAAAGAAACCTAATGAACCGTGTACTGATTTGTGATTCTTTATTACGACGTAATGAAACCGAACCATTTTTGAAGAAGCTGATAACTGGTGATGAAAAGTGGATCACGTACAACAAGAACGTGCAAAAAAGATCGTGGTCAAAGGCCGGTCAGGCTTCACAGACTGTGGCGAAACCCGGGTTAACTCGCAACAAGGTGATGCTGTGTGTATGGTGGGATTGGAAGAGCATTATTCATTATGAGCTGTTACCGCCAGGCAGGACCATAGATTCTGAACTGTACTGCGAACAACTGATGAGATTAAAGCAAAAAGTTGAGAGAAAGTGGCCGGAATTAATCAACAGAAGGGGTGTGGTTTTTCACCGTGATAACGCTAGACCTCACACATCTTTAGCCACTCAGCAAAAATTACGAAAGTTTGACTGGGAGGTGTTAATGCATCCGCCGTATAGTCTTGACCTTGCACCTTCAGATTTTCACCTGTTTCGGTCTCTGCAGAATTCCTTAGGCAGTGTCAGGTTAACATCACGGGACGACTGCCAAAACCACTTGTCGCAGTTTTTGATCAGAAGCCCCAAAATTTTTATAGGAATAGAATCACGTCCCTACCTACAAGATGGCAAAAAGTTATCCAAGAAAATGGCACCTACATACTGTAGTCAAATGTAAATAAATTTTATAAAAAAACCTTTTGAATTTTTATATAAAATGCGAAGAAACTTTTCCCCCAACCTAATATATACATATACATATTCTTAATCTTCTTGATATATAAAAATGAATGTTTGTCTGTATGTCCTTTATAGAATCGTAAACTATAAATTTGATCATGTGGTGATCTTTAGCAAAGTTGTTGTGCATGAGCCAAAGAAGGTTTCTGAGTTGGTTCACAATTGGACCCGGTAGGTGGCGCTGCTGTCAGCATATCGATTGAAGCTTTTCCGGGCAGGACGACGTCTGCCGGGACAGCTAGTCTATTATATAATTGTGCGTATATTATCATATGTATATATACGTGTGTGTATACGTATGTGTATACGTATGTGTATACGTATGTGTATACGTATGTGTATATACATATGTATATATACTTATAGTTATATTGTTTTTGTGTTTATATGCACTGTAGACACATGATGATAAGTAGACACTTATCATCATCATTATTTATAGACTGTACCACCCCCAGTTTTAAAAATCTATTAATCCCTGCCAAGGGTTGCCTGGAAGAGATCGCTTTTTAGCGAAAAGGCACCCGTTGCAATATCTTTTGTATTTTTCTACTTCTGTTTGTCTATGCTTTGGTGTACAATAAAGAGGTACCGTACCTTATCTAATTACGTTTTGTACAATTTATACAATCTCAAATCTAAGAGTCAAACGTAACTCCAATATGACTACTATTGAATAAATACTGCACACAAATGAACTGGCTGGAAATCGTTAGATTGCAAACTGATAACTAGACATGACTTGTTTCAAACTGATGAAAATTTTACTCTGTCTTTTCACAGTCCATCTAAATTTGAAAGAAAGAAAGAAAATAATGTTTATCTAGAGTTATTTAAAATGGAAATTATACATAAGTACTTTAAGAAAGGTTATCTAACTCTGAACGGGCCCTAACTCAGCAAATGCTGGTTGATAACAACCAACGCTGGTCTTCCGTTAGTGCTAGGCAGTAACGTCACCCTCGCAGTAGAAAAAATAACTAATGAACATTTAATATTATTTATAATTAGAACAACATCAAACAAAGAATAGACAAAATATGTTATGAAACGATTATTGAATTGTGAAAATAATGATTTTGAAAAATGACAATAGGTACGTCACGTACAAAAAGAAATTAAATTAAACAGAACTATATAATAACTACGAAATCGGCTCAACCTCACTCAATTTATAATGTTAATAGATTTCTTATATAATAAAACTATGTTTTAACGGTTTTAAGCGCGGTAATTTAAATTACATTAGGCTCCCATAGAGTAAATAATAACCATAAACAAAATTAAAACTAAATAATTAAAATAAACAAGTTGGCGGTAGGCTAAATAAAAACTTTAAGAATACTCGTTGACACTTGACATCTCTGTGTTCCGTAATCACGGCCACTGAAAAGTGACCGAAACGTCGGTATAACAAAAATCAAAGAAATTGCAGCGCTGAAAACCATTAAAACCTAGTTTTATTATGTATACAAGTCGCGAAAACTTAAGAAAATATTAGATTTCTTATACTCTAATGGTTCTTACGATTATACGGTGGCACATACGTATGTATGTACATTAAGTGCTTTCAATCTATTTGTAGAGATGTAGGTTTTACAGTACGGTATGAATGCCCTTCGCCCTTTGTGCGGAATCCAATAAACGCCGCCAAGAAGATTGTTTGCCATACCTATCAAATGAAATTATATGAATAATTTATATTTTTCACAATAACAAGATATTATTAGACTGCGAAGTACTTATCGTGATCAAATTGTAGATATTTTGAAGAAGTGTCAGGTAAAAAACATTGCAAGTAACCGCACATGTATGAAAAGATTAATGAGTGTAGATAATGTGAAAAAGGAGCAACTACAATCTATTGTGGCCGGGCGACCTGCCGTAATAGGCGACAGAACAACCCACAGCCAGGTGGTAGGGTATTTGCCCATCTGGATGGCTACCACCCTTGGTCTAGAGTATGCTGTCATAAGAACCTTTAGTGAGCGGCGGCACGTTGGTAGCACGTTTGGTGTTCCAAATGTCCATAGGCGACGATAACCGCTTTACATCAAGTGGTCTGTCTGCCTGTTTGCTGAACTCATGCAATTAAAAAAAACCAAAACGTGTGCGTCTCGGGACGCCCGACAGAAGTGATAACTTAAACTAATCTAAGTTGAACTATTTAATATTGAAATTGTTTATCTTGAGAAAAGCTTAGGTTATTACTTAAATTTTATGTATATAGCGCGTGGGTTAGAGTGAGAGAGGAGGAATCTGCCTACCGCTGCCGTATGCGTGAGAGAAAGGGAAGCCAGACAGACTGGCGCCGTAACGCGTTACGCAACGAAGCGGCTTACCCTCCCATAAGAAGTTATCACTTCAAAAATCTGGTTGTTGCAAGTTTAATTGTACAGTTTTACCCAAATTATAAATCCGTTTGTGCACATTTTTTGTTTGCTCAGAAAATTGCAGACCGGTTTCCGACAAGTAAATAATCTACATTGAATTTTATTCGCAAACGAAAATAGTAGAGTGCTGCTTGCTATGCATTCTTAGCTCTGTCCCGCTTACACGATCCGTAGACTATTGGCGCTACTAAAATTGGTCTTCTGCGCGGGTATATCGAGAGGAATTATTAGTTGTGTAAAACTGTATATGAAAATGAATTTCTGAAATAATTTTTATTATTTACCCCATTTTTTATATTATTAGTAGCATTAATAATACACAAAGATTAAAAT
Source organism: Dendrolimus houi (assembly GCA_039645545.1). NCBI lineage: Eukaryota > Metazoa > Arthropoda > Insecta > Lepidoptera > Lasiocampidae > Dendrolimus > Dendrolimus houi. The sequence goes on from CM077122.1 coordinate 20,443,329, forward strand.
ATATTCAATTATTTTTTGTTATGTTCAAATTATAATTGAATCGCGTAATCAAAAGTGATTTTATGCCGAAGTGCAATTACAATGGCGCTTTCAGTTTATTTGTGGAATTGTATTTTCGGTGATGGGTTAAAATTAATTGTATTTTGTACGAGACAGAATCAATAAAATACAATTAATAGTTTTAATGAACAATAATTAAATTTGTTAGTTAATAATTAATAAATTGTTATACCTTTGTAACTTAAATATTTTCTCAAGTGAAACGGCTTCGAAACCGGGCTGAGAATCATGCACCACTTAGGCCGTCTCTTTGTCTAATGTGAATAGTGTTACAATTACCGCATGATGATTGCTGATGGTGAAGGAAAACATCGTAATGAAACCTGCACATCGCGTTATGAGATGTGAGAAACCTGCCAACAGCTTTAAAAAAGTGTGGCGGGTATTAGAGGCAAAAATTCATATTATTTAAGGGGCACCTAAACAATGAAGAATGAAATGTTATTATAAAATCGAGGATTATTTAAGTGATAAACTCTGATTATTATTAATATATTCTTATTTAATCAATGCTTTGCTTGACATTTAATATTATTATCTAATTTATTTAATTACTATCTTCTGCCTGCGACTTCGTCCGCGGGGAATAGTTAAAAAAAAGTAAGTTAAATTACCCTTCCGATTTTAAAACATTCTTCATTGTTACTCCGCTCTTACTGGTCTTAGCGTGATGATATATAGCCTAATTGTTTTTTAATGTATGAATTGTTTTATTGTATGATGATGATACCGGCAATATCAATACTTAATTAGGTGCATAAGTTGTTTAAGTAGTTAAAGTTTTCTAACTATCCCACTGGAACTCTTTAATTTTTCGGGATCAAATGTATGATATATGTTGACCAGAGATACAAGCTACCACCATACAAAATTCATTTAAATCGGTCCAGTCGTTTCAGAGATTAGGCAGTACAAACAGAGAAACAAAAAATTTGATAAAATCTAAATTAGTTCTATTTCACTTCTTACATCCCCCTGACTCGGATTTTAGCATTTTTTTTCATTGTACAGTTGACCTCATACAATTTTATTATATGTATGTATGTATAGATTATTGTAAATTAGTTTTATTTTAGTTTTAGTTATAATATGTGAAAATTGCACGCCTAATAAGGTGAATTGTATTGAGACAATTTCAATAAAACACCTATGTACACATAAATTTATGGCAGTAAATTATTATTCTGTTCTATTCGGTCAGTTCCCTTAAAAAGTTTCTTCCTTTTCGACGTGGTAGAGTCAAGCAATTACTACCTCGATTATAGCTCTTAAGGCCGGCTCGATTAGTATGATACCAAGCTTGTACAGATAACAACAACAACAACTCTTTATTGTAGAGCAACATAAAATAGTAACACATTTTCTTGTCTTAAGATTAGAAGGTAATAATGCATTATCGTTTAAAGCAATCTATTCCAGACATAAGGCACTGGTGTCCAGATTTCTAAACAGAAAAACCAAAATCGAGATTTATAAAACCTTCATACGGCCCATCCTGATGTATGGGTGCGAAGCTTCGACGCTTACCCTCAAGGACGAGAATCAGCTTTTAGTAGCGGAAAGGAAGCTTTTCCGTAAGATTCTGGGTCCAACAAAGAGAGAGGATGGTAGCTGGAGGGTCCGAACCAACCTCGAAATTGAGAATGTCGTGGCCGAGCCTAACATAATAGGAGAAATAAAAGCTCACCGCCTCCTCTGGCTCGGTCACGTAGAATGGATGGGAGGAAAGTATATTTGGGACGGCCGGTAGCTCAGCGTCCGGGCGGCCGTTCCAAATATCGCTGGAAAAACAGAGTGGAGGCTGACCTGTTGGAGTTACGAGCCCATAATTGGCAACTGCGCAGGACAGCGAAAAACGGCATGTTCTCGTTTCGGAGGCCAAGACCCATTTTGAGTCGCTGAGCCAACGGAGAAAAGTAGTAGTAATGTATTCCAGGTACGCTTTGGATGGAAAATGATTTTATTCAAAGTTATTCGTTGATAGCTCAATCAAGAGTATTAGTATAAACTAATGATAATATATATAATAATAGCGGTCCTGGCCGTCGTTGTCCTGTTCTGACAATAAAAATCTAGGACCCGTTTCTAGTGCCACCTACTAGTTCCAATTGTGAATCTAAAGCACCGGGGACCCCCCCCTCAAACACACTAAAAAGAGTCATCAAAACTGGTCCAGGGTATTCGGAGGATCCTAAAACCCGATTCCAGCGCCACCTACCGGTTCCAATTGTGGATATACTACACCCAGGGATCCACTCAAACACACAATAAAAATTTCATCGAAATGGGTAAAGTCGTTCTCAAGTTATGCGCATACATACATTTATTTATACGATTCATTTTTATTTATATTGTTACGAGTTAGCGGGACTCGAATTAAAATGCCGTTGGAATTATTATAGAGTTTATTAGAACTATACAAACACGTATAACACAGATACAAATATAACCGAACACAACAAATCCAAACATAATGCAGAAGGTCGTAATTCAATAAAACGTGCAAAGTCCGTCACTATTAGATTCCCGAATGTACACACGTCATGCTCGTATCGTAGTTGTAGCTCAACTGGCTCCTCTCTCAATCAGACCGTCGTTTTATCCTTTACAAATGCAAATGTGTCGAAATAATTTCTTAGAATCAGCTTGTAATTAATCCGTAACACCTGTCTAATGGATGTAGCCTGTAAACGGCCGTAAATGAGTACAATAGAACAATAGGCTGTTCTCCACAATACTAGAAACGTATGCCAATAAATAAGTAAACAAAAAGAAGACGATCATAAAAGGACTACAATTAGTTCAAATGCCGACAGGTAATAAAATGTGCTTTTACAGACTGTACGTGGAATTTGTCTTTGTCGAAGCCTAAGTTGTAACAATATAGATAGAAGATAATATATGTTCAATAATATACTAATACGTAGACAAACATACACAACAATAATACACATTATACAGTCAGATAGTGCTCCCTCACAAGTCTATTGAAGGTGAAATACTATAAATAGATTTAGCAGACCGCCAGGGCATCCAGATTAAATTTACGAAAATTCCCATAGTCGTCAAAAAATTTCCCCAAAACGATATAAGGATATAACTATAACAGAAATTTTACCCATACATATTTTTAAATGAATAAATTGGACAAGTGCATGTCGGTCCACGCACATTGAAGGAGATCGTATTTTTAACCGACTTCAAAAGGGAGGAGGGTCTCAATTCATCTGCATGTTTTTTTTTAATTTTCGTTACTCGATGTCTCCGTCAATTGCGAACCAATTTGCAATTTTTGTTCTTTTAATCGAAAGGTTATATATACTTCCGAATTTATCCCATTCTGACCATTTAAGGAGCTCGTGAGTGCATTCCAAGGAATTAGAGAATCCTACGGAACTTTAAAACAGATTTCTTCGTAACACGATATTTACGTCAATTCTAAGCCGATTTTTTTCTTTATTCGTAAGTCTATACAACCGAGGTGGTGCCATGGTTACCAAATCAGGATCTGGTGAGTGAATTCCATGGAAATCGAGAGTAACTATTACTAATTAAAGACCGCTCTGCGTCTAAATTCTTGAAGAAAAGCTTGTTTACGCGTGTAGATATTACATTTTCTGCAGGCGCTCTTTTTTTTATATCCATGTTACGCAATTTCTCCGTGAATTGTGGATCGATTTTGATTTTTTTTCTTTATTCGTAAGTATGTACTTTCTAGGCGGTTCCATGGTCACCAAGTTAGGACCTGATGAGTGGATCCCAGAGAAATCGAGAGTAACCCTTATTAAGAAACGCCAAGAGCCTACATTTTTCAAAAAAATAGCTTGTTTTCTTGTCTACGGGCGCATTATTTTTTGTTGTCATGTTACGCAATTTCTCCATCAATTGTGGACCGATTTTTAAATTGTTTATTTTAACTTCCGAGATGTTCTATTGTCACTAAGTCACAATTTGATTTGTATATCGCAAGGAAATCGAGAGCAACCCTTGTTGAAGAGTGAGATGGCAAATTTGTATATGCATGTCTGTTGTATATTTTCGCGTAGCTAAAAAGTATTTTATTTTTTTAAAACAAAACCGACTTCATACTAAAAAGCGAAAATAAATATTTAACTGACATCTTTTTTCAAATTATTAAAAATTACTATATTTTGTAAATTTGTGTTTTTTTTTATGTTTTACTTGGCAACGACTTTAAGATATTGTAGAAAAAAGTCGGTTAAATATTTATTTTTTGGTTTTTAGTGTGAAGTCGCTTTTGTTTTTGTTAAAAAAAAAATCGTTATTTTTAATCGGTTTCAAAAAAAGGAGAAGGTTCCGAATTCGTAACGTTAATATTATTTTAAAAAAATATAATTACAAAACCAAAATCTATTCAAATTAATCTATAGATACCTGTTTAGATTTAACTTTTATTAGCACTTTTATGATATCTCTAATATTTTGTGGCATTTTCAGTAAGGTTAGGGAGATAAAATACGTCCCCAATATTCCCAGCGTTGAAATTATTGTCCCTAAAATTCCCGTTCTGGAGACAGATCTCATCCCCAATCTGCAGACAGCACATCTGTCGGCAGTACGTTTCAAAGATGCACTGCACGGATAATCGTGTTTCTTACGATGAGTGAGAGTTCCTGCGACCCACGTACCTTTCCCCCTATCCCATGTTCACTATTCCAGTCCCCTATTCCATTCCCTTATCCCATATAGATATATTTATATCATTCCTCCTATCTGATTTCTTTATCCGATCCCTTCTATCTATTCCCTCTATTCCATTCTAAACGCTGGCAACGCTTTAGCTTCGTCCCTGGTGTTGCAAACGTCCATAGGCGACGGTATTCACTTTCCATGAACTGGACCGTCTGTCTGTTTGCCAGTTTCGCAATGAAAAAAAATGGGGAAGCTCGAGCCTAACAGTGGGATATTTATAGTTTGATATTAATTCGTCTTTTTTGGTAGTTGCGTCAGCTCAAAAACCCTGACATATGAAGGTAGATGGATGGGTATGATCATTTTATAAAAGTTTAGTTTTTGTTCAAATGTTTACGGAATACTAAAATTAACATTTTAAAAGCTCTTTAAGTTAATCCTCCTTTAAGTCGTGTATTAACAAGACGGTTTTTTGCCGGGGCTATAGACGGCCATAAACCGGGCTCACGCCCGGTCATCAGCTTAGCTGTTATTTACTCCGACTCTAACGCCGGCTCAAGAATTGTATTCATGACAACTCTTGAGCCGTCGTTAGCGTCGGTCAGGCTCGATGTTGCAGCCGGTGCGCGCCGTGTCTACACCCAGCGCGCGGTCACATATAACAGACTATGAGGGTTTGTTGATGTAACCGGATGTACACATGGCGTATGCCAACATTCCTTCAGCCGTGTAGCGGTCACTTGCAAACCGGGCACTAACCGTGCTCGTCAACATGCGTAACCGGCACCGAACCGCCGCCGGACCAGGTAGAAACCTGCTCGTCAACAACCTCCCTTAATATGATTTATTTTTAAAATATACATAAAGCCTATTTCTAGCAAAGTGGGTTTTATTACCATTGAAAATTTTCTTAAGAAATATCTTTTGTGTACACACGAATACTGTCAGTTAACTCTGGTAATCATTCTGTATTTATTGAAGCCATATACATATCTAATCGTGTCATTACCCATTCAAGTTGCCAGCCGAGTGAGTGCGAATGTTTTGTCGAGGATTTAACTCGTATAAGGCTGTCGAATGAAAAGAGGGAAAATAAACTCGAAAACATGTTATTTGGAAAGAAATTTTCTTCAAAGTAAATGCTGCATGCAAGACTTGGAACCGGTTTTAATTCATTATAACCGGTTTTAGACAATTATTTCATTCAGAGTGTGAACCTTAAATAGTGTTATATAAACCTGAACTAATTGATTTATTCTGCTAGAAGAGGAACAATATGTGTTTGTGTGCTATTGCAAACTTGATGTACCACATGGCTGCGCTTTGAAGGTCTGCGGCATAAATCGATTCATTGAGCTTAAAGTGAGAACAAAACCGAAATAAAAGTTCCTATGTAATCAGACTATAACCGGTTCCATTTTTTACCGGTTTCCAAGCCTTGATTGCATATTTTTGGGCCGGATACGAAGAAGCCTCTAAGTATTATTTTTTAAAATCTGTTTATTTATTTATTGCGAAGCTGGCAAACAGTGGTAGTTCAGCTCTTTGAAAGTGGTTGCCGTCGCCTATTGATGTATGTAAGACCAACGATGAAGTCAACGCGTTGCTAGCACTTATGATTTTTTTATTGTCTAAGTTCAGCAGACAGGCAGACAGCTCATCTGATGGAAAGCGGTTACCGTCAATATACAGTTCAAGGTTTGTACTAAGCAAATACGTAGATTTTTCCGACTCAGCATTTTAGGTGAACACGCGCGAGGATTGCTTTTACCATCATTACGAACGTCGCTCATTAACGCACGCGCATGCTTACTGGTACATATCAAGGCATCTCTAGCCATATCAAGGAATAAAATAAATCAAGTAATAAAGTGTGTAGTTTCAATCAAGGATCCTAAAAAGTTGTTATGGCGGCATACTTTAGACCAGGGGTGGTAGCCATTCAGTCGGGAAAATACCCTACCACCTGGCCGCATGAAATTGTATTCTTTCTCCGTTCCTGCACGGATGATAGGATGATGAGATAGAGGGATAGGATATGGGATTGGAATATTCGGATGGGATAGGAAAGATGGGACAGGGGTAAAGAAAAGTGAAAAAGACTAACCGTTATTTGATTTATAAATACATTACCAACCGACTGTACAATGGAGAGTGTTCTGAGGAACTGTTTAAAATTGTGCCTTCGTCCTGTTTCTATCTCTGCATCTCTCGCCATCGGCTGGGTATGCATCCCCACTTCCTTGGGCCGCTTCGCTCTTGTACGCAACGGTTCTCTAGAACGTTACTCTTGTGCACCGTCCCAGTCGTGGCTTTCGTACAGCGCTACGATGTGGAGTTTTTAAAAAATGCTGTCATAAAATTTCATCGAGATCGGCAACGCGTTGGTGACATTTTTGGTGTTGCAAAATGGCCATAGGCGATTGTAACCGCTTTCCATCAGGTGGGACGTCAGCGTCACTTTCTTCAGAGTTTTCTGTATTCTCGTAATAAAAAAATATTATTAAATAAGTTTGAAATTCCCTAACTATGATACGTTAATTAAAATTCATAAGTTAGAAATAAGTTTAGAATAAATTTTAAAAGCATTTACATAAAACCTGCATTTATCAACCAAGCAAATGTATGCAAATCTAATAAATGTCATACATATTCAATGTTCAAGTATTTTAATAGTATTAATAAACTGTTTTGCTTAGTAAGTATGTAAATTTTAATAGCTAGATGTCCTCTTTATTTGGTATTGGTATACGCATATTCAATAAGATTCCGAATGAAGTGTTGGACCTATCCTTCATTAAATTTGAAGCTAAATTGAAAAGTACCTTGCTTATAAAGGAATACTACACTATTGAAGAATATTTAAATTACAATTTAAATTTAAAATTAATTAACATTTAGAAATTTGCTCACAAATCAAACACTATTTGTCCACAAATAGCTATGTCTGATTAACAGAATATAATCATGCTAATACATTTATTATAATAACTTATATATTATTGTATATATATATATATATATATATATATATATGACTATGTATATATTGTTACGATTGTGGGACTCCAATTAAAATACCATGGGAATTATTATAGAGTTTATTAGAACTATACAAACACGTATAACACAGGTACAAATATAACCGAACACAACAAGTCCAAACGTAATGCAGAAGTTTGTAATTCAATAACACGCGCAAAGTCCGTCACAAAATAGATTACCGAATGTACACAAGTCTTACTTCGCTCATGGTTATCGCTCGACTCCCGCGTCCCTCAATCGGGGCATTGCTTTATACTGCACAGATGCAATATGTCTGCCGGCCACGTGGAGCGAATTTCCTAGAATCAGTTTGTACTTCAAATCCGACACACCCGGCTAGTGACTGCCATAAAAGATTACAATACACAATGGGCTGTTTTATAATCACAAACTTTAAACACAAAGTAAACAAAAGAAGTCCAAATTCCGAAAGGTAATAAAATGAGTTTTTACACGTATGCAGGTGTGAATTTGTTTTTGTTGGCGTCTAGGGCGTAACAATATGTATGTTACGATCTTAAACTAGTTTAAGAAATGTATTTATATATTCATTTCTTAAACTAGTTTGAGTATTTGTGTATCTATTGCCTTTTTCCTGCACCACCTATATCGCCTGATTCAAATTTCTTTCATTTAGGTTGACTGGAAGAGATCGCTTTGAGCGATAAGGCCGACTATTGTATTGCCTAGAAAATATTGTAAATATGGTCTGTTTTTGTAATTGTATATTTTGGTGTGCAATACAGTGTTATCTCTCTCTCTCTCTCTCTTTAAATAGCAGCTCGCTCTAGCCTTTTATACTATCTTCTGTATAAGTAGAATATAGTACAAAAGGCTGAATCTAATGAGATATGTCGCAGAACGAATTTTTAATATATCTTGTCATTATTACGAGAGTAACAATATTTCTTGTTTGTTACAACTCCATTAATTCTTTGAAAAGTAATTGTATAACAACTTCTATATTTATTTTAAAAAAGAGCCTGAGATAGTTGATAATTATGATGATTTTTCTTACCTAGACGTGTTGCTGAAGAGTCTCTTGACTTTTCTTCTTTAAACAGCGATATCACGTTGCGAAGCGGTGTATATAGATTAGGAAGTAAATTAAAATTTTGACTTGTATGCATGACCTTCATCTCCAGTAGAATTTATTTTGAATGAAAGAGAAAATTCGTTTCCCAAATTTACTGTACCCGGAATCGAACCCGGAGCCTTTGCGTTAGCGGACGATTATTATTCACCCGGTTAGTGGACGATTGACACTTCGTTTATTTATTGGCAGAAATGTACAAGATACCCTATACAAAGTATCTGGATACAAAATACAAGATACTTTTGAAAATGGTATTTGAAATACTAGATACAAAATACGTATCTTCTAAATACTTTTTTTAAAGATAAAATACTTTTTGAAAGAAATCCCAATTTTATTGAATTTAAAGTTTATTACATGAATTATGAATAGATCGCGCAAATGTGACATAATATTATATTTTTAAGGTTTCAAATGAGACCAGTTCTTCAAACAATTTATTAATCATTTTTCTTCGATGAGGTCTTAATATCCATACCTCCAAAGAGAGGAGTCGCTACATAGGGGCAGAACTTGGCAAAGAGGTGTTATATTTGAAAATATTGTTTTTATTGTAGGATAAACATTTAATTATAAAAAAAAATAAGACAAAGGTATAAGAAAGGACAAAGCCGCCACTGAGAAGCAAGCCCAGCCGCAGTTATTGGAGGAGGTAAAAAGTGTACCAAATAGTGGATCGCCCTCTACGCTTCCTCCAGTCAAATCTGAACCAGAATTGACTGAATCTGCGCCGCAGCCCAGTACCTAATAGTCCAAAGCATGGCAAGGCATTCAGGTACCGTTGGTTTCCTAGCCGTATTGCGTCCTGTCCAGAGATGACTGGGCGGGAGACCGGACGGCTACCAATTCCCCTTCTACGTAGTAAGGAGGAGAGGCTTAGTCGCAGCTACCATCGTGGAGACTATAGTGTTGGGTGCCTGCTTCTCCCCGAATCTCTGTCTCGCCGAATTCAGAGTGGTTGGAAGATGCGAGCACAATGGTCGCTCAGAGCCATCCCCGTCTCCTAGTCGTGCTTAAGGACTACAACGCTACATCGTGATTTTGGAGTTCTCCGTCCACAAGCCTCACGTGGCATCAGGTACTCACGGAATGGGCGATCGAGCTCGGTCTCGTGGTCCTCAACCGGGGTCTGCTTACATATGTGAACACTAGCGGCTGGGTTCATAATGGATATCATGTTCGTCAGCCCCCTGTAGCAAGCCATGTCCAGGAATAAAGGGAACTCACGGGATTGGTGGCGTTATCCGACCACTGGTACATACGATTTAGCGTCTCCACTTGGAGCTCAGGCTCTCAGGCCCTGGAATCTCCCGCAACCAGGGCCTACCCACGCTGGGCTCAGAAACGTCTAGACCGGGAGGTGTTCCAAGAGGCCCTGATCATCCAGCAGCAGCAGTTTCGGTTGCTGATGTCGGCAACGTGCGATGCGGCAATGCCGAGGGTAGTGCCTCATAGGCCCAACCGCCAGGTGTACTGGTAGAGTGACGAAATAGCACAATTACGCAGGGAGTAAATCTTAGTGTATCGCCAATACATCAGATTTAGGAGAAGGCACCGCTGCGCCGACGATGCAGTGATTATGGAGACGAGTTTGTACGAGAGGTACAGAGACACCAAGAAGGCGTTTCAAAAAGCCTTTAGGCAGCCATATCGGTGGCACGGGAGGAACTGCTAGTCAGCCTAAATTAAGATCCCTGGAGACGCCCATATCACATGGTGCGGAATAAACTCCCCCCCATGGACCCCCCGCTGATCCAGAAATTCACTACTGACAACCATAGCAAATGTCTCTCTCCTTGCATCCTTTTAATACTTTCTGCTATTAATTTTGAACAGTTCACATATTCACTTAGAAAGTGTATTTCATTTTCCTTCAACAGAGGTAATTTCTACATTTTCATGATTTCACTAAAAGGTTCCTGTACTAATAAATGATCTTATATGGAATTCTAATAAGAGTTCCATCGGGTTCCACGTGAAAATGTCTTTTGATAGGATGATTTATATTTAAAAGCCGCGGTTAGTTTTTTTCTCACCTTATGGTGGCATAGTAAATGTAAAAAATGCATAGGTAATTGATGACCAAAAGTATTTTAGCAAAAAAGTATTTACAAAATACTAAGATACTTGAAATATATTTTAAAAAAGTATCTAGATACAAGATGAAAATACGTATTTTGTATCTGTATTTCAGATACTTGTATCTTAGATAAGTCATATCTCTGATTTATTGGTGTAGACAACTGATTAGATCGAGATACAATGGGATCGTATTATTTATTATATGCGACTTTTAGACACCATCTTCACAAGCCAATTACCTCCCACGACGTCCCGGTGGCTTCGCGGACTTGATTTTATCTTTGTTTCCGCAGTCGCTTCATTTGCATACCCTTCGTTGGATAAAACAAAGACAATCAAATAAAGCCTCCCGGGATAAAAAATATCACACAGTTTATTACATAAAATCACATTGATATTTGACTTTTTTAAATCGGGTCATTTTAAATCAATCCCAGAAAATTCATTTAAAAAAAGTAGCGCAAATTTTAAGTTTAAAAATTTGCAGGCAATCAGCGAAAACGTTTTTACGTGAATGCTGAACAAACAGACAAGAAACATAAAAAAAAATTGCATCATGTCCTCCATCGTTTATATATATAGTCTATTATAAATAGCTTTAATGTACAGAGAGGGTCATGTTTAGAATTTTATAATATTATAGATTTTTTATTTACAAACATGTATTTGCAAGAAGAAATATACTAACCTAAATAAAATGGTAGTCTTTTTTAATGACATTCAATATCTGAATTATTTACATGTAATAAAAGAATGTCAGCCCATAAACATCCCACTGTTGGGCACGAGCTGCCCCATTTCAAGAGGAATACACCCCCCTTATCTAAATCGGATTGGCTGGTTTAACACATAGCTTATCTATAAACATTAAGGTCAGAAAGTTAGCCTACGCGGTGCATGCTTTCTAGGCAAGATTAAAACCTATGTCACTGGAATGACAATTGTATTAATTTAAAAGTTAATTAATAAGGAAGAATGATATACATATAAATATAGCTGCATTTTAAAATATTTTCTTTGAAACGCAGGAATATTTTAGACTAGCTGTCCGCCCCGGCTTCGCACGGGTATCTAAAATAACTTTTTGTTGAGTTTAATTACTTTCTAAGCGAATTCAAAAAAAATATTTCCCCTCCTGTACGGCCCGAACCCCAGTGACGCTTACATCGCAGAAGGTGGTGCCTAGCTAGCCGAGCAGGGTGAGCGGCGACCACGCAACTTTTTTCTAATACTTACATTTTTAAACTCGTGATATCTTTCGAATGGAATGCCCGCATTGAAAAATTGAAAAAGCTATATAAAGGTATTGAAGCAGTCTTGAATATGAAGTAATTTATTTTGATAAGGATCAATACCAAGACAGAAATAAAAATTTTAAAATAAAAGAACACTTATTGTGGCATAACTATAATAGTTAGACATATGCTGATGTGTTCTGCAAAGTCATAGTACATTATTTTATTCTATCATCAATAGTTTTGGCAGCGCCCGCGATTTTAGGTAATTTTTTTTTACACCTTGGGTTACATTTTTGGAGTTTTAATAAACGACCGGCGAGTGGAAGGGGGCTACCTATGGACACCTAAATGCCCAGTACACCCCTAACACTCTTCCAAGCCAACGTTAACCACTCCCCCGACGCCCAGGACTTGTGCCTGCAGGCGATGGCGGAGTGGCAAGCAAACTTGGCCGTAATAAGCGAACCTTATTACGTACCCCCAGCCAGGAACTGGGTGGGGGATCTCGACGATGTGGTAGCCGTGGTCGCCAGAGCCGGATCTGGCACGCCGCTCACCAGTCTCGAAAGAGGAAAAGGCTACGCGGTGGCGGAAAGCGGATGTTACGTCATCATAGGCGTGTACCTCACGCGGAGCCGCCCCCTGGCGGAGTACGAGCTCGCCTTGGACTCCATTAGGGCAGCCGTCGGCAGACTAGCGCCAAAGACGATATTCGTCCTAGGCGACTTCAATGCCAAGCACCAATCCTGGGGGAACGCGATTACCGATGTTAGGGGACGGGCGGTTGAAGACTGGGCGCTTAAATCCAACCTGTCCATCCTGAACCAGGGGTCGGTCCAGACCTGCGTACGTGCGCGGGGTGGATTGATCATCGACTTGTCATTCGCCACACATGCGGCCGCCCGCAGAGTGGTAGGATGGAGAGTGCTGGAGGAGGTGGAGACTCTGTCTGATCACTTGTACATCAGATTCGAGCTCTTCCCCTCGCCTAGCGCTAACCCTGTTCAGGGCCCCTCCCGACTCCCGCGCTGGGCTCTTACCAAGCTCGACGCGGAGCAGGCCGAGGAGAGGGCTATCATCGAATGCTGGACCTATCCAGCCGACCTGGGGAATCTGGAGGCGTAGGCTAAGCACATGCGCAAATCCCTCAAAAGGATTTGCGACGCTGCTATGCCTCGAGCCAAACGACCGCCGCGGCGTACATCGGTCCACTGGTGGACTGAGAAGCTGGCTGAACTGCGGAGGGCAGTCCGCAGAATCAGCCACAGGCTCAAACGCAGCAGAGCGCGTCGTCCTCCAGATTATGTTGAGGAGAATGGACTCGTGGGGGAGTTCAGAGAGGCCAGAAAGGCCCTTTCGATCGCAATTCTGCGAGCGAAAGCCCGGGCTCGGGAGGAGCTCCTCGAGACACTGGACCGGGACCCTTGGGGGCGTCCGTACCGTGCGGCCCGCAACACGTTGCGGCCTTGCACCTCCACGTTTACGGAAACGCTCGAACCCGAGGTCCTCCGGTCGGTTATCGATGGGCTCTTCCCGGATCCGGGGATCTTCACTCCCCCCGATATGGGTCCAATCATTCCCGACACCTCGGAGGTGGAGCCTCACTCCATCACCGAGGAAGAGTTAGACGTCGCCCTGGACCGGCTCCGGGGCAGGAAGACGGCTCCGGGACCCGACGGGGTTTCGGGTTCGCTCCTCTTCCTGGCCGCTAAACATCTACGCGGCCAGCTGCGGGAACTGTTCGATGCCTGTATTCGCGCAGGTCAGTTCCCGTCGCAATGGAAGGAGGGCCGATTATGCCTGATTCCCAAGGGAGGCCGTCCTCCCAACGATCCGTCCGCCTACAGGCCCATAGTGTTGCTCAACGAGGTCGCCAAGGTCTTCGAGAAGATCTTAGCAGAACGCCTCGTTAAGCATCTCGATACTGTGGAGCCGGGGCTAGCACAGACGCAGTTCGGGTTTCGGCGGAGGCGCTCCACGTTGGACGCCTTCGAGACACTGCGATCTGTAACGGACGACGCAGTCCAAGCAAAGGATACTGTCCTGGCGGTTTCGCTAGACATAGCGAACGCCTTTAACAGCCTCCCTCACGAGACGATCAGGGAGGGGCTTCGTGCACACGGAGTTCCCCCGTACCTCACGAGGCTGTTAGGCGCGTACCTCCAGGACAGGTACATCCTTTGGGAGGGCGGCGAGTCCGAGAATCGTGCGATAGGTCGGCGACGCGTCGCGTGCAGCGTCCCACAGGGATCGGTCCTCGGGCCGGTTCTTTGGAACGTCGGTTATGACTGGATCCTTCGGGTTCCGGTCCTGCCCGGAATAGGGCTAATCTGCTTCGCGGATGACACCCTACTCACGGCACGCGCTGTGTCATTCGCGGAATCCGTGGACCTCGCCAACGCCGGGTTGGCGATCGTGGTCCGAAGAATAAGTAGGCTGGACTTGATGGTCTCCCCCGCGAAAACGGAGGCCATCATGTTCCATAGGCGGTTTCGTAATCCCCCCGCGGACTTGCTCGTTACAGTCCAAGGGGTGGACATTCGTGTAGGCCCCCAGATGAAATATCTGGGGCTAATTCTTGATGGGAAATGGCTGTTTAAAGCGCACTTTGAGCAGCTAGTTCCCAAGCTCGTGAGGTCCGCAGGCGCCCTGTCTCGGCTTCTTCCCAACGTGGGGGGACCGGGGGGGGACAACTAGGAAACTCTACATGGACATCCTTAGGAGTATGGCCCTGTACGGTGCATCCGTATGGTCCACTGCACTTCACTGCCACAATAGGACTCTGTTGTGCCGCGCACAACGGGTCCTGGCGGTGAGGATCCTCCGAGGATACCGTACAGTGTCGTGGACGGCGTCGACACTCTTGGCAGGCGATCCGCCCTGGCCTCTCCAGGCGGACGTGATAGCCAAAGTTCGGCGCTCCCGACAGGATGCCCTCGCCCGTGGCCTGGTCTATGACCAGGCCGAACTCCAGGTGATCAGGATGCGGGAAACCGCGGCCATGATCCAATCTTGGTCAGTAGAGTTGGAAAACCCTGTTGCTGGCATTGACACGGTGGAAGCGGATCGACCGCAGCTGTTGCGATGGCTCTCGCGGAAACGCGGGACCCTGACCTTCAGAATGACACAGATACTTACCGGGCACGGTTGCTTCGATAAGTATCTGTGTCAGATTGCGGGCTGCTTGCCTTCACCCCAATACCGCCAATGTGGCGCGCTGGACACGGCGTTACACACGCTAGTCGAGTGCGCAGCATGGGCACCTCAGAGGTTTGAACTCGAGACACTTGTAGGACCGATCGAATTGCTGGGCGATCTGGTGCAAGCCATGCTGCACAGCGACGATTGGTGGGTGGGTGCGGCCAATTTCTGCGAGACGGTAGTGTCTCATAAGGAGGCCGCGGAACGAGATAGGGAGAGAGATGGTAGTGCGCATGCGTCTCGTGGACGCCGAAGTCAGTTCCCCCCATCATCTGAACCCTCTGGTGACGGAAACGGTCAACTACAAACCCACCTCGAACGCTCCCACGAGTAAACGACGCCCTCGCAATGTACTCAATGACGAGCCCGATAAAATCACCCGCCTCCTTGCAATTATGAACCCCCCGAGGCTCAGAACATCAGCCTGGCATAACAGACGTAGACAAAACAGACGCCGGAGAGCCCCCGGCTCGAATCGTTTCTCACAAGACCTACCAATCGCACCCCACTTATTACAGACACAAATAGCCATACAAGATTAGCTTAGTCATGTTGCTGGAGAGTTTCTTCCGCCGCTTCTTCTCCTCCAGCTATAACACGTTGCGAAGCGGTAGTAATGATAGACTAGGATCGGCTCCGCCGGCGGAGTCGATAACGAGTCCCCAAATAATCACTTCAGCGTGTTGGCTTAGCTCATTCAGCCTTTTACGGCTAAATCCTATATAGAGTCAATCCCCCGCAGCGGTCGAGCCGAGGTTGAACCTCACAGGAGGTGCCTCCTCGAGCGTGCTGCTTCCGGGGGGAACGCCTCCGCTCCCACGGAGTCGGGAAGCCCCCAAAGTCCGGTATCGCTGAAACAGCCATCTGCGGCTATTCAGCTGGGTCCAGCTCCAAAAAAAAATGTTTCTTTTTATAAAGCTATGTACATCTTTAGTATTAATTAGTGCAAGTAATTGTTGGTAAACTAAATAAACAGTAAATCTGAAGCATAAACCATTAATTACAATTTTATGGATGCAGTAGTTAACAGGCAGAATATTAAAAGTAATGTATGTGGAAAATGGTTTTTACTTTCCCATTTAATTCCCACAGAGCCATTACGGAAATTAATTACGTCTGGCTAACTTTTTACACTTCCCGTATACCGGATATTAAAACCTGTGAACGTGGCAATGAAGAGGGACGAAGGTTTTTAAATGAGCAAGCAATGCAATCAATGTATAAAATAAGTTATCGACTTCTAGAAAGAATTAAAAAAATCTCTTTTACAAAGACCGAATGTTTTGACAAGCTGTTATTGTCCTTATTGCAGATTAATATCCGTGCATGAACGGAGAAAGAATACAATCTCCTGCGGCCGGGCGGCCTGTCATAAGAGGCGACGAATAACCTACAACCAGGTGGTAGGGTATTTGTGCTTAGAGCCCAGGTTTCAGTCCACCTTTCGAGAGCGGCAACACATTGCAGCACCTTTGGTGGTACAAATGTCCATAAGTGATGGTAACCGCTTCCTATTAGGTGGGCCGTCTGCTTGTCTGCTGAACTCATGCAATAAAAAATAGAAAAAAAAAATAGGTGCATTTTTCTAGTGGAGCTTCAGAACCAAATAGTGAAAAACACTCGAAAGAGTCTCTAGGCCGATTTTGACGAATACTGAAGTGGTATCATTAGATTTTTTAAAATTAATTAGGTACCCTTGCCTTGTCAGGACGTCTTGATTACGTCTAAATAGACCAGCCAGTTCGATGGCGGAAACAGCTGTATCACTCAAGCATCGCAAATATGCGACCCTTGGTTTGACTTACATATCTGTGCCATTTGCTATTCAGACGCTTGGCTCGTGAGGTCCTGAGGCCATGAGCCTCTAAAAAGATCTCCCAAAGGTACTCATTGAATCTTCAGTTGACCACAGGGCTGGTGTCTATATCGGACAACAGATCACTATGGCGATCCAGCGAGGAAACGTAGCCAGCATTCTGGGAATCTTACCCACGGACTTGGATGACCTAGGCGCAGTATTCTACTTATAGTCTTAAGCAGCGGTGCAGCGTGGATGACGGCTGCCCGGGGCGGATGACAATTTTGCCGCCCTTTTATTTAGGTATTACAATTTAATGCATACTATATCTATATTTATATTATAAAGAGGTAACGTTTGTGTGTTTGTGACGGTGTATATTATAAAGGGGTAATATCTGAATCTACTGAACCGATTTCGAAAATTCTCTATCTGTTGGACAGCCCACATATTGAGGAATGTTATAGGCTATATAACATCATGCTAGGACTAATAGAAGCGGAGTGGTAATGAAAAAACTACCTGTGTTGAGCCGGGCGAGTAAGTTATGAAAAATTCCGTGCCCTTTTCAATCGGTCCGAATTTGTAATTGCGATAAAAATATGAAATTGTTCAAATATTTCTATTATTTATTGTGAATTTTTGCCGCCCCCTAAAAAGTGTCGCCCAGGGTGGGCCGTCCCTGCTCCCCCCCCACGCTACGCCACTGATCTTAAGAGATTGTTGGTAGAATACAATATAAGTTAAGTTTCCTTAATTGTAATAGTTTATTATTTTAGGTCCCTATATTGTCCAAAATATCTGTATACAGTTTATAATTAGGTTGCGCAAATATGAACATGTTTCCGAATATCGTAAGAAGCTTAAATGGTTACCTATTCACCTTCGTCGGAATTTTCACTTACTCTCTTTTTTGTATGTCCTTTTAAATCCTTGTACTCCTCATTATTTAAAGGAACGTTTTGATTTCCTGCATCGGTCTTATTCCCATTATTGTCGCTAAGTAATAATCTCTCCTTAATGACACCTGTACACACTTCTTCCTTCGTTGATAACTCGTTCACGGTGCAGGCTGTCCCCATTATGGAACTAACTGCCACTCAGAAAAAACAGTATCGTCTTTTAAAGTCATGTTTACTAATTATTTTTGGTCATCTCCGTTCTAATGCTTCTTATTTTATAGTAGCTGGCCCGTGATCACTTTGCTGGGCGTCATTAAAAATACATATTATGCACCCACGCATACACGCACGCACGCATGTGATAGGTAATATGAAGGTATTTAATAGATTGAAACCATGTATTTGCCGTGCTAAGAACATACTGTGACTTTAAATTGAGGGTACTTATGTTTTGCTTAAAGTACCCGCACTTGATTTTATTAAAGTGGTGTTTTAGTTTAATAAAAACTGGGTTGTATTTATATGGTGGGGTTTATATTGTTGAGCACTGTATAAATGTTTTTAGGATTTTTAATAACCTTTGTAATAAGTTTCAATTTACCAGATTGCTATAGGGTGAACGCTGTGTTATTGGCTCAACAATATAAAAGGAGGTGAAATCGCCTGGACGGGACATTCTTCATTCGTCAGTTGAAGAGAGCGAAAGCTCTGTTGCACTAGGAGCACATAATATGTTATGGTCAATAATTACAGTCCGATAATAAGCAGTATTCTTTGAGGACAAATTGCTGCTCGACACTTGACAAGCGTGGACGCAACTCTTGGAGTTGTTCTAATATTTCTGTGTATTATTGTGCTGTATTTAATATTGTAATTTTAATGATTCTAGTGTAATAAACTTTGATTATAATATTTCAGATTATTATTGTGGTATTTGTCTGCTTGAGCTGACACATGCATATCAAGGTTTAATTCATAAACGCAGAAAGCACTCGCAGTGGCTCGTACGAGGATGTGCGCAATTCTTGCGTGGAATGTTATTGCTGTAACGTATTTAATTATTTTTCTTCATCTTAATTGTCATGTTTAATATTTTCTTTAGTTTAGGGGGTTGCCCGGAAGAGACCGTTTTAAGCCGCATTTCCATTAGGG
The DNA here is from genome assembly GCA_039645545.1 of Dendrolimus houi. NCBI lineage: Eukaryota > Metazoa > Arthropoda > Insecta > Lepidoptera > Lasiocampidae > Dendrolimus > Dendrolimus houi. The sequence continues at coordinate 20,462,556 of CM077122.1, forward strand.
GACATTTGTTGCGCTACTCTGTCGCTCGAAATGGAATTCAGGTGTCCCGCGCGATGTCGCCCGACGTCCCTTGGGACATTTACGGGTCGCGCAACTTGTCACTAGTCGATGGTCTGCGAGCGTCAACGCGCACGACCTTCGTGTCCCTCTACAGTCGCCGGAAAGGTTTTGAATGATGAGAACGTGTCGCTTTGTGTTCCGAAAAACTACTTCCTCGGGCGACATACTGATCACGACTGGCCAATGTGAACGAGTCATATGTCGCGGGACATTGTCCCACAACTTTTGCAGACACAAATACGTGAATGTCGAGCGACAGGTATCTGCGACATGTGAAAATGCGCCTTTAAGCGATAAGGCCGCCCTTTGCTCGACATTTATTGTGCCTAGTTTTTAAGAACATAGTTTTAACTTTTTGGTGAACAGTAAAGTCTTTTTATTAATGCATTAATTATTACTAATTTAAAAAACGATGTTTGTTGTTAGGTTTTGAAATTGCACAGCTATTGAGAACTCATGACGTCATAGATGTAGTTTTAGTACAATCAAACTGAAACCAGCTGAAATCCACGACTAATGAACGTACAAGGAAAGTTAAATAAAAGGCTGCCCGCGATTGGAGTGGCTCAACGTCGAATGTTTATTCAGCGGAGAAATCCCGCCGAATGAATTATTCACCAACACGACTCCGGTGTACAATGAAATCTGCCCTTTATGTAATGGCCTTTGCGACGAGAGATAGCGGGGAATCAAGTCATATATTTTAGATATTATAGAATCTTTTTGATGTACATTTTATTTACCTACACAATTAAGCTAAACTAGGACATGACCGTGACTTCCTCCACGCTTGACATGAAATTCCTGTGGGATTCGTGGGACACAAAGTACCGCAGCTTTTAAAAACAATGTAACTTATGGTTTTAGTGAAAACTGTGTCGCAAGAAGCTAATTTTTATGCAACGGAACAACTACAAACCATATACGGGAAAATTTCCGCGGGATTTTTGGGATAAAAAATATGATACATTTTATTATATTAAATTTTCTATCAATCAGTGAAAAAATCACATTGGAATTCGATTTCTTTTAATCTGGCTATTTTAAATCATTCCCAGAAAAATTCCCCTTGGATTCCCAGACTAAAAAGTAGCACAGAATTTAATTCTAAGAACTAGCTGTCTATCAGCGAAAACCGCATTGGAATCCTCCCAGTACTTTCTACGTGAAGTCTAAAAATACAAAACATCGACCGTTTTTTTAAATGGGATGTTTTGTTCATCTGTGTAGGAACGGAGAAAGAATACAATTTCCTGCAGCCGGGCGGCCTGTCGTAAAAGGCGACAAAATAACCCACAGCTAGGTGATAGGGCATTTGCGCGACTGGATGGCTAACACCCCTGGTCTAAAGTATGTCGCCATAACACCCTTGAGTTGTGTTCCGGCATTAGTGACCAGGTTCCAGTCTCAGCACCTTTGGTGTTGCAAATGTCCATAGGCAATTGTAACCGCTTTCCATAAAGTGGGCCGTCTGCCTGTGTGCTGAACTCTTGCAATAAAAAAAAAGTGGATAGTATTCTGGCACAGCATATGCCGAGTGCAAACCTTATTTGCTGAAAATGCGGCGTATAAATTGTATTCGAATAGATGATTCGATACAAGTTGTTACACGAGTATTTATTTTATTTATTAATTATTATTATTTATTTATCAAAATTAGGTCGTTTTGGTCTTACGCCAAAAGGAAGATTTGCACTGAAAATCAGCGTTGTGTCGGATATAATTCCGGTACAGCAATATGCTGAGTGCAAACCTCGTTTGCTGAAAATGCGGCGTATAAATTCTCAAATTATGCTCTGTGTATAATTATGTATAAAGAATGTAATTATGTCGCTATTTCTTCAAATAAAATTTTTCTTTTTTTTCCTTTTTTTCTTTCTTTCTTTCTAAGTGTATACAAAAATATAATTATTGACAGAATTAAATATCTGTTATATAACGCTTTCTATTTTAAATCAAATGTATAGAAGCCTAAATGTATGACTTACACGTAATTTCCGCTGATGTGTAATAGGTAACTTAAAAAACAATGCGAGCTTATCATATTTAGCCAAACTTTCCGCGCGGTACGTTCCGCAGATGTGTCTTTACACTAAAAACATGCTACTCGCTCCGCTTATTATGGAACTCTCGCCCTCAAGGGCTTCTAATAAAACCTGCTCTCAAGATCTTCGGCCCGTATAAGCGTTTCAGTTACGTATTTAGTGTTTGTTTGTTCGTCCATTTAATGACCCTCGGGAAAGGGTTTCGCTAAAACTGAAGCACTCACTCAAAAGAGGTTTCGATCAAAATTTTAATGTAATATTTGGGATGTTTAGAATACTTCTATTATGTTTAATTAATTTATTATGTGGAAAACATTCAATAATTTTTGAGTTATTGGGGTATTTCCAATTAAATGTTTCTTTAAGATTCCTTAGTTAATTTTGTCCCGTAGTGCTATAATGCACTATGACTCTTTGTCGCCTAATACTGCTACGACCTGAGAGCCGATAAAAGACAAATTCACGCCTGCATACCTGTAGACATTTTATTACCTTTTCGGCATTTGGACTTCTTTTGGTTACTTTGTGTTTAAAATTTGTGATTATAAAAACTGTCCATTGTGTATTGTAATATTTTATGGTAGGCATTAGCCAGGTGTGATTCTAAGAAATTCGATCCACGCGGTCAGGCAGACATATTGCATATGTGTAGTATAAAGCAATGCCCCAATGGAGAGATCAGCAGTCTAGCGATAACCACAAGCGACGTAAGACTTGTGTACATTCAGTAATCTATTTAGTAACGCACTTTGCGCCTGTTATTGAATCGTACGTTACGTTTGGACTGGTTGGGTTCAGTTATATTTATACCTGTGTTATACGCGTTTGTATAGTTCTTACAAATACTATAATAATTCCAACGGCATATTAATTCGAGTCTTGCGATTCGTCACAATACTATGGCAAAGTTGCAATATTAGAGTATCAAGGATGACGCAAGCATATGCGATAAAAAAACGCATGATATTCAACGGCACGGTACTAAAATTATGTCACAACAAATAAACGAAATAAATCTTGTCCATTTTAATCCCACAAAACACAGGTCTGCGCATTCTCTGCTAAAAGGAGATTTATCCCTGCGCCACAGTTCCAAGGAACACACTCCTTACCACCTCCAATAGTATCTGGATCCTTAGCGTCGATATAACGGGCGCCTCCATCCCCATTTCCTGGACCTCCCCTGCTCAACTACGCAACGGTACTTGAGAACGTTTGTTCCGTGTACAACAATGATCTGAAGGGAACTTCTCGCCGAGGTTCTTCCTCTGCGCTGCAACATGGGGTCGTTTAAGAATTTAGTTATAAAAGTATGTACGGTTCAACGTACAGCGTGTTGCTGACGCTGCGGCCTACTTTAGGCTACTTTAATATTATAACATTAGTATAAATAATGCTCACAAATACTATGTGATTGAGTTGCTAACAAGTTGCAATCAAGTCGCTATGAGCTGCTATTAGTCGTAACATACGACTTCAACTACCACTAAGTTGAACCCAGGGACCAGCATCCAAGCCCAAGTATTACGAGAATAAATCCCTGAAAGCAACAAGGTGTATTTTCTTCATCCTACTACAAGAAAGCACCAGCACTCCATCATTACAAGCAAGCCCAAGTGTACAAACTGTACAAAGTAAGTAAGAAACAGTAAGAAGTTATAAAATGTCTTAGAGGTCGGCAACGCGTTGGCAACACTCCTAGTGTTCTAATCATCCATAGGCGATGGTAACCACCTTCCATCATGCGGGCCAACCGCCTGTTTGCCTGCTTCAGGCAATTAAAATAAAAATTGTCTTGTTTAGCCTAATTCGAGGTTCATCAAAAAGGTTCTAAATAATTTAAGTCTTAACGAAATAGGCAACGCATCGCTCCCTGTTGGTTTTTACTTTCAAGTGCTGAGGATCATGAGTTTGATGGCAATGTATAATTGCCCTCCTCCATCAAGATCGGATTTGAGAGGATCAGCAACTTGGGGCCCAATTGTACTATTTAAATGTATTGGTGTTGAGAAGATCTTAAAAGTATGATTCCATTGCGATAGTGTAAAAATTCGTATTCTACTAAATTCACAATATCGACTCGATGTCATCGTGGCAGAATAATAGTATAAAAAATTGATATTATCATTATTACGTTAGTCTGCCAAAGATTTTAAACATTTCTTTCGCTAGTTTTCGGTTATAAATATTTATAAAGATAGAGTGGCTTCCCACGGATACACCATTGAAATTAACAGAAATAATACATTTCAAAATCATTTTGAAATGTATTATATATATATATATATATATATATATACTATGTATATATATATATATATATATGTATGTATTCGTATATTTATTTCTTAAATTAGTTTGAGTATTCATGCATCTATTGCTTTTTTCTTGCACCACTTATATATATTTCCTGATTCAAATTTCTTTGATTTAGGTTGCCTGAAAGAGATCGCTTTGAGCGATAAGACCGCCTAGAAAATATTGTAAATATGGTCTGTTTTTGTAATTGTATATAATATTTTGGTGTGCAATAAAGTGTTATCTTTCTCTCTCTCAGACAAAGCTATGACTGAAACGATATTGTCGGGCAATTTTGATGAGATAGTAATACCAGAATTTTGGTAGGTGTTCAATATTCATATTGGCTAACGCTGTTTCTGCTAATTGTAGTGCAATTTTATGTCTACTACCATGATGCCGTGGCAACGTCTAGAAGATATTGTGGATTTAGTAGAATACGATTTTTTGACACTATCTTAATGAAATCGTACTATGAATATATTCGCAACGCGATGATATTGTAATACCAGAATAAGGCCCCTGGTCAACCCACCTATTTGAAGATCCACCAAGAGGTCTCTTGCCTTCAACTTTCGCAGTGAATACACGCGTTAGTTTCATTATTTAAAGTCACATTAAAAAATTATAACCAAAAAAGAAAAGAAAGAAAGAAGAAAGAAAAACTTTATTTGAAGAAACTGCGACGTAATTACAAACCTTATACATTATTATACACGGAGCACATTTTGAGAATTTGTATGCTGCATTTTCAGCAAACAAGGTTTGCACTCAGCAAATTGCTGTGCCGGAATTATATCCGACACAACGCTGATTTTCAGTGCAAACCTTCCTTTTGGCGTAAGACCAAAACGATCCAATTTTGTTAAATAATAAATAAATAAACTAATTCTACTTATGTAATATTTAATTAATAAAATAAATAAGTAATTTTTAATAAAACCAACTTGTTTCGAATACAATTCGGTAGAGTGCTTGCCGAGTATTACCATATTACCACCAGCCACGGTGGAAATTCATCACTTCTAGACTGTGCAATCTATCTCTGGTCTGATACGCACTTGGCCGATCATCTTTAGATATATGAACCCCAAAACACTACTTATTCATGTAACTAAAACCACATTAAGTTGATCAAACACCTTAAAGTAAGAGAAACTACTCAAACATTTACGTGATTCGAAAACCGTATATCCAACCACTTTCAGTGTTATGTGAAAGTTAATTAAATAAGGGTATAAAGTGTTTCCAATCCTTTATAAGGGTTACGAGTGGCACACAGAATGAAATTGAATTTCTACCTTCATAGGGTGAATTTTACAAGTGGCCTACATGGCCAAATCTGAAATTAAAAGATATAGCGAAAACTACCCCAAGGAGTATTCTCATCAATTTTGATAAAAATTAAAGTCGATTTTTGAAAATCGTTTGCTGTTTTCTGAAGTCGAATCGACTGGTTATAAAAAAATCATATGCTGTACACCAACTCATAGTGTAGCTTGTAAGGGTCAACTTCTGTGAAGGAATGTCAAACATCAAATGAATGAATGAATCTTTATTTGCAGAGATACTGGTAGTGGTGTCGTCAATAGTTGGTAAAACAGTGTGACTAGCATCACCGTACCTGACCTATGATCGTACAAATATGTATAAATGTATGTGTTTTGAATGTGAATTATTACATATTATGTACTGCTTTTAATAGTACACACACACACAGACATATATATATATATATATATATATATATATATATATATATATATATATATATATATATATATATATATATATATATATATATATATATATATATATATATATATATATATATATATTGTTACAAGTTGCAGGATTCGAATTAAAATGCCGTTAGAATTACTATAGAATTTATTAGAACTATACAAATACGTATAACACAGGTACAAATGTAAAAACACCACCACCACGCTTGTGGGTATCGCTTGACTGCCCTTCCTCAATCGGGTCATTGCTTTATATTACACAAATGTAAATATGTCTGATCGACAAGCGTCGAAGCAATTTCCCAGATATCGTAATCCGCACACCTGCCTAATTATGACTGCGAACAGCCATAAACAAATACAATAGGCTTCTCTCCACAATAACCAATAAATAAGTAAACAAGAGAAGTCCAAATGCCAAAAGGTAATAAAGTGTGTTTTTATGGTATGCAGATGTGAATCCACTTTGTCGGCACTAGTTTGTAACAGTATATACATTTATATGCGCTGCTGCTCTCTTAAGGGACACTGGAACCTGATCACTAATGCCAGGACACAACTCAAGTTTGTTATGGCGGCATACTCTAGTCCAGGGGTGGTAGCCATTCAGTCGGGCAAATACCCTACCACCTGGCTGTGGGTTGTTTTGTCGCCTCTTACGATAGGCCGCCTGGCTGCAGGAAATCGTATTCTTTCTCCGTTCCTGCACGAAATAGTTATATATATAATAGGTTGGGGAAAAAGTCTTTTCGCATATAGTATGTATGAACTTATAATAAGATCCATTTGTATCTAGCTGGTTTTGGTATCATTAAAAAGTTTTAATTTTAAAGAAGACAATTTCAAATTCAAATTAGGAAAATGTGTGATTTTCATTTGTTTTTCTTATTGTTAAAATGAGTGAATCTAATGAAGAAATTCGATACATTTTAAAATTTTACTACAAAAAAGGTAAAAATGCAATACAAGCCGCGAAAAAATTTGTGATGTTTATGGACCTAATGCAGTATCTGTGAGAGTAGCGCAAATTTGGTTTAAGCGTTTTCAATCCGGAAATTATGATATCAAAGATGCACGCCGCTCTGGTCGCCCTGTTACGGACAAAATTGATGCCATTTTCGAAAAAGTGGAGCAAGATCGGCATATTAGTAGTTACGATGTAGCTGAAGAACTGGGAATTGACCACAAAACGGTTTTGGCGCATTTGAAAAAAGATGCGTACACAAAAAAGTTCGATATTTGGGTGCCTCATGAGCTCACTGAAAGAAACCTAATGAACCGTGTACTCATTTGTGATTCTTTACTACGACGTAATGAAAACGAACCATTTTTGAAGAAGCTGATAGCTGGTGATGTAAAGTGGATCACATACGACAAGAACGTGCGAAAAAGATCGTGGTCAAAGGCCGGTCAGGCTTCACAGACTGTGGCGAAACCTGGGTTAATTCGCAACAAGGTGATGCTGTGTGTATGGTGGGATTGGAAGGGCATAATTCATTATGAGCTGTTACCGCCAGGCAGAACCATCGATTCTGAACTGTACTGCGAACAACTGATGAGATTATAGCAAAAAGTTGAGAGAAAGCGGCCGGAATTAATCAACAGAAGGGGTGTGGTTTTTCACCATGATAACGCTAGACCTCACACATCTTTAGCCACTCAGCAAAAATTACGAGAGTTTGGCTGGGAGGTGTTAATGAATCCGCCGTATAGTCCTGACCTTGCACCTTTAGATTTTCACCTGTTTCGGTCTCTGCAGAATTTCTTACGCAGTGTCGGTTAACATCAGGAGAGGACTACCAAAACCACTTGTCGCAGTTTTTTGATCGGAAGCCCCAAAATTTTTATAGCAATGGGATCACGTCCCTACCTACAAGATGGCAAAAAGTTATCCAATAAAATGGCACCTACATACTTTATAAACTTTATAAAAAAACCTTTTGAATTTTTATATGAAATGCGAAGAGTCTTTTTCCCCAACCTAATATATATATGTAACATTTTTAAAAATATTGTGCAGCAAAACCCTGCTCTAGTTTTTGTGCCATATTTCCTCTTCATCCCAAGGTTGTCTGGAAGAGATCGCTGTTAGCGATAAGACCATCATTTGTACCTAATTCTAAGCTGTTTTTGTGTATTGTTTCATTATTTTATTGTACAATAAAGTATAAAATAAATAAAATAATAAAATTCTATTCTATGCTTTCATAACTTTTACATTTTAAATTATATTGATACTAAAACATTTAGGGCCCCTTGCATAATGATCGCCTTTAAATAAAATTAGTTCATCATATTAAACTGCCTAAATACGTTTTACACAAAATGTATTGACAGTTCTTTAAACATATTTAGTGGCAAATTTTGCGTTGTGCAAGACGCTAATTGTATTTAAGGGCGGTAAATGCGTTTTGTGTTTTAAGCTATGTATGCACTTTAAGTCAAATAAATTTAATATAAATGGAGTAACAATTTTAATCTATACAATCTAAAATATTTAGGTATTATGTCAAATTTTAATATAAAAAAGGAAGGAAGAATAAGGAAAAAGATTGATTTTTAAGAAACCGATTCATAATATAGTAATCAAGTATTCACAACCTGAACCTCAACGTATATAATATTTCGAAGCAATGCACAATTTTTAACACAGTTTTTTACATATTAATCATTAATTATAATTAATGTAAGGAATTTGGTACATGAAGGTGAATTAAATTTTAAAACAATCGGCTTAATAAAATCTCCAGACTTTTCATCTTAATTCTTTAAGTTTGTGTTGTGACCAAAAATCTATATTATTTATAGGGTTACAATAACGCCGTTAAGGATTAGCTACATTCGTTTATATACATTACAAGCTTTATCGAGACATAGCCAACGTCTGGTGGACGTCTGACGTGACCAAAAGACTGGTTTATACCTCGGGCAACGCATTAGAGTTGCCATTCAGCGAGGCAATGTCGCCAATGTTTTGGGCACGTTCCCGACTGACAGCGGACTGGTACTAGATTTTATAGCTTAATTTTAGTTTGTATATATAGTTTATTTTTCATTAGGTATTAATCTTGTTCAAAGAAACTATACAATAAAAGAATATTTAACATTACGTTATCTATCAATGTTTAACGTCATTAACAATCAATAACTGTATATGCCCGGATTTCCAAAGAATACTTAAAACTTTGCTTGTCTGTTCTTGTGTATTCAAACAGTAATAAATATGAATACTTAGAACTTACATAGCACGTAGAACATTTATATCCGCTAGCAATTTACACAATCACATAAATACAAGTCGAATAGTTCACTGGGCCGGCCTTTGATATTGTTTTACAGAGATATGTATATATAGATATATATATATACTAGCTGACCCGGCAAACACTGTTTTGCCATTTCTATTATTTCTAATAATTTGAAGTAAGTTATATTATTAAATTACTAAAATGGCTATTAAAAAATAAGGGTTGATCGTAGAAGGGTGAAAATTGAGGATTGTATGTATTTTTGTATGTTGTATCATAAAAAAATAGAAATTAAAAATTTTGTCTAAAAAATAAAAATAAAAATTTAGGGGTAGACTACCCCTAACATTTAGGGGGATGAAAAATATATGTTGGCCGATTCTCATAGATACCGGATAAGCACAAAAATTTCATCAAAATCGGTCAAGCTGTTAGGAGTATGGCAACGAAAACTGTGACACGAGAATTTTATATATTAGAGATATATATATATATATATATATATATATATATATATATATATATATATACATATCTCTGTAAAACAATATCAAAGGCCAGCCCAGTGAACTGTTGGAAGGGAGTGAGATAGACATATATACACATTGCTATAGTCAGAGAGAGAAGAGTATAGTATGTAATGTATGGAAAAATGCTAAAAACCAAGTCAGGGGATGTAAGAAGTGAAATAGAATTAATTTAGATTTTTTCAAATTTTTGTTTCTCCGAAACGACTGGACCGATTTAAATGAAATTTTGTATGGTGGTAGCTTATATCCCTGGTCAATATATAGGATACTATTGATCCCGAAAATTAAAGAGTTCCCGTGGGATAGTTAAAAAACCGCACCACGCGGACGAAGTCGCAGGCATCAGCTAGTAAACAATAACAATGTCGCATCACAACGCATTAAGCCCGTCGCTACAACTGCGTGAAACAACAGATGCAGGAGGAGGACATTTGAATATAGCCTCTCCCGCCTCCCACAACCGCGACTCGCGGTTGTTCTTGGAACTAAGACAAGCCCCGGTCCCAGTCGTAGGAAGCGGGAGAAACGATCATCGGCAAACCTTCTGCGCATGACATATATGATGGTATTATTAACATAATATACATTTGTAATAATATGAGGTCTCACAAATAATGTAAGGATGTTCACAATTTCAATACCAGGCATAATAATAGACTGATACTGCCATCTTTAGGATTACTATAAGTACTGTCCTCTTTGTTGGGGGTTAGCATATACTTCTTTAATAAGTTTCCGAATGAAGTTGAATCTATCCTTTATTAAATTTGAAGCTAAATTGAAAAGTACTTGCTTAGAAAGGGATACTACACTATTGAAGAATATTTAAATGACAAAACTGCATTTACATAGCTGCTAGTTTCAGCCTTTTAGACTATCTTCTGTATAACGTTTATATTTTGCATAACATATAAGGAATCGATGGAGAGTGCCACTGTATGAATTTTTAGTATGTCGTTATTATGACGGTAACAACATTATTGTTTGTTACAATTCCATTACTTCCCTGAAAAGTAATTGTATAACAACTTCTATCTATATATATATAAAACAAAGTCGTGTTAGCACCATTTATAACTCAAGAACGGCTGGACCAACTATTATGATTTTTGTGTTTTTGGAATTGTATTCGTCCGGAATAGGATAATAAGTATTAAAATATGATATTCATCAATAAAAAAATATCATTAAAAAGACATCAGTCTAGCCATTGATTTGTTATGATATCTCCCGGCCAATTTCGGCAATGGTGACTGCATTGAAACTCATTTTCATTTGTCTGATTTAGGTGAATTAGTTTTGTGTGTGTTCAAGTGGGTCCCGGGATGGTTTAGATTCCAATTTGAACCAGGTAGATAGCGCTACAATCGGGTTCCAGGATTTAGGTGAAATTATTTTTGTGCGTGTTCAAGTGGATCCCGGGATGGTTTAGATTAACAATTGGTCCCGGTTGATGGTGCTGCAATCGACTTTTAGATTTTTATTTTTTAAGGACAAGACCACGTCTGCCGGGTACTGCTAGTATGTATTAAAAAACGAGCCTGGGATAGATAAATAATTATGACAAAAAAATTACCTAGACATGTTGCTGGGGAGTTTCTTGCCGCTTCTTCTTTTAACACGTTGCGCGGTGTACATAGAATAAGAAGTAGATTTAAATTAAGACTTATATGTATGACCATCAAAAAGAGTTCTTAAGTAGAATTTATTTTTAGTAAAAATTTTGAATTTGAATTTGACTGCAATGCGAATGATAAAACTTTTCAGTTTGATATTGATTTTGGTTGTGATCTTATTAATCCTCAACCCTTAGTGATTTGGTATTCCCGCTCTTACCCCAGACGAATGGTCGTAATGATTTTACAGGCCTACACCGCATTTCTGATATCGAAATGATTTTATTGGTTAGATTATGCGTAAACGTGATGAAATTGTATAATGAGTTGCGTGAAATGTCACACAGCTCTCTTGAGTAATATTACTTTTTACATAAAAACTAGCTTTTACCCGTAGCTTCGTCCGTGTTAATGTATACTTTTAACCAGCTTCTAAACGGAGCAGGTTCTCAATTCGCCTCTGTTTCTTTTTTGTGTCAGTTACGCGTGTTCTCCGTCAATTGTCGACCGATTTTTAATTTTTGAAGTGAAACTTCTTTAGAATCGTTGTGATTCGAAACTCGATGAAACGAAAAAGCGATACTAAAAAAATACCCGCCAATCTATAGGACTAACCCTGCGAGAGAAAGAGATACGATACAACCGTTTACATTGTGCAGCACACGATGATTAAACATAGGTCCAATTTGGACAGAAATAAAGCTGATCATAATATTTTTTAGACTAAAACAGTGAAAAACTTACTTGACTCAAGAAGTTTATTTTGAATTATAATATATTGACGGATGTAACCTAAACGAATTATATTTGTATTAAATTTAACATTAAACTTAGACTAAAATACAAAAATCTTATCTGCTACGTGATAATTTTTAAATCCTGTTGTACCCTGATCACGTTCGTTGATGCATCTCAGAAGGTTTTGTCTCTTTTCTATATTGGCATATATAATATTTCCTTGAATTTTCTCGACTAGTATGTTTATGTATGTATATATATGTAAGTAGTCATTTTGTTTATGGTTATACAAAATTAAAACTAAATAATTAATATGAACAAGTTGCCGGTAGACTAAATAAAACTTTACCAATACTCATTGACACTTGACATCTTTGTATTCCGTGACCACGGCTACTGAAAAGTGGCCGAAACGTCGGAATAATAAAAAACCGTGAAAAACTAGTTTTAACCTATTCAATATAAGAAAAAATATTGGCAGATTTTATCACGTACGTGGATTGCTCATAGTTTTGGCATCGATACTTATAATATAATATATATTATATTATAATAAATTAATTCATGTATACGTGACTTAACAAACCGTCTAATATTGCTTAAAATTTTAAAAGAATGTTGTAATTATCTATTACTTATTAGGTTTCGAAGGAACAGTAGATTCTTCATAACACGTATTTTGTCAGTATTTGTCATTTAATTCTCTTTGTAACAAGGGCATGTGATAATTATAAGCACTCATATCTGAGGATCGATTAACATCCATGACCAGTCCCTTGGGCATCGCGCCCTACTCCATTCTACCCATTAACCTCTCCTATAAAGACATTGTTATAAGCCCCGCACTTAACCTGCCATCAATTGGGGCGTTCACCCTACGTAATGATTATTGGGGAAAATAAAAGATAAGAAAAAGTTAATAATGAACAATGTTTTCCATCTTTAAGTTCCATTAGTGCTATTACATTAACTGAATATGAAACCGAGGGCCTAAGGATCGTTTTCTCAGATTAATATGATGAATATAACAAGTATCAAGATAATGTTGAACTTTATGCTATGTCTTACAACTACAACAACCAAAAAGACCCCATTTGTCCCCGTGCCACAACTCGAAAGAACACCTCTTACCATCTCCAACAGTATCGGGAGCCATAGAAAGAAAGAAAGAAAGAAAAAATATTTGAAGAAATAGCGACGTATAGTTCGTTCGCGTTAAGAATGAAGTGAGTCATCATTGTTCGCCGGCCTAGCCCCGCCCTCTAACCAATCAAATCTTTTCAAATTACAAGGTCACATTCATAGTGACCAGTTGGAGGCTAGCTTCGAATGCGACGGTTGTGTCCTGTAATTATGTTAACTGATTTATATTAAAAAAATGAATACCTCAGCAATTCGTAAAAATAAAAGTGGTTCGGTAATTCGTAGTGGAGAGAGAAAATTCTCCGTTTACCTCCGTACCACAGCAAACTGAACCCCATTGAGTTGGTGTGGGCCCAAATAAAAAATTATATTACTGCCAACAATACAACTTTTAAGATGACTGAAGTGAAAAAAATATTTTATGACGCAATGCGGTTAGTAGACGTTAATCGATGGAAGAAATGCCGCGACCACGTCTTACAAGAAGAAAATACCACGTGGGATTTAGATGACGTCATGGAACTCGCTGCAGAAAATTCTTTTGTTATAAATACTAACGAGGATACTAGTGATAGTGATTAAAATATTAATGACTTAATTTAGATTTTTAACTTTTAAGTGTATTTTTTAATTTCATTATACTTAATCTTTAAAAATATAATTTGTTTAAATTTTAACACCACTGTGAATACACCTTTACCCTGCAGTTGCTCTGATGACTCACTGCATTCTTAATGCAAACGAACTATAGTTACATTGCTGACATGTCATTGTATCTTAAAAATAAAAACATATTTTGAGAATTCGTACGTCGCGTTTTCAGCAGACAAGGTTTGCACTCAGCTTATTCATGTGCCGGCATAATATCTGACACAACGCTGATTTTCAGTGCAAGCCTTCCTTTTGGCGTAATAATAAAATGACCCGAATATTTTGTGAATTTAATTTAAAAACTATTTAATTTGTAAATAATAATATATACCTACATAGAATAGACAGTATAAATATTTTGTTAACTTTATGAATTAAATAAAATACATAACCCATCCTTGTCTATATTGTAATATACTTGTATATATATTGGGCATAACAACGATTCGTCTAATCGAATATGATCGGATACAGCGACTGTCTACTATTGTCACGTCACTGACACGAGGCAACAATTCTCTTTGGTATAACCTATAAACGTTTCATATGATATCTTAGCGTCTACATAACGAAGAGGTGAAGTTTCGGATCCATCTAGAAGGTAAGACCAAACTTGCCTCCAAAAAGCTTGGCGTTCTATTTATTTATTTATTTATTTAATTTGTTTGGGAAACATACAATAATTAATATTCAAATATATAAAACACTAAATTAATACACATATCAATCAAGTTTCCACTAAAAAATAATTTATATAAAAAAATAAAAACAAAGTTGGCTCAGATAGTTAATTACAAAAAAAAATACAATTATACGAAAATTACATAAAATGTCTATTTAATTTACATTATAAATTGCAAAACCGAAAAAAAGTCACAACAATTACTAATAAAATAGATATATAAAAAAAAGGAAAAAAGTTTGTCATTATTCAAAAAACTCTAAGTAATTGGATCATTCTAAATTACAACATTTTCTAATTTGGGTTTTAAATTGATATAAGTTACCTATGAAAGGATCAATATTAGTAAATAGTGCATTGTATTGTTGACAAGTACGATATAAAAACGTGTTTTTTGTATAGTTAGTTTTTATAAGTGGTACTGAGAATAGGGATTTATCACGTGAGCTCAAGCGGGGACACTTTAGGAGTAAATTATTGATGAGAAAAGGGAATCAACGCAATTATTTATAATTTTGTAGAGATAAACTTGGTCTCTTTCAGTTCGACGAATTAATAGTGGAGTAATGTCAGGTGGTGGTTGCTTTAAACGTGTGCATTTGTAATTTAAGTGTTTTAAAAACTTATTTTGTATTGACTCGATACTTTTAATGTAAATGTAATACTGTGGATTCCAAATTGTGGACGCGTATTCCAATAAAGATCTAACATACGAATTATAAAGTAAAATTAAAGTAGAAGCTAACCTAAAGTCTCTTCCAACCCGTAGAATAAACCCAAGCATTTGATACGCCTTGGTCGTTATGTGATCAATCTGGGACGAAAATCTAAATCGGACCAAGCAGTACTTCACCCCGCGGCAAAGACTTACTCTCTACAAAGTCAAGTCAGACCGCATATGGAGTGCTGCTTACACCTATAGGCTGTAGGAATTGCTTACCAGACTAACCCCTTGAATCCATCCAGCGTCGCGTCTTTCGTGTAGTCGACGATCCCTCACTGACAGATGGTTTAGAATTGCCTAGCCTACGAAGAGACCTTGCTTCTCTCTGCGTATCCTACCGTCTGTACAATGGGGAGTGTTCCATGGAACTGTTCAGTTTGGTGCCAACGCAATATTTACACCACCATACTGCTCGTCATTGGCGGGATGTTCACTTTCATTTCCTTGAGCTACCATGCTTAATTACGTAACAGTTCTCTAGAAAGTCCATTCCGCGGGCAATAACGACTTTGGGGGAACATCCCGCCGTGGTTTTACCTCTTTTATTGTTGTTGAATAAATACTTTTTTTTATTAAAGAATTTATTCAAAACCATTAACATAGTGTACAGAAACAATTTGGCATCGCAAACAACTGCTATAGTATAGTAAGTACTGTGTGTAGTGTTGCAGTTGTTAGCGCCCACTTCTAGACAACTCGTTTGTTATACATTATAAAAACAACATTATCTTAAAGTTTGTACATTTGGAATACCTTACTTGGTGTTAATATTTGTAATGTATGTGGAAATGTATAGGTGTGTGAATGTGTGTGTATATGAATATTTATGTGGTGTGTATGTATGTGTGTACAAGTGAACGAGTGAGTGTGCGGTTACAGACTTATTAGACTAGTATTTATTCCACAACAATTCGATTTATAATACGCACCACTATTTTCTAAATATCAACACCCCCCCAGGTTGCGTTTGTTTTTAATTTTGTTTTAATTTCATGTTTATATGTTTAGTTAATTGCAACCTGGGGGAATATGTTGTGGAATACATACCTATTTAATTTAAATATATATAATTTTGCCTGGTTCGGGTCCATCACATTTGTCGTTTTCTCCGTGTAGGAACGGAGAAGGAATACTAATTCCTGCAGCCGGGCAGCCTGTTGTAAGAGGCGACAAAACAACCCACAGGCAGGCGGATGGCTACCACCCCTGGTCTAGAGTATGCCGCCATAACAACCTTGAGTTGTGTTCCGGCATTAGTGCCTAGCTTCCAGTCCTGTCTACGAGTACGACCGCACATTCGTAATACCTAGTCTTGCAAATATTTATAGAAGACGGTGACCACTTTTCATCACAGTTGGGCCGTTAGCCTGTCTGCTGAAATCCACAATAAAAGAAAAAAAAATAGCGTGGGGTCATTTAAGAAGGGTGTTATAAAATATCTTCAACGCAACGCGTTGATAACGCCCCTGGTGTTGCAAACGTCCATAGATGACGGGCCGTCTGCCTGTTTGCCACAATTCTTTTACACGTGTTTTCAGTAAAACAAAATACCATAAATCCTAATGCGTTAGACATTATGCGATAACGCGTATCGTGGGGTAACATAAGATATTCCGTCTAATGTACCGTGAACTGGTAACGCTAATGCGCAACCAAATATTGCTTGACTGTGTATTTTGTTGTATTGATACGGTAATGTTGCTTTCATTTCTCATATTCTGAAAGTAAGCTTGGAGTTGCCTAGTCGCTGGGATGAAAACAGCACTTTTCATCTCCGAGAAACGATTCTCCTTGCTGTCAAAAAATTTAGAAAACTATGCGAACCATAGTCAATACATGCGACTCATGTCCCAACTCTTTTTGGAGGCAATTTCGGCAATGGTGACTGCATTTAAACTCATTTTCGTTTGTCTGATTTCGGTGAATTATTTTTGTGCGTGTTCAAGTGGCTCCCGGTATGGTTAAGATTCACGATTGGACCCGGTAGGTGGCGCCGCCGAACACCTCTTTAACAGTGGGACAGATTTTGATGAAATTTTTTGTGTTTTTTCAAGTAGATTCGAGAATGATACAAATTCAAATTAAAAGTTTTTTATTCAAAATAAGTTCCACTGGAGAACACTTTTTGAAGGTCATCTAAATAAGTTAAAATTTAATTTTTCTTCCTATTCTATGTACACCGCTTCGCAACTTGTTATTGCTGTTAAGGAGAAGAAGCGGCAAGAAACTCCCCAGCAACACGGTTAAACATTGGTCCCGGTTGATGGCGCTGCAACCGGTTTCTAGATTTTTATTTTCTAAGGGCAAGACAACGTCTACCGGGTAAAGCTAGTTTAAGACAGATTGCAGAGGCGGCGTAAAATGGGGGTGATGTGGGCCATTGCCTACGGCCTCGCACCTCGAAGACATATGAATGAAATGAATGAAAACTCTTTATTGTTCAACATAACCCGGTGTCCAAGGAGACATTACAAGAAAGATTAAATAATATTTGGTGGTTTAACTAAATTAAAACTAATCGTAATTAAAGAAAAAAAAAACAAACAAAATAATAAACTAATATAGATATACATATACATAATTAAAAATAGATTATAATAATATTAATTACATATATTACATTACATATGATGAGGATGACTAATTTTTTTTTGTCGCGTTTAAAATGTCGATATTTTTTATTACTAGGAACCACCGCCAGCTAGTGTCAATTTCAACTGTTTTTCAAATCCTTCTTTTGCTTTAGGGGCCATCCATATAAATTACGTCACATATATTTAGGAGGGGGGTCTGTTAGGTAATTTAATATGTGTTGCTAAATTATTTAAGGTTTTGGGATTATCACTTTATAAATGAGTTTACTATGGTGCTCTATGTTGCATTCTGAATTTGCGTGTTCATCTACCGAGACAGTATATAAATGAAATTCGTTTAGAAAATAATAAAAGTATGTAATCAGTCACACATTCACACTTAACCTTTAAGACGGAACCACCACTTTGTTGCCGAACTGTCACAGACGGCTGATTGGGAAGCACCACAAATTTGTGGCGAAATACAGATAATTAAAACGAACGTTGAATCTGATGCTTTTTCCCTCTAACTACATAGAATTTGTATTAGAATAAAAGAGACGCTTAAATTCTCTTGATTTTGATATATAATAAACGTTACGCTAGACAACCGAACGAGGCCGATTTTGACATGCAAAATTTCGTCTCTCTGCGGTGGTTTGAAATAAAGTCATTTTTAATGTATAAATTTAATTACAGTAATAAAAGTACTTATTTAGTATTGGTAACTACTTTTTCATAACTATAAGGGGTATAAACATTTTATTTCAAACTTGTTTGTACATTTTTTTTATGATGCTCTAAGTGAACATGTGTGAGTATTTTTCTTGTTTGTTTTTCTTATAAGAATTTGAAACACAGATATATTATAGTCTAATTGGATTTGTATCCAATATAAGTACAGATTATCACAGAATCGATTACTTCTTAATTGAAGTACATTCGTTAGATAGTTTTTGAATTATCTGTATATTTGTTAAACTAGTGTTACAAGATGTCCACCACAGTAGTCATGAGAACCATAGTGTATATTAATATGACATAGACAATCGTCATAGATAATATTTTTAGTCTATTTATCAGATGATTCGATTTATAACTAAATTACCATTTTCTACCAGTTAGTTAATTTTTTTATAAGCCCACTAAATTATCATCCAGATAATTTAGTGCATCAGTAACTAATTATTATAATTGTTTTTATAATCCTGGCAACACTATGATGTAATTGCTATTTTTAGCAATGATGCAATGTTATTGTTTTGTGGGGTAGCATTTTCGTATAAATTGCGTAGTGGCGTGTAGACGGTGTTCATTGCTTACTGTGCTGTGTGAATATTCACATCAAAGGCTGAACAATAAAAAGGAAACCCTGCCCAAATAGTTAATATTTGGTATATTTGGTACTTTCTTACCCAAATCTTTCCTTGCATTTTACATTAGGCAAAAAAATTTGACAGCGTGACAATTTGGCGGCTGCTTGTGGAATAAAATAATATTAAAATTGGCCCTTGAAGGAGGTTAAGGAGCGACGGACAAAGGCGCACACTTGGAAGTCCCGGAGTCAACTGGCTCACAATTGCGTCACAACTGACCGCTAATTGTGTCCCTACAGGTCTAAGGGTTAATTTAAATTATTAAATAATAATTTTAATGGAAATAAAACTAATTACAGAACTGCTGTTTTAATTATGTGATGTCACACTAGGGAGGGAGGAGTCTCCCCGAATGTGACCAGCTGTGACAAGGACGGGGAGGGGTCAAAAATCATCAAAATTCGTGTGACGTCATTTGCGAATGGGCCCTTACCAGAGGGCCAAGCAAAAAGTATGATGCCCACATAAAATTTAGGTATTGCTCCGCCCAGTGGCTTAGCTTGCCTTATACGGGCCCTGTATCAAATGTGTTTGGGGGGCCTAAAAGAAGGGTAATTTTTTGAATTAAAATAATTATATATTGATTATAAGTTATTACTTATACTTAATGCTCCTAGGAGCTAAATTAGACAAACAATTGAAATAAAAGATACACTTTTCTCGCCTTTTTGGCAAGCTTATTTATCAAATCATCCATAGCTGAAGACGATTTCAGTTACTCTAGATTTTCTGCCTCTACAACGACAAGTCTGATAGCCGTTTCTGTTGCCCCAGCAATCAATCAATAACTCTTTATTGTACACCAATACAAAAAGAACTTAGGCTAAAACTATGTCTCATTATGCACGCGGTCTTATCGCTAAAAAGCGATCTCTTCCAAGCAACCCCAGGAATGAATTGAGATTATAATGATGATGGTGGCATACATAAGACATAGTACAATTTCTTATAATAAATATATAAATGCAGTATATACACATGTTCTATATATTAAATAGATATATACTTAATATACATAGCATACAAATACATATCTACAAAAATACATAAATGTTTATAGATAAATATATAAGTACGTATAGGTCCCGCCACGTAAAAAGAACGCTGAGCGGTAGTGGAGGGGATGTGTTTGCGCAGGTGTACAGTCGTATCCTAAAGTACTAGGGTAATATTTCATGAGTAATTGTTTTATTGTAGAGTCTTATTAGGTACTTTACTAGCTACTTAGTACTTTGGAATTGGCTGGAATTAAAAATGGATAGTTTACCACCAATTTGATCGATAAAACGCTCACTGCGCAGGTTCAGAGCCAGCGTTCTTTTTACGTGGCGCGAACTATACATACATTTAAATATCATCATATTCCAAGAACAGGTAATATTTCTGATCATCGTTTTAAATGTCTGTAGCAATTTTGCTTGTCTGATAGCAATTGGCAGCTCGTTCAAAATAATTGTTGTAGTAAGTTGAACTATGCACAGGGGTGTTTAGTTTTAGTTTAGTGGAAGGGCGGAAGCTATGGGAGTACGAAATAAAGTCAAAGCGTTCTTCAAGATAATGAGGAGTATTTGGGACATATAAGAAGTTATTCTCAAAAATGTTATTAATCTATCAAAGATTATAGATAACATTTTAGGAATTTGTGGTTACACAGTTTGGGGGCACATATAGCCTCGGGGCCCCGTATCATTGATACGGCTGATACAGCGGTACCCACGTCCCTGGCTCCGCCACTGATAGATAGGAGAACATACTACGCCATTGCTGTTTAATAATGTCATCTTAAAAGTGACCTTATGACTTGCTACTCATAAAGTCATAACACTGGCTCATAAACACGCGGTCTGGACTTCGACACTGCTTGGCCCCTATAAAATATCATTTTATATCCGGGCCGTTATGAAGGATTTATGTTCTAACGGCCGTTATACTTAGCGGGCCGTTAAACGAACTCATACGCTATGTTACGACACTCCCCTATTAAGATGGAGGGCTCGGCTCTTATACCACTTACAAAGTTGTAACGATGTTATATTAAGAGAATATTATGTTACAAAATAATGTACACTACGTGTTCTGTTTATATTATACTGTGTAATAACTTAAAATATCATTGTTTCCTTTTAGTAATATAATACAAACACTATAAGTAAATTTAATTCAAACAGTTCAAACCACCTCAGGGAGACGAAATGTTCTATGTCAAAATGTGCCTTGTTCAGTTACCAAAGGTGACGTTTATTATATATCAAAACAAAGAGAATTTGTCGTCTATTTTTCTCTCATACAAATCCTATATAAACAGAGTAAGACAACAACACTAAAACTTTACGTTTGAAATTTTTATATGCGACCACTAATTCTTGGTATTTCTGAGTGAGCCGTCAGTGACAGCCATGTGCAAGAATCAACATCTTTTTTGATCAACGCGGGATTTCTTTCAATCGCCTTGAAAGGTCTCGATAAAGTTGATAAGTCTCACGTCCCCATGACCTTTAAGTCTCAACCCCGAAAGCCACAAATATGTATCGATCACCGATGGATGCATATTTGCGGCGTTTCAGGGGTTCTTGAAGTGTTGCAGCTCCTCCGGCAGTGACGGCTGTGTTTGGAAGATGGGAAGCCGCTAATGTATCGACACACGTTGTGTCCCATACTAAGAGGTGTCCCATCTTCAAAGGTACCAACGACATTCCGTCCGGTTGCTTGCCATCGTCGCGACGTAGTCCGTTCGGTTCAACTACAGCTGGTTCCCCGACGGTGATAAGAGACCGGCGGATGATGTCGTTGATTGCCACATAACTAAGTTAAGTTTTCTTAATTGCGTTTCTTTATAATCTCTTATTTAGTTCAAAGAATAATTCTTATTATATAACTGTGAAAACAGCGGTTAATGCTTTCATTATAGAAGCCGTATTCACGCCTAAAGTACCTTGACTATTGTATTCAAAGTATTTCCGATATGACGCACAGATAATGCCGGTGCTACACTATCATTCAACCCTCCAACTCCGAATTTTGCTTTAAAACAATGAGTGAACTAGATCAAAATCCAAAGTGGCTCACCACTTATCGAGAACAAACTTCGAACATGTCAAAGTGGATTTTGAATGGCATTATTATGACGCCTATAAAGTAGTGAATTCACTGTCTCATCAATGCTTGTACAAAAATATTAGACTCAAGCTTATACACAAAAACTAATGTAATAGCGTCATAATATAATATAGTTAAGTAAAACTATTACCAGGACAATTACGAAAAGTATATTCTTTAAACAATTATATATATTCGAAGCATGCGATCAGTACGCCAGTTGCAATGAAAATGCCTTGGCTTTTTTTTGTGCAAGATACAGCTGAATAGCCGCAGATGGCTGTTTCAGCGATACCGTGAGAGCGGAGGCGTTCAGCCCGGAAGCAGCGCGCTCGAAGAGTTACCTCCTGTGAGGTTCGACCTCGGCTCGACCGCTGTGGGGGGGAGTGATTCTATCGGATTAATCCGTGAGAGGCTGAATGAGCTAAGCCAACAGGCTGAAGTGTTATAATGGGGACTCGTTATCGACTTCGCCGGCGAAGCCGATCGTAGTCTTATCTTTACAACCGCTTTGCAACGTGTTATAGCTGGCAGAGAAGAAGCGGCGGAAGAAACTCTTCAGCAACACGCTTAAGCTATTCTTGTGAATAATGCCCTGGCGCACCGTTCGCACGCTTTTTATACCCATGCGATGACAAAACGAATCGAATTATAATCAAAACTACCTCCAAATATTATTAATCAACAATTCAACTTTTTACAACAGTACAATAATGTAACAAATTGTACCTCCTCAATATTTGATTGATTCAGTAATTTTCTATGGACAAATCGTGACAGTGCTCTCATTTGTGATTGGTCGTATAAAACGAATTCATTACCACGATCCCTTAGGTTCATTTATTGCTTTTGGAAAGATTTTTCGACTACTTTAAATCATTTGAGCCCTTGGTAGCGGCTAACGCGTCTTGAATATGTGTTTCAAACGGCTTGATTTCAAATCCAGCCTGGAAAGCATGTACTATTTAGGCAGTTTTCTGATATAATGTGCATATCATTACAATTACTGAGGTGATGTTGACTGTACAAGAAAACATCGTGGTAAAACCTGCACATATAAATAACCGATGTATCAAATCTACCCAGCAGCTTTAGACAAGTGTGACGGGTATATTGTCTGTTCTCCTAAAAAATGGGGAACTCTTAACCCAACAGTGGGACGTTTATGGGTTAATATTATATAAAACAAAATATGATCTATTGCCAAGGGTCCAAACAACCTGTCTACACGTCGAGAGTTTGACCATCAGTTTGAATGTTGGGCGATCGGGTGTTGGGCAATTGTGTATGACCAGCTTAACAATAACGTTCGAGCGAAGTCCTCATTGTCCCGTGGGCTTTGTATCACATTCATTTTTGCTCGACATTGTATCGAGGTCCATTCAGGGGTCCTGAGGGATGCAATGACAGTTATGATGGCGGTATCGTCTGTTGATTGCGACGTTTATTATTGCAAACTAGCTTTTATACTCGGCCTTTTTATGAAATATATTTCTTCTTTTGAAATTGGGCATCGTATAACTAAACACTAAATAAATTGCTGTGGCTCAATGACCCAAAATGAGTCCTGGTATCCGAAACGGGAATACTCCACTCTTTTTGTTCAGCGCTGTCAGGAGACAGCAGGACTGGCAGGAGCCAGTCATACGATTGAAACTCATGCAGATCAGCCTCCACTATGTCACTCCAGATATATTTGGGGTGATCAACTGGCCGTTGCCCGGTCTCAGTCGGCCCAGACAGGCTCTTTACACTGCGCGATCCTCTCCCATTCTACGTAGGTGGCCAAGCCAGCGTAAACGGTGTGCCTTGCTCTCGCCTATAATATTGGGCTCATCCACCAGCTCTTCAATTTCGGTTTTTTACGGATCTGTCAGTTGCCATCGCCTCCTCGTATCGGACCCAGGATCGTACAGTTGTATGGTATGGTCTGTAGATTTACCCACGGATATGGTTATGATACTGGTATTCTGAGTAGGTTAAATCTATAGCCGGCCGAGATTTATTACTTTTGATGTTGAAATTATCTGTAATTCTTTTAATGGTTGCCTTAGTTGTTAACTATCATTTGTTTGCGCTAATTTTTTAAGTATTGAAATGTAATCGACTACCATTAATGACGAATGTGTGGCCGACTTTCCAGCAAGATATTGTAAATTGTTCTAATGTTTCTTAGCAATTTCATAGAACTAATATTGTTTTGTATTAAAGCTTTACAAGATTGAGGATTCTAATGTACACTTATATGGATGTTTATTGGGCTTCATGGTTATTTTGCGAATATATAAACTCGGCCTGAGGAGACACAGTTAATGGAGTTTTAACTGTGATCGTTATTAAATGTAATTATTATATATTCGAATGGGAATCTCACAAGTGTGTCGAGACTGCTTGTTTTTTGTTATAATTTGTCAAGAATTTGTCTTATATATATATATATATATAGTATTATGTATGAAGTTGATATTTTCTTAGACAATCTCAACATCCGCTAACAAGTTGAAAAAATAAAGAAACAAGTGACCTCTCTAGAATTACTTAAGAATATATTTTGTTAAAAAGAACTCTTCACAATAAATTACTTGTCAAACTTAAACACATTTTGTTTAAAAATTGGAAGAAAGAAAATTCTCACTGATTTCCTTTCTTCTCATCTTATTTACAACTTTATCTATATAGGTTTAAAGTTGAATTTTTAATGATCATCCAATACCGGCTAACATGATTGGTCGTTGAACCACGTAATTACTATTTGCAAAAGTCATTGGGCTCCGTCTAAGTTTTGGAAGTATTTCCAAATTGACGGATGACGGCGCAAGGGGAATGGTGGGGGTGAGCTTCGATCAGATTGATTCGAGTCTGTAAGCGGCAACACGAACGCTTTGAATTGCCAACTGATGTACCAATCGGTCAAGTTCATTATCCGTGGTAGAGAGCCACTGTTTACGGGGGTATCGGTGGAATCACCTCTACATTACGAAGTGGTGTTGCCCCTGCTTCCCGGGGTTTAGTACCAAATCGGCGCACTAGGATGTCAGAAGAGTTTAACTACGTTATGCATGGTTGGTATTCTAGTTATGTGCTCTCATAGGGACCCAGGTAGGTTTAGTGGGTAGTTTGTTCGGCCTCCTCCTTTAATGGAGGAGATCCCGTTTGCCGTTTGGTGCAAGAGCCCACACGCACACGAAGCGCGCGGCACTAGGCAGCGCTTTTGGTCTTTCCCTGTATCCAAGACCCGTGTGTGTGTCACAAGAAAAGATATTCCCCCGAGTTAACAAAAAAAAGTCTGTCAAGTTGAGTACAATAAGTGTTACTTTCTTTTTTTCGAGGTACATCACTTTGTGATCACCCCAGTGCTTGTGGAAATGATAGAAGGGTAGTGTAGAACTCACTAACTGCTTCTGCTAGATTACAAGTTAAGCAGTCGGTGTTCCTCTTGTCGTCATACATATGTCGGGGCCACAGGAGCAAAACCTGGCCGACGCTGTAGCCCTGGGTGACGTGGGCTCACCCTAGTCTGTGCGAAAGGGTGAGCCTCTTCTTAGAATAAGTACTACCTTTATAGACTTTTGTTCGTTTGCAAGACTTCAGCACCAAACTCCTAAGTCAATGCACAAATATTAGGGTAGTTTACAACCTGAATTCTTTTATTGCCTGAGGCAGGGAAATAAGCAGACGGCCTACCTGATGGAAAGCGGTTACCGTCGCGTATGGACGTTTGCAACACCAGGGGTGTCGCTAACGCATTGCCGACCTCTAAGAAATTTTATAACACCCTTCTTAAAAACCCCATGTTATGACATGACATGACTTTGTGCTATGGCACAAAGGGAAACCGCGGCGGGGAGTTCCCTCCAGATCATTGTTGTACGCGGAATACGTTCCAGAGAACCGTTGCGTAGTGAGTGTGGGAGCTCAAGGAAGTGGGGGTGAAAATCCTGTCGCTGGCTAGCGGTGCGGCTGTAAAAGGTTTTCGGCTTAAAATCCGAAAACTTTTCTGACTAATCTTAAAATCAAGAATTTTGTGGCTGAGCTCAACATAATAGTAAAAATAACTCATCGCCTCCCCATAGTCACCAAGGCCACATAGAACGGGTAGTACAGGATCCAAGCGTGAAAAAAACCTATTTGGGATAATCGGACAGCCGATATCCGGTCGGTCGTCCCCAAATATTACTAGAAGGGCAAACAACATTTACGGCAAGCGCACAACTGCATATTTAGATCCGCGCTTGCTAAATGACTTACCCGTTGAGTTTAGGGAAAGAATTACACCAAAAAATATTAAAAATAAACTTAAAATGCCCTTTTTAAACCTAATGTAATGTTAAAATTGTTAAAAGCTACGGACGTAGATATCTATAGCACGAATAATATAAACCCCAGAGGTTTTCTATACTATGTATAATTCAATAAGATGTAAATAATTTTGTTGTTTTGTTAAATAAACTAGTGGTTGCCTAGTGGACGAAATTCAACCATGATTAATTTAAATTATAAGTTTGGACATTATTAAGGTTCTGTTGTTAAAAACTATACTTCTATAATCACAGATTTCGCCAAGGCTACACTGTTCATTTGACTTTAACAATAAACAAAAGAGTATATATGCGTGTGTGTGTCAAATACATGGTAGTGTGTGTAATGTATTTTTTTTTTGATTTAATGTATTATAATGCATAATTTAAAAAAATATTAGCAGTCTGTACTCCTTCTCTATATAAACTATAAGTGTGCGAATTTTCATACTCCTCCGTCCGCGCAATTTTCGTAAAAACCCTTTTTACATAGTTTTTGCTTCACGTGTTAATATAATGATAAAGAAAAGGAGTTCGGAGGCTAACCTGTGTGAGTTTCAAGCCTATAATTGAGACGAAACCGCAGGAAGAGGAAGAGGTGGTGGAGAGTAGAGTAGAGTAGTAGAGTAGTTGGTAGAGGAAGGTGGAGTGTTCTCGTCTCGAAGGCTTAGACACATTTTAGGACGCTAAGCCAATGGAGTTAGTTTTTCACAAACAAAACAAGAAGGGGTTTTTTTAATGAAACAATTTCTACGGACTCTACGGACTTCTACGTTTTTTTAAAAATTATAATTTAAAAAGTATTGAGATTTACGCGCTATAATTATAATTATTTGTTTCTATGTGATAATTTACTGGGTGTTACTTGTGTATTGAAGTGTTATGCTATTTTTTTATTACTAATTTATTTCTATATATAGTACTTATTCTAGTGTGGAGTGTTACTGTTACAATGGTGTGGTGAGAGAGGTGCTTGTAGAGTGTGTTACTTAAGGCCATGATATATGTTTAGTTTTTCTTTTTTCTTTTCTGACATAATTAAAGCATCTATACATTAATACGTGAAGCAAAAACTTTGTACCTCTTTTTACGAAAATTGCGCGGACGGAGGATATGAAATTTCGCACACTTATTGTTTATATAGAGAAGGAGTGCAGACTGCTAAATTTTTTTTTAAATGATGCAGTAAGAATACATTAAATCAATAAAAAAAAAACATTACACACCCTACCATGTATTTGACACACACACGCATACTCTGTTGTTTATTGTTCAAGTCAAACTAACAGTGTAGCCTTGGCGAAATCTATGATTATAGAAGTATAGTCTTTGACATTAATTATTATGGTCGAATTTCGGCCCCGGGCGACCACTAGTATACCTAATCTTATATATAAAAATCAATTGCTGTTCATTAGTCTCGATAAAATTCGAGAACGGCTGGACTGATTTGGCTAATTTTGGTTTTGAATTATTTGTGGTAGGCCAGGGAAGGTTTAAAAGGTGAGTAAATATGAAAATGAAAATGATTCTGAGGCGGTACGAAGTTTGCCGGGTCATCAAGTTACTTACAATATTAACTTAATCAGTGCCATTGTGTGTTGGTGTTTTGTGTCCGAGTTTTTACATTTGAGACTTAACAAGAAGGAGTTGTTGCCGCCAGGTATCATCTGGATTATCACGTTCTTCAATGACACCTTAAACAAATATTTCAATGTAACACAACAAAGTATGTTACAGACGACAATCTTCATTGCTCCTGTTTGTTATGTCCCTTTTAGGGTTGAGATGGACATCGTATTGCTCCATTGACACATTTCCAAGTTACTACAATGTTACGGCTATGTGCCAAATTGTTATAGTTTGAATCATGTTATGACGTTCTCGTGGATGGATATTTGTTGAAAGTTCTGTTGTTTTAAAACGCTTAAATTATGTTATTGGTTCATACGCATTGAGTTTTGGTAGAATTAGGTCAAGGAAGTTTTATGCAATCCTTATTAAATAAATTTGATAATTTAAATTTCGGAAACGTATTTTCTCCGTTATTTACTACGGTCTGGGTGTTTGGGATCGACCCCACAATGGTACGTTGTATATTACCCATAACATAAGCGTAACTTGCTTAATTTGGGGATATACAGTATGTGTGTTTGTCTACCGATTATTATTATTATTATGTATGTATTCATTTATTCTCAAAAATTTTACATTTTTTTAAAAAATATATAGACTTTTTTTATAAAAAAATAGATAGAATTATTCTTTTATAAAAATACATCAAAAATAAATACATATTCAATAAAAAAATATAAAATCTTGTAGCTCACCGCCAGCGGGGCCTGGGGTCCAAACTACCGGTGGTTAGGGCTCCAGAGACAGGAACCTCCTCAGAATTCGTGCCGTGTCCAAGAGTGCTGCCTTCTGTATCTGGCCCTTCACCCAGCTTCCTAGCGAAAGACCATTGACGGTGACAACTATCGGCACAATGCTCGTTGACTCCAGACGCCACATAGCGGTAACCTCGTGAGCAAGATCTAAGTATTTACTTAGTTTTTCTTTTTCTTTCTTCACGAGGTTATCGTCATGCGGGATACTGGTGTCAACGAGTATTGCTCGTCGTGCAGATCGATCTATTATCACGATATCAGGCTTATTGGCTACGATAGTCCTGTCCGTGATAACTGATCGATCCCAGTAGAGCGTGGCACGACTGTTTTCAACAACTGGCTCCGGCGAGTACTGGTAATAAGGCACCTCCGTTTCCACAAGACCGTATCGAAGGGCAAGTTGCTGGTGGATAATCCTGGCTACGAGGTTATGTCTGTGCAAGTACTCGCCGTTAGAAAGATGTGAACAGCCGGAAACAATATGCCTGAGGTATTCACCTGGGCGATGACATGCCCGACAGATGTCTAAGGTGCCATCCTTCAGGATATATTTCCGGTAGTTATTTGTCTTAATAACTTCGTCCATAATTGTAAAGACAAAACCTTCGGTTTCTCCAAAGAGGTTACCGAACCGTAGCCAGTTTACCGACGCTGACAGGTCTACGTCGGGCCCTGTTAAGGCCCGATAAAACCTGCCATGCAGCTCCTTGCTCTTCCATACATTGATGCGGTCGGAGGAGCTCAGTATTGCCAGGTTGCACCAATTCTCTTTAGCCAACGAGAGCGTGGTAAGACCTTTGTCTACTGCCACAACATCTTTATGCAAGCCCACGTTCATCTTAAGGAAATATGCCCTGAGATTGTTCACCTCACGATTGTGCAGATCCTTGGCATTTAGAAAGCCTTATTATTATCATTATTAAGATATTCAAAAACAAAATCATTCGGTTTATATTACATATTTATCTTCATATACAAAATTCTAATGTTAGTGTGTATGTCACTGAACTCCTAAACCCCGGGACCGATTTTGATGACATTTTTGGTGTGTGTTCGAATGGATCTCTGGATGGTTTAAATCAAAAATTGGATCGGGTAGGTGGCACTGCAATTGGTTCTAAATGTTTTTCAGGGCAGGAACGTCTGCCAGTCCCGCTAATCTATTAAAAATATACTTTTAATGTTTGAATTTAATTATTGCACATTCTACACTTCCTAAAAATCGTAAAGGTAGAAAACAATAATTATTACAATTAAATAGGCTCGATTGTGGCTTTTGGTGTTGAGACTCTAGGGCTATGGGGTCCCGAAGTTTATCGGTTTTATCGAGAGCTATCATCTCGTTTGATAGAAGTCTCGTATGATCATGCTAGCATGTATTTAGGGCAACGCATCGGCGTTGCCATGTAACGCGGGAATGCGACCAGAGTTTTGAGAACTACCCCACAAAAAAACAATTATATTATTTGTGTTTTTTTACGAAATTGTGTATAATTTGCTTTATATGCCTACATATAAAAAAATATTGATTATAACTAGTGGTCGAAATTCGACCATAATAATTAATATCAAAGACTATACTTCTATAATCACAGATTTCGCCAAGACTACACTGTTAATTTGACTTGAACAATGAACAAAAGAGTATATATGCATGTGTGTGTCAAATACATGGTAGTGTGTGTAATGTTTTTTTGTATTGATTTAATGTATTTTTCACGCATCATTAGCATAATATTAGCATTCGTTGCTTCTTCTCTATATAAACAATAAGTGTGCGAAGTTTCATACTTCTCCGTCCTCGCATTTTTTGTAAAAAGGGGTACAAAGTTTTTGCTTCATGTATTCATATATGTCTTAAAATTAACTATGTAGGTACATATACAAATGAGCCAGTATGTGTGTGTGTTTATTTCATTACACATCATTAAAATCTGTTTACTTTAACATGTGGATTTTTTTTTAAATTTAGCATGGATGTATTTTGAAAAACCCAATAAAGTTATTTAATTCAAAACTATACAAAGTTTCCTGCACGATGCGCAGTCTGAATTTGTAGACTTAATTATCAAAAAGAGGTTAAGGAACTGTCCCCAATAAAACAAGGTACTTGCTACATCCGAGCATGTAAAGAATCTGCTATCAAAATAAATCAAAAATAATTTCCAAAAAAAGTATTTCGGCTACGAGTTTTTGTTTCACGTTGAATGCGTTTAAAACATTTTCCGTGTTTTGTTCCGTGATGAGAAACAGCCGCTGTAGCCGCCATTTGTACCGTATAATTTAGGCATATTTCATTTTTGAGATTTCGGCGTGGAAATGAAATGGGATGCCTGGCCCGATGATATATATTGGGCAACTCCTACGTTTATTGTTACTACAAAAAGTTGATGGCTATTATTATTCTGCTTCCTTTCACTTTCATATCCTTTAACTGCTTTATAGTATTGTTACGAGTTACGGGACTCGAATTAAAAATGCCGTTGGATTTATTATAGAGTTTATTAGAACTATACAAACACGGATAACACAGGTACAAATATAACTGAACACAACAAGTCTAAACGTAATGCAGAAGGTCGTAACTCAATAAAACGCGCATAGTCCGTCGCTTATTAGATTCCCGATTGTAGTACACACGTCTTGCTTCGCTCGTGGTTCTCGCTCGACTGTCTCCCCCTCCATCAGGTCATCGTTTTATACTGCACAAATGCAACACCCCCGTATCTAAGTCGACTTAATCCGCCACACCTGGCTAATGACTCGGCCACAAACTGCCATAAAATAGTAACAATGGGCTGTTTTCTAATCACAAATTTTAAACACAAAGTAAACAAAAGAAGACGGTCATAAAAGAGTTAGAATTAGTTTAAATGCCGACAGGTAATAAATGTGCTTTGTTTCAGATATGCAGTTATATTTTGTTCCTGTCGGAACTTAAGTTGTAACAGTATTGTATTCGTCCCTACTACTCCACAATATCTTAAAGAACGCTTCGAATTTATTTCTTGCTCTCACGATCTACGCCCTTCCAGGCTTTTAGTGAATATAGACTTGTTATTCCCATTTATTACACAAAAATTTTAATATTTTTTTATTGCATGAGTTTGGCAGACAGGCAGACGGCCCACCTGATGGAAAGCGGTTATCATCGCCTATGGACATTTACAACACCAAAGGAGCTACTGTTCTCTAAAGAAAGAGTGAAGCCTGACTGTTATTATGGCGGCATACTTTAGGCCAGGGGTGTTAGCCACCCAGACGGGTAAGTGTCCTACCACCTGACTGTAGGTTCTTTTGTCGTCTCTTACTATAGGCCGCCAGGCCGCAGGAAATTGTGTTCTGTTCCTGCATGGATTAAGGGATAATAATTAATGGATTTTTCAACACATTTGCTCGAAAAATCGATTCACAATACATTTACTCAAAAATGCATTTACAACACAATTGCTGAAAACATGCATTTACAACATATTTGCTCAAAAAATGCATTTACAACACATTTTCTGAAAAAAAAAAAGAAAAATACATTTACAAAAGCTGTATACGTTGTTCAAAAGTTAAAAATTATACACCACGTAGTGGAACGTACGGTAAAATAGGTACTCTCACCTTAATAGCTATTTTAAGTTAAAAAAATTAATAAGAATATCACCAATGAGTTTCACATTACGAAAATAAATAAGCTGAATGATCGAACCTCTTTGGAAACATTTTTGATCAATACATTTTTCTCACTTTAATACTATAGAGAAAATGAGACGAAAGATGTAGTTCTAATGTTCACCACGCACACGTGGCGTCATTTGCAAACGCGCGCCATTCTCATACTAGAAACGTCAAAAATTGTTGCGAATTTGCGACTGATATTTATAATTGTAACATTGCCTATTGTACCGTTTTCTCGCAAATGTGTTGAAAACTATTGCATGGCTCACGTGCGGTTGTTAGTTTTTATAAGCGAGTAGACGAATGTAAGTAATTACTATAGTCACTAGTATCATAAATCACTATATTATTGCGAAGCTGGGAAACTGGCACAGTACCAGTGATGTTATTATCGTGCTGCCCGAGTCGAAGTAACAAAAAGTGAATATGCAGTACTGCATGTGCTCAGGCAAATCCTCAACTAGGAACTCATTCTATATCATCTTATTTCAAAGTTATAATGATATCATTCATAGTCAGTTTCCTAGGAATTTTAATTCAGAATATTATGACTAGACTTGTGTTTCTTATTTAAAGATACGTAGACTGGTATGTGACCACAGTGCATGTAAATAAGTAGTAATAAGTTGCGTATGATAGATGCCTAGTATTTTTTATTTCTTATCTATGGCGAACCAGATTGCCAAAGACAAAGGCACTATTATTTTCTTTTGTTCTTTTAAATATTTTTTTTCGTCTTTTGTATTTATTTCTGTTATTTTGATGTCTATGATAGTTGTTATTCAGATTCTATGACAATGGGTTTTAATGCGACAGATACCGAACTTGTGCAAATAATAAAGTGATGGTTCTCGGGAATTTTCTATAGTAGAATACCAGTCAGGAACTTCGGTACCTAGTGAGTTAATCATTTAGCGGTAGATTCCACAGCCCACCACATCAAATTACACTGCCAATTAACTAGAGACATGGAATTTGGCTAACGTGAAGAAGTCTCTTATATCTATAAAATACTAGCTGACCCGGAAAACTTCGTACCGCCATATATTCAAAATTCCTAAAAGACTTTGTTTCGTGACACAAAAACAAAATCACCAAAATCGCTCCAGGTGATTAGGAGGATACTAGAACTCGATCTCAGCGCTACCTACCGGTTCCAATTGTGAATCTAAACCACCTGGGGACCCATTCAAACACACAAAACAATATTTAATCAAAATCGGTTAAATCGGCATAAAAAGTATCGTATATCCGTTTCCTTGTTCTAAGCTACCTCCCCACCAATTTTCAGCCAAATTGGTACAGCCGTTCTTGAGTTATATAAATGGTGTAACTAATACGACTTTCTTTTATATATATATAAATATTTAAAAATATTTTTTACATATAGATGTAAAAAATATTTTTAAATATTGTATAAAAATTAAGAATTTATTTTAAAAGTGGAGTAATATCATCGAGTTGGTTATAAAATGAAAGGAAAAAGAAGAACAAAATAAACAATTACAAAGATGCGTATTTTTACAATACTACCTGATAAAATGTATTTCTATTCCTTTTTTCTCAAAGGCCCAAAAATATGTTAAAAAAGCGTATCACTTATATCGAGGCGTATTTACTTGTTGTTAGATTCATTTAAATTTTTTATAAATAATAAAAAGCGAGAGAAAATGAAATGTTATAACCATTATCTTTTCTGGTTGTCTTATTCCGTGATAATACTATACTACAACATAAAATTTGATTTTGTTTAAGTTGACCCACTGTATACATTAGCTTTACTGTGCCACCCTGCAAGATATCCCTTGAGTATAAGTTTGGCAATTTCGATGCAAATAATCCATCTGACGGTGCAATTAAGACAAAAGTGAATTCTGAAAAGAAAATTAAGTTTTCTATAGTAACGAGTTTGATATTACTTATATAAATAATAATGTACATATTCTAGATATAAGTACAGATTATGGCAAAATGGCCTCGGAATAGAAGCCATCCACAAATTACCTCACACGAATTTTTGACTCCTCCCCGCCCTTATCACAGCTGGTCACATTCGTGAGATTTCTACCCTAGTGTGACATCACATATTTTGCAATTTTACCTCAAGAAATTATTAAGTTAAAACAGCAGTTCCGTAATTGGTAACCGTGCAGAAACGGAGAAAGAATACAATTTCCTGCGGCCTTTTTATTTGAGGCATTCATCAATACATTTCGTACACTACCGAGTCGTTTTCTAGGGATTGGACCAAAACGATGAGAGGTGAAGCCACTGAAGTAGCGTAGCCACTAGAGTCAATCGCCGGCATGTGTGGAGACTCGGCAAGTATATCCCTCTATGTGGAGAGGTAACCCATAAGCAATACTCCACTAAAACCACCCTCCTCCCATGTGCCCCGCGCTTATGGCAGGAAGAGCGTGAGACTTAGAACGTAGTTACGCCCACGCTGATCCCAGCGCATCAGTCCTTGAGAGTGCCCCAGGAAGCAGGACAGACTCACTTTGTCAACAGGGGGATGACTCTTCGGCTACCTAGATGCTGTAGGGCACGGCCTGTCGTAAGACGCGACAATACAACCCACAGCCAGGTGGTAGGGTATTTGCTCGTCTGAGTGGCTAGCACCCCTGGTCTAGAGTATGCCGCCATAACCTTGAGTTGTGTTCCGGCATTAGTGGCTAGGTTCCA
Source organism: Dendrolimus houi (assembly GCA_039645545.1). Lineage (NCBI taxonomy): Eukaryota > Metazoa > Arthropoda > Insecta > Lepidoptera > Lasiocampidae > Dendrolimus > Dendrolimus houi. Next base: position 20,498,123 of record CM077122.1, read on the forward strand.
GTATCTCTTAAGAGAGCAGCAGTGCATTTGTAGCATTTTGATGTTGAAAATATCCATAGGCGATGGTAACCATTTTCCATTAGTTGGGCCGTCTGTTTGTCTGCTGAACTCATGCAATAAAAAAAGTCATTTCAATTATTTTAAAATCATTTATACACTGTGCTCATACAGATAGAATTGGAAATATTTTCAAGTTTTCCTTAAATAGTTCAAATTTCGTGTTTTAAAGATTAAGTAGGTTTTGAAATGTGACGTTAGGAAATTTAGGACCCTCCCCTCCTTGTCACATAATGTCACACTTCATTGATCCCCTCCCCCCTTAACTTGTAATGTAATTTATGGATGGCATATTAATATAACTCAAAAATTAGCAATTAACACTGGATAATAAACTACGTTTTTGAGTTCCATAAAATAAATATTTTTCCGGCGGCCTATCCTAAATTGTTATCTTAACAGCATTAAATTAGACAAACATTTCAGAAAATAATTTTCCCAGGCAATCGTCTAGACTTTATAAGAAAAAAGTTCAAACAATTATAAGTTAAGACCGAGGCTGTACTTGAAATTAGTCACGCGCGTCGGTTTTACTGAAATCTAGATCAAAATTTGTATGCCCAGGCCGGACTTTAGCAAATGTTTCTGGAAGACGTGACCAATTCGTAAATGTTTAACACTGTAATAATTTGAAAGAAATTTGCGATCGATTTTTAGTCAAGCCTCCGTGGCCCGGTAACCAAGAAATTTGGGTTTTATTAAAATAAGTGCATTCGATTTGGGGTAGAAAACAGGATATTAAAGATCACCCATACATGTTACATGTGTATGTATGTATATCTGTAATATTATAAAATTCTAAGTATGCCGTGTCTGTACATAGAAGCTATTTAAAGAAAACTGGAATAAACTATATAAACGATGGAGAACACGATGCAATTTTTTTTAGATTTCTCGTCTGTTTGTTCGAGATTCACGTAAAAACTCCTGGGCCGATTTCGATGCGGTTTTCGCCAATCGACAGTAAATTCTTAGACTTAAAATCTGCGTTACTTTTGATCGCAGGAATCCTGCATGAATTTTCCCGAGAGCGGTTTGAAGTTGTTCAGGTATATAAAAATTTGCTAATTCCGACACACTTTTCAGTTAAACGACAGCTTACGTTCTTTTTTAAATGCTGTAATATTTTATGACCCGGGAATTCGCGGGAATTTCAAGTCAAGCGTGGACGAAGTCGCGGGCATATCCTAGTATATGTATGTATTATTAATAGGTGTATTTATATGTGTGTGTGTGTATATCAGCTATAAGTCTTATTTATATAATAAGTATATGTTTATTATTGAATAAAATATAATGTATGTAACTGTATATTGTATAATTTGTATGTATAAAATCTTCAAATAAATCTCTCTCTTTCTCTCTCTCTCTCCTCTCCCACGAATTACATTGCTTTTTTTAATATGCCTGCTCCTTCGTCATTGTCTAACACAGTGGGTTTTCTTGTCTTTTTAAGTTTACATTTTCTTTTCTTATGTACTACTACTTGGGAACGTATGGAGTACCTTTTACTTCTTTTTCTCTTTTTTCAAAATTACTTGTATATAATCTACTAGAGTTTACCCTGCGGCTGGGCCGTGGGTCAACCTCTAGTACATGCCTCTTGTGTAAAGAGGTTACATTGTATTAAATTTTTATCTTAGTGCTATTTATCACGAAAGATCCACTTCATTTTATATCGCAAACGATCCCATCTCTCGACGAATTCGACCAAATCGACCAAAAAACCTATCCTATTTTCTGGGATAACGTTTACATAAATCTATCCCAAAACTTATCCCATTATTCGGGATGAAAAGTATCCCTTGTCGACCCTCGGGATAAGTAAAATTATATCATTATCCCATTATCCGGGATGAAAATTTTCCCTCGGTATTAAAATGACATATATACCGATTTTCAGCCAAATCAGTCCAGCAGTTTTTCCGTAAAAGCATAACAAACAATCAGACAAATATATTTTTATCGCGAAAACTATCCCATTTTTCGGAATAAAAAATATCCTATGTTCATCCTCGGCATCGAAAATATATGTATACCGAGTTTCAGCCAAATCGGTCCCGTAGTTTTTCCGTGAAAACGGAACAGACTGACAGAGTTACTTTCGCATTTATAATATTAATAGGAATTTCATATTTTCCTAGTCTACTACATTTTATCTCATATCATGTCTCATGTCGAGTTTTATTTACATTTTTCTATTTACTACGAATTACTCTGCTGGTATTGAGCTTCTCCATTTTTAAGGCATAGCATAAGACACCCGCCTAACACTGGATCATTTCGGTTGCAACCTGTCCACGCGTGGACGGCGTGAGAACGTATAGACCTAGTACCAATCGCTGACTGACTACTCGGCAATTGGGTATTTGATGTTTTTCTTAATACATTAAAAGATCATTATTTTTATTATATAAGTTAAAACTTAGGTATAGTTTTTTATAAATAAAAAACCATACCTATTGGCTTTCGCTATAATTATAAAGTTATATCAAATTTAAAAAAAAACTTGAATCCGAAGTACCAGAGGTCCAAAACACGCCGAGCGCGCATGTGACGCCACTATGATAATTTACCATAATAACTCATCGTGGCTACGTAGAACATCATACGTGTACGTATGAGAAAGTGTGTGAAGTGACATAATAGGCACATTCCGCGCGTTTTTGGTCCTCGGGTACTTTGGGTTCAAAATATTGTTTATTTTATTTGATACAACTTTTTAATTACATCGAAAAAATTGTTTGTTATAAAACTTATTATATTGTTACATGCCGTTAAATATAAACGCACAGCTGCCTGTCGTAAAGCACAGTTTATTGCCTTCCCGGACTTAGGAATTCATTTGTTTACGTTGTGTTTAGAATTTGTTGGCCGTTCGCAGGTGTACAAGTTACATTTTCTTGGAATAACCCAACCCACGCAATCGATTGTGTATTGTATAGTTTACTATAAAATAATGCCCGAACGGAGGGGTGAGGCAGTCAAGCGAAGATTACGATACGAGCAAGACGTGTGTACATTCAATGAGCTATATAGTGACGGACTTTTCGCGCGTTGTTAAATCGTGCAGTTTGTACTGGTTGTGTCCAGTTATATTTGTAGCTATGTTATACGTGTTTGTATAGTTCTAATAAATTCTATAGTAATTCCAAACGGCATTTTAATTCGAGTTCCGTAACTCGTAATAACAAGATCTTTCCATTTGTTACAACAAAAAAAAATGATTGAAATACCCAATTCGTGTATCACGCTACGTTCACTCGTTGACCACATGAAATTTAGTGCTCGTCAACGCGGTGTCCACCCGTGAACAGCGTTCCTTATCAATTGCCAGGTGAGTCTAATGAGTTTTATCCTAGGAACTGCTAGGGCTACAAATATGAATTTTGGCAGACGTGTATAAGTAGTGTGTATGCACATAATACCTATATATGTATACACTGCGAAATTTGCAAGAAAGGAGCATGTAAAGCAAAATTTAAAAACTAAGACATGAAATTATATATTTATTTAATTGCCTGCAGTAGGTAGAAAGACATCCCACGTGATGTGATCCCACGTTAAAATATACTTTTAATTATGTATGCCTCATTCGCGAGAACTTAAGAAAACACAAATTATGACTGAATATTAATTAACCTGCTACGTGCGAATTGCAGATATCTTACGCCGAAAGTTCGGTAGCCGAATATTCGGTGCTTCGGGGGAGAGCGTTCCCGAATATTCGATATTCGGCCAAATCTCTGTTCGTAGTATCTCTAATATATACTCAACGTATGTTTAGATGTAGAGGCGTTTACAGGCACATGGCCGACTAGTACAAGGCCATTTGTTTCTGAATTAAATAAATATTTTGCATTAGCTAGTCTTTACTTCCAATCAAACCCTCAATAAGAGTACCTACTGTTTCATTTAATTATGTTCCTAGAAAGTATATAGACGAAACGATTGTGTTAGTTGAGCAATGAAATAGCAATATAAGATGCATAGTTGGAATGAAGCGGCTGGGCTCCAATTAAGCACTGCTATGTAAAGACTGGGATACACTGGGAGCAGAAACGGTTTAATTTTATAAGCAAATATATGGAGCCTTTGTGAAGTTAAGTAAATTACCGCTGTGGGTTAGGTAAATTACCAGTGATAGATTGATGGTGTTTTATGTATGGTATGATTTCTCTTCTGACTCTAATTATGGCGTGTAGGGCAGATGGATATTAAATGAAATAATTTATTGAATTACGACCCGGCTCGCGGAAGTGATGTGGGACGACTGACGACAGTACCGCGAATACATAATATAATTTTTACTGAATTGCATCTGCCGCTAGCCCCCACACAATCAGCCCCCTCCCTAAAAAAGATACAGAGATATAAATATAATAAAAAAAAATGCGTATGTGTAATTCACACGCAGTGGAAGTGAAACTAGCACGTTTCACTAACCTATTTATTGGAAGAATTTTCGCATTTCTATTCTACTAGTGGTCGCCCGTGCTCGAAATTCGACCATAATAATTAATGTCAAAGACTATACTTCTATAATCACAGATTTCGCCAAGGCTACACTCTTAATTTGACTTGAACAAAAAACAAAATAGTATATATGCGCGTGTGTGTCAAACACATGGCAGTGTGTGTAATGTTTTTTTATTAATTTAATGTATTTTTATACATAATTAAAAAAAAATATAAGCATTCGTTTCTTCTTCTCTATATAAACTATAAGTGTGCGAAATTGCATACTCCTCCGTCCGCGTAAATTTCGTAAAACGGGGTAGTACAAAGTTTTTGCTTCACGTATTTCTTAGATATTTTGACCCTTATTCGTAATAATTCAATCTAAATTACTGAATTTCATCAAACGAATAACTGGTGAACTCGATGTTTAGTGGCGCTAACTTTGATTGCAGTGTGTTATGAGTTACGATTTTTACTGGGCACCTAATGATGTACGCTTTATACATGAACATCTTAAGGGGACATGCAAGCAAATTCGCCTCCTTATGGCTCAACAACATTTTGTATTCGTGTATCTCAAGTATGCGATTTTTTTAAATGAAAGGGTCATTGAGCTGTATTTGCTTTCGTATCTATCACCAGTTTTCATTTAAATCGTAACGCTTGACTAAAAAATTCTCTATCCTACCTAATAATAAAATAAGACTTTATTATGATGTATTATTCCTTTTTTTAAATATTTTACATATTGTAATAAATATTACGAAAGACTAATCATAATAAACATTTCTGTACAAGAAAATACAAACTGTTAAAAAATCGTTATTAATTAAAATAGGTATGTGGGCACGTGTTACAATAAATTATAAAAATTATACACATGAAAGAACAGGCGTTAAAATAACTTCTTATCATCTAACTTTTAAAATATCATGACAGGAATAATTTTAGATAGATAGATAGATAGATAACACTTTATTGCTCGCCAAAATAAACAAAAACAAAATGCATAATTACAATACTTCTTGGCAAAACAACAGGCGACCTTATCGCTAAAACCGATCTCTTCCAGGCAACTTAGCTTAAAAGAAATTCTAAACTAATCTGGCGATGTAGGTGGAGCAGAATAAAGAAAATTTTACTTACTTTTCAAACTATAACTAATGCATTACTTGAAGTTTATAAAAAGTGTGTTAGTTATTTCAACTATCCGCTCCCCTTTATTTTTAAATCATGTCTCAGTATTTTTCGCCTAGTATGTCAACGGGTTTCTCGTCACGTTTAGCCGGCCCCGGTGTGAAATCTCACGACTCATTATGTGCAACGAACTTAGCCCACTCTCCCCTTTCCCCCATTCAACACCCACTTCAAACAAATGAAATATTAACCTTCAAACCCGGCATAATTTTATTTTTAAGAAGGGTCTTTAATTATGTTTGCATATGAATGGGGTTAAAAAATTCATGTGAAATTATATTTGATGCCGTTTATTAGGGGTCCCTACCCATTTTATCTCAATTTTTATGTCTTTGTTATTTCCATCTATCTACTTGTCCATCATATGAGGATTAAATTTAAGGTAAGGTGAGGTGACTCTTTATTGTACACCAAAGCATAGACGAACAGAAGTAGAAAAATACAAAAGATAGTACAACGGGCGGCCTTATCGCTATAAAGCAGTCTCTTCCAGGCAACCCTTGGCAGGGATTAATATATTTTTAAAACTGACGATGGTGCAGTCTATAAATAATGATGATAAGTATACACAGTGCATATAAGTACAAAAACAATATAAGTATTAGGGTAGCGCAAAAAAACGGTCAGTTTTTTTTGAGTATCGTGCGAAAAAATGTTTGTTTTTGATATTTTAAGAACTCACTCCAAAGGACAGCTAAAAAAAAATTCTAAGAGGTCGCTCCAAATTTTTTAAGATTTCAAAAATCGCTGAAACTGAGCTTTTTTAAGAATAAGTTAAGAAAGTTCAAGTCAAAGTTTGAATTTTAAAAGGTCACTCATATTTTTTTTTAATTTACTCGCATTTTTGCATTACTCGCTCGATAAAATCTTAAGTAATGCACTAGTACATTAAAAAAATTATGAGCGACCTTTTAAAATTCAAATTTTGAACTGAAACTTTCAGAAACTTATTCTTTTTTGGTCCATAAAATTATACCGTAACAAATTAAAATTGAATAAAAAAAATCAGTTTTTGACAATATTTTAAATCTTAAACAATTTGGAGAGACCACTTAAAAAAATTTTGAGCTCTTTTTTCTTAAAACTTTCTCATAAACAAAATAGTCGTTTTTTTGCGCCACCCTAATAACTGTATAAACATATACACATAAATATATAAATATAATTATATAACAGATTAGGAATTACTATACGCAATAGAAAAGTAATGCTTCTGAACCTGACTTTTGAAGCATTAAATAAATAAATAAATAAATCAGCAGACAAACACACACACTGTATATCCCCAAATTAAGCAAGTTACGCTTGTGTTATGGATAATAAACAACGGACCATTCTGGGGCCGATCCCAGACACCCAGACCATAGTAAATAACGGAGAAAATACGTTTCCCGAAATTTATTATACCAGGAATCGAACCCGGAGCCTCTGCGTTGCATCGAGGTAAGCCAGCAAAGTCTTGGCCCGCTCAACCACAGAGGCCGTCAAGGATTCAAGCATTGTAAGGATTTGCCTGTCTTATAGCAATAGGTAGCTCATTCCAGAGACGCACAGCCTGGACAGTTAAAGAGTGATCATAAAAACAAGACGTGTGTGTGTTTTTATTCTGTATTTTTTAAATTTAGTAAAAACATAATATTTATACGATGTTTTAATGGTTTTAAGCGCGGTATTTTATTTGATTTTCATTTCGACGTTTCGGCCATTTTTCAGTAGCCATGATCACGGAAGACAAAGATGTCAAGTGTCAATGAGTACTGTTAAAGTTATTATTTAACCTATCGCGAACTTTTTCATTGTAATTATTTAATTTGTTTATTATTATTATTTTAGCTATGGGAGCCTTATCTAATTTACCACTGCTTCGCAACATGTTGTGGCTTAAAGAGAAGAAATATGTAATTTTTAAAAATGAAGGTAGGGATGACCGCTACATATGTCATTGAAGGTAGACGTTTTTATCATTTGCGTGAAGAATCGTTAGTCAGATTTTGAAAAGTCATAATTTTATTCGGGTCAATAGATGGTGAGTTAGTCATTTTCAGAGATTTAAAAATGTACCCCCTCTAACTTTTAAAGAAAGAGGTGGAAAATATAAAAAAACAAGGTCAGAATTTAACCAATGGTTTCAGAAAGAAGATTTTTTATTTTATTTAGGACGGATAAACTAATATAACACTAAGTGTTAACAAAAATAGACTTAAAAACAAAACTTGTCCTAAAAGGGACATCAGTCTCAGCATAATGCTAGTCTGTCGACCAGCGATGACCTTCCGCTAAGCCCATAAGCTATCGTCACGGCAGACATTAGAACATGCAGGGGCCCTCGAGCATCTAGGGAGCAGAGGATTCTTCAGCCCTGTTGACGAAGTGAGTTTGTCTGTCCCAGGCCATTCTCAAGCACTGATGCGCTAGGATCAGCGTGGGCGTAACTAAGTTCTAAGTCTCACGCTCTTCCCACCACAGCCCGGGGCACATCGGAGGAGGGTGGTTTTTGTGGAGTATTGAGTTCTTCGAGTCTCCACACAAGCCAGCGATTTGACTCTGGTGCGCCATTCGTGGTGACACTTCTCGTCGCTTTGGTCTAATCCCTAGTAAAGGACCCGGTAGTGTGCGAAATGTATTTCACCTACCTCAAAAAAAGAAAGACATTAGAACATTACATAGCATATGACAACCATATAATCTTATACAAATATAGATGCAGTTAATAGTATAAAATATTGTTTAGTAGTCAATAGTACATATATCATAGATATTAATGTAATATCGAATAGTAGTTTTAGACACAGACAACACTTTATTGTTCACCAAAACAAAAATGCAGAACAAGACAATAGTTACTTGGCAAAACAAAAGGCGGCCTTATCGCTAAAAGCGATCTCTTCCAGATAACCTGACTGAAAGGAAATCTTAAATTATTATGCAACAAAGAAAAAACAAAATAAAAATGATATACATGGACAGCAGATTAGTCTTAAGTAAGGTAAATTAGCACATACATTATTGCGTAAGACTAACATAATGATTCCTGAGTGAATTTTAGTGTTAATAAATATACAAATGTTACAGTTAGAGAAATTAAGTAAATAAGAAATATTACAGTCAAATACCACTTGTGTCATGCTTTAAGTAGCGCTGTGAATGTTGCTGCTCTTTTATAAATATCTTTAATTTATATCTAAATCCAGTAACAAGTTGCAGATTTCTAATGGGCGGTGGAAAATTATAACAGCGTTAGCTGCGTAGCAAAAAAGCAAACAGTGTTATGGTCTCCCGAAGCGAGTTGTTTCGTCATATGTTCTAGAAGTTGTTGCATGTTTTAAAGAAAATTACTATGAGTAATATTAGTAGAGAGAGAGAGAAACATAGAATATTTTCGATTTTTTTGAAGTAAAACTTCTTTAGAATCTTTGTAATTTGAAACTCCATGAAACTAAAAATAAATAAACACATAAATCTACAGGACTAAGCCTGCACGAGAATGAGATAGAATACATTATATTTAATAATTTAAACACTATGCTGATACAGATAGAATTAAAATGTTTTGAATTTTTTTGTTAATATATCAAATTTCGTGTTTTAAAGCTTAAATATTGTTACGAGTTTGCGGGACTCGAATTAAAATGCCGTTATAATTATTATAGAGTTGATTAGAACTATACAAATACGTATAACACAGGTACAAATATAACCGAACGCAACAAATCCAAACGTAATGCAGAAGGTTGTAATTCAATAAAACGCGCAAATTCCGTCAATGTTAGATTCCCGAATGTACACACGTCACGCCTAGATCGTAGTTGTAGCACAAATGACCCCTCTCTCAATCAGGCCATCGTTTTATACTTTACAAATACAAATGTGCCCACCCGGCAACGTCAACATAATTTCCTAGAATTAGCTTGTACTTATAATCCACAACACTTGGCTAATGATGCTCCTGAGCGGCCGTAAACGAATACAATAGGACAATAGGCTGTTCTCCACAATAACTAGAAACGTATGCCAATAAATAAGTGAACAAAAGAAGACAATCATAAAAGGATTATAGTTTGTTCAAATGCCAACAGGTAATAAAATGTGCTTTTACATATCTGTACGTGGAATTTGTCTTTGTCGGAGCCTAAGTTGTAACAATATAATACAACGATATAATACATGCAATGTGACGTGACGAAATTTAGAATCCCTCCCACCCCTTATCACACTTTGTTTCACTTCTACTGCGTGTGAAACTGCACACTGAAAAATGGTGTATGTTTTCACCTTTACAGAATCCGTCATAGTATTTGATCCAACACGCATTTGGTGATTTTTTTCTAATGCGATAATTTCCCCGAGAGAAGAACTCGAAACACGTCATACGGCTTGAAGAACTACAATAAGCTCAGCCTTAATTTATATCCGACGGTGGAACTAGACAAGCTGCTGTTAAAACTTTTGTCCTTCAAAACTCTGTGTGCACGTAATCACCGCTGGCGAGTCGGGGTCTCTTTAAATTTGTCAGGTGTCAAAGATATAACAAGGATGATTTTATTCCGTCGAGTTACTTTACGAACTTTCATTTTACCAGTAAAGAGTGGGTTACACTGTGTCCGTTATTTTAATTTTAAATTGCATATCTTTTCCTTTTAATATTTTTCGCCTGATCCTCATCTCACCATTTATGTTAACACCATCATTTCGTAAAACGTTCAATTGTCCTCCGTCAACCAATCGTTTACATTCGCCGTAAATTGTTGTCGATGAAATTTAACTGCCCTTTAAATAAATGACTGCGCATGTTACGCAAACAAATATGAATAAAAACCACTACACCTGCCACCAGCAGGAAGCAAATCAAACAGTAGTACGGTGAGTCACACGTTCCCTTTTTCTAACGAATCAAGAGCCTCTAAAAGATAGAGATTAAACTTTTTACTTAAATGGTAGGTTTATTACTCACTACACTCTTATATTAACTTTTAAAAAAAGACGTGTGCGTCCCGGGACGCCCGACAGAAGTGATAACTTAAACTAATCTAAGTTGAACTATTTAATATTGAAATTGTTTAACTTGAGAAAAGCTTAGGTTATTACTTAAATTTTATGTATATAGCGCGTAGGTTAGAGTGAGAGAAGAGGAGCCTGTTTACCGCTACCGTATGCATGAGAGAGGGAAGCCAGACAGACTGGCGCCATAACGCGTTACGTAACGAAGCGGTGTACCCTGTCATAAGAAGTTAGCACTTCAAAAGTCTTAGTATCGTAACGGCTAGCGCTCACGTCTCGAGATCAAAGGTCGCGGGTTCGAATTCTGGTCGGAACGTATGCACCAGTTAGGCAGTTTTCTGACCTAATGTGCATATTTTTATAATTACCACGTGCTAACAACGGTGAAGGAAAACATCGTGATGAAACCTGAACATCAAGATAACCGATGTGTCAAACCTGCCCAGCCGCCTTGGACAATCGTGGCGGGTATACTATCCGTTCCCCTATAGTGGGAGGTTCGAACTCAGCAGTGGGACGTTCATGGCCTGTTATTGCAATAATCTTAACATACATACATCATTAAGACAGTTTTTCTTGTCTACTGTATGCCGATATAAAGCAGTGTACTGAAAAAAGAAATAGTGTACACAGCCATTTGAGTATATTTTCAGACAGGGCTTGAAAATTTGTAATGATGTTTTACAATGAGTTTCTTTTTTAAACTAAAATTATAAAATAAGCGACTCAGTTGGCGAGATAGGTTGAACTTTTAACTATAAAAGTTATTAGCAATTTTTCCAATCAATATTTACCATTACCTTAAATGGTAAAAATAGCTCTTCTTTCCTCTTATAATTCTGAATGATGGCCTAGAAATTTACAATATTTTCATTCATAATTAGTTTCCACAATTTTATTATTTGCTTATATAGTTGTAAGAAAAATACTTCACACGACTAAAAGAAGAATTCGCGAAGATCGTACCAATTGCAGATCTCTTATCAAACTAGTAATTTGCATGTAAAAATACACTCCAAATAAATAATAGTAAGCACCCAGCCTTATATGAAGTCCTTCGAAAGAATTGGATGGCGACTTTTTTTTATTATATTTCTTGCTTATTATGTGAAAAAGTATTTTTAGCTCATCTCGTGTAATATTTTCGTCTTACAACAGACGGATAGTGTTCCCTGTAGTAAAGTAACGCGGTATAAAAACAGTGGAATGAAAAAATAATATTATTATACTTCAGGTTCTATTATTTTATGTTATAGTACATAGACAATGGCGTTATTGCAAAACTTATGAATAATATTTAATGTATAGTAAGTCCGCAATCATCCAAAGGATTGAGGTTATTTTTTTAATGCACGAGGCCAGCAGACGGACAGACTCCCACCTGGAAAGCGTTTATGGCCTATGGACAATTGCAACACCAAATGTGCTACAAATGCTCTGCTACTTTCTAAAGGGTGACTGTAACCTGACACTAATACCGGAACACAACTCAAGGTTGTTATTTTATTTTATTTGGGTGATTAACACTTGTAGTCGTACAAACTGAAGTTACAGAGATAACTAAATAATAGCTATTTATAAACCCCACAGATTACAGAGGAAATATAAAAAATAAATATACATTAGTTTTAGAAAAAAAACAATAACATATAATTTTGTGATTGGGAAACTAATTATTGTTACAACTCAGGTCCCGACAAGAAAACAAAATCCGCCTGCATATCTGAAACAAAACACATTTTATTACCTGCCGCCATTTAAACTGATTGTAACTCTTTTATGATCGACTTCTTTTGTTTACTTTGTGTTTAAAATTTGTGATTAGAAAACAGCCCATTATTTTATTGTACTCTTTTATGGCAGTTTGCGGCCGAGTCATTAGCCAGGTGTGGCGGATTAAGCTGACTTAGATATGGAGACATTGCATTTGTGCAGTATAAAACGATGACCTGATTGGATCGAGCGAGAACCACGAGCGAAGCGAGACGCGTGTACTACAATCGGGAATCTAATAAGTGACGGACTTTGCGAGTTTTATTGAATTACGACCTTTTGCATTACGTTTGGACTTTTTGTGTTCGGTTATATTTGTACCTGTGTTATACGTGTTTATATAGTTCTAATAAACTCTATAGTAATTCGAACGGCATTTTAATTCGAGTCCTGCAACTCCTAACATTATTATTAAAATAGAGTTTGATTAATTTCGCATTTAAAGATGGTGGACTATTCACAAACAAGTCAATGTCCACATAATCCTACTTGCTGAGTTTGTTGAATTCGTTATCTGTTCTGTCAAAAAATTAGTTGCGTCTGAAACCTTTACGTGTCAAGAGCAGATGAAGTAATTTTCTAGTGCGTACAAGACTAGGGGAAACTCAAGTTATGGCGGCATACTCTTAGATCAGGGGTGGTAGTCATCCAAGCGGGCAGATATCCTACCACCTGGTTGTAGGTTGTTTTGTCGCCTTTAACGAAAGGCCACCGACCGCAGAAAATTTTCGTAGAAGGTATTGGTTTACAAGAGATCCGTTGCGTACAAGAGCGAAGCGGCTCAAGGAAGTGGAGATGAACGCCCAGCCGATGGCGTGCGGTGCCGTGGTAAAAAGAAGACGAAAGCACCATTCAGAACAGTTACTCGGAACACTCTCCATTGTACAGTCGGTAGAATACGCAGAGTGCCGCGAAGTCTCTTCGAAGGCCAAGCGTATTTAAGCCGTCTGTGAGTATGGGATCGTCGACAATGCGAACGGCTCGACGTTGAATACTGTCCAGGGGATTTAGCTGATAGGCGGGTGCCCCGGCCCACAAGTGTGAGCAGTACTCCATATGCGGTCTCACCTGGGCTTTGTAAAGAATAAGGCGTTGCCGCGCAGTGAAATACTGCTTGAACCGGTATAGCACTCCCAGCTTCTTGGAGGCAAGTTTTGTCTTGCCTTCAAGGTGGCCCTTGAACTGTACATCGTTTGCAATGTCGACGCCAAGGATACCAATACTCTTGGCGGTGGTAAGGGGTGTTGCGAAGATATTCAATGTACAATTTTGTTCATTCTACTTAATCCACAATATCTTCTCGATGGCGTCGCGGTAGAATAATAGTAGAAAAAATTGGTATTACCATTAGTAGAAATGGCGTCAGCCGAAATAAATATTGAAATCTGCCAAAGATTTTAAACGTTTATTTCGCTAGTTTTCAGTTATAAATATTTATAAAGATAGGACACGCCTTTGGAGTTAACTGAATATCAAAATGTTTGCTGTCCCTCTCTCACTTGGTACGAAAAATGGAGACACGGCAGATGTAATAACTCAAACTACCTCATATTTATTCATTGTACTTAAAGCGCAGACTTAACATCTTCAAACCCTTTTGGGTTTTAAGATATATGAATTACTATTGGTCGCTCGCGCTCAAAATTCGACCATAATAATTAATGACAAAGAATATATATACTTCTATGATCACAGATTTCGCCAAGGCAACAATAAACAAAAGAGTATATATGCGTGTGTGTGTCAAATACATGGTAGTGTGTGTAATGTTTTTTTTACGATTTAATGTATTTTTATGCGTAATTTAAATACAGAATTAAAAACAATAGCATTCGTCGCTTCTTCTCTATATAAACTATAAGTGTGCGAAATTTCATACTCCTCCGTCCGGGCAATTCTCGTAAAAAGGGGTACAAAGTTTTTGGCTTCACGTATTTATACATAGAAGATGATATATGTTTTAGTTTGAATAAATAAATTATAAAAAATGCAAAACTATGATTCAAATATAGAATGTCATTAGTTGCCTCATGTCAGTGACGTGGCACATAGAATGTGGTAATATTCGGCAAGCACTCTATCAAATTGTATTCGAATAGATGATCGATACAAGTTGTTACACGAGTATTTATTTTAATTAATTATTATTTATTTAACAAAATTAGGTCGTTTTGGTCTTACGCCAAAAGGAAGATTTGCACTGAAAATCAGCGTTGTGTCGGATATAATTCCGGTACAGCAATATGCTGAGTGCAAACCTCGTTTGCTGAAAATGCGGCGTACAAATTTTCAAATTATGCTCTGTGTATAATAATGTATAAAGAATGTAATTACGTCGTTATTTCTTGAATTAAAGTTTTTCTATCTTTATGATAGTGTCCGGCGAGTTTGATGGGATATTAATAGCAGAATTGGGACCCGAGTGTGGTGGCCATCCAGTCCGATAAAAGCACTAAGACCCGCGCACCGAGTCTGTAACTCAAATAGGCAATCGAATCCAATTGGAATCGTAAACTTTGATGGCTTTGGAATATTGAATCAATCTTGATTTGTCCGCGAATGATTTAATAATAATTTTGGAGACTACGGATATTGACCATCGTCAGTCGAATGAATATGGTTTTTTTTTGTAATAGTTATAGTGTTGGAGCCCCACGGGTTTCAAAGACAACGCTTTCTACCCGGTTCCCATTATCCGTGGTAGAGGGCCACTGTTTACGGGGGTATCGGTGGAATCACCTCTACATTACGAAGTGGTACGGCCCAGCTTCCCGGGGTTTAGTACCAAATCGGCGCACTAGGATCTCAGAAGAGCTTGACTACGTTAGACATCCCTGACATTTTACATATATGCTCTCATAGGGACCCAGGTAGGTTAAGTGGATAGTTTGTTTGACCACCTCCTTTAATGGAGGAGATCCCGTTTGCCGTTTGGTGCAAAAGTCCCACACGCACACGGCACTAGGCGGCCCTTTTGGTCTTCCCATGTATCCAAGACCCGTATGTGTGTTACAAGAAAAGATATTCCCCCTGAGTTAACAAATACAAAAAAATTGGCAGTTATAGAGACTGTCGATAGAAGTGAAAACTTAGAACTTTTAGTATTAAAATTTGAAATTTCATAATGTTTGAATTAAATCACTATTTCAATAATGGACAGTATGTACACATTGAAATCCATTCAATTTCACTTATCACAGCACTAATGTTGCACAATACGTCAGCTGTATAGCTACAGATATACTGCTATAAGCATGTCGGTGACGAGAACCCGTAAGATTTTTCCCTACCAAAAAGTGCCCAATGCGACTAAAGAAGTTTTCACTTCAATAAAGTGTTGGAGCCCTGTCTAAGTTAAATATCGGCAGGTAAATAGCTAGGAACTACATAAAGTAGGTACATTTTCATTTAAGCAAAATAAACAAAATTCCTACATTTCACAGCTGAATGATTTCAAAGCAGCTTTAGGGTATAATTTAAAATTGATCCCTCTAGTCATAAAACCATTTTTATGGTTAATTACATTCAAATGAATATTTATAGACCACTTAAAAAGTCTCGAGTGAAACGTTAAGTTTGAAAATGAGTTATTTTTACAGACTATAAAATTAAATTTTGACTGTTATCATGAAAGCGAATTGCAAATATAAATTTCGAAACTCACTTTTGTAATTTTCGAAATTTTGGAGAAATGCTTGTTGTTATTTAAAAAGGCGTTATAGTTCAGCGGTTAAAAATCAGCATTTCATTGCAATGACTGTGTTTCGACTTTTATATGACGGCATGTTCCATTTAGGATTTTTTGTTATTTGGTACACAAAACAAGAAACAGCTAAAAGTTACGTATATCACATTATGTATCTATTATTACCATATACCATATTGTTATGAATTTGTAGGGTGTAAATTCGAAAATGCCGTTGGGATTATCACAAATTTTATTAGAAGTAAACACACGTAATTCACAGTTCTTAAAAGTATAGCCGAATATAACAAAACCAAACCGTATGGCAGAAAATCATTATCACACAAATCGCGCAAAGTTCGTCTTTATAAGATACTCGCTCCGAAAGTGCACTAGGTAACGCCTCGTTTACAGTCAGAACTCGAGTGGCGCATTTCCCGACTGATCGATCCTCATACATTTATAAATTAAACATGGCGTCCTAGCAACATGCCGCTCACTAGTTCTTGAAATCGTTAAATGGTCAGCTTAATGACTTCCAAGAATTCGCATGAAATACCAACAAAGGAAAGAAAGTTTTATGACATCTTACGGCCGTGTTAACAAAGAGATTTCAGAGAGAAACTTCAGAGAATATACTCACAGGTAATTAATTATTCTTTAACTTTTATTAATATAAATATAATTCCTTTAGCCTACATCCATCAAACATATTATAATTCAAAATACTACTTTTTAAGAATCTCTTTAAATTTTTCACTGTTTTAGTCTAAAATATATTATTATCAGTTATATTTCAGTCCACTTAGAACCTATTTTTAATCATTGGTCTTATTGACCCTCTAATCTGCGCTGCACAATGTAAAATTTGTATCTCATTCTCTCGCAGACTTATTCATATAGGTTTATGTGTTTATACCTTTTTGGTGTCGCTTTTTCGTTTCATCAAGTTTCAAATCACAAGAATTCTAAAGAAGTTTCTCTTCAAAAAGGTTCAAAGATGTGTTATAAGGTTCATGTCTCGCGCGAACGAAATGACGGATACAGGTAGTTGTTAAATACAAATAAAGATGTCGTCCGATATATTTATTTACTCTTCGACCTGCGACGTGGAAAAATGTAAGTCACACAGACTTCTGCGATAATAAAGATAATATATCGATAATAAAAAGCCTAGCCGCGAAGGCATACGAAACGATATAGTGGCCCTAATTTATTATCTTAGTGGTACTCTCGATATTAGGGCTATAGTCCACCGAAAGCGTAACTAACTTGTATTAAGAGTATAAACGATGTTAAATGTAAATATTTTGCAGTATAAATACACGTATAAGAAATGTAACCAAATAAATAAACAGAAAATACTACATTCTAGAAATAAGTATGTTTGTATGAAAAGATTAATGAAAGTAGATGAAGCGATAGTTTTTGTCAGAATCATCGCAAGCCGTCCATAGCCTCTGTCTACCCCGATGGGAAACAGGCATTACACTATGTATGTATGTAAGTAGCATATAATGACAATATAAAGAGATATAGGACGAAGAAGAATGTAATAAAATAAGATTTATAACGGAAAAAAAACACTCGTAAAAAGTAAGAGACGTGGCTTAGAAAAGAACACTGGACGTTTAAAAAGAACTTGTATATTAATCCTGAATAAGTTAGGGGAAAATCACCTGTTTTATATAAAAGCATAAACGTATATATTTAAAAGTATCGCGCACAAATTCGTAATCATATTCCTGACACGATGAGTTTATGGCTCATAAATGTGTCTAATATGATCTACCTCACTAGCTAAGAAGCTTACTAAAAATCATTTTACTTATGTGCCATGCTCACAACTTCTAGATTTTTATGATCTTGACATGTCTTGTGTATTGATAAAATTTGATGATATCACAGGAATATTGTGAAACAAATCGAAAATACATATCCATCAGTCACGTGAAGTAGTCAGTTATTACGTTTATCACCTAAAAACGTAAACTTCCATCTGCCACACTACAAATATAGCAATTCCGTTAGTAACTTAACAATTAACACACAAATAACAAAACTTAACTGTAATTAATTATAATTAAGTAATATTCTGTCTATTCTCCTTTTAATCCCTAAGGCTGTAAGTAAAATAGTCAGCTTAGCCTATTTGTAACTTTATTTTATAGAACTTGTCTTGATTGTTTTTTAATTTGACGCTTTTTATAGACAATAAACATATAATAATATACAATGACATATACACGGCACCGTCTGAAAAATAGACTTACGGAATCTATAATGGCTATAGTTTTGACTATTACATTAGCTCATTGATTATGTGACTAGTTTTCAAGTCTTATGTACCTGCAGCAGCCATATCATTGTGCATTCACAATATTCTATCTATAGCATCGCAATGGATAGATTACAATCATATAGTTATCTTTCGTCGTTACTCATATAGACTCGTTAATAGGACATTTACGTCTATTTCGAATGTCCTACAGAATTATTTTCTATATTGATAAGAATAAAAATAAGTAAATAAAGTATTTATGAAGATGTACTACTCTGTCAAAAAAGTACCGGGAAAAGGTCAATAATACACAGAATGCTATATTATTCATTCAAATTTATTTTATCACCTTCAAAGTATGCTCCTTCAGAAACAATACACCTACGCCAATGAATAATCCAATCATCAAAACATTTTTAAACGCTTTTTCCGGAATCGAGCTTAGTTCTCGTCGCGAATTCTTCTTTATGTCTTCTACTGAATGAAAACGGGTGCCAAGAAGTGGTAATTTGAGTTTAGGAAAAGAAAGAAGTCGGCTGGAACGATATTTGGTGAATAAGGTATGCTTGATGGCATTTGTTGAGTTTTTGGTCAAAAATTCGTGCACAATGACGGCCTTGTGCGAAGGCGCGTTATCATTGTGCGCGTGGTGCGGTTATCCTAAAATTTTCTTGTAACGTTGCACTTGCACCAAAAAAAACATAGACATAGCCAATGACAGTACTACTGTCAAACTATGTCACTGTCAAGAGATTTTGAAAAAAAAACGGGACGGCGGTTAAGTTGAGATTCGCTCGAGATTCAAAAATATCAGCTGATACAATTCTTTTATAAATATTATTCTAGACTATTCAAAACTTTCTTTAACGTTATTAAAATAACTACGTGTTTCCGCTGGGGATCAAGGTTACCCTTGCTTACCTAGGAAACCTACCAACCAAGCTAACATATACCAGACATGGACAATTACCGGTCGAGCTAATATTAGAGCTGTGGAACAACTTGACTCGAAGAGCTTTCAGGGCTTCGACAGGCCAGTGTACCCTTTTGTACATAGAAGTCCACCGTTTGTCACGGAACAGATTAAATATACTATATAATTATCTTATACCGTTCATTGACCCACCTAAACCTATTCTGTGGCTAAGGAGGAGAATCTGACTCTTTTCCCCGCGTCACATGCGCTCTTCAAGGCCGCATAACGCTTAAATAATACTTTGGCGTGGTTTTTTCGGTTTCGGTTTTGTTGGAAGGCGCTACTCCGAAGCTTGTTGACTAGTTTGCATGTCAAACTTGTAAACCCACGTCTCGTTACCAGTTACAATGCGTTTCATAAATGTTGGGTCGGAATTTTCTCGTTCTAGCATGTCCTCAGCGATTCTTATGCGATTGAGTTTTTGGAGAAAATTCAGGTCATTTGGGACTAGCCGAGCGGCAACATGTTTCATACCCAAGTGACTGTTCAAAATGATTCGGATTGATTCCTGAGATACAGAAAGTTCAGCGGCTATTTCTCTCAAACTTGAATGAGGATTTTCAATCACAATTTCCTTCACTTTTGCTATGTTAACTTCAGTTGAAGACGTTGATGGCCTACCAAGGCGAGGAAAATCTTCCAGCATATCTCGACCGCTTTTGAAATCTTCTTCCATTTATCGTCTATACGATAATAAACCTGTAAATGGTACGAGTACTTCACAGCTAAGAGTGGATTATAAATTGTGTTGGCTTTCGAACACCGGTGGCTGTCGCCCATCATTGTCGCTGCTGCAAAAGCGGCGGTGGCACGCAATAGCCACCGGTGGCAGTGGTCGATGGCTCGTTTGCGCCATTATGTTAATCTATCTATCGTCTATACAATAATACATCTGTAAATGGTTCGAGTTAGTACATTGCGTTTCAAAATGTGAAAAAATCAGTGAGGCTAATTCGGACCAGTAGATTGTGAAAACACAATTTTTGTCTGTCTATCTGTTAGAGCATCACGTGAAACTACTGAACGGATTTAAATGAAACTCGGTACAGAGCTAGCTCATATCCCGAGGAGTAACTTAAGATACTTTTTATCCTAATAAATGACGTCGTTTCCGTGGGATAGACGAAAATATCGAAAAATATGGCAATGAATCGCATCTTTTTTGGAAACTACTGAATATAAATGAATGAAATTCGACATAGTGCTGGCTTATAACTTGATTAACACCTGGAATACATTTTATCCCGATAAATGACATGGTTTCCTTAGAATAGATGGCTTAGCAAAATAGACAGCGCTGCAATCGCGTTTTTCAAATCACTAACAAATACCTACTTAGTCGTAAACAACATGTCAATTTCAAAACAGGTTGAATTCGACTCACTTCTGTGTTTTCCTTGGTAGTTGTCTAGACTATATGGACTTAGTTTCTTTGTTATTATTACATTGTTATAACTTAGCCAAAATTCCTACGAATGCCGTTTATTATCTGCCCGCATTTGGACTTCTTTTGTTTACTTTGTGTTTAATATTTGTAATTATAAAAACCGCCTATTGTGTGTTTTACTATTATATGGTAGGCAGTGGCCAGGTGTGATTCTGGGAAACCATTGTTTACCCGGTCGTGACATATTGTAAGCTGAGTATAAAGGAATGCCTGAATGGAGAAACCGGCAGTCAAGCGACGATTACGATGCGAGCAAGACGTGTATATTCGATAAGCTATATAGTGACGGACTTTGCTTGCGTTATTAAATCATGCAGTTTGTATAGTTTTAATAAATTCTATAGTAATTCCAAACGGCATTTTAATTCGAGTCCCGTAACTCGTAACAATATGTTAAAAACCGAATTAAGTTTTTATGTAAGTAAAATAAAGCTAGTGTCTAAGGTTATTATAGTTTACTCACATATCTCATCAGATCTTCGTAGGTCAATAACACGAGTTATTTCAAATAATCTGGAGGTTATATCTTGTAAAGGGTTAGAATACGAGTTAATTTGAGTTTTGGAGGACACCGACTTGCGGGACGTGGTGTCTCACCGCAAATATAGGTCTTGTATGAGTTTAGGTATAGTTTACGAATGTATCATTAGTGTTATTAATGTGCGTTGTACTTTTGTTTAAGCTTAAGGGAGTCTAAGGCCTATTATTATATACGATACTAGCTGACCCGGCAAACTTCGTACCGCCTCAGAATATTATTTTTCTATATTTAATCACCTTTTAAACCTTTCCTGGGCTTCCACAAATAATTCAAAACCAAACTTAGCCAAATCAGTCCAACCGTTCCCGAGTCTTAGCGAGACTACCGAACAGCAATTGATTTTTATATATAAGATATATATTTTATATACTATTATTACATATGTTATATACCGAAAAAGGCGCGATTTTCAAATCAACCAATGGTATTTGTGTATTTCGTCTTTAATGACATCAACGCTCCATAATCCGTTCCACTAGAGTTTATGATTGTAACGCCTGCAAGCAAAGATATATATAGCTATAGACATAAGGCACACACTGCACAAGCACTTCCTCACAACACCAGCATGAAACAGATACACTCAACATAAGTATACGTTTAGTATTAAAATTAGAAAAAAATAATACTATAAGTTATTCTTAAGGTACTACAACACTACAACATAAAAATCACTAAATTAATGTCACATACAGTAACAAAAATAAACAATAAGCGTGTATAAACTCTAAAAACTTTCATAGAAATTAAGTTATAAAAAAGAGTACGGAGCTCGAGTCCGTAGAGTTGTTAAAAAAAAAATACGCCTGCAAGCAAGTGGATCGGAAAAAATCGGTCTTGAACGTGGTCGTTGTGAGTTTCTTGTGGAACGTAGCCATTAAGACCCCTCTGTGTTGTACAATTAGGCCCATACGTAGTTGCCCTATTGAAGGTGAAATGGAAGGTTGGTAATGCTTTTACTTCATTGGTTTCTGTGTAGGATTTGGCATACCTGTCATTTTATATTCCAAATGAAATACAGTAATTTTGATGAATTTTAATGCAAATCATTGAGGTGTAATGATTATATACAAACAGTATGCGCATATGTAACTTTATGCATATATATATAATGTATGTGTGTGGTTAGGGTTTATAAATAAATGCGTGTTCCAGTAAACCAAGATTATTTATTCACTCATATGTACATTACAATGAGTAAGTAACACGTCGCGGGTATGGATGATGGAATAAAACTGCCAATCGGAGCGAGTCGCATGTCGTTCGATGCAATTCGCTGAGTAGGCAGTGTCCCCCACAAACAGTATGTCTAATTCCCCTGTTTCATCTGCGTTGTTAATGTTAGTGACTGTGTCAAAATGCGTCTTATTTATAGCGTTAAAAATAATGTGTTAACGAATAGCGATTACGATAGCGGTTTATATCGAGTTTTATTTTAAAAGAAGAAACTGCCACTAATAATAGGTTCGGGAAAAAGTCTTTTCGCATATAGTATGTATGAACTTGTAATAAAATTTCTTTGGCTATACCATTTGCATCTGGCTGGTTTTGGTATCATTAAAAAGTTTTAATTTTAAAGAAGACAATTCCAAATTCAAATCAGGAAAATGTGTGATTTTCAATTGTTTTTCTTATTGTTAAAATGAGTGAATCTAATGAAGAAATTCGATACATTTTAAAATTTTACTTCAAAAAAGGTTATAATGCAACACAACTCGCGAAAAAATTTGTGATGTTTATGGACCTAATGCAGTATCTGTGAGAGTAACGCAAATTTGGTTTAAGCGTTTTCAATCCGGAAATTTTGATATCAAAAATGCACGTCGCTCTGGTCATTTTTGAAAAAGTGGAGCAAGATCGGCATATTAGTAGTTACGATGTAGCTGGAGAACCGGGAATTGACCACAAAATGGTTTTGGCGCATTTAAAAAAAGCAGGGTACACAAAAAAGCTCAATATTTGGATGCCTCATGAGCTCACTGAAAGAAACCTAATGAACCGTGTACTCATTTGTGATTCTTTATTATGACGTAATGAAACCGAACCATATTTGAAGAAGCTAATAACTGGTGATGAAAAGTGGATCACGTACGACAAGAACGTGCGAAACAGATCGTGGTCAAAGGCCGGTCAGGCTTCACAGACTGTGGCGGAACCCGGGTTAACTCGCAACAAGGTGATGCTGTGTGTATGGTGGGATTGGAAGGGCATTATTCATTATGAGCTGTTACCGCCAGGCAGGACCATCGATTCTGAACTGTACTGCGAACAACTGATGAGATTAAAGCAAAAAGTTGTGAGAAAGTGGCCGGAATTAATCAACAGAACGGGTGTGGTTTTTCACCATGATAACGCTAGACCTCACACATCTTTAGCCACTCACCAAAAATTACGAGAGTTTGGCTGGGAGGTGTTAATGCATCCACCGTATAGTCCTGACCTCGCACCTTCAGATTTTCACCTGTTTCGGTCTCTGCAGAATTCCTTAGACAGTGTCAGGTTAACATCACGAGAGGACTACCAAAACCACTTGACGCAGTTTTTTTGATCAGAAGCCCCAAAAATTTTAAAACAATGGGATCACGTCCCTACCTACAAGATGGCATAAAGTTATCCTACAAAATGGCACCTATATACTTTAGTCAAATGTGTATAAACTTTATAAAAAAACCTTTTGAATTTTTATATAAAATGCGAAGAAACTTTTTCCCCAACCTAATAGTATTCATAGCAAGTTTTTTGTGCCTTCACATAGCAAAGAGCTTAGTGTGTCAGCTTACGTCTAATCGCTGCTGACGGGTGTATAAGCTTCTAACCTTGCTATAAGACATCTTTAAGTTGTGACGTACAGACAGCAAAGAAATTCGAACTCCGAGATGATTTATATATTTTATACCTACCTACAACCTCTTATACTGTATTTTGTACGAGTATAACGTTTTTATCTTGCCATACATGTAAGGAATATATGGAGATATTTTGCAGCAAAAAAAAAAATTAGTACGTCATGTCTTTATATTTATAACTATAATAATATTTTTCTATCCTTTACTTGTGTCTCTGTCTTATTGAATATCCACTGTTTGCTACAACTCCATTAATTCTTCAAAAGTCATTCTGTAACATACTTCTGTATAAAACTTATTAAAAAAAAGAACTTGAGATAAAAATAGAATAAGAAATATAAAGAAAATCAATTTTTAGGTAGACGCGTTGCTGGGGAGTTTCTTGCCGCTTCTTCTCCTTAACCTTTAACTAGTGACATGTAGTCTCACAGGCATCGGGCGTTTTGAAAATTCTTAGAATTGACCACCTCCCCCCGCTTGCCGCCACCCTGCGTCTCAGTAGCTTTTGTTTGAGTGGTAAAACGACCGCTGTAGCAGGTAGTCGTGTCATCAGTTGTTTAATACGTTAGTAATACTAATTATAAAATCGGCCAACGCCTGTGAGGCTACATGCCCCTAGTTGTCATTCAAATATTTTTTCGAAATAATTTCTGATTTTTAGTGCAAAGTGGAAGAAAATGCTAGGAAACGTGAAATCCAGCCCAAAAATATTACGAGTAGACAGTCCATCTTTTGAAGAGGAATTCAATGCCATCATGCTGGCTTCAGACCAATCTGAGTCTGAGTGATGGGTTTGCGCGAGGCCTTGGTCCGCCGGCCGCGCTATAAGGGAGGCGCTGGGGTGAGGCAGCATGCCGAGCACGGCCACCGCTAGTTCACCGGCGGGTGCACTCGGTCCTCTCCGTTGGCGCGGATCGGCGGCAGGCCCGCCCGGAGGCCCATTTTTACAGTACAATAGGCGGTTAAGACCGCCTATTCGCTAATAGCGACTTATTGCTATTGCCGATTACTTCCATACAAGCTTTGGATGGTAACCGCTTTCCATAAGGTGGCCGTCGGCTGAACTCGTGCAATAAAAAAAATTGACCAATTAAAACACAATGAATAAAAAAAAAAACTTTTAAAAAGCTTGATTACGTAGCTACAATTCTTCAGAGGAACATTAATTATTCAAAAAACTTTCAATTTAGGTTTAAAAAAAATATAGGTTTTCTAAAATTCTTTTGAAGCTAAAAGTACATTTTCGCTAATTGATATTTATAGAGTTGTAAGTAAATTCCAATTTTTAATACTGTAAAAAATACTGCCTTTTTTAAATATAGTGCTTTTCGACACTCGAGACTTGCTTCAAAAACGAACCTAAATTGAGGATCGAAATTAAAAGTAGAAAACATTGTGATATTACATAACTTTAATATATCTCAGAATGTACAAGCAATAACTATGTAATATTTATTATTACATAGTTATTGCCTACAGACGGCCTCTGTGGTTGAGCGGGCTAAGCCTTTGCCGGCTTACCTCAGTGCAACGCAGAGGCTCCGGGTTCGATTCCTGGTTATAGTAAATTTCGGAAACGTATTTTCTCCGTTATTTACTATGGTCTGGGTGTCTGGGATCGGCCCCAGAATGGTCCGTTGTATATTACCCATAACACAAGCGTAACTTGCTTAATTTGGGGATATACAGTGTGTGTGCTTGTCTGCCGATTAAAAAAAAAAAAAAAAAAAAAAAAATGATAATTTTAATGAATAATGATAATTTAAATAATAATTAATTAAAAATAATGCAACCCTCAGTGAGAGTTATATGTTTGTGCCGTTTGCTGTCGACGCGCTTGGACCGTGGGGTCCTGAGGCCATGAGCCTCTACCAAAATTTATCGAAACGACTCATTGACTGTTCAGGTGATCAGAGGGCTGGTACTTACCTCGGCCAATGGATCAGTATCCAGCGAGAAAACGTAGCCAGCCTTCTGGGTATCTTACCCATAAAAGACGGTGATCTAGGTTCAGTATTCTACTTATAGTCTTGAGGGATTATGAGTAGAATACAATACAAATAACATAAGTTAAGTTTTTTTTTTGCATTGTATTCGATTATATGTAATTTTATAATAAACCTTGTGATTTTAATTAAATAACACACTAAATACTAAATTGTTTAAAGAATTATACGAGTTTTTGGTAAATACCTGGCTTTCATTTCGATCTTTTCGATAAGTGTCTACACGTACAAAATTATATATATACTAAGATTTGCCCGCGACTTCGTCCACGCTGGACTTGAAATTCCCGCGAGACACCAGGGACACAAAAATCGCAGCTTTTAAAAAAAAATGTAAGCTATCGTTTTACTGGAACTTGTGTCGGAATAAGCAAATTTTTATGCATTCGAACAACTTTAAACGGCTTCCAAGAAAATTTCCGCGAGATTTCCCGGGATAAAAAAATCACATATTTTATTACATTAAATTTGCTATCGATCAATAAAAAATCAAATTGGAATTGGTTTTTTTTAATCTGGCCATTTTAAGTCAATCCCAGAAAAATTCCCACGGGATACCTAGGATAAAAAGTAGCACAGAGTTTAAGTCTAAGTATTAGCTGTCGATCAGTAAAAACTACATCGAAATCGGCGTAGTTTTTAAGTGAATCTCGAACAAACAGACAAGAAATCTAAAAAAACATGCATCGTGTTCTCCATCGTTTATATAGTCTATGCCAGTTGGTTTTCTAAAATAGCTTTAATTTACACAGACGGCATCTTTAGTATTTTATAATATTATATATATTTATATAAATTAGTGCATGAAACGTGACGTAACAAAACTCAAGTCAGCAAACCAGACAAACTTGCTCAATATAATGTTATCAATTAAAGTTAAATATCAAATTTGTCGTTCAATCTAAAGACTCCTGTAACTCCAAAATCTCAAGAGGTTCCCGTCACTAATATTACTTATATAAATCTCAACGCAGGTGTTCTAGAACATTTTGAATAAAATATATGACAAAAAGTTTTATCAAACATAGAATATATTGCGGCCGCTGTCAAATGGAAACAAGGCCTTTAGGCTATCGGCCATCCTTTTATTTTAAATCATAGTTTCGATGCGTCGGTAGAAATTCCTTTGATATCTGAATGCACTACTACTATGGTCAAAAGCGTCTTCTTTACAGCGTTAAAAATAACACCGTTAACAGATAGCCACAGTGATGTGTATACATACGTTATGAGACAATGTTTAACGTCATTAATCCTACTATTCCACTAATATTATAAACGCGAAAGTTTGTAAGAATGTATGGATGTATGTTTGTTACTGTTTCACGCAAAAACTTCTGTATGGCTTTTGATGAAACTTTACTATAATATAGCAGAATAACACATAGGCTATAATTTATAAAGATATAGTGTGAATTATTCAAAATATAACGATTTTTCATCACCACGCGGGTGAAACCGCGGGGCGCAGCTAGTGATTAATAACAATTCCACATCAGAAATAACACACTAAGCCCATGGCTACATCTGCGTGACACGGTCACTAGCACTAACGTTATCCCAGAATAGCGCAGAGCATTACGGCAGTACAGTACTAAGAATTACAATCATTCAGTCAAAAACGTGTCTCTCAAAAGCTCATATTTAAATTCTGCATAACTAGATGGCACCACAGACTTTTCTTGTCTCACTTTTTGAACTTTTAAAGTTTTTTGAATTTCTATTACCTCGGATTTTTTTCAAAATTTTCGACTTCACGATTAAAAAGTTAGAAGAAACAATTTTCACGCTTTCTATAGCTAATATACCGCCACTTAAATAAAATTAACTAAAAGGACATGGTTGAATTTTTAAAGTTCTGATAATCCCTAATTTACATGATAATATACACTGTGTTGGCATCTCAAAATTTATGGCTGCTAATATGTACTTATAGATGTCATAAAACTATAGTTGCAGTAATTACTCATATAATAATGCCATAATTTAATAGATTATATAAACTATGTAAGTAATTGTGTACGATGTATAATTTTTGACAGTTGCGAAAATAAGTAGTTGTATTCTTATGAAAACCTTATTCCCGCGACCACTCGCCGTTTAAAGGTGGCGCCACTTGAAATACCGAACGTTTACAAAGATCGATTGGTTTTATAGCGGAAAAATATAAAATACAGCTAGTGTTTGTTGGAAACGATTAGTCGATCACTATCTATGTACCAGTAAAGGTCAAAGTGAAGTAAAGAAAGAAAGAATATATTTATTTCCAAATGCGACATATACAAGATAAAAAATTTAAGGAAAACATATGGGTACAGAAATTGTATTTTTAAATAATTACCCAATTTAAAAGAGTCTTATTTCTCCTTCTGCTCCGTCTGTTTTCTCTCATCTCTATCCCCTCTATACCACCCTAAAAGTTGGCAACGCGTTGATGTCACCTCTGGTGTTTTAAAATTTCAAATTCAAATGTATTTATTCAATGCTTAACGTACATTTACATGTATTATAATTATACATTAAACCTCTTAAGGCATAGAATGTCTATTAATAATTTATCAAATTTACGCCTGGGGGCACCATGTTGCGTACCACATCACTGTCA
The DNA here is from genome assembly GCA_039645545.1 of Dendrolimus houi. NCBI lineage: Eukaryota > Metazoa > Arthropoda > Insecta > Lepidoptera > Lasiocampidae > Dendrolimus > Dendrolimus houi. Next base: position 20,526,996 of record CM077122.1, read on the forward strand.
ATGTGGAGTTATGGTAGATAGATTTGGACACCACGGGTTGCGAAAAGCGCAGGAAGAAGATCTCGTCATGCCAGCCTCAACGACATCATCCGCCGAGCTCTTGTCAGCGTCGGTGTACCGGCCATTCTAGAACCGAATGGCCTGGTACGCAACGATTGCAAGAGACCGGACGGAATGTGACTCGTCCCTTGGAAGATGGGGCGGCCGCTAGTATGGGGTGCGACCTGTGTTGGCACACTGGCCCCGTCGAATCTTCCAATGACCGAGTCAGGGGCTGACAACGCCGCCGCTTCAGCTGAAGACGTCAAACGGAGCAAATATAGGGTCTTAGGAACAGGTTACATATTTGTGCCGTTTGGGGTTTTTTGACACTACCCGTGATCAGAAGGCTGGCTCATATTTCGCACAACAAATAAGTATTGCCATACAGCGCGGCAATGCAGCCAGCCTTCTGGGCACGCTTCCCGTTGGCAGTGATATCCTACATAATGTATTTTAGTTTCGATATCTTTGTTGTTTAAATTATTAAAATGTGAATACCACTTATCAAATATTATTACGAATTTATGTGTACGTGTCTATTAATTGAAAAGATTATATTAATTAAATGATTTTATTACCTTACACAGCCGTACGTGATTCTTCTCCGCAGGGTTGCCTCTACATGCATAACTAACGACGCACTGTTCCGATGATAAGATGTCTCACTCACAATACCGTCGCTGATATTGCGTAGACCACCTCCTGCTACTACAGTCCAGTGCTCACCTCCGAATTTACCACGTGTAGCTCGCTTCTAAACTTCTCTTCCAATTCTTTAAATTTGTCACTATCTTCCATTAAATTTATCTTCCAGCTCTTTCGTATTGCACTTGTCGATTCGCTGTCTTGAACTAAGCTCCTCCGTGGGCGCGCCTTACGCTGCTTATATACCCGGAAGAATCTTCTGGAATCCATAATTTCGATGTTTTTTTCGTCAATCTTTTATTTACTGTCGGTCCCTTTCTATCTATCTCTGTCTTTTCATTCCTAAACCTTCTATTCTAGAATTTCAATCATCATTTCGTAATTCTTTTGTTCATCATCTATCCCTTTCTTAAATGTATCTGTCCTTGTATTTTCCTTTCAGAATCTTCTACCTTTTTCTAAAAGTCTTGCGACCGGCTTACGCTGCCAGAAAGTTCTAACCTCGGTCGCCACCGTATATTCTATTATTTTTAAAATTTATTCTTATATAGTCATATTTCGTCATTTAAATAATCTTTAATACACTAACAATATGCTTTTACCATCAGAAACTTTTTAAATTTATGTGTACATACAGTCATAGGATTAATATTTTTAATAGACGCAGGAGGTTTGTTATACATTTTTATTCCCATAGCAACAATACTATTGCTGTAGCGCCAGTAGTACGATAAGTAGGATTGTATAACCTGGTGTTAATTCGTTTACTTAAGAGAGTTTCATATATGTATAAGTGGTAATATTATCAAATTTAATTAAATTTTAAATGTCCATATGCAACGGTAGCTTAGTGGTTAGCACACTCGTCCCAAACTCAAAGGCTAGTAAGCATACACCACTTAGGCAGTTTTCTGACCTAATGTGCATATTGTTACAGTGGTATATCGAACGCGACGTCTGTGGAACGCGAGTCTATGCCTCATTCGCTCACACTTATATGTGTGTCTCGCTCTTGTCTCAACCATTTGTAACAGTGTTTCACGATGAAAAAGAATAATTCCGTATTAATTAATTACGGTGCTTTCATTAATATATAACAGTTACAATTACGACGTGCTAACGAGGAAGGAACACATGGAGATAAACGATGTGTCAAACTCGCCAATCCGCCTTGGACAAGCGTGACGGGTATACTGTCCGTTGTCCTGTAAACGGGAGCCCTGAGCCCAGCAGTGGGATGTTTGTGGCCTTTATTATATGCAAAAGGAATTACTATCCAGCAGCTGGGCTGTTTTTCTGTTTCCCCGCTTCAGGCAACAAAATAAAAAAGCTATTCGAAGTCATATTTAAAAAAAGAATAATGTATTCAAGCTCTTACATTGCATATTTATTCCCAAGTAATTCAAATAACGAGGTTTAAACAAACTCGAGTTCAGTTGAGCTCAATACTTCATAATTATCACTAACACAAGTTTGCAGATCGTTAAAATACCTAAAACGTTTACTTAAAACTTTAAATTTGATTTAAGTCCCTTTTATAAATACTAAAGGCCCGTAAACTAACCTAAAATATTAATATGCCTTATTATTTAACATGTAAAGGCTGGTTCACAATCACAACTATTTTCAGAATGTTCGTGTAAAAAAAAGTTGTCTCTGTGTGTGCAGTTCACACGCAGTAGAAGTGAAACAAAGTGTGACAATGGGTGGCAGGGATTCTAAATTCCGTGACGTCACATTTCATATATTTTATTATATCATTATAATATATTTAAGCTTAACGACATGAATTTTTAAGTATTAACGAAAAACTTCAAAACATTTCCAACTCTATCTGTATGATCGTAGCGTTTAAATTATTAAAATATAATGTATTCTATCTCATTCTCTCGCAGGCTTTGTCCTATAGATTTATGTGTTTATCTCTTTTTAGGGTCGCTTATTCGTTTCATGGGGTTCCAAATCATAACGATTCTTAAGAAATTTCACTTGAATATTTTGTATATATTTTTTTTAATGAGAAAGCGACGATTTTTTATTTTCTGTTTGATATATGTGTTATAGTCAAACATCGAAGCTCTGGCGCTCCTATGTTTGACTAGTCAAACAGGTCTGACGTAAAGTCTAGTCAAAGTCCAAATAAATTACGTTTTTCTGCCTTTGACTAACAAATTTTTGTCTACCTTAGGAGAGACTAATTTATATAGTCATTAAACGTGTAACAAGTGCACTACGAATTGACTTTTGACCGAGTCTGCTTTAGTCGCTTCTAGGATCGACTAAGCAATGCCCGAAACATATTGTTACGAGTTGCGAGACTCGAATTAAAATGCCGTTGGAATTATTATAGAGTTTATTAGAACTATACAGACACGTATAACACAGGTACAAATTTAACCGAACACAACAAGTCCAAACGTAAAGCAGAAGGTCATAATTCAATAAAACGTGAAAAGTCCGTAACTATTAGATTCCCGATTGTAGTACACAAGTCTCGCTTAGATCGTGATTCTCGCTCGACTGACCTTCTCCCTCCATCAGGCCATCGTTTTATTCTGCACAAGTGCAATGTGCCCGCCCACCCACGTGGATCGAATTTCCTAGAATCAGCTTGTACTTTTAAAATCCGCAACACCTGGCTAATGATTACAATACAACAATAGGCTCTAGAACGAGTGCCAATAAATAAGTGAACAAAGGAAGACTATCATAAAAGGATTACAATTAGTTCAAATGCCGACTGGTAATAAATGTGCTTCTAAAAATCTGTACGTGGAATTTGTCTTTCTCGGCGCTTAGGTTGTAACAATATTATTTTACGTTCGACGTTTGATTAAAAAATCAGGTACTTCTAGATTAGACTAAAAATACTTTACTCAAAGGCCGAAATTGAAATTTATTTCGGGTTTTGTCGACAGGCCTTAGTCAAATCTAGAATAAATCAGAAATTCCGGGAAGAGACTGCATATCGATCTTTGACTATATATAACATATGCATATGTAGTCTTAACACCGAGAATGGGCATAAGATTTTTTTTTACCAGAAATAACTTGGTTACCGGGATAAAATTAAGTGAATTTACCCAATTCTGATTAGCGCCTAGATAAAAATGTGATATCGTGTAAACCGTATGAATTTTAATGCAATACAACCTTTTTGTGCTTGATCTCAAAATAAAATAGTTTTAAAACTATTACAATGCTTCGAATAAAATAGAACTTATACTGTAGTGTCCTGAAACTGTATTCTGTAAACTGTAATAGTATTCGAAACTTACATAAAAGTGTAGCATTTAAGAATGAAGTTTATTTTCGTAATATATATTTATTACAAGTAACAATAAAACAATAAATAACATAATTAATATCTAATATTCCAGAAATATCTAATTATCTTTGTGAAAGCTATTTAAAACCCACAAATCTTATGTATAAAAGCAACCTTATTCTATCATCTGTGGGCTGTCAACAGGATGACCCGCTAGGACCGGCCATCTTCAGCTTGGCGATCCATCCGGTCATCGAATCCCTCAAGTCGAAATTCAATGTGTGGTACCTAGACAATGGAACTTTAGACGGCGATGCAGAAACTGTACTTCAAGACTTACTTAGTCTGATTTCAAAATTTAATTCAATAGGATTAGAGTTAAATTTCTCAAAATGCGAAATTTTCTTGTCCGATAATCTGTCTAAAAACGAAAGCGACAATATTAGCAATATGTTCAATGTCGTCGCACCCGGTACCCGGTTCTCCGGTAAGGTCCTGGAGAAGGATTCTCTTCGCCTGCTTGGAGCCCCTATTCTAGATGAGGCCATTCCAAATTATCTGTCTGAGCAATCGGCCAAATTTGATGTATCATGCTCTAAACTTTTCGATATTCACTCTCAAATTGCATATCACATTATACGACATTGTCTGTTTGTACCAAAATTAACATATGTCTTACGATGCGCCCCGGTTTGGAAATTTTATAATCTTATAAAATCACTAGATGACCGCATTAAAGATGTACTAACAAAAATTTTAAATTCTGAACTTTCAGACAGCTACTGGATCCAAGCTTCCCTACCCATTAGGTATGGAGGTTTAGGCATCCGCAAAATCTCTAGCGTTGCTCTACCGGCTTTTCTTTCATCCGCATATAGCACTAGCCTATTATTTAAAAAAATTATGCAACACTGGAATAATGCCAATACATCATTCTTAAATGAAGCTCTAAACGGCTGGAAAATGGTCTGCCCTGGTGAAGACATTCCCACGATCCCGAATTCGCAACGATGCTGGGATGAACCTATTTGTAGAGGATTAAATACAAAACTTTTAAATTCCATTAACTCTACAGGACGTGCTCGCATCCTTGCCGTTTCCCGCAAAGAGTCTGGTTTCTGGCTCCAAGCTATCCCCTCCTTGGGGAGGGGATAGCTTGGAGCCAGAATACATAGGTACATTAATGGATAATACTTCTTTTCTTTGGCTATAAATCTGCGCTTGGGTTCACGCATATGTGCACCACACACGTGCGTCTGTGGAACAGAGATAATCGGCCCGGGATACCATGGTCTTTCTTGCCGCAGCAGTGCCGGCAGATGGTCACGCCACGCTACCTTGAATGATGTCTTACGGAGGGCGCTTGCCACCGCTAACGTGCCGGCTTTATTAGAGCCAAACGGTATTGCACGTGACGATGGTAGGCGTCCCGAGGGAATGACTCTAATTCCCTGGCAACGTGGCAAGCCTTTGGTGTGGGATGAGACTTGCGTAGACACGTTGGCCGCATCCCATTTACCAAACACGTCTAGATCAGCCGGTACAGCGGCGGAAACAGCCGAATAACTCAAGCGGCGCAAGTATGCAACTCTCAATGAGAGTTATATATTTGTGCCGTTTGCTGTCGAGACGCTTGGACCGTGGGGTCCTAGGCCATGAGCCTCTACCAAAATTTATCGAAACGACTCATTGACTCTTCAGGTGATCAGAGGGCTGGTGCTTACCTCGGCCAACGGATCAGTATGGCGATCCAGCGAGGAAACGTAGCCAGCCTTCTGGGCACCTTACCTATAGAAGACGGTGATCTGGGCTCAGTATTCTACTTATAGTATTGAGGGACTAAGAGTAAAATATAATACGAATAAGTTTAGTCTTCTTGCATTGTATTGTCCATTGATATATGTAATAAAACTTTTACTAGTAGAAATAAAATGCATCTATTTATGTATATATATATACTCATAGTAAATAAATTATAAATACAGATAGAAAATAAATTTTCAATCCGTGCAGGAACCGAGAAAGAATAAAATTTCTTGCGGCCGGGCGGTCTGTCGCGACGCGACAAAACAACCCATAGCCAGGTGGTAGGACATTTGCCCATCTGGATGGCTACCACCCCTGGTCTAGAGTGAATCACCATAACAACCTTGAGTTGTGTTCCGGTATTAGTGGCCAGGTTTTAATCTCGTTTATAAAGAACATTAGCGTATTTGTAGTATCTTTGGTGTTGCAAATGTCTATAGACGATGGTAACCGTTTTCCATCAGGTGGGCCGTCTGCCTGTTTGCTGAATTCATGAAATAAAAAAATAAAAGAAGACAGACAAACATACACATATTCCCATGCTAAACAAATTATGTTTGTGGTATATCAGTGTTGTGTCGGATATAATTCCGGGACAGGAGTAAGAGAGAGCTCAAAATCCGATGTACACATTCTTTTTCTTTCTTACGTTTTATTAACATACAACGAACCATTTCTGAGGCCGATCCCAGACACCCAGATTATAGTAAATAAGAAAAGTTTGTTTAATTATTTACATGCCTAGAATCGATCCCAGAGTCTCTGTGTTCCAGTGCGTTAGGCCGGCAAAGCCTTACTTCACTCAACGACAGAGGATAACAAAAATAAGAATCAGGTGAACAAGCCTTAAGCTCTAGTTTCCCTTCATTATTAACTTCTGCAACTACCATCCCCTGTGTACGATACCTAAAACTTTTCCCTACAAAATAGCTGTCACGCACTCGTTTGTAGGTTAGAATATGTATAATTTACTTGAATCGCTCTCAAAGGATGTTAAGTGGCGTTTTACTTGTACAAATGTAAAGGAGTTTTATTGTTATAATTTAGTGTGATATGGGACTTATTAGATTTTGTAAGGTGCTGAATAATGTGTTAAGTAATACCTTTCGGGTACGGGAGACAATACAACGCACTTGGAGGCTAGTTCTCAGGAATTCTGTTGATAATGACTACTTATGTATTTAAGTCTTTATTAGTCCTGATTTTTTGTGCGTAAATCTTAACTACGGTTTCTGCAGTCTTGTAGAATAGAATATATAATGTATAAATCTATAATACTTTTGTATTTATTACTAAAATGTAAGTAGTCGTATAACATATTTTGCCTATACCACCATCGCCATTATCATCTCATTTCATTTCTGGGATTTTCTTGAAGATATCGCTTTTTAGCGATAATAACGCCCTTTGAGCATAATTAGATATACATAGTTTAAATCTGTAAGCTCATTTTTGTATTGGTGTACAATAAAGTGTTATCTATCTATCTAATATACTTTATTATACTAAAATGCAACATAAAATCAATAATATATGTTTTCAAATGGAGAATTATACGAAATAGCGAAAGACAATCAAAGGAGTCTAGAGGTCGATTTTTGATGCAAACTAAAATCATATCATTAGATTTTTGGAAAATCAATTACCATTGTCAGGATTCGTATCGGCTGATTTTGAAAAAATAAGCCATTCTGTATTATTATACCAACTCATAGTGCGGCTTACAGTAGCGCAGGGGGGAAATTCTACTAGGGTAAGCCGCTTGAAAAAATATACCGTATCACGCAAGCGCCGACTAACTTGCGATGTATTTTCTTATTAAAATTTACGTTACCTTTCACACGTATTGTGCTGTCATCCAATACGTATGAAAAGCCGCCGAGCGTAGAGATAGGAATAATATAATGTACGAATAAAAAACGTAAGCGCCAAAAAGTCCACGGTGCTTTAGACCTTTTGATCGCTAGTTTCTTAAAGGTATAGACTATGGGGAATCGAGTTGTATGAAGTCCACGCCATTGATAGATTGTAAGGATCAATTTATGTGAAGAAATGTCAAATGGCATACCAACCACGTTTGATTTTTGTTAAAATAAGGTCGTTTGACTTGGCACTGGCACTTTAAGTCATGTTATATTTGATTTTTTTGACACCATGTTTTGATATATTCTTCTGTCCTCCTGTCTCAATTTCAAATTCAAATTCAAAGTTTTTTATTCAAAATAAGTTTCACTGGAGAACACTTTTTGAAGGTCACATATACAAGTTAAAATTTAATTTTTCTTCCCATTCTATGTACACCGCTTCGCAACGTGTTATTGCTGTTAAGGAGAAGAAGCGGCAAGAAACTCTCCAGCAACACGTCTAGCTAAATATTGTTTTTCTTTAAGTTTATTATTTTATTTATATCTCAAGTTGTCTTTTTTTAATAAGTTTTATACAGAAGTATGTTACAGAATTACTTTTTGAAGAATTAATGGAGTTGTAGCAAACAGTGCATACTCAATAAGACCAAGACACAATAAAAGGAAGGAAAAATATTATTAAAGTTATAACAATGACATGACGTACTAAAATGTTATGCTGCAATATATCTCCATAAATCCCTTACAAGCTTGGCAAGATAACGTTATAAAAAATATAGTATGAGATGTTAGAGCGAGCTGCTATGTAAATGAATTTTTATCAATCGTGTATTACTAATATATTATAGTACATTAATATCCGTGATCGTGCTTATTTCAATATTGAAAACAGACCACTGTCGATTCTTATTTGTCTAGAATTTTGAACAAAACATTAACTTGTATTAGGAGCAATATACTACTAAACATATTCACTTTTTTATGATATCACAGGGGAATGTCTTTTCTTGCGACACACACTCGGGCCATGGATATCGTGGGAGGCCAACCGCAGCGCCTAATGTCGCCTGCACGAGTACATGTGGGGCTTTCGTATGGCACCGGTACCTTTCCCCGAAGAGCGAGATCTGACAAACTACTTACCAAACTTAACGTGCGCATTGACGACGAATACAGTTTCTTAGAACGCCACGGGATCTAGAACAGAGTTACTGCACTGTGACGTTCTAGTGTGCGAGATTGGTACAAACCCGAGGAGCAGGTTTGTACCACTACGTCAGCAGAAACATATTCACTCTTAACCTAAGTCTTTTGATCCTTTTCTTCGGTCTCAAGTTCTTGGTAAATTGATGAAATTATACGTTTACAAATCTCATCGTCGTTGTTAGATATTACGAAATTATAAGCGACATGTAATGTGTATTATATTGCGTTAATCAACCACCTTTTAAAATGAATTTAAAGAATGAAATTTAACCAAAAACATAATTCGTTTAATGCAGGGATGCACAGACTTATAGGGAACAGGAGCCACTCAGGAATATTATAAGCCAAATACGGGCCACTTCAAAGAATACTTATTGATTATTATGTAATATGAACCTGTTGATGCATGCATATTTCTTTCTCTTTTGTATACTGATATATATGTATATCTATCTCCGTCCCCCCGCAATTACGGCTTACTTCACGAAGATGTTGGCATTGTGTCGTCGGATTTCGTTTGCGGTGTTAAATAAACAGATATGAAGAAATAATGGATTTATAGCAAGTGCAGTGAGTTGGTGAACTTATATTAAATGGCGGCCGCCCTAAATCTTACTAAATTTGGTGAAAGTGATTGATTGAGCTGCTTTCAAGATATGTGCAAGATATATACTTATGAAGCCAAGGTGGACGTTGTTAGTTGACGGAGTTTGGGTGAGCGTATATAATTTCTATACTTAATTATTATAATTCAACAAACATTTACACAACAACTGAAGGCAACAAAATTATACTATTATCTTCAGAGGCTACATGTATACGGAATATCCGGGGTTGTTTTAAACTTCGGATCCGCGCACACACTTATTAAAACTAAAAGTTTCTTTTAAATTTATGAATTACTACAAATGATAAAAAAACATTCAAAAATGTTTGTTGTAATTATGTAATCTAATAATTACACCCAGCAACACGTCTAGCTAAAAATTGTTTTTCTTTATATTTCTTGTTCTATATATAATTATATCATATTTTATTATTTTGATGTATGATATTGCATTGAGCTGACTTTTTTATGTTTGACTCCACATTACTTATTGCTACACCTAAAATTTCTTTCTAATTCTCATTTTCCGGACGGTTTTGATTTTTTGTTTTGTATGATGACTTTGTATGATGTTTGCATGGCTTTAATGTATGAAAGACAGGTCTACTTTCAAATACGTTCTAATATGGGACTGTAATAAATAAATACTTTTTTTTATTGCAAAAGAAGCGTTGCCGGCGACCGGGTCCTCAGTGCGTAGAGTTCCTAAGGTATTTCTATAGACAATAAATTCAAATTAACAGTCAGATATTATGCGTAAGATGATTTTGTAATTTACCTATAGGTATATAGTTTGGGAGTAAAGCAAATAACTTTTTCATTTTTATGCTGTACTTTGTTCTCGTATATTCCATTACTAATTTCAAAGGGTTTTATTCAAAATAAGTTTCACGGAAAACAGTTTTTGAAGGTCATATATGAATCAAAATTTAAATAGACTCCCTATTCTATGTACACCGCTTTCAAAGGTGTAATCGCTGTTTGAAGGAGAAGAAGCAGCAAAAAACTCCCAAGCAACATATCTAGCTATTATCAATAATAATAAAAGATACTTTTTCATCATACTTACATATCTATCTTAGGCTCTTTTTTTAAAATAAGTATGGAAGTTGTTATTCAATTAATATTCAAAGATTTAATGGAGTTGTAACAAATAAAAGATTATTTATTATTATTTTATTATTTATTACCGTCGTAATAATGACAAGACATACTAAAAACTTATGTCTTATCTGTGCAGGAACAGTGAACGAATATTAATTAATTCCTGTCTGTCGCAATAGGCGGCAGCACAACCCACAGCCAGGTGATGGCTATATCTATAGTTTGGATACCTTCTAGATGGCTAACTATAATTATTTATAACCTACGCGAGCGAGGCCCGGAGCGACAGCTGGTAATGAATAAGGCTGCTTGTCCATTGAAGTGGAGAGAAGCTGTGAAGTGGAGAAATGGAGAAATATTACACATATGATTGACAATGAAAATAAATGTATTTATTTTTAAAATGGAATCTTACAGATTACTTATTGAAAGTCATGAGTCTTCCACCACTTCCAAAGCAATTAGCAACATATCTTTACTTCATTATTATTATACTGTATTTATTTATTCTCAATTTTTTTTTTTTTAATATATAAAAAAATAGATAACATTATTCTTCTACAAATATACATCAAAAATGCAGCTCACCGCCAGCGGGGCCCCTGGAGTCCAAAATACCGGTGGTTAGGGCTCCAGAGACAGAAACCTCCTCATAATTCGTGCCGTGTCCAAGAGTGCTGCTTTCTGTATCTGGACCTACACCCAGCTTCCCAGCGAAAGTCTTTCTAGATGACGGTCGAGGCTTTTCGCTATAAGACCATTGACGATGACAACTATCGGCACAATGCTCGTTGACTCCAGACGCCACATAGCGGTAAACTCATGAGCAAGATCTAGGTATTTACTTAGTTTTTATTTTCTTTCTTCACGAGGTTATCGTCATGCGGGATGCTGATATCAACGAGTATTGCTCGTCTCGCAGATCGATCTATTATCACGATATCAGGCTTATTGGCTACGATAGTCCTGTCCGTGATAACTGATCGATCCCAGTAGAGCGTGGCACGACTGTTATCAAGAACTGGCTCCGGCGAGTACTGGTAATAAGGCACTTCCGTTTGCACAAGACCGTATCGAAGGGCAAGTTGCTGGTAGATAATCCTGGCTACGAGGTTATGCCTGTGCAAGTACTCGCCGTTTGAAAAATGTTATTATTATTATTATTGTATGTCTTTGAAGACCACGGGCCATAAAAATGGCCCGGACTTTTGGAGGGCTTGCGTGGGGCCTTGGGAAGGCCAACACGTAGAGGCCCCTTGACAAATTTAATGTGAATGTGGCGTGACACTGACCGGCGATTATCCCTGTCTACACCATATAGTAATGCACCCAAAGACAAGCCCCGGCCAGTGTAGGACTATTGTGGGAAATGAGGACAAAAAGTACCGGGCTATTGGGGTGAACTGCTAGTGGTACTAGGGATCTGGGAATATGGGGACTATGGCGTCTGCCCGTCACAATGTTCGGGGAACATGGAAATATGGGCAGACGGTGACTCGCCACTCCCTGCATGGGCCCCAAAAAATGCCATAGAAGACAGGGGCAACATGGGTGTGAGTAGCTAAGGGGTGTAGAGAGGTGGGCTGCAGGTTCACCGAAGCTACTTCTGACGTGATGCCATTTATCACTTCCACTCCTGGAGCTTGAGCCTTAGCTCTAGCGATCTCGACTCCGTGCCGGCTGGCTAAGGCAAGCACGGAGGTGGGGGCATTGTCTTGGCCCCCGGAGTCAGGTACGAGGTGTCGCTATTCACCTAAGGCTTCGCCACAAAGCCCCCCTGCGAGTTTATTTAATGTTATTATTATTATTATTAGTATTTTTTTAATGTAGTTTAATACTAACACAAGGTTTAACAAAGTAATTTATATGAATGATTACTGAAAAAGCTTGATGGCAATCGCATTATACCCGTTCGGTGCGGTCATCTAAAAAGTGTTTCGCCGTATAATAAACCTTCCCGCACAAACAATGCTTTAACATTTTTTTAAAATTTGTTTACTGAAAGCTGTTGAACATTTTCTGGGATTTAATTGAAGTGCATTATACTTTTCAGCACGAAACTATTGCAAACTTTATGGAGACTACATGTGGGAGTTTTCAATTTATTTTTGCACCTAGTATTTTTACAATGTACATCAACTAATCTGGGAATTCAGATACCTTGGTTCACTACTGCACAGTAATTGTGAAATAGAGAAGGATGTAAGGAGAAGAATAAATGTAGCATGGCTAAAATGGAGATAAGTAACCGGTGCGTACATGCGACAAACTAATGCCACTGAAAGTAAAAGGTCAAACAAATAAATCTGTCATACGACCGGTCATATTATACGGGCCCGAATGTTGAGCCACTAAAGTGATAGACCACAAACGGTTCCATGCAGCTTCAATCCTAGAAAAGCACCTGGCCCAGACGGACTTACTGCGGACATATGCTGTAATGCTATTGCAGCGGAAATCAACGTATTCCTGGCGTTAGCCAATAAGTGCCTAGAACTGAAGTGCTTTCCTTCACCCTAGAAGGGGGCAGCTATTGTGGTGCTGAGGAAGCCTGGGAAGGACGATTATGGCTTAGCGAAGTCATATCACCCCATTGGTCTACTATCCATCTTGGGTAAAATATTGGAGAAAATCATGGTAAGAAGGCTCAAATGGCATCTTTTACCCAAGATCAATGAAAGGCAGTACGGCTTCGTTCCTCAACGTAGTACAGAGGACGCTCTTTACGACCTTATGCAACACATCAAAGGCACCCTTGTTAGAAAGAAGGCAGCTCTTCTTGTTTCGTTGGACATCGAAGGAGCCTTCGATAACGCTCGGTGGCCTGCAATCAAGAACCGCCTGTTAGAACTGAAATGCCCATTTAACTTAAGGATTTTAGTGGAGGACTACCTGAGTGATAGGAAACTTATGATAACATACGCTGGGAGATCTAAAACCAAGAGCACCACAAAAGGGTGCGTCCAAGGATCCATTGGAGGACCGTTGTTTTGGAATCTACTTTTGAACCCACTCCTCCGCGTATTAGAGGGGCACGGGGTATATGTGCAGGCCTTCGCCGACGACGTGGTGCTGATCTTCTCGGGGCTTACAGCTCTGAACCTGTTACGGGATGCCAGTTCTGTCCTCTCACTTGTGCGCGAGTGGGGGTTTAAGAATAAGCTCACCTTCGCCCCGCATAAAACGCAGGCAATGGTTGTAACCAGAAAGCTAAAACTTGGCACTCCCATCGCGCACATGGGAGAAGAATACATTCAGCTCGTCAATAGCATTAAACTGCTGAGTCTAACGATAGACAACAAACTCACTTTTAATACCCATGTGAGAGTTGTCTGTCGTAAGGCTCTTAACATCTATAAGCGATCGACGGGATGGTCGGTGCCGCATTCACTCATTAGCGGGGAGGAGTGGAGATCCGGATCAAGCGAATGAAGCTGGAGCCGTTTTGCACGGTCTTCCAGGCCGAGCTGCTCGCAATATGCCAGGCAACTGAATACATATTGTGTAGCAGCTTGGCCTCGGTGGCCGTGCTGAGCGATTCCAGGTCTTCGATCGACTTGGTCTGCAATCGGGACACGTTCCACCCCCTCGGCTTCGCTATTCGTAAGAATCTAGCGAAGCTGACAGGTAAAGGGTGCAATACCCGGCTGTTATGGGTTCGGGCTTATGTCGGCATCCCCGGTAATGAGCGGGCAGACAAACTGGCTAGGCAAGCGGTGACGCAGCTTGATGCGGTCCCTCTATACGACAAATGACCTTCTCTTACCAGAAGCGGTTCATTAGGACAGAGTTGGTACAGTAGTGGAACCAAAATTACGTGGACGGTCAGACGGCGAACGTCGCAAAGCTCTTCTCTCCACCGTTCATGCTGCACGTCGCATATTAAAGGACTTCAAATTGACACCGTATTGGACCCAAGCTCTAACTGGACACGGAGGGTTCGCGGCTTACCTGCACAGGTTTAAATTAAGAGACAGCCCAGCATGTTTCTGTGACTCCGGAGGTAACGAAACCATCCAACACTTGTTATTAGAGTGCCCGGTATACGACCGGCCCAGGTGCGACCTCGAGACTGTTACAAAAACCAAGATCACAGAGGTTACTATTTTTGATTTGATGTCAGGTAAGGACTCGAAGCCGCATCTGGAAGGGTTTTGCTTGCGGCTGGTTAAAGAGGATAGAGGGTTCCGTCACCTCTGTCGTCATATATATAATAAAGATTATATATGATAATGATGTATTAATGTATGATATATTATATAAAGGACTGACTTGAAAAAAAAGAGCACCTAATATTAGAATAGTTTTATAAAGGCCCTGACTATGTTAGGGGTGAAGAGGGGTCTGAAGGGCCCTTATACATATACAAAAAAAAACGGTTCCACGCAGCTAAGATGAGAATGTTGCGATGGATTTTTGCTGTTACGAGAATGGATAAGCTGAGAATGAGTACATAAATGGATCTTTGAAAGTTGCACTCGTGGCTGAAAAATTGAGAGGAAGAAGACTGAGGTAGTATCGTCATGCATGATGAGCAGGCATGAATGTTGCGTGAAAAAAGTATATTAAACTACACGATTGATGGATATAAATTTAAAGGTAGACCAAAGAAGAGATGGATGTATTGTGTAAAGCATGATAATAATATGATGGTTTGTGGTGTGACAGAGGACGTATATCAGAATAAAGGAGTATGAAAGAAAAAGACATATTGTGCCAGCCCCAATTAACTGAGAGGAGGTGAAAGAAAAGAGAGAGTACAATTTCAAGTATAAACTGTGAAGCCATTGTTAAAATATTTTTTCTTTAAATTTATAGATTGAATATTATACAGAAGCTGATATATTTTTTCTAACCCCTTCTTTGTACAAAAAAAAATTATAGAGTTGTCGATGGATGTACCTGTTACACGCCACTAACAGATATTAATTAGTTAAGTACTGTAGTGAATTTCACATCTATTGACGACTGTATACCAAATCTTATAAAATTAATTCGTAATTCTCTGTATAGTAACTGACTGAAAAACAGACGGATTTATTTCTTACTATTTTTATTATAGTTGTGGGCAACATCGCTGGTTGCGCCACAAGTAATATTTATTTATAGTTTATATTTTTATTTGATTTTCTTAGTGGTGTAATTGTTCGCTGCCCTAAATAAATAAATAAAAGAAAAACTTATCTGATTGAAGATTAGCTGCCTGTCGATTGACGGAAGTTGTATGCCATCACTCCGCTTCAATGGACACGCAGCCTACGATTGGATAAGAAATTCGACTTTAGTCACTGATCTACGACGAATTCATTCAAAAATGAAAATACAGTTTTGTAAAATATTTTGCTAACGCTACTGCATGCTAGTAATCCTTGCATCGTTAGCTGCTATTGTATTTCACTTTGAACTATTCGCGTTTGACGGTTCAAAAAGCGGTATTAGCACAAGTATTTGATTTTTATTGCGAACAGATTAAAAAATCGGCCAAGTGCTTGTCACTCTATAATAACGAGCGATGAAGGTGACATTTGTCCATTGTTTGTGACTTTTGGCTAGATATACACAATGTAAAAAAATAACAACAATTTTATAATACATAATATTAGTCATTATGGGTATTTCGTAAATACAATTACATCTTACTATGGAAAAAATCCTTAATTAATCAATCTTTTAATAGTTTCATTGTTTAAACAGTTCGTCTTCAGTTTCTTATCTGTAGAAGATCACTACCAACCAATTAAAACTGTAAAATATAATACATTAAATTATTAACAAAGAAAAATATGTGTGTGTGTATGTGTGCAGTTTACACGCTGTAGAAATGAAACATCGCAGAATATATTCACAGATAATTCTTCTCTAACTTTTATTAGTATCTATATATAATATTAATACGTGAAGTAAAAACTGTACCCCCTTTTACGAAAATTGCGCGGTCAGAGGAGTATGAAATTTCGCACACGTTTATATAGAGAAGAAGCGACGAATGCTAACATTTTTTTTTAATTATGCATAAAAAATACATTAAATCAATAAAAAATACCATTACACACACTACTGTGTATTTGACACACACACGCATATATATATACTCTTTTGTTTATTGTTTAAGTCAAATTAACAGTGTAGCCTTGGCGAAATCTGTGATTATAGAAGTATAGTCTTTGAAAAAAAAATATTGTGGTTGAATTTCGACCACGGGCGATCACTAGTAAATATAATTCCTTTAGCCTGCATCCGTCAACATATATATATATAAGTAAAAAAATCAATCTAAATTACACTTGAAATTACTAACTCTAAAGTTCAAAATTCAATGCAATTTTACTCACAATTTCCTATGATCTACGTAAAAAAGAATCTGCCTTAAATATATTACATAGATCATAGAGCTAAAAATCATATGAAATCTTTTAAGTTTTATTTAAATTTAACATTAATACTAACGGATAAAAAGAAATGTGTTTTATATCAAATTAAATAAAGTTGAATTTTATGTGCTTATCTCTTTTTAGTGTCACTTTTTCGTTTCATCGACTTTCAAATCACGATTCTGAAGAAGTTTCACTTCAAAAATATTTAAGCAGTTATATCTCTCGAGCAAAACATGACGCCATGTTCCAGCCAAAAAGCCTTTAGTGGAAGTCAAAGGCAGACTTCTTAAGGAAACTTAGGTATTGGCAACACAGAAAACAAATTCGAACACTAAAGTTAATCAGTGAATTACAATTAAAAATCTATTTCAGTCCTTTGAATTCAAAACATTTAAACTTAAAATATTAACTAAGAGAGAATTCTACAATACTCTAAGATGTGATTTGGGATTAAGTTAATTCTTACAAATATCTTAAATTAATGGAGAATTTGCTGTTTCTAGTATTTTAGAATTTAATTAAGTAGATGGTTCACTGTGTTTCAGTTAATAGCAAATTTTGGAGAATATTTAATCAAAATACATGTCAATTTAGAAACTTACGATTCTTAATTCTTACTCTCCTATTATATTAATTTACTCTGTGATTATTACGTATCTATTTTTCGTATATAATTAATTAAAGAGAATTGGACAGTAATTAGATAATTGATGTAACTAAACTTAATTCTATATACAAGGAAAATTTGGAAAATGTACAATGTTATCAAAATTCCGTCAGATTCTATAGACATACTAGAATTCCCCGCGGCTACGCCGCGTAAGAATCTCTAGCAAGTAGCAGCTCTATGTTACGTATATAAAATTTTAATTAGGTGTTTTATTTATACTATTTTTACTCGAATTAAAATGCCGTTTGGAATTACTATAGAATTTATTAGAACTATACAAACACGTATAACAGAGGTACAAATATAACTGGAAACAACCAGTACAAACTGCACGAATCAATAACACGCGCAAAGTCCGTCACTATATAGTTTATCGAATGTACACGTCTTGCCCGTATCGTAATCGTCGCTTGACTGTCTCGCTCCTCCGTTCGGGCATTGTTTTATACTAAACTGTACAAGTACAATATGTCTACCTGCCAAGCGTAAACAATGATTTTCAAGAATCACACCTGGCCACTGCCTACCATAAAGGATTACAATACACAATAGGCGGCTTTTCTAATTATAAATATTAAACACAAAGTAAACAAAAGAAGTCCAAATGCGGGCAAGTAATAAACCGTGCTTTATGGCCGGCAGGTGTGCATTCACATTTGTCGGCGTGCTTCGTTTAGTTTTGGCTAAGTTACTCTATATATAAACTATAATAAATCTGTAAGTGGTTCGAGTTAGTACATTACGTTTAAAAATGTGAAAAAAATCAGGGGGGCTAATTTGGACCAGCAGATTCCAAAAATACAACATTTAGAATGTTTGGCTGTCTGTCTGTCTGTTAGAGCATCACTCACGTAAAAACCATTGAACGGATTTAAATTAAACTCGAAACGGAACTAACTCATATCACGGGGCATAACTTAGGATACTTTTCATCCCGATAAATGACATGGTTTTCGTGGGATAGACGAAAATAGCGAAAAAGATGGCGCTGCGATCGTATCTTTTTTGGAAACTACTGAACGCATACGATTGAAACTTGATACAGAGTTGACTTATATAACCCGAGTCAATTCTTAGGATACTTTTTATCCCAATAAGTCACGTCGTTTCCGTAAAATAGACGGATTAGTAAAAAAGATGACGCTGCAATCGCGATGTAGAGAACCATCGCTGTAATTCAGTAACAAATACATTGTCAGGTTGCCCACATGTCTCATTAATTACGTATTAGGTACTTCAAATCACGTTGGCTGTGACTTTCCTTTATGTTTTGCTATGCAGTTATCTACACTATATTGACTTAGTTTCTTTGTAATTATAGTGAATTGAACAAAAAACTGTACAATTTAAGGCCTAAACAATTACAGAATATAACCTTCTTTAGCCAAATATGTTACTTATTGCTGTCGGCGCACGATTGGCCAACGGAAGTACACATACACTGGTCCAGCCGGGCATGAAAAAACAGTACACTCGCACCGGTGTGTGGGTATGAGCAATATCAAAAATGTACTATGGGAAACGGTCATAGTCTATGGTTTTGGCTCATAGTCATGTTTTATTTATTTACAGCACAATTTTATAAATTTTCTCAAGTTCCTGTGCCGTTTCTTGTCAAAACGCTTGGACCGTGGGGTCCTGAGGCCATGAGCCTCTACCAAAATTTATCAAAACGATTCATTAAATCTTCAGGCGATCAGAGGGCTGGTGCTTACCTCGGGCAACGGATGAATATGACGATCCATCGAGGAAACGTAGCAAGCCTGTTGGGCACTTTACCCATATGAGACGGTGATCTAGGCTCAGTATTATACTTATAGTCTTGGGGGACTATGGGTAGAATACAACACAAATAAGTTAAGTTTTCTCTTATTGTATTAGATTATTTATACATTTCTCCATTGTACTAGCTTATAATTTACTAGCTGATGCCCGTTACTTCGTCCGCGTGGTGCGGTTTTTTAACTATCCCACGGGAACTCTTTAATTTTTCCGGATCAAAATATCCTATATATTGGCCAGGGGTATAAGCTACCAACATACAAAATTTCATTTAAATCGGTCCAGTCGTTTTGAAGATTAGCCGGTACAAACAGACAGATAAACAGAAAAATTGAAAAAAATCTAAATTAGTTTTATTTCACATCTTACACCCTGACTCGGTTTTTAGCATTTTTTTCATTGTACAGAAATTCGACCTCTACAGTTTTATTATATGTATGTATATATAGATGCGTTCATTGTTTGTAAAAAATGAATTTATTTCTATTGTCTTAACAAAAGTTAGAGAAAAAAAATCCTGCTTCTAACCAGATCTTTTAGTCCTCTTAATTTACTCAGATTATTCATGCTTCTTTATATACATAGTATAAAACAAAGTCGTTTTCCGCATCTGTTTGTCTGTATATCCATCAGCTAAATGCACCTATTAGTAGGGGAGCCCAAGAGGCTAAATGGGGACTTACTCGAGCGTCGCGGGGACTCATATACCACGCTACGCATTGTTAAGTGATTTTCTCCATCAGTTAGATAAATTTTCACTGACGATTTTTTAACACACAATAAAGCATATCCATTCATTCAAGTTAAGTGGTTGAGTTTTCCGAGAATTATTTGCTAGCGACTGCAGTCTACGATTTTGCTATGAATTCACTCACGGAGTTACCTGGCTTACCTGTATACTGGGTGGAGTGGATCATGAGCTTTCCTCGTTAGACCTTCTGCTTACCACAAAGTCAGAGAACAATCAGATCTCGATCGATGCTCCACTGAGATCCTCTGATCATGTCTGGTATCTCTGGTGGTACCCCTTACTATTCCCGATCAGGCTCGTCTCGCTGAGCAACAGCAGACATGGCAATATTATAAGACTGCAGATTGGGATGAATTGCGTGAATTCTAAGCGTCCTACCACCCTTGGAGGTAGTTGTTTCACGTCTGAAGACCCCAAGAAATTTCACAATATGTCGCCAAATATGTTGTTACGACCTAAACGCCGACAAAAATCAAATTCACACCTGCATACCTGTAAAAACACATTTTATTACCTTTCGGCATTTGGACTTCTTTTGTTTACTTTGTTTAAAATTTATTATTTTTATGGCAGTCATTAGCCAGGTTTGTCGGATTTAAAGTAAAAACTGATTCTAGGAAATTCGGTCCACGCAGCCGGGCAGACATATTACATCTGTGCAGTATAAAGCAATGCCCCGATTGAGGGACGCGGGACTTGAGCAATAACCACGAGCGAAGCAAGACTTGTGTACATTCGGTAATCTATTTAGTGACGGACTTTGCGCGTGTTATTGAATTACGACCTTCTGCATTATGTTTGGACTTCTTGTGTTCGGTTATATTTGTACTTGTGTTATACGTGTTTGTATAGTTCTAATAAACTCTATAATAATTCCAACGGCATTTTAATTCGAGTCCTGAGCAATTTTGTTGTTGTTTTTATGTTTTACTTGGCACCGACTACAAAATGATCCAGGAAATCTTTATTTTTTCATTTTAGTTTGAAGACGGTTTTGTTTTTGTTTTAAAAAACATATTTTTTACTTTTCTGTTGCTTGAATAGCTTTCGAAATAATATTTTATGTGTCTGTAGAAATTTTATTACTGGCGACGTATACAACTTTTGCTTTTCCAGGAATGTAGGCGTTCGACGCTCTTCAAGAAGGGTTGCTTCCGCTGTTCCTGGGATCAATTCATCAGATTCTGACTTATTAACAATGGAGCCATCTCAGGAGTATGCTCTTTAGAATAAAATGAATTATGAAAATAGGTCCACAATTGAAGGATAAATGGCATAACAAACATAAAAAACATAGTTGAATTGCGAAGCTCTTCCTTTTGGAAGTCGGTTAAAAATGTCAGTTTCTAGGTTTTATAATTGCAGAGCGGATCTGTTTTAAATTAAGAACACGCCCGTTTATCTTCATAGGCTACGTTCAACAAGGGAATCGCCACGACCACGTTCAAGATCTTGATTTTTCCCGTTCCACTTGCTTGCGGGCGTTCAGTCATAAACTCTAGTGGAACGGATTATGGAACGTTGACGTCATTAACGACGAAATACGCATTGGTTGATTTGAAAATCGCGCTTTTTTCAATGTCAATTAATAGAGAGAATTAATGTTGTCAACGCTCACTTCGACCCAGCTCTTGGCATGGGTCGTTGTGAGCGCTTTGTGGTCGAAAATAATCACGTCATTAGTGACGTTTTCGCCACGACCATAACAACCGTGGTCGCCATGTGGAACGGCGTCAGTCGATTTGGGCGTTGTAAGATACCAAAGGAAGGCGCCCATAATCATTTAAAACACCTTAGCAAAGTGATACGTAAACCAAACAAAAAACTCCCCACGTCGAGATTCCAATTTGATTATTTCGCGCACGATATTCGGGTAAACAAGCGTGCTCCTTCAAAGATGCTGGTCTATTAACAGAGTTAATAAAGCAAGCTAAGCAAACGCGGCAACCATGTCGGGGTATAATCCGATTCGTTGCGAGCGAGAGCGAATTATTGCGATTTTCTGTGTATGTCCTTCTAGCAATGTTTTGTTTGTTTTTCTGATACCAAGGCTCTTGGTAATTAATTTTTGCTTGCGTGTCTTGGGAAAATATTTGTCTGTTTATCACAAAGTATACCTTATCCATACTAATATATAAAAGTAAATACTAAATAGTAATATGCTCATATTCGGAGAATATCGTTGATAATAAAATTATTTGTAATTCGTTTTTAAAGTTTGTCCTATTTTTTCAACGTCATTTGTTTGCACTAGTTTTCTAAGCATTGAAATGTAATCAATAACACCGGCACACAAAAAATTGACTCTATATTTGACCAGACTTATCTACCTAAATGTATTTCGATGCGCTAACTCCTATACTGTGGTCCGTTTGGCTCGTACACTCTCAAAATTTCGAATAAATTGCGAAAAAACCGCTAAAAATAGCTAAAGTTTTTTTTTCCGGTTTTTGCTAGCGTATCGAATTACATAAAAAAACATACTCTTCCTCCTCATAATCGGGTCAATATTTTTTTTATTTCCATAAGTCATCTGCGCAGAAACGGAGAAATTAATACAATTGCTAGAGTTGAGGCGGCCTGTCATAGGAGGTGAAAAAACATTCCACAGTCAGGTGGTAGTGTATTTGCCCGTCTGGATGGCTACCACCCCTGGTCTACAGTATGCCGTCATAACAACCTTGAGTTATGTTCCCGAATTAGTAGCCAGGTTCCGTCGCCCTTTAAAGTGCGACAGCACATTGCTAGCAGCTTTGGTGTTATAAATGTCCATAGGCGATGGTAACCGCTTTCCATCAGGTAGGCCGTCTGCCTGTGTGCTGAACTCATACCATAAAAAAGACGATATGTTTGACTATTTTTTAGAGAATTGCAATAAAAAGCGGTCGGGGCGCCATCGTATCGGTTATATTCGTTTATTCCTCGGGAACAGTACTTGTTCTGGATGAAAGGTGCCTTATATCTTTTTCTACACCTCTGACAACGTGTATGTTAAATTTTGTGAAGATCCGTTGCGTAGTTAAGACGTGAAAGCGTCACAAATATAGAAACACAGTCACATTCGCATTTATAATATACTAGCGGTTCCGGTTAGGCTTACCAGACCGCCGGGAAATCCGGGATTGCCCGGAATTTTGCCTCTTGTCCCGTGTCCAGTAATTAGCGCTTATTGTCCCGGATTCTGAAAACTTACAATTTTTTAACAAAATGTACCAAAACAATTTCTGTTTCTAAACACTTACTGATTGTTTTTTAAGTTTCGAATTTATTGTTTTAACATTTTTAATGGTAGTATCTTATTATTATTGTTTTGTTTTTCTTCAGTTTATTACTATTTAATTTGTAATTTAGTATTCATTGTCTACCAAAGTTTAAATTTGCTAATTTAAGCTAAGTGCTCAATTCTATGGTAGTTTAACGTGTTGATTTACTACCACAGTGCTTCATCTTAGAATTATAACTGGCGTTAATTACCTACTAAGTACAGAGTACATACCTATCTAATAAAAGTATGTATTTGAAAATAAATGGCATTTTTCTTTGCAAATTCAAATATGATTCCTTTGAGAATAAAAAAAAATGAGATTTTCTACTATGGCCACGACCCGACATTGTTTTTCTAGAATTGTCGCGGATTTGATAAGTTACTATCTGGTAACCCTAGTTCCGGTAGACCTTGTCCTGCGACAGGAAAAAATAAAAATCGGGAACCCAATTCCAGCGCCACCTACCGTGTCTAATTGTGAATCTAAGCCATCCCCGGACCCAGTCAAACACTATTTTTTTACACCTTGGGTTACATTATTGAAGTTTTAGTAGGGATCCCTAATTTTTTTTTCTATTAATAAATATAGCCTATATTAATCTGAGATAATGTAGCATTCTAATGGTGACATGTCACAGAAGGAGGCCGCTGAAAGAGCGAGGGAGGAGGACGCGTACGCGGACCCCGTCCCCAGGAGGCGGGTCGGCGGTCCAGGGGGCCGCTGTCAGGGGGGTGACAGCGGACTTCCCCCCGCGCTGTGAAAAGTGGGTCACTCTGCTCCCGGGGTGGCCCAGTTACAGAGCGTAGGGGCGTCATGGTGCAGTTACTCTGTACGAGATCCCGTATAAATGGGGCGCAGGTTTAGGTTTAGCGGATAGTTTGGAGGTCGTTTCTCGCGACATTTTCGTTGCAGAAGCGAGCGTGGAGAACCGATCGTTGAGAGGACTCTCAACGACCGGTTGTGTGTGTGCGTGTGTGGGACCACACACGCTCGATGCAGGCCTTATGCCTGCATTTTGGCCCTTCCTCCGAAGGACGCGAGGATGGTGTCCAAAGATATTTATTCCCCCTGCGTTATCAAAAAAAAAAGGATTCTAATGGTGAAAGAATTTTTGAAATCGGTCTAGTAGTTTTTGAGTTTGTAGTGGTATTCCCTGTGGAGTTATTGATAAGAAGGTGTTCTTGAGGTGTGAGAGAAATCAAACTAAGTTTTTGGTGTTAACTATTTTAAACTGTTATATTGTTCACACCCAAAATGTACATATATATAATTACTACACACGTCAAGTCCTAAGGAGTGGACCGATGTACTCCGCGAGACAAGACCGGTCTGTCGCAATGTTCGGGTAAGACTACCGAACGCGCACCGTAGTTGCCCGAGCGCAAAACTGCTGACAGAACGACTTGTGTCACCACAAGTTTATTCGTTACAAACATACAAAAATATAAATCTTTCGTCTTTATAATATTAGTATAGAATACTAGCTAGGATTCTACATCTAAAAATACACCATTTAAGGTTTTCTGAAATTAATTATTTAACTAAAAAGTAATTAGTTTGTAGCCGCAGGCAGACGTGCTATCGCCGCGGCGGCCGTTCGCAAATGGTCGGCTAGCGCGCGCTCCCAATCAGCCCACGCGTCTTTCCTTCCACGCATACCTCGCTTCACCTCACCGCGACACCAGTAATCGTTCGAATGCGCTTATTATTATTAAATATTATATTTTGTTTAGCAGCTAAATGTGTGATGTAATATAAAATATTAATCGGTATTTTACCCAATAAATTTACATCCCTGAACTGCAATTCAAACACACAACAGTATTTCATTTCCACCCTAAGACCTCCAAAAGTTTATTAACTAAAACATATATACACGTTTATGTCAAATGTTTCCCTTGTGGTTAGTGTTTCATAATTAAACTGCTGGTCGTGTGTGCAAGATTAACAAACTTATATGCAATTTCAAACTAGACCAATATCTCGTTTTAGTGTCAGCTTTATTAAGCCACTCTTTAGTACTCCGGGGACGATGTTCTGTAGCTTGCTGAGATTATTGTGATTAAATGCACTACATTATTAAACGTAGTGTATCAAATTAGGTGTTGACTAATTATATCCTGGAGCAAGCCAAAAACTACAACAGAATTAGTTATTACCTCGTCTACATTACGTTCACTTTCATCAGCAGCCAGCAGGAAAATAGCGAGGGAAGTAGGCAGCGCGAGTATTTTTTATGGGTAACTGGCGCTGCCCACTTGCTTTGTCACTTATAAGCTCGCTGCCCGCGGAAGTGTATAAGTAATAAGTAATTTAAATATAACCTAAATTAACTAGAAGTATTCAAACTAAGAAAGTGTCCATGAAGAACTTTTATTATTGTCTCTATTAAAGGGAAGACACTTTTTTCATGTGCTCTTCATTAAGCTAGTGCGGTACACTACACTTTAGTTTTGTTTATAGTACTAGTTCATACGGTTTTGTTCTTTTGAGCCTTATCACTATATCCCTGTTGTCTAGGAGCTGGATCGCCCCGATATTCACATGATGATGAAGCCGATGCTCGTGAGCTTCCACGTACTTTCTAATAATGTTGTTGACAAACTCTACTTTCAGGTGCCGATGGAGGTCGCTCGATCTAACGTACCATGGCGCGTTTACAATGTCTTTCAGTACTTTGTTTTGCAATCGTATTATTTCTATGTTTCTTGGTTTGGTACGCCCCACAAATGTACGCCATAGGTACATACTGGTATCGGGACTTGTTTATAGAGGAGCAGTTTTTTAGGTACTGACAACTTTGAACATTTTCTAAGTAGCCAGTACATATTTCTGTATCGAGGTATTGTTAAAAAATAATATTTTTTTTTAGATTTCTCTGTTTTAATCTTTGCTTTCACTTAAATATTTATGCATCCCGATGGTGTAAATCATTCTGTACTTTGTCCATCTCATTGTGATCTATTCTATCATCGTGTTTTATCCAAAAAAGATATATAACTTTGAGGGGTAAAGATCGTTAAATATATTGTTTTTTTGTGGATGGATCCTATATGGCTTTTGGAAATCATTAAGCAGGTTATTATAATTATTTTCAACATAATGTTGCATAACTTGGCACTGGTACCTCAGGTATAAAGATGTTTTGTATAATTTTTCAACACCACTCTTTTTTCTGTTTATATATATATTTTCTGTCTGTTTTTAAAAAAATATTGCAGTAGTTCAATAGACAGGTAGACGGCCCACTTGATGGAAAGCTGTTACCATTGCCTATGAACATTTGCAACACCAAAGGTGCTACAAATGCGCTGCTGCTCTCTTAAGGGAGACTGGAACCTGGTCACTAATGCCGAAACACAACTCAAGGTTGTTATGGCTACATACTTTAGACCAGGGGTGGTACTCATCCAGTCGGACAAATGCCCTACCACCTGGGGGTTGTTTTATCGTCTCTTACGACAGTCCGCCCGGCCGCAGGAAATTGTATTCTTTCTCCGTTCTGCACGGATAACATAAATATTCATCATAAGACTTTAACGATTTCTTCTTTTTCTTGAAGAAAAAGAAAACAACGACTTTTTATACTAAAGAAGAATCGTTATAAGAAAATGGAATTTAGATAAGCTTTTTTTTAAAAATAGAAACGGCCTCGGAGGCCCAACATGGCAGAGCAGACGCTAATTAAAAGGGATTTAAATCCCCGATCGGTTAATGTATTTTTTGTTCCCGAGTGTTTGGAAAACATGTACTTTAAGCGAAAACTCTTGTTTTTCTTGTTACAAGACGATAGAAAATTGGTTTTAGAATTTTAGAATGTTTTGAAATTTTCATTTTATTCAATAACACTTTTAGCCTAACAACACACCTGCGGCACGTTCAGCGGCGGAGTTCATCTAAATACGCTCGCAATGTTTTGACGTGAAACTTTATATATAGACGGGGTCTTAGAATTTTTGAAAAGAAAAACTTTATTCGAAGAAATAGCGACGTAATTACATTCGTTATACATTATTATACACAGAGCATATTTTGAGAATTTGTACGCAGCATTTTCGGCAAACAAGGTTTGCACTCAGCATATTGCTGTGCCGGAATTATATCCGACACAACGCTGATTTTCAGTGCAAACCTTTCTTTTAGCGTAAGACCAAAACGACCCAATTTTGTTAATTAAATAATAATAATAATAATAATAATAATAAAACTAATTCTACTTATATAATATTTAATTAGAATAACAAATAAATAAATTTTAATAAAACCGACAATAAATACGTTACTTCAAAATTAAAATTAAAATAAATACTCGTGTAACAACTGGTATCGAATCATTTATTCGAAAAAGCGTTACAGCCGCGTGGAGGAGCGGCATAAATTTAGACTAGACGTGGTGAGAGGCGGCATAATTTTAGATTAGACTATGGATAGGTTTTTTGGTTCCGGATCGATCAGTTTTTTTGTTTGATAAAATAAAATATGTTTAAATAAAAAATGCATTTATTAAAATGTACCTAACCTAACCAAATCATAATTTGCAGTAAACCAATATGAATAATTTGCGAAAAATCGAAATGTGTGCTGGGATACATAGTAGAAGTTTTACGGGCAGATTGTTCTGCCCGTAAAACTTCAGGTTAAAATTTTGTTGCGATTCGTTTTTCCACTTGTCCGTTGAAGTTTCACTTCTACTATGTGTCCCAGCACACATTTTTTTAAATAACCTTATGACACAGCGGATTTTCCGCCGCGTTTCGCCCCGTATATATATTAGCGCTGATTTTTCCGTTTCGGGTGGAACGTTCTGCAGGTGTGTCGCTAGCCTTAATCTCGTACACATTTTCGCAAAAGTAGAATCTTTGGAGTTTGAAAGAGATGAAAGAACAACAATTTGTAACATATAGATAGGAAACCAAAAGTTAGAGCAAGTTAGAGAGTTTGTTCAACAACAATTCCTAGTCAACACTTTGTCACAACAATTAAACAATAAATTATAACACCACACAAAGTCACAAACACAGAACTAATAACAAAACTTATACACAAACTCACACCAACGCGCACTACCACCGCATTGCATTACACGCAAACTGCACAAATAAACCAAGACACACAAAGAGCCTAAAAATTAATAAACCAGATACAGAAAGGAAAAACAACACACATGGCACTAGTCAAGATAATATATATAGGTATTAGACATAAGGCACACACTGCACATGCACTTCCTCACAACACCAGCATGTAACAGATACACTCTACATTAGTATAAGTTTAGTATTAAAATTAGAATAAATTAATATAATAAGTTATTCGTAAGGTACACCACAACACACATATGATTGAATAAATGTCACACACAAAAACAAAAATTACCAAGAAGCGTGTATAAATACTTAAAACTTTCTTCAAAATTAAGTTATAAAAAAGGGTACGGAACTCGAGTCCATAGAATTAAAAAAGAAAAAGAGTTTGTTTACCTAGGATGTGTGTTTACCAGAGACGGAAAGCATGAAAGTGATATTGAAAGGTAAGTAATGTAAGAAATTAATGGAGATATATGCAGTATAGACTTTTAGTACGTTTCTTCATTATTATAACGATAATAATATTCTTCTTTCCTTTTACTGGGCCTTTGTCTTACTGAGTATTGGGCACTGTTTGCTAGAACTTCATTAATTCTTCGAAAAGTAATTCTGTAACATGCTTCTGTATAAAACTTATAAAAAAAAGAGCCAGAGATATAGATAGAATAAAAATATAAAGAAAATCTTTAGCTATACATGTTGCTGGGGAGTTTCTTGCCGCTTCTTCTGCTTAACAGCAATAACACGTTACGAAGCAGTGTACATAGAATAGGAAGTAAATTAAAATTTTAACTTATATGTGTAACCTTCGTGTTAGAAAACTTATTTGGGTATTTAAACAATTAAGATGTGCTGCAGACTTCAATATTTTACGTATAGTCTATTTTGCATTGGTGCAGTCAGTTGTAGGGTACTGTATTGTCGTTTGAGGCAGCGTTTTTAAATCATATATGATCCAACTAGAAAGGGCTCAAAGATCATTATTAAAAACTTTAACTTTTGTTAAGTAATTAAGTGTTAAGTTGTTATACAGGAAATAGTAACGTGTTAACCGTTAGGCAGGTCCGGGCACTGGTTCCCGAAACACAGGCTTTATGCCTAGCTCGGGAGTTAGGGACTTCTATAAGTTGTTATATCAGATTTTTCACCAATAAAGATTTATTATTATTATACTGTATGTCTTTGAAGATCACGGGCCATTAAAATGGTCCGGACTTTTGGAGGGCTTGCGTTTGTAGGTCAACACGTAGAGGCCCCTTGACAAATTTAATGAAATGTGGCGTGACACTGACCGGCGTCATACCACTAGATGGCGCTCGCGTTATAATCGATAGTTCTATAAATTCCACTAGATGATACTAATAAGTTATAACTGGTTCTAATTAGGGATGTTAAAAATTATCGATTTTTATTTAAATCGATTATTATTTTCTTATAATCGATATTTATAGTAATAAATCGATTTTTAGTAAATCGATTATATATATTACGTGTTTAAATCGATTTTCAGAAACAGCTCGTATCTATGCGACATTTATGACAATAATTATTATTTTATTGTTTAAACTTGAAGACTAACGAAAGATTTGTATTTTAGTTTAGTTTTTGAGACTATAGAGTAGTCGTTTAGTTTTTTAATTATCATTTTAAGTATTTTATTTTAAAACTAGTTAAATATAAAATAGACTAATATAATTGGACTAAAATAATATGATTGGACATTTATGGCAATTTTTTTAAAATTTGATTTATATTTTAGTGTTTGAGATATTGTCTCAAATACTAAAATATAGTTTGTCATTTTGTTGGGATGCTCATCATTTCATTTTTATTATAAGAAAACGTTTAATAATACTAAAATTTGGTTATTTGGTTTCCTAATTCCTTACCTTGAAATTTTAAAGGAACATTGCCTTTGATTTTTAGTTTTGAATTGGTTATTTTTTTATTCATATAATTTTATTTGATTTTTAATCTGATAAATTGTTAATATTAATCTTTTAGGTTTATTATTGGAATATGAAAAACATGTACTTTTATATACTACAAAAAATCGTTTTTTTCGCAGAAATCGATTATTTATTTTTATTAAAATTGATTTTTGACAAATCGATTAATTATGAAAAAAGAAATATCGATTTTTAATTATTCGATTCTTTTCCATTAATAATCTCACATCCTTAGTTCCAGTTGTTCAAAATTGAAATAAAGGGAAAGACATAATAAAATTAGTTTAAAAAGCATATATGTAACCCTATAATTTACGCCAAAAGTAAAAAAATGGTTCACTTAAAAGTGTGCGAGACTTGCCAGATACGACTATACGACTATACGGCTATACGGCTATACGACTATACGATTATACGACTATAAGACTATACGACTATACGACTATACGACTATACGACTATACGACTATACGACTATACGACTATACGACTATACGACTATACGACTATACGACTATACGATTATACGACTATACGACCATAACTTATGATTTCGTTTATGCTCTTAATATCTCGTCAGCGCGATGTATTTATTCAACAATATTGCACAGCGCCATTTTAGGTGAAGTTAAGTGAACTAAATGGAACTAATTATAATTTTTGATTTTCTTGAACCACTTGATAGAGCTAGTTTCCGTACATTATTTTATTTTTGATTATGTAGGGGAGATCCACTGGGATGGTCATAAACATATTTAAAGATGTATTCCATAATTGCCGCTATACAATATTATGAAATGTGTCAAGTACTCACTTCGAACACAAGTTGTTCGATATTTGTCTAGTATAAAGTAGCTAGAATATTGCTCCATTTATTTTGTTGTCTGCCCTCTTTCTGTGTTACGCAAAGGCTAACGCAGCAGATTATTCCGAGTCAACGTTTGACGAAGACAGACTCCGCGCCGTGTCCTTGTATTTTTCTATTTCTCTCATCGACTTAATGTGATTACTGACCGTAACAAGAACTTTTATTACACTGAAAACTTTAAATATTACAGTATATTTCGCATTTTTTTTTTAAATTTGGCATTTTCTAAATTACAGACTGGCGTTAAACCTACTTTAATAAGTATCCTGAAAACGCTACTTCTAAAAGTATTTAAATTTCTCTTATTTTCTGATTATAAATTAAGCTTGATAAATCTTTCTTAAAAGTGCTGACTGCCAAATAATTTCCTCTTTTTCATTTAGAACCTTCACACACTCTTGATTATTTACTATCTTTAAAGTTACTTTACAATGTACAATGAACTTTGTAATAACGTTTAAATTTCTCTAAGCTTACTGCTTCAACTGGGATGATATTATAGTTATAAACCGATTCACGCAGATGTAACGATGCGTTATCGCATAACTTGAGATGCGACAGTATTATTAATTACTAATGACGTTAAATATTCACAGATATCGAATGTGTATACACTAATGTAATGGTTGCTAAAAAAAAAAAACTATGTGCTAGGTGTGTTAGGTGCTAGACTATGATATTTTCCCTTTGAACACTTTCTTGAATTCTTTGCCGACTGACGACAAAAAAACTAAATCCTTTGGCATATTTAAAAATTCATTCGTTTTACGCAGTAATGTATGTGCTAGTTTACAATACTTTAGACTGTAATCTGCTGTCCATGTATATCATTTTTATTTATATATTTTTTCCTTTTTCTTTGTTGCATAATAATTATAGATATTTTAAGAATTTCCTTTGAGTCAGGTTGCCTGGAAGAGATCGCTTTTAGCGATAAGGCCGCCTTTTGTTTTACCAAGTAACTATTTTCTTCTTGTGCATTTTTGTTTTGGTGAACAATAAAGTGTTGTCTAATTGTCTATGTCTATGAATCTGAAGTGAAAAATACAATATAGAAATAAATAGTCTGACTCTCAGCATACACAACTTTTTTGTGTACCTGTGTTCGGATATGAGCGGCTACCTAGACGGAGCAAACCCTGACCCTCTGTTAGACCTGAAGTGTGACCCGTACAGGGTGAAGGAGCGAGATGGAATGCTCCTCCGTCTCAAAGAAAGATCTTCCAGCGAGGCTAGTGGTGTTTCTCGCAGGCCTAGGCCCATCTATTATTGTTGAACATTTGTATATATTCTTTGCACGTTTTGGGAAACGTTTGAGACCCCATTTATTGTACAACGCCATCTTGGCTTGTAAGTGTTCCACTACAGACCTGATGCCGCCTCGCAAGTCCTGGTGAACCAAGTAGAAACAAATGAACTCTTAACTCGTAACTCTTTTATGATCGTCTTCTTTTGTTTACTTTGTGATTAGAAAACAGCCCATTGTTTTATTGTACTCTTTTATGGCAGTTTGTGGCCGAGACATTAGCCATGTGTGGCGAATTAAGCCGACTTAGAGACGGGGACATTGCATTTCTACACTATAGAACGATGACCTGATGGAGGGGGAGTCAGTCGAGCGAGAACCACGAGCGAAGCGAGACGCATGTACTACAATCGGGAATCTAATAAGTGACGGACTTTGCGCGTTTTATTGAATTACGACCTTCTGCATTACGTTTGGACTTGTTGTGTTCGGTTATAATTGTACCTGTGTTATACGTGCTTGTATAGTTCAAATAAACTCTATAATAATTCCAAGGGCATTTTAATTCGAGTCCCATAACTCCTAACAATAGTACTTGCAACTAAAAGACGTTGGTCCGTGATGTTTCTTTCTTCAAAGCCTTTTTAAAACGAAACCACGATAGACTGAAAACGTTTGCAATGTTAATTACTTCTAAATTAAAACAAATTTCGCGATACTCCGACTCGGTTTGCTTGGGACATTATTCATGGTGGTCGAATGCTTTGTTTCATTTTCAAATGGTGAAAAGCTTGCGTTTCTAGAGAGAAATCTGAAAATAAATTTATTTTCATTGTGCTCTCTGTATAGTAGAAATGCTATTGTCATATTGAAGTTGTTAAACATAAGTCATTTTACAATTGTATTAGTTAGTGATTAACTGAGTTGCGAATAAATCATTTTATTTAGATAACTTATTACTTCACTGGAAAATTTCTGTCTAAACTGTGATGAGGACTTACGTTCAGCAGACCGGCATACGCCCACGTAATGGAAAGCAGTTACCATCGCCTATGGATATTTGTAACACCAGAGGTACTACCAATGTACTGTCGCTCTCTAAAGGGAGAGTGGAATCTTGCTACTAATTCAGGAACTCAACTCAACGTTGTTATGGCAGCATACTCTGGCCGTGGGTTGTTGTCACCTCTTACGACAGACTTTCTCCGTTCCTGCACGTTTAGAACTATTTAAATAATGCTAATATATATATATATAAAATGTAAATCTGGCTTTATTACATGTTAATAATATTTAACGAGATTTTAGATCATCAGATAATTATTTAAAGTTGCTACATACATATATTGACAGATATATGTTTAGATTATCTCTACATCAGTAGGTACTCATTAACTGAATTTTGTGGGCGTATCGTGATGATTGAAATCGTAACTCCACTTCTTACAAAGTATAATGTGACATAGTACAGGGTTACTGTTTATTATTTAAGCGGGAATACCAAGCATGGTTGCCAGACTACACTTTCATACATTACATAGTATACTCTTCTCTCTCTACTATAGTAATGTGTATATATGTCTATCTCCTTCCCCCCAACACCGAGTATGCGCGAAATGCAGCGGCGAGGGCGCGGCTGCAACACTTCTCTTCGAACCCTGGGACACTAAACTTCGCAACAAACTTATATATAATTATAAAAAACAATAACAAAGGCCGGCCCAATGAACTGTTCAACTTGTTTTTTTTCTGGGATTGTGTAAAGCGTTAGCGGACGTGAATGTTCTACGTGCTATGTAAGTTATATGTATTCATATTTATTACTTTTTGGATACACAACAACGTACGCGCAAAGTTGAGCTATTTGCTAACCAGCGGTTTTATTCGGATGCCCGGATACATTCCTTAAGTATTCTGTGGAAATCCGGGCACATACAGTTACAATTATCCTTATAAAAAAAATACATATTCTGCAAACAAAAGTATGAAATGCGTGACGGTTTCTACGATTCGAGTTCATCCGTCAAAAATAGTGATGGCACATTTCACCGATCACCGGTTAAATAACAGCCATATAAAGAAAGAAATGAATATTTATTTCCAATAGCGACACACAACACAAAATAATAACATAACAAAGCATAGATATAATTGTACAGTAAAATGTGTACTGCAATTTGGAAATGAGGTTGGCACTCAGCATTTTGCTGTGCCGTAACGTAGTACGAAACAGCGCTGATTTTCAGTGCCCACCTCCTGAATCACATATGGCATGCGACCCATGCTAAACATAAAAAAGACAAATAATTATGAACAACGTACAAGTACAAAATTTGAGATATAAAAGCACAAGAAATAGAAAAAAATGTAGGCTGTAATAATAAAAATGAAATGAGTATAATGAAAAATACCTATCCTACGATAAAAAAGAGTAATATATAATCACACTAAATATTTACAGTTTATTTAAACCTAATACCGATACAATGTTTACATATACGTGTAACAGAGCTGTATGAATTTAGCTTCTTTGCATCAATACAAATGTATACCTTCACGTGGTACCGCTTTACTCAAAATTTGCCGTCCTTCCTCCTTACTTAACCTACAAATTAAGAAAGGTTGAGTGGTAGACGAAAAAAAATCACTTTTCATTCCAACTACAAAAATGTCAAAGAACCTTTAAATTTCACCAGAGCGCTATTTCACGTGAGACAAAGCGATTAAGCGCCATGTAGTACAAAATAGCTAAACTAGATAGTAAAAATGATAAACGAGCGAACATATTTGAGTAAAATTGAACCTTATTCCTTAAAACGTTAGACATTTGCTTGCTTGAGTTATTTATGACGCCGTGAAATAAACGTTGAGAGTGCAACGTATTATTTTATTTCACAGTTCCAATAATCACTTGCAGTTCTAGTCGTCACCGTGACACGTCGTGATACTGTCATTTTATCATCACTTCTAAATATCCGGTGGTGATTTTTCACCAGTGAAACAGAAATGCCATAGTTAAATAATTTCACGGCAGTGATCGATATATTAAAGTAGCTGTAATTTCCTTCACTAGTCAAAAATCACTGAAGAAGTGTCCTCGGTCCTCGCCGGTCCATTGGGCGTCCATATTGCCACATCTTTGACTCCGTGAAGCACCACCAAGGCGGCCCTGACGTTCCAATTATTTAACAACTAAATAACCAGCTTCCGCTTGTCTATAGTCAATGTACCAACTTTTGTCTACCGGTTACTCGATTTCCGATATCCGTTCGCCTGATAAGAAATGCTTCGAAGCTGACATCCGGTTATTTGACTACTTCTGCCAAGTGCTTTTTTTTTCAAAACTATAAATAAAGATATATAAATGACATTTAGTATGAACATGTAATCCCGCTACAAAATTCTGTAGTGAAATTGTGAAGAAAAGAAATACTAGGAGTGGCCACCCATTTCGTAGACGTAGAATTTAACCAATGTTTAAAATAAATTAATCGCGAAAACTATATGGCTAAACAGCGATTATTTTATTTTAACTGTCGGTTAAATGTCTATGCATACCAGCCTGAAAGGATTACTTACTACATCAATAAAGCGTAAAGGACTTATACAAGAACCTGTGGTGGTGGTGGTATAGATATTTACTCCTCAAGTAACTTCTAATTGCAGGTTACAAATTCCATTACCAAAGGAATTAGGGGCAGGCCACAATGCTGCTGTGCGTCGCCGCACTGCAGACATATAAAACGTCGCGTAACGCATCGTAGAATTTCGTTAAAAATGTAACCTCTATTCGTGCAGGAACGGAGAAAGAATACAATTTCCTGCGGCCGCGCGGCGTGTTGTAAGAGGCGACTAAACAAAGGGATTTATGCTCGTCTGGATGGTTACCACCCCTGGTGTAGAGCATGCCGCTATGACAACCTTGAGTTTGTTCTGGCATTAGTAGCCAGGTTCCCGTCTCCCTTTATGCTAAACTCATACAATAAAAAAACCTCTTCTTTTCTGTTCTTTCTTTACTCTTCTTCTATTCTTCTCTATTTTTTCATTATGCGTCTTAAGGCAAGCAAAAGTACGACAGGTTTAGTGTAATCCATGTTTTATTGCGAACTGAACTAATAAACAGCGTTAAGGTTGCCACCTATATTTTTGAAGAGAAAATCCTACTTCTGGGGAAAATAGTACACCTTTATATATATTTATTTCATTATTTAATTTTTCATGTGTATTTATTATTATTTTGTCTTTAGCCAGCAAATTTCTATTATTCTTAAAATAATTATGGGTATCCGAACAACTTAGCGCGATTGGTGCTTCCAGTCATAGATAAAAATATAGTACATTTCGTATTGTATTATTTTTCTATAGTGTATAATAGTACAATTGGATAAAATATAGTAAGGATAATTGAAGGCACAACATGTTGCGAAGAGGTAGTAAATTAGACTAGAACCCCATAAATGAACAAGTTGGGGGTAGGCTAAATAATAATCCTAATTACTTGTTTACACTTGGCACCTTTGTCTTTCGTAATCACGGCTACTGAAAAGTGTTTGTTTGGAACGTCAAAAATAAAAATCAAACCGCTTAAAACCGTTAACACGTAGTTTTTACTACATAGTAGGTCACTGTCTTTACTATAAGTATGGGGTGGGAACTTTAGTTACCTGTACCCGTACGTTGCGGTATGCGAATTTGCGGCATCATATCGCGTTGCGGTTTGACGTCGCTTTCGCGATGCGTTGTCGCACCGCACCGATGTGACTTCGCCTTTAGTTGACGCTATACGACAAATACTAATGGCTAGAGCATCGATCGCTACATTGGGACGCTGTCACCTGCTAAACGACTTGGTCTCATTATTTATTCAATACAAATGACTCGCTAGCTAGAGTTAGTTAAATGAATAATGTGAACATATTAGACATGAGTTTGTTAGTATATTTAAATAATGTTTAAAAGGGAATACGCTTTTTAGGGTTGCGCATCGAATGACAAAGATGAGACGTTTCATTCAAAGACTACTTTGTGTTATATGGCACAAATTTAGAAGTACGGGCGAAGTCACACACATTAAGCTATTTCAAAATTGTCGCCCCACCAACCTCCACAATTTGGTGCCCCTGATGAAAGCGGTTACCATCGCCTATGGACATTTGTAATACCAAAGTTGCTACAAATGCGCTGATGCTTTCTTAAGGGAGACTGGAACCTGGCCACTAATGCCGGAACACAACTTAAGGTTGTTATGGCGGCATACCCTAGACTAGGGGTGGTAGCCATCCAGACGAGTAAAGACCCTAACAGACCCACCTGGTTGTGGGTTGCTTTGTCGCCTCTTACGACAGGCCGCCTAGCAGTAGGAAATTGTATTCTTTCTCCGTTCCTGCACTGATAAAATGGTCTTAACCATAAACGGACATAATAAATACATAACAAGTACCTAGTACTTTATTCAATAAAAATAACCCTGTATTAAAGGGTATTTGAGGGGACCCATAATAGCTTTTATTAGGCCCTCATATTCGTTGTGACGTCATACTATTGTAATGGTAAACAGGCCCTCAGAATCCCTTCGGTTGCTGTAATATCAACATTACAAAGCGCGGACAATAGGTTTGTAAGCGATACATTTAGGGCTTTACCTAAAACCACATTTATATTTAATTACTAGGATATGCTCGCCACTCGTCCACGCTTGACTTGAAATTGCCGCTAGACTCCCGGCACACAAAGAAGAGAATGTTTAGTTTTTTTTGGTGAAAACTGTGTCGGAATAAACTAATTCTTATGCACAGAACAACTACAAACCCGCTTCCGGAAAATTATCGCAGGATTCCCGGAATAAAAAATATCATACATTTTATTACGTAAAATTTGCCACCGATCAGTGACAAAATCACTTTGAAATTCGATTCTTTTTAAAATCTGGCCATTTTAAATCATTTCCAGAAAAATTCCCACTGAATTCCCAGAATAAAAAGTAGCGCATATTCTAAGTTTAAGAATTTTCTGTCGACCAGGAAAACTGCATCGAAATCGGCCCAGTAGTTTTTACGTGAATCCTGAACAAACAGACAGGAAATCTAAAAAAAAATGCATCGTGTACGTCATCCTTTATAGGTATAGTATATTCCAGTTGTTTTTTTTTATAATAGCTCCAATGAACAGACACGGCATGATTAGAATTTTATAATATTATAAATGTTAGAAATAGAATATGTAAAATTAATCGCTGAACAGCCTGATCATGACCATTTCGCAATGAGCGACAAGTAAAGCGACTAACGACACAAACAAAAGTGTGACTATGTATGAAGTCTCTAGATTGGGGAACCTTTTCTCCAAAAATGTGTTATTTGAAAAAAAATGGGTTAAATATAAAATTTTGTATCTCTTCTGCAGCCAATCTCAGTCGACTGCAGGACTTAGGCCTCCCCAAGTACGCGCCACATATCGCGGTCTCCCGTCTTCCTCATCCAGCCCCTGCCGGCAATCTTACGCAGATCGTCAGTCCACCGGGCTGGCGGGCGTCCTACACTACGTTTGCCGAGACGTGGTCTCCACTCCAGGACTCGTTTGCTCCATCGGCCGTCGGTCCTGCGACAGACGTGACCGGCCCACTGCCACTTCAACGTGCTAATTTTGCGAGCTATGTTGGTTACCTTCGTTCTCTTACGGATGTCCTCATTTCTGATTTTATCCATAAGAGAAACACCTAACATAGCTCGCTCCATAGCCCATTGAGAGACTTTGAATTTGTGGACCAGTCCCACGGTCAGTGTCCGTAATAAAATTTTGTATCTGGGATATACAAATTTGAGCGAAAGCACTAAAATATATCTAATAATGACAACGATCTGTATGTCCTGTTACTTCTGGCAAAATAAATTGATTGAATTGGAGTATTTTCCAAAATTCAATGTGAAGACTCTGGTTCAGCGCCAACCTCGGTTGCATCGGCGCGTCGCTTGGCTCAAGATCGTGGCCAGGCCTTAAATAGGAGTCGGTCCACGCACTACGTAACTCGACTGTTTTGATGATCAAGCAAAATAACTCTTAAAATATTTAATTTACAATATCCCATACCTCAAAAGTTACTCAACGGATATACTAATATTCTCTCTCATTCTACTATTAGGCTCAAAATTTAAGAATTTCGAAAATTAATAACTTACCTTATAATTAATTGTATCATAAACATAACTCTTATAGAAGAGTTTTGTTCATGATACATAACCATAGGGTTATAATGATTTTAATTCATAAAACAATATAAATCAAGTTGTTCTGTCAACACAATAAATAAACATAAGGCCACACCCCGCCGTGGGACACTAATGGTTAAAGACACGCGCATCATGGTGTCCATATACCAAAACCTTGTATATTTTTAACGTAGAAAAAATCTACATTATAGTGAAACTGTAAATGTTGTGTTTGTATATTGTATACGTACGGTAGACTACCTGTCTGTGGTTTTAAAATATATACCTAAATTAAGATGAAAGCTGTTTTTCTTAATGGGACTGAAGAAACCTACCTACCACATCCTTTTTCGAAGCTCTAAGCCATCAAAATTCATGCTTTCCAACAATGTATGAAAATATAAACGCTAGAATAATGTACAATCACCTAACAATAAATACAGCGTGAAATGGAACGCAAGTGAGTTTTTTATCTATGGATTGACATATGTAACGGATATTATTTCCGAACAAATTGTCGATTGGAATAAATAAAAAAGAAATGAAATGTGTGCTGGGACACATAGTCGAAGTGAAACTTCAACGGACAAGTGGAAAAACGAATGGAAAAGAAAATTTTAACTTTAAGTTTCACGGGAAGATTTTCAAAATGGACAAGTACATTAACAATCTGCCCGTAAAACTTCAAGTTAAAATTTTGTTGCGATTCGTTTTGCCACTTGTCCGTTGAAGTTTCACTTCTACTATGTGTCCCAGCACACATTTCGATTTTTCGCAGGTTTACTGCAAATTATGATTTGGTTAGGTTAGGTACATTTTCATCACCGGATGGGATGCCGTCTTCTCCTTCTGCGAGCACGTTATGTTTGCGAAGGAGGAGGCGGAGCGGGAGGACCCCCCCTCCCGCTCCGCCTCATAGGCGTTCTCACTCACCCGCACATGCCGTCGAGATGAGAGCGTGAATGTTCCGCGCGCGCTTATCTCTCCTCTCGCGGGGCGCGTTATAAACCGCCCTACGCCGAATTTGACTATGACGTCGCCGGGGGGGTAGTGGCATTAGAAGAGGCCCAGTGAGGGGGGCACGCGGAGACGGGAAGCCCAAATACCCGTAGCCCTGGCATAAGGCGCAGGACAGAACACCCAGGGGTTTTAGTGGGTATCCCTAAATGGGGAGTGGCAATAGCTTGGCACCAGTTCTGACTGGGCACGCTAGTGCCACCCCCGATCTGGAGATTTCCCCTGGCCAAAAAAACGCATCCATTGTCTACTCTAAAATTATGCCGCCTCTCACCATGTCTAGTCTAAATTATGCCGCTCCTCCACCCGGCCGTAACGCTTTTTCGTGACAGAAAAATCCTAAGACCCCCGTCTATATAGAAGTTTCACTTCAAAAAAATCATAATGTCGCGAAAAAATACGGAAAGTTTATTTGAATTTATAGTTTTTGAGTTATTTTATCTTCGTTATTTGTCCGTATTCATCATTGTCATGTAATAATCGAAACTAAATATATGGGATATACTATACATTTGACCATAAGAGACATTACTTTTAGAAATATGTCGGAAACGGTTTTCGGTGTACTAACAACATTCTTTTACATTTGCGTATTTCGGAGAAAAGTACTTAATCTTTCTAAAAAATAATAAATAGTTAATTTATTAATTAACCTAAAAAAAATCCCACAGGGGGTTTATAAGGCCCAGGAGGCCTCCCTTTGATTATTTATTAACCCTTAATTGGGCCTGCCAATTAAGGGTTAATAAATGACTATTTTGTAGAATTTTCTGTCCATATCTGAAAGCATGTCTCGATTTGACTCCAAAACGGCTCAATAGAAATACTTTCAACGAAAGTTGGTTTGAATAAAACTCGTTATTATGCTCGATATTTTGAGTATTTTCGGATAGCGGCTGATTTTTCAATCGTCAGTTAAATGTTATCAGTCAAATAAATTATAACCTGGCTGAGGGCCGATTTTAAAATCACCAGATAAAAGTTATTCTATAGAATTAAACACAACATGGGAAAATTAAAAAAGACGGGTCCATGAATAAAACACAACATAGGAAAATTAAAAATGACGATTCCACGAATAAAACAGTTGAATTGTTTCACTTTTGAATTTAGGTCGTTTATTCGACTTATAACTTTTATCTGATTGTTATTGATTGGGATAGTTAAATATATACGTCGTTTCACTCAAATGTGGCGATGGGTGTAATGCGAAATTTGAGATGCGACATTGCTAATGACGTTAAATTTTTAACAGATAACGTATGTATGTCCACTAATCTGGCTATGCGTTAAGGGCGTTATTTTTAAAACACATTAAATAAGACGCATTCGGCCATAATCTAATTCGTTAACTCTAACTCAAATGAAGCCCCAGCATAAAAGCTTAAAATCTCGTTAAAATCCTTTTATACCGGGACATTAATTAACTTCTAAGGATTAATCTATTAAATACACGCGCATGCATTCGCAGGAATAACTAATGTCACATGATATATGTCGTTATACCTTAAACTGGCGAAAGCCGGCATTAATTAATAGGCTGTAATTAATGTCATGTTAATTAATATGTTTTGGGGAAACCTCTGTTTTTATTAGGCAAGGGTCTTCCCTATAGTATTACACTGTTTCCTTGTTAATATCGGTTGGAATCTTGCAATTATTTCTACATAACAAAAACATATACAGCCGAATATAAAACCTTCAAAATTTTCTACAACAATATGTCTGAACAGATGACAAAAATAAAGTTGCTGACTTCATTAGTTACTGTATAAGTGTTGTTATAAATGTAGTGCATAGAAATAAAGATAAATAGACAGATAATTATACATTTAAGAATATATATGAGGAGTGCCCCGTATATGGTGGAGGAGCGAGATAGAATGCTCCTCCGTCTCAAAGATCTTCCAGCGAGGCTGTTGTTGTTCCTCGCAGGCAAAAAATTTGTATATATTCTTTATACGTTTCGGGAATCGTTTGCGAACTCAATTATTGTACAGCGCCATCTATTGGCTTGTAAGTGTTCTACTACATATAACTAGCACATATTTAATAATGTAATAGAATATAGGACATAAAAACGAAAACTTCAAAACATTTCCAACTCTATCCGTACGAGCTGTTTAAATTATTGAATATAATGTATTTTATCTCATTCTTTCTCAAGCTCAGTCCTATAGATTTATGTGTTTATCTCTTTTAGGGTCGCTTTTTCGTTTCAACGAATTTCAAATCACAACGATTCTAAAGAAGTTTCACTTGAAAAACGATTCGTGCAGGAACGGAGAAAGAATACGATTTCCTGCGGCCGGGCGGACTGTCGTAAGAAGCGATTAAACAACCCACAGCACGGTCGTAGGGTATTTGC
This sequence comes from Dendrolimus houi, assembly GCA_039645545.1. NCBI lineage: Eukaryota > Metazoa > Arthropoda > Insecta > Lepidoptera > Lasiocampidae > Dendrolimus > Dendrolimus houi. The sequence continues at coordinate 20,570,122 of CM077122.1, forward strand.
CCTTTGGATGGCTACCATCCCTGGCCTAGAGTATGCCGCCATAACAACCTTGAGTTGTGTTCGGGGATTAGTGGCCAGGTTCCAGTATCCCTTAAGAGAGCAGCATAGCATTTGTAACACCTTTGGTGTTGCAAATGTCTATAGGCAGTGGTAAATTTCCATAAGGTGGGCCGTCTGCCTGTTTGCTGAACTCGTGCAATAAAAAAAACTTAAAAAGTCTAAAATAATAAGATATGTCAAATGTAGTAGATTTATAATTAGCAAGAATTAAAATATCTATAAAGAAGTAAAAGAAAAATGTAATGGTATATAACCTTTGTACAATTTTTGAAAGAAAAATAATGAATAAAAAAAAAAATTGGTTAAAAAGAACAAAATCATAAAAGAACAAAAAAGACTAACAAAGAAAAAACAAAGATGATAGCTAAAGTCGGACAAGTCTCGTTCGTCCGGTGGAGGAGATAAAATAAAATATACAGAACCTCATCCCTTTGAAGTCGGTTAAAAAGGGATTGAAATGTTTTTTGAGATAAGCCGATTAGACCGTTCATTTCTGTGTTTCAATTTAAATAGATAGATAACACTTTATTGTACGCCATTACAAAAAAACAATACGAAAGAGTATTATTCTAATTGTATACAAAGGGCGGTTTTATCGCTAAAAAGCGATCTCTTCGAGAGTTAACCCGTGGCAAGTTAAGATTATATTATATTATATTAATATTGCTGTTAAGAGTGGCGATAGTAGTATACATAATTATTAAAGAGTTAAAGATATACAATATGTGTGTTTGTCTGCGGATTATTATTATTATTATAAATAATTTATTGGTCTCCAGTTATAAGCTAAACAAGTACAATATACAATAGTGCTTAATTTAACATTATGCGACAACCATTACCCCCTACTAGTTTTAAACTGTGTTACGGCAGAGAAGTTCACGTCCCGTAAGTTAAAATGTCACAAAGATAGATATTTGTTTCGAACTACCTTCGAAATAATTATTAAGTACACAAAAACGAGTTCGTACCTACATTACCAATTAGACAGTATATGTAAAAAATACAGAGAGAGCAACATTATTGTTAAGTAAAAATAAATATACACATATAAAATATGTTATTTATATTACGCATATACATCTATTTTATGCAGTATTGATATATACATAAGTATATTATAATGTATAACTAAATAAAATTTGGTATAAAGTAATATATTAAAGACTAAACCATAGTAATGTTTTAATACATATATATATATATGTCAGGTGGTACGTTGATCAAACACGAGTGATTGGATCGAACTGAACTTTATTATTTTATAAATCACATTCATTCATTCTCACTCACTCACATCCCCCTTTCAAGAATTTATAACACTTCAATCACACACACAAAAAAAAGAAAACATTCATAAGTAGTACAAAATTTGTAAACAATTATCATTATTATTGAGTTACTATTATGAGACAATACTTAAATACTAAATTAAGTAGCAACATAACATGCCTTACATAATAAAATTAACATTTTAAAATTATGAGTAAATTATATAACTTTATATTTGTTTATTTTAACAGATTTATGCTACATTTGTTAAACAATTTTAGATAGTAAATGTTTTTTTTATTTATTTATTGATAACGAACTATATGTATTATAAATAAAATGTATTGTTTTAATTAATTTATATAATTATAATTATTTCTATCTTGCTTTGACTTCATTCTCGATTGAGCTTATAATCTCCATCTATCCGGAGGCCTCACTGTCCTGCCAAAACGAGTTATATAATAATCACTTGTGCCATTATTATTATTATTGTTGTTACTTTGACAGGGAGAATGACGATTGGGAGCTGTGTCTGATGACATGCCTGATTCATTGCATTGAAAAGGGTTAAAATCATCATAGTCTATGTCATATGTTGTCCTGTAAGGCTGCAAATGAGGAGAATCAATAATTAAGTGACGCCTATTCCTAACAATTATTCTTCCAGTTTGCAACCTTATTGCATACTTCCTATTTCCTAAGTATTTCGTTATTACTCCCGATGTCCATATTTTTTTGGTTTCATCTCTTACTTTAACTGTTTGACCTATTATTGTAAGCATCGATAAGTTTTTGCATTCTTATCGTAATATAGTTTATACCTTTGTTGTCTACGATTCAATTCCAAATGCATGGGGTTATAATGTGAGTGTTTAAATTGATTAATTATAGGAAAAATGGTGCGTAGTTTTCTATTAAATAATAACTCTGCTGGAGAAGGTAATTTATCACTAATCGCTGTATTTAAGTACTCTAATAATGCCAATCTAAAATCTGTTTTACTGTGCAAACTCTTTTTTAAAATATTTTTAACTGTTTGCACAGAACGTTCTGCCTGTCTGCCTGACAGTGCGGCGATGACGTCACGTGTTGAAAACACCATTTTTGAGCAAAATCACGAAACTCTTTGGATATGAACTGGGGCCCACAATCAGATACAAGTGTCTGGGGTATACCTAAACAACAAAAAGCACATTTTAAGTGTTTTATTATAGATTCAGAGAGAGTACTTGTTAGTTCTATAACCTCTATAAACTTACTATAATAATCAACAATCAGGATATAATTGATTCCTTTAAAATAAAACAAGTCAACACCCACTTTACACCAAGGTTCTTTGGATACCCATCATGAGGACATAATTCTTCTTTAAAATTATTTTTTCTATATGTTAAGCAAGTTTGACAATTCATTATTAAGTTTTTAAGATGATTGTTTAATTCTGGCCAGAACAATAGTTCTTTAGCTCCCAATAAACACTTTTCAAACCCTAAATGAGCAAAATGTAATTTATTTAACATTTCACTTTGTAAAGTTTTGGGAATTATGACCCTGTTGCCTAATATGTCGTCCACTGTTGTGCAACGCACATTAAATTGTTCGTATAGATCCCGACATTGTTCTCCAATTACATGTAAAACATTTTTGACAATTCACACGCCTTGAAGTAAATTTTAAATTCTTTACTCCATTTGTTCCAGTTTAAACAGAATGTACCACTGGTAATATTTACAGTGTTTTGGTCACAATAGAACTGTTCTGGTGGAGTTAACACTGTTTCCATTGTGATGAAGGCACAAAATATGTTTTAAATTGCAGTTACCAAAAACTATTTTTACAAGATGGGCGTTACCGGCTGCACCATGTCAGATGGTACGTTAATCAAACACGAGTGATTGGATCGAACTGAACTTTATTATTTTATAAATCACATTCATTCATTCTCAATCACTCACAATATATTTTTTGTTTAAGTAAATTTTCTGGTCCTTTGAAACAAATTTTTGCAAACATAACTCGTATATCCAATGCTTTTTTACATTGATATCTCGATTTATCTGTTAGGTCTTACAGTCTTACTCAAGTGATTATACAATAATGGAGCCAAAAAATAGGTAAAATTATCAACGAATTCTGTTTTTCATTGTGGAATTTTGTAGACTTCATATTTCCGTGTTTTACGTGTATGTTAATTATTTTTATTAGGACAAAAATGTTATGGTTATTGTTTTCAAGTATATTTGTTTTACTGTAAGTAAATTGAATTCCTTATAAATTTCAATTGTAGGATATCTAAATGGTTTAAAATTAATTACTTCAATAATTGTTTTCTGTGTGCTCTCTATTTTAATTAAAGCGGTTTTATTAGCTCCTCCCCATGCTGATACTCCGTATGAAATTAAGAATTGACATAGAGTAAAATATACATTTTTATTGATATTTATATCTTTAAGATGACGTTAGTGTACGATTACTTACATTTTAATAATAAATATATAACTATACTATATATATATATAAATATACATATAAGTTTTATATATATTGTTACGAGTTGTGGGACTCGAATTAAAATGCCGTTAGAATTATTATAGAGTTTGTATAGAGTTTGTATAGTTATAGTTATAGTATAGTTTGTATAGTTCTAATTATTATTACAACTATACAAACACGTATAACACAGGTACAAATATAACCGAACACAACAAATCCAACGTAATGCAGAAGGTCGTAATTCAATAAAACGCGCAAAGTTTGTCTGATATTAGATTGCCGAATGTACACACATCACGCCTAGATCCTAGTTATAGTTCAACTGACTCTCAATCGGGCCATCGTTTTATACTTCACAAGTGCAAATGTGCCCGTCCAGCAACGTCGACATAATTTCCTAGAATTAGCTTGTACTTATAATCCGCAACACGTGGCTAATGATGCTCCTGAGCGGCCGTAAATGAGTACAATAGGACAACAGGCTGTTCTCCACAATAACTAGAAACGTATGCATGCCAATAAATGATTAAACAAAAGAAGACGATCATAAAAGGATTACAATTAGTTCAAATGCCGACAGGTAATAAAATGTGCTTTTATAGATCTGTACGTGGAATTTGTCTTTGTCGCAGCCTAAATTGTAACAATATATAAATATATACAAGATATAGTAATAAAATACAACTATTTATACATAATAAACATATAGCTATATACAATTTAGTACTAATTACATATAATTATATGGCAGATTTCCTGACCAAGTTCTTAAATGTTATTAGAGATTTTGCTTGTCAGTCAGCAACAGGCAATGTATTCTAAAGTTGGACAGCCATAACCGTGAAAGAATGATTGAAAAACGTTGTATTATGATTAGGAGTATTAAGTCTATGTTGTCTGGAAGGGCGTAAATTATTAGATGAATCATGTTACGTGATCCATAAACTTCAATCATTCAATATCATTGAATAACGTCGTGTCATTTCAATTGTGTGCCTTTCAACTAAATTGAATGTATTTGGTTGGTCGTCGAATTTCAGCATTACTATGTTTAGGTTTCTGAAAACAGGAATCTAAAAGTCGGCTAAGGGTGTGTCACTCTTTTCTGACAACAACAACCTTGAGTCCAGTCTCCTTTTCGAGAGCGGCGCCACATTGGTAGCACCTTTGGTGTTACTGTATAAATTGTATAGTTAGCGGACTCTATTTCAATATAGATTGAATTTAAAAAAATGTTTTAGTAGTTAGATAGATAGATAACACTTTACTATACATACACCAATACAAAATGAACTTAAGCACTAAAATTATATCTAATTATGTACAAAGGGCTGTCTTATCGCTAAAAAGAGATCTCTTCCAGACAACCCCAGGAATGAATTAAGATGATAATGGCGACGGTGGATATATATATATATATATATATATTTATCTTTGATAGTTTGACATAACTTCAAAAAAAAGGAAAACTTAAAGAATCAAATCATATAAAAAGAATATGTGTCCAATGAGTTTTGGACAGTTACTAATGTCCATAAGTGATGGTAACCACTTTACATGAGGTGGACTGTCTGCTTGTCTGCTTAATTCACGGAGAAATACAAAATAGTAAACAAACAAATGAAACATAGTTTTTTTGTTCTAAATGGGATAATGCTCAACACAATACTGGTTTTAAAACCAGCGCTGATCTTCTGCAGGGGCCTGTAAGTGATCTGATGGCTTAGCATATTACTTATAAGAAGTAAATTAAGGTGTTTCGTTATCAAACGTTGAATTTCATGTCAATGTATCTAAAGGTTCAATTCGCTCTTTACCAAAGATAATTCAAATTCAAAAGTTTTTATTCAATATAAGTTCCACTGAAGAACACTTTTTGAAGGTCATATATATAGGTTAAAATTTAATTTTACTTCCCAGTCTATGTATACCGCTTCGCAACGTGTTATTGCTGTTAAGGAGAAGAAGCGGCAAGAAACTCCCCAGCAACACGTCTAGCTAAAAATTGTTTTTCTTTATATTTCTCATTCTATTTATATCTCAAGTTCTCTTTTTTAAGTTTTATACAAAAGTATGTTACAGAATGACTTTTAAAGAATTAATGGAGTTCTAGCAAACAGTGCATATTTAAGGAGACAGAGATACAATAAAAGTAAAGATAAATATTATTACTATTATTATAAAGATATGACGTACTAATTTTATTTTATTTTTTGCTGCAACATATCTCCATAAATTCCTTACAGGCTTGGCAAAATAAAAACATTATACAAAATATAGTATAAGAGGTTGGAGCGAGCTGTTATGTAATTGAAGTTTTGTCATTTAAGGTATTCTTCAATAGTGTAGTATCCCTTTTTAGCAAGATACTTTTTAATTTGGTTTAATGAAAGGTTATCTATGCTCTCTCATCTCTCTCTGCCGGAACTGTAAAACGGGTGTGCTATAAAAAAAGATAAATAAAATGAGATTTAATTAATTATCTTTTTATATAATATACAAGAATGTGTAAACACAATAACTATGGTGGGTGGACTATACGCAACGAACCATCAACGCCCTACAAGTACAATATAATAATCTTTTCAGAATGCTATTGGGGTTGCCGCGGCATTGTAGTGCGTCTGGGATGTTTGCTGAGGCCCGCACAGACGGCTTTAAGGCTAACGCTTGAGCGGCAGCACCAACAGCCTTCTGAAGGCTATTGTGGTTAGATTTGACTGCCCCTTCCAAGAACATAGGATAGGGGTAGTAATCGGTTTAAAATAAGTTGCTTAAGGTTTAAGAATTTGTGTTAAATATAATATTAATAACACTACTAACATTAATTTATAAGATAATTGTAACTAACACACTAACTGAAAATGGACCCCGGCCTGAAGTAAAGTTTATATTATTATTATTAATAATAACTTAAACTTAAAACTAGAGGTACCGACAGACGTTGTCCTGCCTTGAAAAAATAAAAATCTAGAATCCGATCCCAGCTCCACCTACCGGTTCAGATTGTGATTCTAAACCATCCGGGGACCCACTCAAACTTCATTTCATCATAACCGGTAAAGTCGTTCTCAAGTTACGCTCGTACATACATTTCTACTATTCATTTTTATTTATACAGAAGACTAGGATATACCCGCGACTTCGTCCACGCTTGAGTTGAAACTCCTGCGGGATTTCCGGGGCACAAAGTACCGTAACATTTAAAAAAGATTGTAAGCTATCGTTTTAGTGAAAACTGTGTCGGAATATGCTAATTTTTATGCGCCCAAACAACTTCAAACCGCTCCCAGGCAAATTCCCGCGAAAGTCCCGGGATAAACATTATCACACATTTTAATACATAAAATTTGCTATCGATTAGAGAAAAAATCATATTTGGAATCGAATTTTTTTTTCAATTTGGCCCTTTTAAATCATTCCCAGAAAAATCCCACGGAATTCCCAGGACAAAAAGAAGCGCAGATTTTAAGTCTAGAAATTTTCTGTCGACCAGCGAAAACCACATTGAAATCAGCCCAATAGTTTTTACGTGAATCCCGGAACAAACAGACAATCAAACAATAATTTAAAAAAAAATCATCGTGTTCTCTATTGTTTATATAGTCTATTCCAGTTTTTCTTAAATAGCTTCAATGTACAGACACAGCATGTTTAGAATTTTATAATATTATAGATTGTTTAGGTAAAAATGAAACAAAGGGAGACGAACAAAAACTAATGAATAAAATAAAATATGAAACTCATAATAGTACGTTCATTACATACTGTTCAACTATAATCTATATATTAATACGTGAAGCAAAAACTTTGTACCCTTTTTTATGAAAATTGCGCGGACGGAGGAGTATGAAATTTCGCACACTTATAGTCTATATAGAGAAGAACTACGAATGCTAATATTTAAAAAAAAATATGCATAAAAATACATTAAATCAATAAAAAACATTACACACACTACCATGTATTTGACACACACACGCATATATACTCTGTTGTTTATTGTTCAAGTCAAATTAAGAGTGTAGCCTTGGCGAAATCTGTGATTATAGAAGTATAGTCTTTGACTTTAATTCGGGCGACCACTAGTCTAAATAATTATATGCATAATGTTGGTAATAACTACATAATTTTAAACTCTATATAGATTAAAATTTTATTAGTCAAGGAATAACTTAACTATTCGCGAACAGTCGTCTCGTGGCGTCAGCCAGGATCATTATTAAGGATATATGGAGGACATTTAATCCCCACAATTGGGAGGCTCAGACCAAAATGGCGTTTGGGTTGCTCTGGGAGACTTACGAGGCTATAATTCAGGGCGAGCCGATCCGCTGTTACGCGATGCACAAGTTTTCTCATAAAATATGCTTAAAGTTCATTTTAATTACCACTTATTCTAAAATCTATGACGGCATAATTACGTAAAAGAGTTAACTGCTAAGCGACCAATCATAACATTCCGTCAATAATACATATAGATTGCGAATTCCGCAAGAATATAAAGCAGTTTAACTTGAGAAATAAAATACTGACCGTAAGTGCAAAGTTTTGTTTACATATCATTGTGCATATAAGAGATTATCATTCCTGAGCAAAGCCATTCATTCTTCCATGGCAAGGCGGAAATATCCCAATTAAGGGTCATTTTCTTTTACTCCATGGGCCTTGGTAGCCCGGTGTGTCCTCTGACGTGGTTAGACACTATTTAACTCACTTTATATGTCAATTTCCTATATATTTGTGTGTGTGTGCATGTTTGAGTGTGCTAATTAATCGGTTAGGTTACTTAAATGGAGTTCACAGAATTTATTTACTACAAATCCGTATTACACAAATCGTAACAAAATAAAAAAAAATTGATTTCATATACCTACTATTCATTCAATACATAAAAAACATTTCTTGTTAAAAAAAATATGTATGAAGCCTGAAGAAATATGTATGATGTCTGAATCAATTTTTTTTTGTTAAGATTTGTGTAATACGGACTTGTCGTAAGTAAATTTTGTGAATAGTGAAGTAGGTTTTTAAAACACTATTAAGCTCTTTATAATTTCATAATAAATATCTTAAGAGACTTTTTCTATCGCAGTCATAAGCAGTTATGATATCTCTAATGATGTGTGACTTCTACCAAAAGTTCTCTATACATTAAAAATATCAAGTTACGGTGTTATTCATATTGAGTTAGAGTAAATTTGTAAGATTCATTAGGTTCTTAAAAAAGCCTTTACTCTAATGGCAAATAAGGAACCATAAAAAGGATGCACAGACCGGTGCCTCTGACGACTAGTCCGCCTCCTACGGATGGGGTCCGCGTACGGGTCCTCCGCTCTACGACGTTCAGTGTCCCCCATCTGCGCCATGACAGACTCGCAAAAGGAAGAACTCTTTACTTCGGGGAGATCTCGCCGGACCAAGCATACTTTCCATGGAGAACCTCTGGGGTCCCCAGGCGGCGCACTCTTAGAGCGTATGTATCACAGTGTCCACAGGTCCGCCGCATTCTGCATACTGCGTTTGCTCCCGCCCCGCAATACAATGATAGCAGATACTTACCGAAGCACACGTGCCCGGTAAATATCTGATTTTAGACACGCCTAGGTTTAGTGTGCACAACAACTTTACACGTGTAAGACGTCTCAGATGCTCTCCTCAATTCTCGCTTAATCCTATTTAATCTAATATTTGTCTGTAAGTTTATTTCTTTGTGACATTTTCACACCTTAACTACGCAACAGATCGTCATGAAATTTTGTATATACGCTGTCAGGGGAATATAAAAGCACTTGGACTTTCCTCCACAAAAAAGTACTGTTACTATTGCGGCGGTGCTGGATTTGATGATAACAATGGACTATGTTAATTGTGTGCTGGGTAATTTAGGTGGGAATGTGAGATTGAGCACGCACGTACCTGATTAATGGGCATGCAATACAGCTGCTCCTCTGCTCCTCAGTACACTTCACTTTCACATGCGGAGCGGGTTATAGTATATTTTATGTTAATTTATTTACAGTGATGCGATGAATTGTTGTTGTATTGTATGAATTAAAGTGGCGCGATATATTTTATGTTATGTTATGGTTATTTAATATGTACAATTTGCGGGGCGACGTCATTTAATTTAGTTTGATGACATGAGATGAATGACTTATTAACGCGTGTAGGGATATTACATAAGTACTGACTGACTGACTGACATATTAACCATAAATATAAACACTTAACTTATAATCAACTTAAAACTAAATTATTAAACACACGTTTAAAATAAATAACAAATAAAATATATCATACAAGCATCGCTGAGTGAGCGCGTAGTTATTATTATATTGCTTAGTAACACAGACGGTCGCATGCGTCGATTGCGCCGACGTCATAATCCTTTACTTCGTTTCGTTGCTTGTTTGGTCGTAGCATCTCGTAAATAACACACGTGCCGCTCGCTCATACCTTTTACTATATTGTCATACGTTATTGTAGTAAACAAATATAATACTTAAAGTGAGAATAAACGGTTAGTTACAAAATCTAGCATTATTCCGCTATCCACAATAAAACCTACTTACTACAACGCGCGTGCGAAAAAGAGAACATGCCGTCAAATTTAAAAGAAGAATTTAAATTAATTTACGAAAAGTTTATATAGATCGAAGTTACTTGGCGATACCAGTTCCCGAAGGATAGATCTCCGAACTCTCCGATCTTCGATCACGTTTTATTTATTTATTTTAGACGGCCTCTGTGGTTAAGCGGGCTAAGCCATTGCTGGCCTACCTCACTGCAACGCAGAGGCTCCGGGTTCGATTCCTGGTATAGTAAATTTCGGAAACGTATTTTCTCCGTTATTTACTATGGTCTGGGTGTCTGGGATCGGCCCCAGAGTAGTACGTTGTATATTACCCATAACACAAGCATAACTTGGTTAATTTGGGGATATACAATATGTGTGTTTGTCTGCCGATTATTATTATTATTATTATTATTTGTGCCACCATTTCAATTCAGTAACAAATACTTCGCCATGGCAACTACGATGACATTGACAATTTTAATGTGTTTCTCTCATTGTTAGTTTCTATTTCGCTAAATGGCGTGACGGCTATTTTGAATTAAAAATTAAGTTTGAAATTTCTAAGGAGGGCGAGTGTGGGAGTCCTAACAGCCGGTTCTCCTGTCTACGAAAGTTACGTTAACACGAGCGAACTCGGCAGTAAAAGCGACTTTATTATAATAATATGCTGTCAGAAATACTGTATTATAATGACAAAAATTAAATAAAAATAAATTATATTGGTTTGTACTAGTATTTGTGGTCAGAAGAAGAAAAAAATAAAAAGCTCTACCTTTTCACAGTCTTTGTAGTAGGGGTATCTTAATACAGACGAAGTGAGGTAATTTGTGTGAATTATCGCGTAATATGAAGAGACAGGTGCGCTACGCACTGTTTATTAACTTCAGACGAGATACTTTTAAGATTTTTTCAAGGGAACTTCAAGGACGATGCTTTAATAGGCAGTTTTGTGTTTCAAATATAGCATATATGTACTATAGTTACATGTTACTGCTGGACCCGGCTTCAAGGAAACGAACAATATACCTGCCACGCTTAATCAAGGCGCAACGGCGGGTTCCACACATTATTTATCCACAGCGTTAAACTACAAATCAATTGTAAATTAAAAGATCTAATAACACTTTATTGCACATAAAAAAAATCATCAAAAACAAAGCTAACTTTTAATTAATATACAAAGAACTTCAAAAAGGGTTGCTTGCGATTTCGCGGTGACACGGTGACAATGGAGCCAGCCACCTTAGAAGTACATTCTTTTGAATGAAGAAAAAAAAAATTGAAAATCGGTCTACAATTGACGGAGAAATAGCGTAACAAACATACAAAAAAAATTGAGAACCTCCTTTTGGAAGTTTGTTAAGAATAAACAATTACATTCCAGACCGTACAATAGGCAGCCTTATCGCTTAAAGCAATTACTTCCAGGCAACCTAAATTAAAGGAAATTCGCATGTTTTCCATTTCATGAAATTCGTCGAAAAAAGCAAAAATAAATATTTTCTGCAACCTCTTAAAATCTGTGCCAAATAAAACATAAAAAATAGCAAATTTGCAAAATATAGTAACTTTTATTCGCTAGTATATTCATTTGTAATTTATATATACTTCTCACTGACTTCAAGATGTTGTAGGAAATATGTTTATTTTTCGATTTTTAGTTACTCTTGAAGTCGGTTTCTTTTTTATGGTGCGGTTTCATCTGGATTAAAGTTAAAGGTATAGGCCGTTTCACGCAGGTGTGGCGATGGGTGTAATGAGCAATTTGAGATGCAACATTGTCATTGAAGGGAGTGCTATGATATTGGACGTGATGTAAGGCTCTTGAATAAATATAACTTCGATCTTAAAACTGGCTCCTATTTTTACATTATTAAGTATCTTTCAGTAGTACAAAGGCTATCTCCTAACTGAATTCAAAAACCGTGTCTTCTTTTCGTTTTTGAATTCCCACCAATGAGAGCGAGTTTTATACACAACTCTCATTGGTTAGTCGTAATCTTACGTCCTGGCTAACACAGCTATATAGGCATAGATTAACAATAACAAAACTAGACCATTAAATATTTGACAAATAAAATTTAAATAAATAAATAAGGAATTTGAAGTGGATAGTGAATATATAATTTATTTTATGATTAGATACGAATAATAAACATAGCATACATCAAAAGATGTTGTTACTATGTTTTTCTTGAGGTAGCACTTGTCAAACGTCAAAAGCCAAATGCCAAAAGATTGACCTTGAATTTGATCTACTCTTGTTTATGAAGGAATCACATTTTACTAATTTTATTGCGAAAGTTTCTAATACACATGTGTAGCGAATAATTCGAGTTGGAAACCCGAACCCGTGGTAATCAGGATCATTGTATATTAAGCAAAGTAAATAATACAAAAATATCTACAACAATGAACGCTGTAAGTGTATCTACTACATCATTGATGTAAAATATTGACAGATAATGTAAGTATATATACACTATGTTGTTATACTTTAACGACGTTATTGTTTAACGCCTTAAAGAAGACGCATTTGGCTACATCCTAAATCTTTAATACTGACGCAGATGAAGCCCCAGCATTAACAATTTTGCTGTATTTGTAATGTTAGCGTCTTTTTGATGTCAATCAAGTCAGAAAGGAAGTCTTTCTTACTCTATTGTGTAGCGGCATCCCTTGTCGGCGATCTCGTCTTGCCTAAAATATGCTTAAACTTTCTTGTTTATGTAGTTTGTTCTATATTTAAAGTTGGCACAAAGTTGAATTTAGATAAGTATACGCCTAATTATTATTTACTGAAACTATAATAATACAAAAGTTTTTGTTTAATTTGCAAATTGTTTTTGTTATTTTGTGTTGTTTATTAAGTTGTTTCAGAAGTAAAACAATTACTCAAATAATATTATTGCAATTTTGGAAACCACAAGAGCGATGTCTTATTATTATGTATAATGGTTTATTTACATATTATTTGATTTGTAGCAGTATAGATGTAATTATCTTATCCCGTAAATAGTTAGGAACTACCTTCTAAAATTAAATAATTGGGAACAAAAATAAATATTAAAATATATACGAACTAATTACAGACTATTTATCTATTGTTCGTATATAGATATATATTATTTATAACTAGCTGTGCCCGCGACGTCGTCCGCATGGAATGTGTTTTCAAAACACCCGATTTTGAAACCTTGCTCATTGGTGCTCCGCTCTTATTGGTCTTAGCGTTATGATAGCCTTATAGCCTTCCTCGATAAATGGGCTATCTAACACTGACACACGCTTTTTCAAATCGGACCAGTAGGTCCTGAGATTAGCGCGTTCAATCAAACAAACATACAAACAAACAAATTCTTCAGCTTTATATATTAGTACAAGATATCATCGTATATCTAATTATATATGTATATATATATAGTTTATTTATATTTTATTTTTATTAGTATTTGATTGTGATTTTATTACTTTTATTTTAGTATAGTACACCACCAAAAATCGTTTGAAATTTCCTTTAAAATCTCCTTAGACACTGGGTTGCCTGGAAGATGGATGGAGATTGATATAAGCGATAAGGCCGCCCATTGTTCTAATGCAAATCTATCCATATTAATTGTCTAGATTTAAGTTTATGGTGAACAATAAAGAGTTTTCATTAATTATGAGCTAGATCACTGTTAGAGTGAAGCGTGCTGGCTGCTTTGGACATTGGTTGATATTGCTAATTCGTTATGCGAAGTATAAACCAGCCGGATACACTTCGAGTGTGCCACGGAATTGCGTGAATTAATTTCGCCCACACCATTTTATCATCGGACAAGCAGACGTACGAGCTCACGCCACCGGTATATAGTGGAAATATCAACAAAGCGGACGAAACGCTATGCTTCCACTTTTATCATACGTACAGTTGAAGAGTGGAACTGTTTCTCGTCGTCTGTTTTTCTTGATAAATACAATCTAGGTGTCTTCAAGTCTCGCGTGAACAGGTGTCTTTTAGGTAAGCTTGCTCCACTCCATTTCCATCTGACATCAGGCGCAATGGCAGTCAAACGCGAACCTATTCAATTTAAAAAGAAGCTATCTGGCCATGGGCGCCACTCATCAATAATCAATAAGTTTCTTGTGAATTTTTTTGTAGAACTTCTCTGCAAATGGACTCCACGGACCTAATATCTCAACTCCAAACGGCACAAACATGTAACCTGTTTCCATATTTCCGCTGCTTAAGGGCTTGAGCTGATGAAGCAGCATCGCCAGCCCCCGAAGAAGAAGAAGAAGTGACAGGGCCAAAGTGTCGACGCATATTGTTGTCTTTTAATTTTTTTAAATTTGTAACGTTCACATATGTATTTTTTTATTGTTAAAATTTATACTATGTTTTGAGCATTTAAAGTCACTGAATCACCTAAGAAACAAGCGTGTAATAGTTTAGTTGTTAGTAGGTAAAATGTCTGAAGTTTAGAGAAAGTCTGCGAAATTTTGATATCAATAAAATCTTTTGTTTATTTATTAACTCGAAAACTAGCTGTATGTAGCCTTTTTTTCTCAACTACCCTACGGACTCGAGTTCCGTACCCTTTTTTACAACTTAATTTCTATGAAAGTTTTTAGAGTTCATACACGCTTATTGTTTATTTTGTTATTGTGTGTGACATTAATTTAGTGATTTTTATGTTGTAGTGTACCTTAAGAATAACTTATAATATTATTCTTTTCTATTTTTAATACTAAACTTATGCCAATGTAGAGTGTATCTGTTACATGCTGGTATTATGAGGAAGTGCATGTGCAGTGTGTACCTTATGTCTATACCTATATATATCTTAACTAGTGTCATTTGTGTTGTTTTTCCTTTCTGTGCCTAGGTTATTAATTTTTAGGCTCTTTGTATGTCTTGGTTTGTTTGTGAAGTGTGCGTGTAATGCAATGCGGTGGTAGTGTGTGTAGGTGTGAGTATGTGTATGAGTTTTGTTGTTAGTTGTGTGTTTGTGACTTTGTGTGGTGTTATAATTTATTGTTTAATTGTTGTGATATGAAAATTTTAAATATGCAGCATTTTAAATGCGACATTTAAAATGCTGTAGCCTTTTAAATGTCGTCGGCTCTAATATTGAGACATAGTATAATTACAAAGTTTGCAGTTATTCGTGTGAAATATAATGAAGAATTTTACTAAAATGTGAATCAGTGTTTTTTTATATTTAAAGTATAAGATTAGGATTACTTGCATGTCTCTGCAGAGCACGGGCCATAAAAATGGCCCGGATTTTTGGAGGGCTTGCGTGGGACCATGGGAATGCCAACACGTAGAGGCCTCTTGACAAATTTAATCTTAATGTGGCGTGACACTAACCGACGATTGTGCCTGTCTATAATATTGTTAAAACTTAGGCAAAATTCCACGAAGCACGCCGATAAAAGTGAATGCACACCTGCCGGCCATAAAGCACAGTTTATTACCTGCCCGCATTTGGAGTTCTTTTGTTTACTTTGTGTTTAAAATTTGTAATTAGAAAAGCCGCCTAATTGTGTATTGTAATCCGTTATGATGGTCGTTAGCTAGGTGTAGTTATTGGAAGATCCAGTCCACGCGGTCGATTGTTGTATCGTATAGTTAGTATAAAACAATGCCCGAACGGAGGGGTGAGGCAGTCTAGCTAGAACCACGATCAAGGCAGTCAAGCGACGATTATGATGACGACGATTAGTCATGGACTTTGCGCGCGTTATTTAATTGTGCATTACAATTGTACTTATTGCAACCGGTTATACGTGTTTGTATAGTTCTAATAAATTCTATAGTAATTCCAGCGGCATTTTAATTCGAGTCCCGTAACTCGTAACACTATATAAAAATGCACCCAATGACAAGCCCCGGTAAGTGTAGGCCTATTGTACAGAATTAGAACCAAAGTTTCTGGGCTATTGGGATGAACTGCTAATAGTTACAGATCGGGGACCATGGGGCCTATGGCGTCCGCCTGTCGCAATGTTCAAGGAACATAAAAGTGCCGTATAAAATTGACGAGGGGCAAGGTGGGTGTGAGTGGCTAAGAAGTGTCGAGAGGTGGGCTGCAGTTCGCCGAAGCTACTTCCTACTTACTACTTCCATTTATCACTTCCACCCCCGGAGCTTAAGTCTTAGCTCTAGCGATCTCCACTCCGTGTCGGCTGGCTAAGGCAAGCACGGAGGTGGGGGCCTTGCCTTGGCCCCCGGAGTCAGGTACGAGGTGTCTCTACTCACTTAGTATTACTAATTATTTTTTGCAAAAAAGTGTCCAATCCCTCGACGTTTACATGCGACTTTATTAGTATTTATTTTTTAACTTCTGAATGTAGTAAAGAAACAAATGTAGGTACGCTGAAACACAATTTGACAGAACAAAGCGACTACTGTGTTTAACCATAGAACGTTTATATTTTTCTTTGAATACTTTTACAGTATTCAAAGAACCTTAGGAAGATGAAAACAAAAACAACTCATATTAAAACAAAAAAACCTATTTATTAAAACATGAATTTACAAGTGCAAAAATGTTCAAATGTGTTTTTAATAACATTTAATACATACACGTATTTGATGAATAAATATATTGTGTTTTAGGCTTACAGTTTAAAAATTACATTTTATTTGACTTTTTTATTGTGTTATAAATTCAAAAACCATTACAGCGCCTTGGTTTCCTCTTTATATTTTACCTGAAAGAAAAAATGTATTTTAATTACACGGTTGCATTAAGAATTCTTGGCAGCTTTGAGGCTCATACATCTGATCTCATAACAATGATTTGGCTTCGAATTCTGGCCGGCAAGCATGCACTATTTACGCAGTTTTCCTGATAATTTGCGAATATTGTTACAGTAACCACGTGCTGACGGTGAAAGATAATATCGTAGTGAAACCCGCACATCGAGTTAAGCGATGTGTGAAACCCACTAACCAGCCTCGTATAAACTCGACCGGTATATTGCAATATTGATTAAATACATAAAATGTACAGAATATATAGTTTATCAAGCGATAGGGGTATAAGTTAGAAGGCTAAGGCGGTTCGTGGTTATTTTTTATAACCTCCCAAAATTTATTTTATATCTTGAATAATAAATAAAAGTATTTCATATCTATACCGCACCCGATAGGGCGGGAAACTGCCCGTTTGGATTGCTTCCACCACTAGTCTAGAGTATCCCGCCATAACAATCTTGAGTTGTGTTCGACTTCATTGGCCAGATTCCAGTACCCCTTCGATGACGGCAGTACATTGGTAACATCTTTAGTGTTTGCATATGTTCATAGGAGGTGGTAACCACTTTCCACCAGGTGGGCCTTCAGGCTGTCTCTGTACTCCAGTAATAAAAAAATCAAACATACTGTTATGAAAATGAATGCTAAATTATATAAATTTTTCTATTACTTTTATGATATGTTGTTATGTTATGTGCATATTGTTACAATTACCACGTGCTAATAACGATGAAGGAAAACATCGTGATGCAACCTGCACACCGAGTTAACCGATGTGTCAAACCTGCCAAGCCGCCTTGGACAAGCGTGGCGGGTATACTGTCCATTCGTCTATAGTGGGAGGCCCGAGCCCAGTAGTGGGACATTTATGGGCTGCTATTATTATATTATATGCTATTATATGTTGTTATTGTTACGAGTTGCAGGACTCGAATTAAAATGCCGTTAGAATTACTATAGAATTTATTAGAACTATACAAACACGTATAACACAGGTAAAAAATAACTGAACACAACCAGTGCAAACGTAATGCACAATTCAATAACACGCGTAAAGTCCGTCACTAACGTTTTGCTTCGCTTGTGGCTATCGCTAGACTGCCTCACCCCTCTGTTGGGGCATTGCTTTATACTGTACAAATACAATATGTCTACTCAACCGCGTGGATTGAATTTCTAAGAATCACACCTGGATAATGACTACCATAAATGTTATAATACACAATGGGCTGTTTTTCCAATCACAAATTTTAAACACACAGTAAACAAAAGAAGGTCATAAAAGAGTTTCAATTATTAGCTCAAAGTGGCCCATTGTTGTTGTCAGTATACGTCTGATTGATTTAATATTGACATAGGTGCTACATAAAAAACTGCTATAAAAATTTGTTCAATTCAAAACTAATTACTAAATGAATTAAATATTACATTACATAGTTTTATAAATCCAGCATGATAGATAACATTAATAATAAAGCATTGTAATTATAAATTTTATAAATAAAAGACAACGTTTGTCCAATATGCGTTCCTAAACAATTGATCAGATTGTGATGTTTGGTAGGGTGTTTTGAGGACGCCCAAAATAGTTTCTGTCTTAAAAAAATATATATATAATTATATATATAATTCGTCTGTTCGTGTGCATGTCACTGAACTCTTTGTAAACGGTAGGACCGATTTTTATGATTTTTTTGTGTGTGTTCAAGTGGATTAGAGAATGGTTTAAGTTAACAATTGATCCCGGTAGGTAGTAGCGCTCCAATCGGGTTCCAGGATTTGACGACATTTTTGTGTGTTTGAGTGTGTCCCGGGATGGTTTAGATTCACGATTAGATCCGTTAGGTGGCGCCGCTGAATACTTACTAAACAGTGGGACCGATTTTAATGCAATTTTGTGTTAATTGGTCCCGGTGGGTGGCGCTACAATCGGGTTCCAGGATTTTTTGTTTGTGTGGGTGGTTCCCGGATAGTTTAAATTCACGAAAGTATCCGATAGATAATGATCTTCATATATATAATTCTTCTGTACGTGTGTATGTTACTATGATTGAACGCTCCTAAATCGCTGCACCGATTTTGATCAGCTTTTTGTGTATGTTTGAGCGTATCCCGGGATGGCTTAGATTCACAATTGGACCCGGTATATGGTGCTGCAATCGGGTTCTATATTGTTATTTATTAAACGCAGGACAACGTCTGCCGGGTATAGTTAGTACTGATTATAAGATTGACGGATTGTCTTTCTCAATTTCGCATTTTTTTTGACGCAGGATAAATTCATTTCGCACATTACCGGGACCTTTGTTAGGGATTACACCAAAGCGATGTGAGAAAGCCACACCAGTGGCCACCAGAGTCAATCGCCGGCATGTGTGGAGACTCGAAAACTCAATACTCCACTAAAACCACCCTCCTCCCATGTGCCCCGCGCTTATGGCAGGAAGAGCGTGAGACTTAGGACGTAGTGACGCCCACGCTGATCCTAACGCATCAGTGCTTGAGAATGCCCCGGGAAAGGCAAACTCACTTCGTTAACAGGGGGATGACTCCTCCGCTCCCTAGATGCTGGAGGGGATGGCAGGCACAATTAGCCAGGTATGCGGATTACGAATTCTAAGAAATTTGGTCCACGCGGTCGGGCAGACATATTGCATCTGTGCAGTATAAATCAATGCCCCAATGGAGAGATCAGGAGTCTAGCGATAATCATGAGCGAAGCAAGACTTGTGTACATTCGGTAATCTATTTAGTGACGGACTTTGCGCGTGTATTTGAATTAGGATCTTCTGAATTACGTTTGGATTATTACGTTCGGTTATATTTGTACCTGTGTTATACGTGTTTGTATAGTTCTAATCAACTCTATAATAATTCTAACGGAATTTTAATTCGAGTCCTGCAACTCGTAACAATATAAAAATTTCGAAAAATCTCACCTCAAAACACTTGTACTCTATGATTCTCTCTATCACACACGATGATGTTTCCACCGGACATGACAGCTATGCCCTCCAGACCCTTGAACTCTCCGTCTCCAGAGCCCCAGGAACCGAAAGCTCTCAGGAAGTTGCCATCAGGATGGAAGATTTGGATTCTGTTGTTACCAGAATCAGCTACCACGATGTAGCCTTGGTCGTCTACCGCTACACCCCTGGAAATAAGATTTACGTTAGTCAAACAATGAGTAACATTCCTCTCAGAGTTGGATAATGGCACATAAAACAGATAAATTATATAATATAAGGAGTATTTAGCCCCCCAGATATATTTATCAAAAATTGGGCAAGTGCTTGTCAGTCTGAACATAACCAGGAATTTCGTAGAGGTGACAAAAAACGTCTGTTTTCAATCTAAAATACCTCATATCTCAAAAACTACACAAAATTTTCATTTAGAATTCTTTACAGTTCCACCTAATAGTTTTAAACTTAGAGGAGAGATTTTCACGCCTTCGGGAATTTAAATCTCGGCACTTATTGAAATCGTTAAAGAAGTCTTTAAGAATCATTGTAATTCAAAGCATTATGGTGGGTTTTTTTTTCGCTAGAGACAAGTAGACAAGCACCTGATGGAATGCGGTTACCGGCACCTATGAACGTCTGCAACACCAGAGATATCACCAACTTGCAGCCGGCCTCGAAGTAATTTTATGACACCCTTTTTAAAAACCCCATATCGTAGAGCTGCGGGAAAACCTCAACTGGGAGCTCATTCCAAATCCCCACGGTACGCAAGAGAAATCTCCTTAAGTGAAGTGGCTCAAGGAAGTGTGGATGAACACCCAATCAATGGCGAGCGGTGCGGTGGTAGAAAGAAGACGACGGCAACACTTCGACTAGATCTTTGGAACACAGTCGGTGGTAGAATATCTTTGGTAATTTCACTAATAACTTTGTTGCGTTGAATTGAGAGAGAGAGATAACACATTATTGCACCCCAAAATATACAATTACAAAAACAGACCATATTTACAATATTTTCTAGTGCAATACAATAGGCGGCCTTATCGTCAAAGCGATCTCTACCAGGCAACCTAAATGAAAGAAATTTGAATCAGGCGATATAGGTGGTGCAGGAAAAAGGCAATAGATACATAAAAATACTCAAACTAATTTAAGAAATAAATACACAAATACATACATATATACACGGTCATGTATATACAATAATACATTTCAAAATATATAAGTTATTATAATAAATGTATTAGCATGATTATATTGTGTTAATCAGACATAGCTATTTCTGGAGTGAGACAGTGTTTTCTGAGCAAATTTCTAAATGTTGTTAAGGATTTGGCCTCTCTGACAGTAAGAGGTAGCATATAATGCATGAATAGATTATACCTTGTCAAATTTCATACATTTAAATCCAATTTGTTTGAGATTTTTTATAAATACATGAACGGGCTGTTATCACCACTGTATTTGCAGAGTACCTATGTTAACATTTTTTATTACTGGGTGATTAGAATTCTTTAGTATTCTCCTACCATACATATATTGGCAATGATACATCTCGCAACTCCTCGTACAAGTCCGTCATAGATATCCTCAAAGTCATATAATCAGGTCATACTTTATTACTGTAACAGCATTTAGGCCAAGGTGGCGTCTGGGAGGAGTCGTAAAAATATACTTCATTTGTTTTTGAGGAATAATGTCTGGTGATATTTGCATGTTTACTTGATCGTAGAATGAATAGTTTGACTGATTATTTGTCGTGAACATGTATGTATGAAGAGGTTAATGAATGTAAAATATATATATACAGTAGAACCTCTTTAAGTCGAACTTGAAGAGAGACGCAAAAAACTCGAGTTATAGAGTTTTCGACTTAAGCGAATTTTGTAAGGAAGCCTTCGACTTGTAGAGGTGAAATTTATTCAAATAATCGAGTTGTAAAAGTTGTAAAATGAAATATATAAATCAAAATCTCAACCTGTTCACACACCCTGTAAGCTTAAGAGAAAATAATAGAATATGTTGTCCGCTAAACAAGACGGCTTATTTAAATAAAAGTATATTTTGCGTGGCATCAAAACTGTACAACTATCTACCAGATGAGCTTTTGAATATAACAACTGTTAATAATAAACGTAAGGTTAAGACATTTTTAATACAAAAAGCATATTATACAGTAAACGAATATCTAGGACATAAATAACTATATTATAATTCATGACGACTTACATAATGTATAACGGTATTATTTTGAAATTGATTAACTGACGATAAAATATAATTTATAGTAATATGATATTTTACATTTTATGCTTGCATAAAGATAAAGTTTTATATTAATTTAATAATTTGTTTATTGATTAAACAATGTAATTATGGCCAGGCACCATTACAATCGCCTTGATTGTACGTACGTCTGAAAGGACAAACTGTCGTTCCAATAAAAATCTCCAACACCTTTATAATTGTATGATTGTGACAGTTTATACAATAAATGTTTATTCTATTCTATTCAAAATATGGCTATGTTCGAGACAGTCCAATTTTTTTTCGAGTTAAAGAGGGAAAATAAGTACCGAATTTATTTTGATTATAGTCACTAATTATTTCGACTTATAGAGGGTTTAGATTTCGAGCAACAGAGGTTTTGGGGTTGAAGGGTAGGGAACACAATTTTTTTCGAGTTTGGGAGGTTTTCAACTTATCGAGGTTCGACTGTATTTTTCCCCTCGATATACCCATATATTTTTTTCCAGTAATAGGTGTGTTCTCCATCGAAAACACTACTCTTTGTTTTATGTAGAACTAACTCCTCTCTTGTAGTTTTCGAATAGCATGCCTCTTCAGCCGAGATGTATATGTATGCTGCATTAATTTGGCTGCCAATTCATTTATGTGCAAAGCCAGTCGACATTGGTAGCTTTTTGAGAGTTCACTAATTTATTCTTTTGCTGTTTTCACTTCGAGATGTTCATGTATCTCGCTGTTTCTTACATACTCCTGAGATAGTACGAAGTATGACATTTTGGAGTCTAGATGATAGAGAATGCAAAATATGTATAATTTTACTTATATAATATTTTACATACTTATATGTTTATAAATTAATAATATATATGTAAACTGCTTATCCTCTAATATTTATGTATACCACCTTTGACCAATATAATCTGTTTTATTCCTGTCAAGGGTTGTCTGGAAGAGATCGCTTCTTAGCAATAAGACCGCCCATTGTGCGCATTTAGAATATTTTTAGGCTATAAGGTTTTCTGTAATGGTGTACAATAAAGTGTTATCTATCTATCTATCTATCTAATATAAGACATTTTTGTTTATTTAAATATATATATTATCATGTAATAATTGAATACTTTTAAAATTAGATTAACAAAAAAATCAGGTCGTTTTGGTATCAGGCCAAAAGGAAGGTTTGCCCTGAAAATCAGCGTTGTGTCGGATATAATTCCAGCAAAGAAAAAAGCTGAATGTAAAATTTGTTTACCGAAAATGCGGCGTACAAATTCTCAATATATACTTTTATTTTTAAAACCCATATAAGCAACGTAAGTACGTCGCTGATTCTTCAAATATATTTTTTGACTACCTTTCGTTCTTTCTTTCTAGATCGTAGCAAGTGGAGATCCATCGTTTCTGCCTACTCCTATAGGAAACAGGCGTGATTATTATGTATGTATGTAAATAAGATATTGATACTAATTCTTTGTGTATATTAACATTTCGATATCTGTATATACATATAATAAAACTGTAGAGGTCGAATTTCTGTACAATGAAAATAAATGCTAAAAACCGAGTCAGGGGGATGTAAGAAGTGAAATAGAACTAATTTAGAATTTTTTCAAATTTTTTGTTTCTCTGTTTGTCTGTCTGTTTGTACCGGCTAATCTCCGAAACGACTGGACCGATTTAAATGAAATTTTGTATGGTGGAAGCTTATATCCCTGGTCAACATATAGGATACTTTTGATCCCGAAAAATTAAAGAGTTCCCGTGGGATAGTTAAAAAAAACTTTCCACGCGGACGAAGTCGCGGGCAGAAGTTAGTCTTACATAATTCTGAGGATATGAATAAAGTTGAAATGTCACACAAATGAAGTGGCGAGCACAGCTAGTATAAAATACAGTCAATGGTCACTCCCTAATAATTAATTTAGCAATTTTGCTACACCATTGTGTATCCATTACCTTATGAAACCATACAATTACACTTTTGGTATAATTTCATTTCAATTGATCTTGTCCATATTGACTGTGACATATAAAGACGGACGCGATGAAAACATAAGCTCGCGTGTACACGACACTGCCACCGCGTCGCCGTCGCGTTGTCAAATTGTGTAAACTAGGTGCAACCACGCTGTCGTCGCGCTGTTTCGTCGCCGTATTTTCGCTGTCAAGCGGGCGTTAGCAGTGGGCCTGCGGTATGACAGGCCGGACAACGTTCTCATATACGAGTACACAAAGGCGTGGTAGCGATGTCATGTACACGAGCGTTAATACTTTCCTTTTAAGAAAGATTCCGATTAAGAAGAAAAATGCTTGTTGGCTGATTTTAAACCCCATTTCTAAATTAAAATCCAAAATTTAGCTACCAAAACAATCCTGTTTCCTACACAATCCTTTATTTATCTTTGAATATATAACGTAAATATTTCCTTCAATAGCCTCGCTGTATAGAAGTTCCCAAGTTCTGAGTTGAATCGGTCGTAAAGTGAAATCAGAAGAGCGCCCGACCACAGTTTATGGAGCTATTGCCAACATAAGGCAACGAACACCGACATACAACGGCAAAACTTGAATTATAGCTGGCAACTCGTAAATATTCGTAGAATCGAATTGTTAGTTCGTGAAATTAAGTTGTTTTGAGAATTTTTATGGGATTTCGCGATGTTCAGGCTAAAACTTTTCGAATGGTTTTGCAATAAATACTGAAAACCAAAGTACCAAATATTTTAAAAGAACGGGTTCATAAGTAAGACTAAGTATAATAATAATAATTATTATTATTATAACAGCTGGGCTTGGGCCTCTTCTTTTTTACTCGGGGAACAGACAGTATGCCCGCCACGCTTGTTCAAAGTGGCTTGGCGGGTTTGACACATCGGCAATCTCGATGTATATTTTTTATTCTGTCTCTCTGATCTGCCATATACACTATTTAAAAAATAAATAATTCGCTACTGACCACTAAATGTTATTATAATATAAACATATTTATGGACGATAAAATATTATGAACTGACATGAATATATTTGACATGTAATGGTAGACATTTTATTATTTAGGTGTATTACTTATAGATTATTATTATTATTTTAGTGATTAACGAATGTAATTTTTAATTTTAATTGTATTGATTGTATAATACGCCTATTGCAATGGGCCGAATTCATTGATACTGTAAAACACCGTGACATCTCTGTACATGCATTACGCAATCAATATATTCTACTAGCTGACCCGGCCACGCGTTGCTGTGGCTCAGTAAAATAAAAAATTATAAATTAAAATGAAACCTATCCTATCTTTCAAGTTGGATCAAACTGCACACGGTGTGCAAATTTGATTAAAATCTGTTAAGTTGTTTAGGAGTCCATCGTGGACAAACAACGTGACACGTAATTTATATATATTAAGATTTATACTATTTAACTAAGATTTTCATTTTTTATCGATCTGTATTTTTTAAACTTTGATAGCTCAAACTGAAAGAGGTATTTATGATGATCAGTCATTTTGTGTAAGAGAAAATATAGTGAATTATTTAAACAGCATACAAAATGATTCTTATAGGCTAGATATGTAAGAAGTATGTAGTCTATAGGCGATGAGAGCCACTTTCCATCTGGTCTGTTGTATTTCCGCAATAAAAAATACAACAATATCTCTGATGACATCGTCCAAATAAATACAGGTGTGGTACCTATACAGCATAACATAGAAAGTAAAGTGTTAAACTGTGACAGATTATAATAACAAGTATCCTTAAGTTAGATAATAAGATGAAAAACAGTAGAATAGGTAGGATGTAAATAAAAGTAGAATGTATAAAAATGTAGATAAAATAGATAAAACGATGTAAAAATGTAATAGATTATAAGATAGATAGATAAAAAAGAAAGGACAGAAAAAGATTACGTCCCACTTTATTTCCCTAGATTTAAAAAATTAGATTAAAACAAGACACCAAAAAGAAAAGTCTCTATCTTGGCATACGACGGAGGAATAGGCGAATAAAAAAAATTATTGTACCTCGGAAACTTGAACTGCCCATCCTCAGAACCTTCTTCACCGAACGAAGACAAGACTCTGCCGTTCACGTCGAAGACTTGGATCCTGTGGTTATTTGAATCTGATACTAGGACTCTGTTTGTGCTGGATACGGCGATGTAGTGTGGATGCTCCAACTGTCCTAACTTGGACCCGAATGACCCAAATTTGCCCACGAACGTGCCATCGGATTGGAACACCTGGAAGCAATCATATTATTGACTCCATGCTACTCTGTTCAGGCAAGCTTATGACTTTATATAATATTGTGACCTGGTAAAACTATGTTGAAATCATTCAGTAAGTACCAAGAGCACACTTCTCTCTCCTTTTTATTAACGAGGGAAAATCCAATTGAGGACTATCAGCCGTGCAGGGAGTCACGGCCAGTGTGTAGGATTCGCCACGTCGGGGTCACACTAGCACCGCAAACAAAAATAATATTGCCACACCACGGCCGGGGATACCCCCTAAAACCCCTCGGTGTTCCTTCCTTTACCTTTAAACCAGGGTCTTGGATATATGGCCTAGCCTCTCCGCAAGCCCTGGCAGGTGGTGGCCGAACGACCTCTTCCACTGTCGTTGGGAGGCAAGCCCACGACGTATTCATGCTCTCTTTAAATCGTGGGGCAGTCTGGAACATGCTCCACGGGACGAGAGGTGAGCGCGCGTAGAACACAGCGCACCGCCATTTCGACAGCATAACAGCGCGTAAGAACTCTTTCCCCAGGGAAGCCACGGTGACTGAAGGTCTATGCTTGCGGCGCCGATGCGTCCTCCTTTGACGGGAGCAAAGCAGGCTGGTACGCTTTCGCTCCGCCTCCTCCTTAGCTCATGACTCGCTCGCAAAACGAGGAGACGGCACGTCTCTCTCATATCCCAACCCCTCATTTCTCCTGTCCGACCCCTTTAGCACGTCCTATTTTATCCATCCCTCCTTTCACACCCTAAACGCTGGAAACGCGTTTGATTGGCCCTCGCATCTACAGGTTGACAGTAACTACTTTCCATTAAGTGGGCCGTCTGCCTGATTGCAACGTCGCAATAACACACACACACACAGACACACACACACAAATATATATATGTCTCTGTGTGTGTGTAATATTATGTATATCTCCCGAGTCGCTTTTTTCCCCCTTTTCATATTGAGACAGCTGTACCGTAAAGTCGTCAAGTAACTTAGCCAAACTCTTGAGCATATCCTTAAATCAATATTCTATGTAGTCTTAACGATTATATATAGTAGGATACAATATAATATTAGTCGATAAATGTACTACTACTGGGCTTGTGCATCAGTATATTTTTAGGTAAACGGAAGTTACATTCGCCATGCTTATCTCAGGTTTAACACATCGGTAATCTTGATGTACGTAACTTTCATTACGATGTTTACCTACAATGCCAGTACGTGGTGATTATAGCAATATGCACATAAGGACACAAAAATTGTCTAAATGGTACGTTTCCCGGCCAGGATCTGAATCCATGTCAATAAAATTAAACGCGAGTACGTCAGCCACTAAGATACCACAATTACCTTTTTTAAAATGACTTCAGATATATTGCAAATTCAATATCAATACACACAGGCGTCGCTTTTGTAGTTTCATAATAGTATAAATTTCCATTTTCCGTTCATTTTCTTTCACTACCCAATAATAATACATTCTGATGCGTACAGTCCCTAAACAATACCTGGGTATTATGTTCAGAGAGAACTAAACTATATATTTGTTCATATGAAAGTAGAAAACATATTGCGCCGGGAAAACTAATCATAAATTGGAAAAAAAAGAAAGAAATTTCAGATACAAACTTTTATTTAGTACAATAACCTACTATTTTACTTTAGTGTAGTTAGGAATTCACGTGATATTTTGTTACATCTAAGTAACATATATATTAAAGTTATCTACTTAAACATTAACGTTAAAAATGATGAACCAATTTCCATAATAATTGCAAGTTATTTTTCATACACAAAATGTACAGTACTACCTGAAGCGTGGCCACTTCGCTGGGCGTCATTAAAACTTACACACGCACCCACGTATGCACGCATGCCTATCAAGGTTTAATTAAGCTTTGTAATAGTAGTAGCGGAGTAAATAGTAGCGGAGGCCAAGCGGGGATTTTGGGATTAACTCGAGCGTGGCAGAATAATATAAGGGGAGAAATCTTGTACCCTATTATGTACCCCTACCATTTTCAACCCTTCGTATAGGGTGGGGGTATTTTTAATTCTTCAAATTTTTTCAACTGTCAGATTATGGGTCAACACGACAAGGACATCAAGCTGAACCGTCTGTATATAAATCTGACGCGCTCGAGTTTTTCAATATTACGTTCTTTTTTTGCTTTTTTAAAAATTGGGCATGATTGGCATTTTGGTCGCGTCCAAATCGTCAGTCTTTTGAATAGGAGTTCCTTTAGACATCCCTTTCTGTGCGACTCTTTTTTTACCTGTATACGCTCCCCCCAGCAGTAAAAGGGCATACATCATATAACCTTTTTTCTTTTTAGTATGTAATCTTCACAATCCAAAAGGTCCCCGCGACGCTCGAGTAACTCCACATTTAGCGTCTTGGGCTCCCCTACTATAATTAATTCATAAAAGTAGAAAGCACTCGCAGTGCCTCGTACGAGGATGTGCGCAATTCTCGCGTGGAACGTTATTGCAGTAACATATTTGACAGACGCTCCTGTGCCCACTACGCTGGGCGTATAACATTTTTACTATTTTATATTAAACACAATCAACAATCAAATATATCTTGTATCATTCAAGAATAATGTAGCTTTCCACCGGTGAAAGAATATTCAAAATCGGATTAGTAGTACCGGAGATTACCCCGAACATCCAAAGTCACAAACTTTATCTCTTTATAATATTAGTATAGATAAGAAAGGTGTACGGTTCTATTTGAAGCCATACGTTAAACACTTTTTGGATAACTAAACTTTCAGTATTGCCTAATGATATCTGCAACATTAAAAGTGCTACCAATGTAATACCAGCCTCGAAGGAGGAACTAGAACTTGCTCTAATGCCAAACCACAACTCAAGGTTGTTATGGCGGTATACTCTAGGACAGGTGGATGGATGGTGGCTATTCAGGCGAGCAAATGCTTTACCATCGGGCCATAGCTTGTTACCTCTTACGACAGCAAATATAGTATATCCAGTTGTTGTAAAACATTTATATAAAATATAACTTATATGTCATAAACGTCCCACTGCTGGGCTCTGACCTACCTCTATAGCGGAACGAAAAGTATATCATACGGCCACGCTTGTCCAAGGTTTGAAACATCGGTTATCTTAATCACGATGTTTTCCATCACCATGCTTAGCATATGGTAATTGTAACAAATGCACATTAGGTCAGAAAACTGCTTACGTGATGCACGTGTTCCGGCCAGGATTCAAACCCGCGGCCTTTGTGTCTGGAACGCGTGCGCTAGCTATTATGCTACCACGACTTGTAAAATATTTACTTCTTAGTTATTTAAATATGTATAACGCTCAACATACCTGTACTCTGTGGTTTTCCTTGTCACAAACATAAATGAATCCGAGGGCGTCCGTAGTTATTCCCCATGGGTAGTTGAATTTGCCGTCCCCAGTACCCTGGGTACCGAAGGCTCGAAGGAAACGCCCTTGAGGGTCAAACACCTGGTAAAAAATGCGAGAAAACGATCAAGTGGGTAAAGTAAATGTGAAATGTTTCTTATACTAAAATAGGGCTGCGCACACATGTTGCAATATTGTTTAACATTGTTTACATATAACGTATGAATTAGCTGAACTGCACCCATTTGGTACCAACGCGAGACATATTGTTTTGTTATATACGTTATGTTTTTACCAAATAACTGGTTTTCTTTCTATAAAAGAGCAAGTTATAGTTAGGTTTTAAATAAAATCATGTATTTATTCAATATATCTATGTTCGCTATAATAGTTTTATTTACTTTCCAAATAATTAACATCAGATTGATCCACAAAGAACTTATACATATATATATATACATATGTATGTAAGCTTTATACACTTGTATGTTGTTTATTAAGGTCGTTTGATGACCTGAGACGCACAACTTGCAGTGCACAAGTGCCGCACATGATGGTGATGTTAATACTGTTACATGCCATCAAAGATAAACGCATAGCTGCCTGTTGTAAGCGCAGTTTATTGTCTTCCTCCCGGATTAAGGAATTCTTTTGTTTTGAATTTGTAATTAAGAAAAACATGCTATTGTTTTTCTACTTGTTTTATAACCATCATTAGCGTCGAACTAATCTTTATTGTTATTTTTTTCGACTTTGTGTTCGAAGGTGCGCAGATTACTATTTCTCAGAAACTCAGTGTGCGCGGCCAGTATAAGACAATGCCTGAATGGAGGGGTGGGCAGTCAAGCGACGACTACGAGACGAGTAAGACGTTTGTAGTACTCTCGATTAGCGATATAGACGAAGGACTTTACCCGTTCGAATTGCATTGAATCGTGCAGTGTGAACTGGTTGCATCCAGTTTTATTTATATTTGTTTTATACGTGTGTGTACAGTTCTAATAAATTCTATAGTAGTTCCAACGGCATTTTTAATTCGAGTCCTGTAGCTCGTAACAATACGTCTGTTTTAGTATATTATTTGTAGCATATTTATATGTAAATATATATGTATCTATATATATGTACAATATGTATATATGTAATATATATATATATATATATATATATATATATATATATATATATATATCATGTATGACTGATTCATATTGATATCTTATAGGCTTCAGAAAACATGAACGAAGTAATAAAAACTACATTTTAACGGTTTTAAGCGCTGTATTGTATTGATATTTATTTCGACGTTTCGGCTACTTTTCAGTAGCCGTGATCATGAAAAAGACAAAGATGTCAAATGTTTGTCTTCGGTGATCACTGAACGGACTGACACTGAATATCAAATAAAATTCCGCGTTTAAAACCGTTATAATTATATAACGATGTTGATACTGCTCGTTTGGTTTACTTTAGCTGTTTTCACAGCATTATGTCTTACGGTATTCTATTATGGGGTAATGCAGCTGATGTAGTTCCTATTTTCGTTCTGCAGAAGCATGCTATTCGCTCAATTTCTAACATGGGAGCGCGGGACTCCTTGCGTGATAAGTTTAAAGAAATATATATTTTAATAATGATTTCACAGTATATATTTGAAAATGATGATGTACGTTCTAAAAATACTAGGACCAAAAATAAATTAGAAACTCTCACATGTAGGTTCCATAAAAGAGCAATTCGTGTAAAAATAGTTTCGTGGGGCAAAGTGTAATGCTCTTCAACCAAATCCCAGAAAATGTTTAACAGCTTTCAATGAACAAATTTAAAAAAATATTGAAGCAACGTTTGTGCGAGAAGGCTTATTAGACGACCGCACCGAATGGGTGGGTATAATGCGATCTCCACCAAGCTTCTTCAGTAATCATTCATATAAATTACTTTGTTAGACTTTGTATTCGTATAAACTACATTAAAAAAAGACGAATAATAATAATAATGACTAGTGGACGCCTAGTGGTCGAAATTCGACCATGATTAATTTAGATTATAAGTTTGAACATTATTAAAGTTCTGTTGTCAAAGACTATACTTCTATAATCACAGACTTCGCCAAGGCTACACTATTAATTTGATTTTAACAATAAACAAAAGAGTATATATGCGTGTGTGTGTCAAATACATGGTAGTGTGTGTATGTCTTTTTATTGATTTAATATATTTTTTATGCATAATTTAAAAAAAATATTACCATTCTGCACTCCTTCTCTATATAAACTATAAGTGTGCGAAATTTCATATTCCTCCGTCCGCGCAATTTTCGTAAAAAGGGGTACAAAGTTTTTGTTTCACATATTAATACATAGATAATGAAGTAAAGATATGTTGCTGGAATGTTTGTTGTGCCGCTTCTTCTCCTTCAACAGTAACTAAAGTTGCTTTGGAAGCGGTGGTAGACTCATGACTTTCAATAATTAATCTGTAAGATTCCATTTTGCAATAAATGCATTCATTTTCGTGATTTTGACTATGAGTAATTGTCGTGAAATCATAAGAAAATACCATGAATTAAGTAATTGGACCTAATGCGATCTCAATTGTTTCACGTAGAAAGCGGCAGGTAAAGTTAGTTCCAAATAAAATTCAAATGTACCTCCCCTGAACTTGCGAACAGCCCCTATTTCCCAGGGGGAGGTGCGCTGTGTATTTGTATTCAGTTGGTGTGTTTGTCTTCCCCTAATTCATTAGTGTCAGTCAGACAGCCGCCCGGGAACTACGGTCAAGGTGCCGCTGAGGGTATTATAAAAATTGGAGCCCACAAACGCCGTATTTACTGTGAAAGCTTTGATAATTTAGAAACTTCCCTGTTCTATATTTACTAATAATAAAAGTTTGGAGAGTGTATTTTATGTAGTATTTTCTTAAGTATTCGCGATTGTTACACATAACAAAAGTACGTTGTAACGGCTTTAAGTGCGGTATTTTATTTGATTTTCATTCGGACGTTTCGGCCACTTTTCAGTAGCCGTGATCACGGAAGACAAAGGTGTCAATAGTCAATGAGTAATGCTAAAGTTTTTGTATTGTTTGTATGTATGTTTTTATTTTGTATAAAATAAGCATATTAATAAAGCAAATAAATTGGATAATTTGTTTCCATGTTTATTTGTTCTGTCTTCGTGATTTTAGAAGTGACGAAATTACCAGAAATGTGTTAATCAAGCTACTAAGTATTGTTTTACACAACTTATAATTCCGATCGGCAATCGTTTGCGCAAAAAAGGCAGTATTACAGCATGTAAATAATTTATATTGAACTTTATTCTCAAGCTGCAACGGTTGAGTGTTGCTTGCTCTGCGTTCTTAACTCTGTTCTGCTTACACGATTCGTCCATTTACGCGCGCGATTAATATTAGTCTAGTGCGCAGGTATACCTGGAGGTTTTATTAGTTGTGTAAAAACTGTAAAAACTTATTAACTGTAAAAAAACTGTATATAATTGTAAAAATAAATAGTAGAAATATATGTACGTGCTTAACTTGAGAAACACTTTACCGACTTTGATGAAATTTTTTGTGTGGATCCCCGGATGGTCTAGATTTACAGTTAGAACCGACCGGTAGGTGGCGCTGGGATAGGTTTCTATATTTTCATTTTTTTTATACCGGGCCAACGTCAGCCGGGACCTCTAGTAAACTATAAAATAAAAACCTCTAAAAAATTTCAACATGGTAGACTTAAAAAATAATTTCAAAGTAAATTAGTTCGATCAAGTACTTTGATTCAGTTTTTGGCAAATAGATATTGATCTTAAATGTGAAAGACAATTTGACTTAATAATATTCGATGTAAATAAATCATAAGATGCTTTGGCAAATAGTTCCTTATCATATCTATGGCTGCTCATAAACGGAGAGACTATATATGAAAGAAAGAAGAAAGAAAGAAAAATATTTTATTTGACGAAATAGCGACGTACTTTCACTGATTACAAATCATAGTAAAAAGAAAGGAACAATTTTGAGAACATGTACGTCGCATTTTCAGTAAATGAGGTCTGCACTCAGCTTATCAGCTTATATACCTAGTCTTGCCATAAATATTGTAACAAATATTTTTTTTTCTATTGCAAATAACATTTATAAGTTTTACGATGTGTTAGTTTAATACATAAATATAAAACAGTTTAAAATATAAAAAAGCTTATTCGAAGTGGTCTTCATTGGCTGCAATACAGTCCTTTAAACGTTGAGGCCAGTTATCAATAGAGGCACGCACTCTTTCAATGGGAAAATTCTTCACTGCCAATTGTTTGGATTGTTTTAGGGACTCCAAATTATCATGGCGTTTAGATCAAGCCGTACATACTCTCTAAAACTGATAAATCATAATCCAGCGGATTAAGATCGGGACTAGACGACGACCAGTCTTCAGCTCTGATGAAGTCCGAAAAGTTCGTTTCCAACCAAGACTGCGTGGACCGAGCTTTATGACCCGGCGCCGAGTCTTGCTGGAAGGACCATTCTTGGTTTTGAACATAGTGTTGTTAAGGGGCTTAACTACCTTCTCAAGAATGGTATCTTCATACACTTATGCCGATGTTTTAATACATTTTTCACAAAAATGTGGCTCAGTCACTGCTTCATAGCTAACACCCCACCAAACCATCACTGAAAACGGATAATGCCCACGTTGCACTCTGTCGACTAATTGAGAAGCTTCCTTAGAGCTTTGAGCATAAATATGGTCATTTTTTTGTTAAAATGTGGCTCAATTGTAAAAAAATTATCATCCGTAAACAAATTTTTTCTGTGACCTCCATTTGCGTACCGCTTCAGTAGTTATTTCTATTTTAGCACCCTATTCTTTTTTAAATTATGAGTTAAGAAATTACCAGTGCGTCTCATATAGGCTGCAAGTCCTAAGTCATCTATTAAAATACACGACATGGTTCTAGGTGATATCTTTATCTCCTGAGATAAAATCTTTTGCTTCCGGACAGGGTTTCTTCGAATTCTTTCCCTTACTGCTTTGATCACCTTTTTCGTACGAACACTACGTGGACGGCCAGCTCTTTTTCTGTCACAAACAGAGGAGGTCTCATTGTACCTATTAATAGCCCGGTACACAAACATTTGACTAATACCAAGCGTATGGAGAGTTTTAAAAATTGCTTTTGGCTCCATACCTACTTTGTGTAATGCAATTACAGCGATTCGGTTCTCTTTATCACCCCACTCCATTTTAATATCGCAAAATGTTGTACAATTGGCACCGAAATGAGAAAACACAATGAAGAATCATATAAAATGATAGATTCCAAATTCAAATGTAATATTTTGTTTCTTTTTAATTGTAACAGTATTTATGGCCAGAGCAATTTTTTTTTATTTTCTTTTTGTTTCGCGCTTGGACCGCATGGTCCTCAGGCCATCAGCCTCTACCAAAATTCATCAAAACGACTCATTGTTTCTTCAGGGGATCAGAAGGCTGGTGCCTACCTCGGGCAACGGATCATTATGGCGATCCAGCGAGGAAACGTAGCTAGTCTTCTGGGCACCTTACCATAAAAAACGGTGACCTAGACTCAGTATTCTAATTATAGCCTTGAGGGACTATAAGTAGAATACAATATAAATAAGTGGAATACTCACATTCTTTCATTGTTTTATAGTATTTAATTCATCCCTTCTACTCCACAGTACCTTCGAATTTATTTCTTTCTGTCACAATTTGCGCCCTTCCAGTCAACATAGACTTATTACTCCTATTCATAATACAACATTTTTCGATCATTCTTTCACGGTTAAGACTGTCCAACTTTGGAATACATTGTCTGTTGCTGTCAGACAAGCGAAATCTCCATCAACATTTAAGAACATGTTCCGCAAATACTATATGCAATATAATGATATGTAATTTTGTGTCAGTAGTATTATATTGCATATAGCTACATTTTATTATGTCTAAATAGTTGCATTTTATTACTCTATCTTTTATATATTTGTATTTATGGTATTGTTATATATTTATTATTAAAACGTAAGTAATCGTACAATAATTATGTATACCACCATCACCACTCCTAATCAGCAACATTCCTGCCACGGGTTGTCTGGAAGAGATCGCTTTTTAGCGATAAGACCGCCCTTTGTACCCAATTAGAATAATACTAGTTCGTAAGTTTTCTTTTATTGTATTAGTTTATAAAGTCATTGTAAGAAGTTTTTTAAATTGAATAGTAATATTTATTTATTAATTTTTACAAGCATCGCCATCACAACTAGAGTAATTAATATATTATCTTCAAATATACCTTAATATATATTACTTAGACGGTAAGGTTCGGAGTTCACAACATGCCAGCTGGGAACTTTAAGATTTCAGTCGTGCCTGAAATCATTTCGACATCACAAACAAATCAATTGTACAATTATTGACTTGTTATAGTCCAATTGCCAACTTTAAACCCCAAGACATAGAGTTGCAGTTCAGTTGTCTGGGTTTTGTGGAATGCACATACAATTTTGCTGAATGAAAAGTGACGTACTAGCGGAAATTTTCTAAATATTCATAAGTTTCATCCCTTGGTATTGTGAATTTATAAACAGTCTTTGTCATTATTGAGTTACTTTGAATTTAAAATTTGAACACTGGGGAGTTTAAATTTTGTAGTTTCGAGCTTTCATTGGCGATTATAAATGATACTTGATTGATTAAAATCGAATTTGTATCATTCAATTTACGTGAGATCTTAAGACAAGAATTATATTAATATAAAGCCTTTGTTCGTTCCACTTGTATTATATCGAGTTATTAATATTATACTATGTTAAATTTGTAGTAATTTATTTATTGGGTTCTCAACTGAGTCATTGCAGATTTTAAACAAGAATAAAAATTCATTTTTTTTATTTTAAAATATAACTTTTCAATGCATCGCATACGGATACATCGAGCTTCTTTGAAATATGAAAAGTTGTATTATAACGATCTGAATCGGTAATGGCCTTAATAAGGGTCTCATCGATTTCAACTGGACGACTGGATCGCTGAGCATTTTTCAATAAAAAAATCACCAGAAAAAAATCTGGCAAACCATTTTTGATACTGCCTTTCTTTCAAGGCTTCATTCGCATATACGACAAACAACTTCTTGTTCGCTTGCCTTTTCGGAAATAACACAATAAAATATGCCTGAAGTGCAGGTCTTTTTCGTCCATTTTTAAATTATGATAAATACATATGGGAGCTGCATACGTCTAGTCATCGCAGTGGACAACGAACTACTGTTATATATATATATATATATATTAATAGTTGTTATAAAAATCGACTTCATTTATAAATAAGGTTTAATCAATTTAACTTATCTTTATATTTATAAACTAACTGATGCCCGCGACTTCGTCCGCGTGGTGCGGTTTTATAAGTATCCCACGGGAACTCTTTAATTTTTCGGGATCAAAAGTATCCTATATGCTGACTAGGGACATAAGCTAAGGTGGTAGCTTATATCCCTAATTTTGTATGGTGATACAAAATTTAATTTAAATCAGAATTTCGGAGATTAGCCGGTACAATCAGACAGACAGAGAAATATGAAATTAAAAAAATCTAAATTAGTTCTATTTCATTTCTTACATAGGTTTTTATCATTTTTTTTCATTGTACAGAAATTCGACCTCTACGGTTCTATTATATGTATAGATTGTATTTAATTTGGCAAAATAAAACGGAACTTATAACAATTGCGGTATTATGATTCTTTAAAGTAGATAATTTTTTATTTTCAAATCAATTGTTTTTGATTTATTTACGTATAGTGTCGATGGTTTAATAGTCTCTGCGTTACATGACTCACAGAACATCACTATTATGTCACCCACAACAATAATATACGACAATTATGTCATTTGTTTCATGTGGCGTTTACTGTCAAGCAATTATGTAACTTGATAGACGTGTAAACGTCAAAAGTGAAATCAACGCTTGAAAACAGTATACATGCGTTAAGTGTGTTTTATGGTCTTAATAAACCGCTATATAGCGCCACATAAATTATACTATGCTTTTAAATTTAATTTATATAGACCCAGTAGCTTCGAAGAGAAATCAATATTTTCAAGAAAGTTACGCTTGTATTACGGTTAATATACAACGTAAACTTTAAACATAAATTAAATTATACATTGATGTATATTATAAATGTATATCATTCATTTTTTATTATCATTATGAAATATACTATTTTGGCAATCGTATTTGATCAAATTGTTAAAGTAATGCAACGAGGCCTCACCTGTATGCGATGATTGTATCTGTCGGCGATAATGTACTGGCCGATGCGGTTCACGGCGACTCCTGCCAAGCAGTCAAACTCGCCCTGCCCGCTGCCGTATTGGCCAAACTCCTTCACGAAAATACCGTTGGAGTCAAATACCTAATGGACAAGGATTAGAGTCAATTTTGTGCTATTATTTTTCTTGATTTACCTGTTCCCTTCGAGGGCTATATTAATATTAATGTTATGAATCATTCTGTTGTCGGAGTTTACTCCTCAAGAACCAATTTTCATATAGAAGTTTTATGAGGAGTGAAATAATATATAATAATAAGTGTTACTTTATTATACAATTTCGAACTTTACACTAATAAAAATCCAAGACAATCCTATTAAGGAGTAAACTATGCGTTGAAGCTGGCACACATATTTTGTTTAGATCATTGTTTGTATATATAGTTCTCGGAATCCACGAAAGCGAGCGCTCTTCACTCGTGGTTAAACGTTAAACGTGTATATGTACATTGGGATAGTGTGAGTGTCTTATGGAACGATCAACTGAGAGCATACCGTCTAATAATATCTATATTTGATCTCAGGCACACACAGATACGTATTTACCACAAGTAAAACCCCGGTCAACTTCATAAATTGTAAAAACTCTACGATTGTTACATTTTAAATTTCAACATCAACAACAACATGCTATAATTAGAGGTTCTTTGCCTCATTTAAAGCTTTCCGTATGACTTCGCTTGTCTGGACTTCGAACATAATGACAACTATGGGATAGTTTACTAAAATAAAAGGGATCATATGTTAATCCTGATTATTGACAGTGTAAGATAAACATACATTTATATTAAATTTAATGATAATTGAGTTGAGATTACTTTAGATGGGGAGAAAGATCGATTCATTCAGATTCCTACTAAATCAGGAGCTCTTTTTTAATTATGACAATGAATCATGCAACACTATTTCTTTTCGATCCTGCTTCTAGTTTGTTTGAGGTATTCTGTTTTTATAGCTGGAGTACAGCAGACAGTCAGACGGCCCACCTGATGAAAAGGTTACTGTCACCTATTGCCATTTGCAATACCAGAGATGTCACGAATGCGCTGCCGGTCTCGAAGAAATAATATGACACCATTTTTACAAAACCCCATATCGTAGCGCTGTGGGAAAACGACAGGTGGAAGCTCATTCCAAATCCCCACGGTGCGCAAGAGAAACGTTCTAGAAAACCGTTGCGTAAAAGAGCGAAGCGGCTCAAGGAAGTGGGGATGAACGCCCAGGAAATAGCGAGCAATGCGATGGTAGAAAGAAGACAAAGACATATTCGACGAGTATGTCGCATTTTATGAGTGTTTAACCAAATTTTATTGAAACAATTCATATTAACAAATTTCACAGTAATCGATTCATTTCCAAAGAACAGAGAGAAGATGTTCTCGAAAAGACTCGCTCAGTTATCAGTTTGCTCAGAATAACAATTAGAAAGATTTTCACGGAAATGTCTGAATAAAATATTTGCAGTTGAAATAAATATACTTTTATAATTGAGAATAGAACACATAACACATCTACATCAAGGTGACGACAATAGCCATAGCGCAAAGCGTATCAGTAAACGCACTCTATCCATCGATTCCTTTTCATTGACGCGAAATAAATAACACTCATAACTAATTTTTAAATCATCCGATATTACTGCGTCGAATCAATGATGAAATCTATCTAAATTCGCACCTCCGTTAATGTAGTACAACATTTTTGGCGCAAGGTCAAATTCCGCTAGAACATTATGAACGAAACGATGAATATACGTAAGCAAAATGTTTTGCCAGTGAAAGTTTCAATGGTTTTAGAATTAGATGCAAATATTTTAAAAGTTTGGAGTGTAATTGAGTTTGATAAACTGATCGAGCTAGTTGTAGTTACTTCGTGTTTCTTTAGTGAAACAAAATATAATGAAACTTCAACAGTCTCAGGTTTATATATTGAAATTACAATTAAAAACCTCTCTTGGGGTGAATTGTGTGGTGGTTTGAACATTATTAATTAAGTTTTAGTTAATATTGAGATATATTTGAAATACCTAAATATAAAAGTAACTTAAAATAAATAAATAAAATCTAAACTTATAAATTATGTAATAGATCACTGTCAGCGGGACGCGTGCCCAGAAGACTAGCTGTATTGCTACGCTGTGTAGCAATGCTAATTCTCTGGGCAAAATATGAGCCAGCCTTCTGATCACTGGTGGTGTCAAAGAGTTTCTTACAAATGTCTTTAAAGAAACTCTTCGCGGAGGGACCCCACGGGCCTAATGATTCAACCCCAAACGGCACAAATATGTAACTTTTTCCTGAGGCTCCATATTTGCGCCATTTAACATCTACGGCTAAAGCATCGGCGATTTATTTTTAGTAATTTTGACGTTTGTGTAAGTAAAAACGACGAGGTTGATTTGGTTGTGGTTTTCATTTTATCTTGGCAAATAGACATCTAATTTCCTTACACATTGCTCCAGTTATATTCATTACGTTCTATTTTTTTTACATTATACTTTATTTAAACTATTTTCTATTTCTGTATCAGCAATTAGTGTGATTACCTGCACTCTATGATTGGATGAATCGGCCACGACCATTGTGTTGTCGGGGCCTACAGCGATGCCTCTTGGCCAAGTAAAACAACCGGGTTCGCTCCCCCGACTCCCCACGCTGAATTGTAAACGGCGTTTCTGCAGATATTGGCTCCTAGGGGAGGAACCTGCTGCTGCGAAACCTACACCACAAAAGAAAAAATTAGACGACGAACAGATTTCTTTACATAGACTCACAAGTATACAGTTCGAGTAGTTTCATTTTGAATTTTTGTTTCAAGCTTTATGGGTTTAAAACTATCGATTATATGCATTCTACTACTATACTAATTGGAGTATAGGAAGTGCAAGCTTATTTACAATGTGCTATGATTTAAAAATTATATCGAACTGGTAACTTGCTCGTCTAGAAAACACCCTAATTCTAAGCACCAAACCTATGTACACGCCACTCGTTATTCTAACCTGCTACCGCTGCTGTAGCCGCCGTAGGGGAGATGGGGGAGCCTGCCGCGTTTTTTGAATCGTCATCGGAACTGGCAAGCTCGTTTGCTGCCCGCAAAGGCAGCCCGAGAGACAAGCGACGCGACGTGCTCGACGATGTGCCCGTATCGCGATCCTTGCCCCTCGAACCATATTTATTCTTCAAATACCTCGCCCAGGAACTAAGCGCGGCTCCATCCTTTTCACCAGTCACTGGCCGCTCAGGAGAACTTTCTCTGGACTTGAGTGCGTGTGTGGACCTGCTTCGAGACAACTCCGAACCTCCAGTGCCGGAGCCGTATCGAGCCGCCAAGTACGCTGATGGCGACGCCGTCGTCGGAGATACCGGATCATCCTGATCGTCGTCATCACCTACACCAAAGCTTGTATGACTACTTTTGCTTCGAGCAAGGCGATTACGCCGTTCTTTCAGGGCGAGATATTTCGACCGGGCGGTTGGATATTTCGTTTCATCGTCGATTGATGAAGTACGTTCTTCTTCTTTAGGCTTGCTTCCATATCGATTGTATGAACTTCCCGCACCATACCTTTGAGCTGGCGGTTCTTCTTCAGTCTGTGTTGGTTGTCTGGATCGGTAACGAGTTGGGGCGGGTGTTTCTTTAGTTTTATTATCAAGGGCGTCGTTCCGAGCATTCGTGCTGCGAGCTAGTAAGGGACCGATATCACTACGGGTCATTGCCTGGCTCTCGGGCTTCCTTTGTGGCGGCGCAGGCTCCTCTTCGCTCTCCTCTGACGAGTCGGTTTCCTCTTCAGAGCTAGTTTCGGAATCTTCGTGAGCCGGCTCGGCGGGTGCTGGTGCTGGCGTAGGCCGCTGCGAGCCCACGAAACGGCTTTGAACTCGTTGTGCACCACCAGTTGTACCGTTTGTAGTTGCCGGAGTTGTTCTCTCATTGCCTGCGGACAATATACCAGGTTTTGATAGAGGTGCACCATTGCTGTATTTTGCTTTTAATTCCGCAATGCTGAGAATCGCACCTGTATGTTTCACCGCCGAGCCGGAACTTTCTGTGGAAGCACTGGATTCAGTACTCGGCGCCCGAGCAGGCGCACGATGTGGT
This sequence comes from Dendrolimus houi, assembly GCA_039645545.1. Classification (NCBI taxonomy): domain Eukaryota; kingdom Metazoa; phylum Arthropoda; class Insecta; order Lepidoptera; family Lasiocampidae; genus Dendrolimus; species Dendrolimus houi. Next base: position 20,612,574 of record CM077122.1, read on the forward strand.
GTAGATACTTCGGTCGCAGAAGGTCTTCTGGTAGTGGCGGGGGGCTTTGTAACCGGCGCTGGTGCTGCTTTTCTTTGATTACGCTGTAGAGACCCAACTGATTCATCTGATTCACCATCACTGGATGCCTGAGAAATACATTTACATTCGAAAACGATATATTTTAATTTATTGTGTTGTGTATATGTAAATGGGTTAACGTGGAGTGTATAATGTGGAATGCCGTTAGTTGTCGCATTATAATAATCCTTGTTAGTAATCGATGATCTCTAAGTTCTACATTGTACTATTCTTTTATCACTCTCTTTCTTCTTCCCAACTCACCTCCCTGGCAGGTGTGGGTGGTTTACGTGTGGTTGTATTTCTTTCTTCTTCTTGAGCTCTTGGAGCTGGTCGGTCAGGTTCCTGAGATGTAGCCGCTCCTTTGTTTTGTCTTTTGAGTCTTGAGATTTCGTCATCTTCACTTTGCTGCCTTTGGGCTGGTGGTGGACGACGCGGCTGTGGCGCTGGCTGAACAGGTTTTGGAGGTGGTGGTGGTTCTTTCTTTTCTTTTTTCTTTCCACTGTCATAATCCAAAATCCTCTGCATCACCCGTGGACAATCACTCAACCTGAATATACCACTAAGTGGGCCTTTTGTAGCATCTTCAGTGTCAGTTACCTTTTCCTTTTCTTTTTGTTGTTCAACCTTCGTTGTACGAGTTGGCTGCTCAGTATCAGAATCGTTATCTTGTAGATGGCTCCTGACAAACCGTGAACGAATTCTACGAGACGGTCTATGCTCGGATTCGTAGCCACTATAGTCTTCTGTAACTCCGTAATCTCTTGTATGTCGTTCAGGAGGTGGTGGTCTACGTTCACCAAACTTGCGACCACCAAGAATCGGTTCATCATTTTCCGTGTAACCCTTAGCTTCTTCTTGTTGGCGGAACTGAGTTGCTAAGCGGTGATCGCTTTTTGATCTAGTCAAACCTTGACTTTGCTGCATACCTCCAGCATAAGCATTAGGTTGAGTAATGTTTAATTCTCCATAACTAGCTACATGCATAACCAGTTGATTGGGGTCATGGGTCATAATAAACCGTATTCTGCGGTTATAATCTCCAGCTTCATAGTCAAAGTTTCTCAAGAACTCAACAGTTTTGAGGAAGATTTCTTTAGTATCAACCAGTTCAGTATCTTCCCATTCTGTATCATCATTCATGTATTTATCAGCTAAGTCGCAATTGCTTTGGATGTTGCTTAATTCTAACTCTAAGTTATCTTTTAGGTTAGTTAAATTTCTTAGCTCGGTAGCCAAGTACCTATCTACTTCGGTTCTCAGAAAATCTGTTCTATCTTTCAAAGCTTTTGATAAACGTTTGTGTATTTCATCTATCTCTCCGGAAACCGCCCCGCAGTTTGTTTGAAGGTTTGTAGTATTGCGCTCAACTATACCTAAAATATCTTGAAGCCTATTTAATCCTCGGCGTATTTGATTATTGATTCTAGAAATTTCTCTACGTAGCACTTCCATATGTGCTGATTTACAGTCTTCACATACTTTCTTTTCGCAGTGGGCACAGGGTGCGCAGTATGCTTTTTCAGAGCAGACATTACATCTCTCCATTATTTGCCCGGCGGTAGGGTCTGGGAGTTCTCCAGCTATCTGGGCGTGGAGTTCCAGGAACCTCTGGAGCGTGACATTTGTAGGGAACCCTTGTACTCCTTGATAAGGAATTCGATGCTCCGCACGACATTCTGGACATTTAACCTGGGGAAATGTTATTAAATTAGTTGTAAAAGTTTGTTACAAGTATCCTAAAATCGACGATAAGTCTCCAAACAAAATATTTTTTGCATAAGTTATAGATAAGTAGGGCTTCTTAAAACAATTGTTTAAAATGAAAAATTTATTGCATAGTAATTTAAAAATAGGTATAAAAAATAATGTTGTCTTTCTATTTACATTTACGTTAGAGCAAGTTTAGTGACAATGACAAATTACTGTACAAGACATTACATTACATTCGTAGCCTAATAATAATGTTATTTGTTGTACGCACCTGTCGTCTAACGTAGTCGACAAGGCCGTCCATACAGGGCTCCATGCAGAAGCTGTGCTGGCATGGCAACAGCTTTGGGTTCCTGTACCGGTCCAAGCAGACGCAGCACGTCAGCAACGATTCGAACTGCTCCATTTTTGGCTTAACTTATTTATGTATCTGTGAACAAAGAAAATATTACGTTATTACCTTAATCATTTTTTATTTCTACATTACTTTGCTCAGGTGTTATGATATATTTTGAAATAAAATTATGTGCTAACTTATTGACTAATTGGAAACAACGCAAAAAATCTGAAAATCGACATAAGTTGTGTGTGACCCAACTAGTTTCAGAAAAATTAGATTTTCGTCTTTTTTACGTGAATTTAAAGCAACGTTTGTGCGAGAAGGCTTATTATACGACGAAAGATTTTCTAGATGACAGCACCAAATGGGAACTTTGCGATCGCTACCAAGTCCTTTCAGTAATTATTCATACAAATTACTTTGTCAAACCTAAAGTTAATTCAAAATATATTAATAAAAAGAGAGATCACAAATGTATAATTGTATATATATATATAATAATAATAATGAAGTAAAGATAAGCTGCGCCACTTCTTCTCCTTTAATAGTAACTAAAATTCTAAAATAGTTTTGGAAGCGGTGGTAGACTCATGATACTCAATAAGTAATCAATAAGATTTTATTTCTAAATAAATACATTCATTTACATTTTCGTATGTAAATCACTAATTAGTTGATTGTAATTTTGGACTTATCCTTATAATATGAAGTCTTCAATATTTAATAATAAAATTGTCCCAAACGTGTTAAATGTTATAATAACAACATAGATGATATATTATAACTTTATAACAAATTATTAACTTTTGAAGAAACGTGAACTTACAAATCAATAAAAAAATTGCAGACAGAAAAGCTACTGATCGTAATACTCACGCAATTAGGTTATGAACCGAGGAATATTCTCGTAAGGCGATCTCTTTAATAAACATAGAATTTTATGAGTATACGCACGCAGAAAAGGGGTTAGGTGTCAGCACATTTGGACGGTATGCCTTTAAAAGCGATGTAAGCAACACGAGAATTAAATTGGAGAGGGTGTGGCTTATGATACGGAAGTATTTTTTAATAATTTACCAATAAAACACAAAGTGTATAATTTAGTGGCGGAAAAGATAGAATTATGTACTATATTTTGATGTTTGAATCCACAGATGATAATAGTGTTACATATGCGCTTTTTAATAACATTCAAAGCACTTTTAATATTTGGAATAAATAAGTCTTTTATTTATAATTATGTCTTATAAATTGTACTGATGATGATGGTGATTGTTCCGACCGTTTTCGGCCATGGCGACCATTTTGACCTCTAGACGGATTGTAATCGGAGTCTAGCAACGGAAGCAGTCAGATGCGCAGGATATATTAAATTGCACAGGGGTACGCGCGAGAAACAGGTGCACATGCTCATCCTTGTCCTTCAGGACCCAGTGGAACGGAGCCCGTTACCACCGGAGAAAGACTCGGATAGATGGCTCAGTATCATGGTGAGAAAGTTACAAGGGGCCATTACCTTCTCACACTCCCTTAATCGCCTTTTACGATGCCGACGGGAAGATATGGGGTGGTGCTATTCTACTCTGCCGGCACCACACGGCGGGAAATTGTACTACAATTGTATTGTAAAGTGATTTCAACTGATTAGTCTCCGTAGTACTTATTTCATACAATCTGGAAACCTGTAAGATGTGTATGCGTAGCTTTTGGTTAAGCGTGTTCTATCATAGATTGTACTTTTACTGTTTGCGATTAACGCAACTCTTTCATTCCCCCCAGACGTCATTACATCATAATATAATATTAATACAAATAACACGTCTTACATATGTCTATCTACAACTAATAATTTCTCTATAAAGCTAAAACATAAAATAAAAGCTGTGAAATCATTAAATAAAGAAATAGAATCAATTACCAAGTTTTACTTAATTTTTAATTATTTAATAACCATTATTATTCAATTAACATCAAACGAGATAGCGGTCAAACACAAAGGTATATTGGTAAAATCAATTAGAGTCATAAATTGTTACGTTGATTTCAGCTCTTAGAACCAGCTGGATCGGTTTGCCTTGAGCTAAACGTGTTTGGTGGATCAGAGTTTCGGTGGATCACTTTCTCCCTTTACTATTCAGTTACCTCTTTTTTTTGTTAACGCACGGCTATGTCTTTTTTTGCGACACACACACGGGTCATGATAATGGGGGGAGACCGTATACAGCGCCTAGTGCCGCCTGCACGTTTGTGTGTGGGTCTATTGTACCTGAAGGTCCCTGTTTCTCTTGCAATGAAGGAAGAGGACCGACAAACTACCTACAAAACCTACCTACTTCCCGATAAGAGAATGCACTTAGGCGGAACAATCAGGGCTTGAATATCGGTATAAATCTGGTATCGTTATTTATGCTAATTTCAGATAACGGTGAAAAATAAATATCGTTATAAAACTTACCGTTATTTCTAGCTATTTACCGGTAAAAAATATAACGGTAATACTTTTTTTATCGATAATTTTCCCGTTATAACTATGTTTTGTTATCATCGTCGCCATCTTTCACTCGCAAAGATTGTCAAACAGCACTGTACTAAGAGCGCGCGTATTATTTAGAGTTATGTTTGTCGATTGTTTCGGTAACATGCAGTCGTAATAAAGCCAATTCTTAAAACTGGCAACTCCACTTGAAACAGTGTAAAAAATACCGATAGGTTATGCATACGATTTTTAACGTTATATTACGACGTTAAAATCATAAAAGTTACCAAGTAACGGTAAAAAATATACCGGTAATTATCTATATTTTTAAAGGTAATTGATAACGTTTTCAAGCTCTGACGTGACGTTCTGGTGTGCCAATTTGCTACTAAGCCCAGGGAAGCAGAGCCGTACCACTACGTACAGTAGAGACCTTCTATCTTATCCCCCAAGTTTATCCTCCATCACATCCCAAAGGATAACACGTTCGCAACGCCGCTTGTATGGAAAATCTTTATAGCGACTGTAATCCATTTACGTTAGAGAAGCCGTTCGATTCCGGCAATAAAAAGAAGCTTATACAGATATGTATGCCGTCTGCTTCTTACTTTATGATATTTGAAACAGCATCATGATCTGATATAACATGTTCTTTAAACAGAATCGCAGTTCCTCGTATAGATGGTGTATCTTCTTTCTATAAAAATAAAAATGAATCGTTGAAAAGCCAGACGGCTCACTTGATGGAAAGCGGTTACCATCGCCTATGGACATTTGCAACACCTAAGGCGCTACAAATGCGCTGCTGCTCTCTTAAGGTGAGCCTGGTCACTAATGCCGGAACACAACTCAAGGTTGTTATGGCGACATACTTTAGACCAGGGGTGGTCGCCATCCAGTCGGGTAAATGCCCTACCACCTGGCTGTGGGTTGTTTTGTCGCCTCTTACGTCAGGCCGCCCCAACGCAGGAAATTGTATTATTTCTCCGTTCCTGCATGGATTACGATAACTTGAGAACGATTTTACCGATTTGGCTTTTTTTGTGTGTGTTTAGATTCACAATTAGAACTGATAGGAAGGACTAGAATCGGGTCTTAGATTTTTATTTTTTACAGGGCAGAACGCCTGCCGTGACTGTGACGTGACGTACATAAATAGAGGTGACCCTTTCAATGAAATTTGACGAGCTACGGTTCTCAGTTGTCGCCAGTAAAGAATGTACCTAATTATATTAAAAATTAGGTTCATTCTACTTTATCACGAATTTGTTCCTTGTTAATATTTCACGGGGAAATTATAACTTGTCAAAGTGAGTTAAGGCGAAAGATTGAAGCGGGATGGTAATGACATCATTTGAACTATTGTCTACCTGTCAGGCACAGTGAGATCAATTTAGTTTAAGTTTAATTGTAAGTAACTACGCTTCAACGGTTTCGAGTTTGTTTTTATTAAAGTGAAACTTCTTTAGAATCGTTGTGATTTGAAACTCGATGAAACGAAAAAGCGGCACTAAAGAGATAAACGCATAAATCTATAGGACTAACCCTGCTAGAGAATGAGACACGTGTTTTACATTGTGCAGCGCAGATTTTTAAGAGTCCATAAGGCCGATGTTTAAACATAGGTCCAATTTGGACCGAAATAAAACTGATAATAATATTTTTTAGACTAAAACAGTGAAAAATTTAAACTGATACTTAAGAAGTTTATTTTCATTACACTATGTTGACGGATGTAGATTAAGGAATTATATTTATATTAATAAAAGTTAGAAAAGAATGATCTGTGAGTCTCTCTGAAGCTTCACTTCTAGTGCGTGTGAACTGTACACACATTTTTATGAATTTAATTTTTCACTTTAGTTTCACGTTTTAGTGACTCTTCCCAGCATGATTAAGATGTCAAACGGGAACCAAAATGTTTGAGAGGTGGTTCTAAAGTCAGACTAAAACAAGTTATATAATACGCGCTTAAGATCGTTAAAAAGTACTAGAATTCCATCTTGAAATTTTTGTCCAGGCAAATTTTAACAAATTAACAAATTGGACGATGATATCCTTTAATACCTACAAGTTATAAATGACAAAGTAACTCTGTCTATCGGCTACGCTTTCACGGAAAACTTTTTATCTCGACAAATGGGATAGTTTTTGGCCGACAAGGCCATCTGGAATTGAGTAGACGACAGCTCAATTCCAGATGGCTCTGCCTTTCTGACATTTTAGGCTGACGTCAACAATGGAAAGGTGAAAGCTGGCGATGGTGGCGGATGGCGATGTTGACTACAGATTGTCTCGCTGTTTGTCACGAACAGAAGTAGAAATGTTTACAACATTTTTTTGTTTTTTTTTAAACTTATGACTACTAGTGAGACACAAATCTCTTTTGTGTCGATACCAATTGGCAAAGAAGTGAAATGATTCATTATTTCATAACAAAAACTGAGAGTTGCCAAAGTACTACATTCAGCAAGAAAAGACATCAGAGACAAGAGATAATTGTTTAGGTGCTTATGTGGTTGTATGCGCTAAGCCTTTGCTATGCCATGTCAGTTATTGTAAAAGTTATTTATGTTATTTTAACGAGTGTCCTTTTAAAAAAAATGCTTGTCGTTATTATCTATATGGGAAAGCTTAGTGATTTATATTGTTACGAGTTGCAGGACTCGAATTAAAATGCCGTTGGAATTATTATAGAGTTTATTTTATGAGAACTATACAAACACAGGTTCAATAATAAGTGAACACAACCAGTCCAAACGTAATGCGCGAGAGCGTAATTCCATAAAACGCGCAAAGTCCGCCACTAAATAGATTACCGCATGGTGACTGACGATCTCTCCATTGGGGCATTGCTTTATGCTGCACAAATGCAATATGTTTACCTGACCGCGTGGACCGAACTTCTTAGAATCACACCTGGCTAATGACTATCATAAAAGATTACAATACACAATGTGCTGTTTTTATAATCACAAATTTTAAACACAAATAGACTATATAAACGATGGAGAACACAATGCATTCTTTTTAGATTTCTTGTTTGTTCGGGATTCACGTAAAACTCCTACGCCGATTTGGATGCGGTACTTTTTATCCTGGGAATCCCGTGGGAATTTTTCTGGGAATGGTTTAAGATGGCCAGATTAGAAAAAAATCCAATGTAACTCTTTTGCTGATCGATAGCAAATTCAATATAATAAAATGTACGATATTTTTTAACCCATGAAACTCGCTGGAATTTTTCTGGAAGAGGTTTGCTCTCATGCATAAAATAAAACGATAGCTTACATTTTTTTAAATGCTGCGATACTTTGTTTCCCGAGAATTCCATAGGAATTTCAAGTCAAGCGTGGACGCAGTCGCGGGCATATCCTAGTTATAAATATGAAAGTAGCTATTAATCTGTCTGCTACACGTTCACGATAGAACAAAGCACGGTGCTGATTTTGCTGAAATTTGGTATATGCAAGTTTAACTCTGAAAATCGAATAATTTTTTTGCCGGATGAATTGGAATTTTCTGATCACGAACAACACCTAGATAAAACATTAGTGGAATGTGCAACTTATGTGAATTACTCACGAAATAAAGTAGGACTACGCCCAGGTAAAACCCAAGTTTCTTATAAGAGGTAATTATTTAAAATAGAAATGAAAGCATGACTGTTAAAAATAACACATACAATGATGGTTACATAAAAACGTCTTACATTTTCGCAGATGACGGAGCGTCGATGTACGCGTCAAAGGAAACAATATATACTAAAGCGACGTGACGTATAACGTGACGTGCATGATAGCACGCTCCCTAAATATTCTATTTAGTCAGAGATTAGAAAAAGTTTCATATGTTATGTTAGGCGTGGGTTTGAAGATAAAATTCAGAGGCAATCGTGTATTATCGTGCAATAGTGGAAATAAGCTTTATTTAATGTGTATGTATCAAATAGCAACATCTATATATTGTTTTTCCAAGGATTTTTGCAATGAGAAAAAAGAAAGAAAAAATGTTTATTTGGTCTTCACATAGCGAGACACATGGCGATGAATTGTACGATATACCAACAAAAAAAGTCTCGCGATGGTACCAAATAGGAGCAGTTCAGCGTGTGCCAGGCAACAGGTACCTGACGCTGGTTTTCAACTGCACCCTAGGACGGACGGGTGTCGCACTGGTATTTATATATATATATATATATATATATATATATAGCATACGCAGTTTTCAAGGAAAAGCAAAATTGTTGTTTTTACTATATTCCAAGCATTTTTTTCATATATACTCCCCTTTTAAACCTTCCCTGGACTTCCACAAATAATTCAAAACCAAAATTAGCCAAATCAGTCCAGCCGTTCTCGAGTTTCAGCGAGACTAACGAACAGCAATCGATTTATATATATATATATATATATATATATATATATATATATATAATTTATTTGATATATATATCAAATAAATTACATACATAGATATACATATAATTACTATAAACATAATAATAATTAATTAACTCTTTGCTACATTTATGGTCGTTTGAATTTATATAGAAAATCATTGTGAAATGTAATGTTAATTAGTGAAAATTCGTCCGGGTGATTTAATATTTTTATTTGACCAAATTTGAAAAATTCGATATATTGTCGGGATACGTTCATAATTAGTACTAAGCAAATTTGAATATAAATATATATATATATATATATAATATTCAAGAAATATATATATATATATATATATATATATATATATATATATATATGTGTGTGTCGTGGATTGCGATATAATTGTAAAAATTCGTAAAGTAACGACTTTAAATTGAGGGTACTTGTGTTTTTCTCAAAGTACCTGCACTTGATTTTAGTGTTGTTGGTTCGTCAGTATAAAAGGAGGTGAAATCACCTAAACGGGACATTCCACATTCGACATTCTACATTTGTCGGTTGAAGAGCGCGCAAAGCTCTGTTGGACAAGGAGCACATATGTTGTGGTCAATAATTACTGTCCGATAATAGCAGTATTCTTTGAGGGCAAATTGCTGCTCGACACCTGACAAGCGTGGATGCAACTCTTGGAGTTGTCCTAATATTTCTGATTATTATTTTTTATGTGTCGCGCTGGATTTAATATTGTAATTATATAAGTTCTTGCGAAAGGTGACAATTGAGTGATTTAATTGTATTAAAGGTGGTGATATATTGTTCCATATTTTAGATACAGCATAACTGAAGCTACCTCCTACCTACAAATGAATTACAGGTAAATTAGCTTCGAGATGTTTTTGCGTTTGTAGTAGTATTTATATATTTACAGGACTTCTAAACTTGAAATTAAAATTTCCTTGTAAGTTAGTTAATATTAAAAATTGTGTTTAATATTAATACTTATTGTTTTATTATAGTTCATGTTATTTGTTTCATATTAAGTACCTGCCTATAAAAATATATAAAAGTGTTAGTTTATTTATTTATGTGCTGACACTACACCACTACCAACGCGAAAACGTCTGGAAGCTAATTTATCTTTACACTATTAATAGCCGATTTTTCAATCATCAGATTTAAAAAAAATACTCGACTAAATTATAATCGGAATAAATTCAAAAGTGAACCCATTCAACTGTTTTATTTATGAAAGTGTGTAAGCAAAAATTCCTGAAATGTTGTCCAAAATCTTTTATAGATTAATAACATATTTGAGAATAACTCCTTTGGGCCAACAGGAACGGCTAAAAGATTTGTTTTTGTTGTTTACTAGCTGTATTCGACAGACTGTCTTGCCCTTAAAAAATAAAAATCTAGAAACCGATTGCAGCGCCATCAACCGGGACCAATTGTTAATCCAAACCATTCTCGAATCTACTTGAAAAAACACAAAAAATGTCATCGAAATCGGTCCCAAAGTTAAAGAGGTGTTCAGCGGCGCCACTTAGCGGGTCCAATCGTGAATCTAAACCATCCCGGGACCCACTTGAACACACACAAAAATAATTCACCTAAATCAGACAAATGAAAATGAGTTTAAATGCAGTCACCATTGCCGAAATCGGCCGGGAAAGATCATAACAAATGAATGACTAGACTGATGTTTTTTAATGATATTTTTTTTTATTGATGTATATCATATTTTAATACTAATTATCCTATTCCGGAGGAAGACAATTCCAAAAAAATAATTATCATAAAAATTAGTCCAACCGTTCTTGAGTTATAAATACTGTAACCAACACGACTTTGTTTTATATATATAGAAGATGAAGGCAGAAATTCTAGAAAAACTGATATCGTAAACAAATGAATTGGCTTGCAGAAATTCATTGATTTAAATTGTTTGTCTAACTTAGCTACTAGCAGTATTAAGTACAAGTAATACCTTACAATTAATATATAATTATTTTAATTCAATTCGAGCATTTTTTGTTTCTTTTATAAAAAAAACTTTACCCTTCTTTTGGGCCCCCCAACAAATTTTGATATAGTGCCCGTCTAAGACGAGCTACGCCACTTGCCACATCTAAAGTTAGTTATTACAGTAGAAAATGCTTAGTATTAATTATCTAAAGACACACCACCCGGTTAACCATAGAAGGCCTTCGTGGTTAAGCGGGTTAAGCCTCAACCTGCTGGCACGCAGAGGCAGCGGGTTCAATTGCTGGAATTCTAAATTTCAGAAGCGAAATTTCTGTTATTTACTATGGTCTGGGATCGACCACAGAGTTGTTCGTTGTATATCACCTATAACACAAGCGTAACTTGCTTAGCTTGGGGATTTATTATTATAATTATAATTTAAGTAAAAAATTATCTTGTTAAAATATAAAGTAATAAGTCCTTGCACCATTTTCATCATTAGATTAGCTAAGAAAACCTTAAAGTTAGGCTGCCTAGAAAAGATTGCTTTAAACTGTAATGAGGTAATGATAAATAGCGTAATAATTATTCTTTAAACATTACTCAAAATTATTTCTATCATAATATTTTAAACTAGCTGTGCCCGCGACGTCGTCCGCGTGGAATTTGTTTTCAAAACCCCCCGAATTTGAAACATTCTTCATTGGTGCTCCAGTCCTATTGGTCTTAGTGTGATGATATATATATCTATAGCCTTCCTCGATAAATCGGCTATTTAACACTGAATGAATTTTTCAAATCTGACCATCAGTTCCTGAGATTAGCGCGTTCAATCAATCAAACAAACTCTTCAGCTTTATATATTAATATAAGAAGTGTGATGAGAATATGGTATTTGAACGACCATTGTTTATATGAGCAGTTTCTCAGAATTTATTGTAGTCTACTACCACCACCACTAACGCATTCTGTCCCTGGGTAGTGAGCCTAGAAGGCATTACCGCGCTGAATACATACACTAATTCTTTGGGCGAGGTAAACTCTAGCCTTCCGGTCGCCTGTGGCTTCAAACAGCCGTTATCAACTATTAAGAACTTAAATAGGATATCTTAATTCAGAAAATACTGTTTTAATATAATATTTTGTATTGTTACAATTTGGGCCACCTGCATATTTGTAAACAAAGCACATTCATTACCCGCCGGCGTTTGAGCTAATAACATTGAAACTATTTATGACTTTAGTTTAGTTTAGTTTAGTTTACCTTGTGTTTAAAATTTGTGATTAAAAAACAGCCCATTGTGAATTGTAATCTTTTATAGCAGTCATTAGACAGGTGTGTCGAACTGATTCTAAGAAATTCGATCTAGGCGGGCGGGCAGCCATATTTTATCGGTGCAGTATATAGCAATGGCCCAATGGAGAGATCGACAGTCAAGCGATAACCACTAGCGATACAAGACGTGTGTACATTCGATAATCCATATAGTGACGGACTTTGCGCGCGCTATTGAATCGCGCATTAAGTTTGGACTGATTGTGTTCAGTTATATTTGTACCTGTGTTATACTACGTGTTTGTATATTTCTAATAAATTCTATAGTAATTCCAACGCCATTTTAATTCGAGTCCTGTAACTTGTAACAGTATTAATAATTAATGCCAAGGATCTTGAACGGATATTGATTTAATTTGCCACGGGATGCTTGGCTGAAATAGTGTTTCAGAATCTATAAACATTTTAAGCGGATGTAGTAACTTCCGTTGCCTATCGAAGAAGGTAAATTATTTTCTTAATGATGGCAATAAACTAGATAAACAAAGAGTCTTGATGTACCTAAGTATCTAAGGACTCTCTAATTTGTTTTCTTTTTCTCCGCTCCTAGTATTGTCATATACATTTATTTAACCTCGCTCCCAATGAATGATTAAGTTCTAGATTTTAGGAACAGTATTGCGTAAAAAGAAACTTAAAAATTATCATGCTAAATAATTTGAAACTGATTTAACAGCTACAGACGCTGTACAGGTTTCCAATACTATATATAAATCGATCAATTGTGATCTATAATTGTTTTTTTTATTTAAAAAAATCTTATGCTGATTTTTTGGTTTCCTAAATGTTGATATGACTATATAAAAGTGCCTTCTCATTGACATGATATATATTTTTTTTAATTTGACTACTTTATAATAGTAATTTTGGGCATTTTAAAATAATTATATTCAGACACAATATATGTTTGTTAATAAATTAGTATAATAAAATAAATATTAATATGTGATATATTTATTTAGATTATTTCGTATATACGTATATATTGGTATTCTATAAATGTGTCTGGATTTGTACATGTATTGAATTTATAAATTAGTGTAAGTATCTATATTTAAATACTACAGTCCTATATTATATATATATTATACTATACAATACTCTTTATTGTACACCAATATGACAGAGAGAGAAAAATTACACAATAAACTTAAATACTATAACGTAATGCTTTAAGGTCTTATTGCTTAAAGCTATCTCTTCCAGGCATTATTTGGATGGACAAACTCTAATTACAGAGATAGCTTTGACGTGCAGTTGAACTAGATCTAAAATAAGACACAATAATTATTACATATACATAGCTATAAAAATATATACGTACTTATACATACAAAACCAAACAGTGAACACGTTATAGAGTTAGATAGATTTTGGGTAAATATAGGAATAAATTAAAAGTCAAGTAAAGCTTTCTCTGGAACTGAAGGAATGTTTTTCACGTAAACAAAACGCTTCAAGGTGCGCACGTGATCTTAAAGGTCGTATAAAAAGTTATTTTCGCAAACACGCGCCTGTATAAAGAAGCTTAAAACGCACGTTTTTTCATTACCACCCGTTTTTGCAAGTCGTAGAAAAAAAAACGTTTTTACAGTGAAGGTAAAATAGTTGATTTTATTGTTTTTATAAGTGAACGTGTTATGGATTTTTCTAAATAATATGTAAACAATCAATCAAAAGTGTAATAATTATATATTTGCTTCAAAAACGTAACACTTTGAGTTTTTGTCGTAAACTTGAAAAACGATGGTTTTTAAGGTCTATCGAACACTACATTCTGTATGCATAAATGACTAGCTGCGCCCCGCGGTCTCACCCGCGTGGTGATGGAAAATCGTTATATTTTGGATAAATCACACTATGTCTTTGTAAAATACAAGCCTATGTATTATTCTGAAGTGTAAGCTATATTATTGTAAAGTTTCATTAAAATCCATTCAGTATTTTTTGTGTGAAAGAGTAACAAACATATATCCATACATACATTCTTACAAACTTTCGCGTTTATAATATTAGTAGGATTACAGTTTTACACAACTAGTAATTCTTCATTGTACAGGTCAGTAAACCAATTTCAGTAGCACCTACAGTGTCCGAATCGTGTAAGCGGACCAGAGCTAAGAATGCGTAGCAAGCAATACTCTGCCGTTCCCGCTTGCAAATATAATTCGCAAGCACTTGTTTGCGCAATCAAAAATTGCTAATCGGAATTATAAGTTGTGTAAAACTGTAACTCTATAAAGCTCCACAAAGCATATGAAGCCACGTTTAAAAATGAAGAAGAATAAATTCCGAGATATTAATAAAACTCTTAGAAAGATGGAAATGTTAATAAAAATAAACATTTCACAGTTTCCACAACTGAGTCTCGAAGCGCGTGCGACGTTTTTCAGTCACGTGGTCTGCGCTTGCGCTTCCTTTGTGACGTGCCAACATCTTTGTCATACGATAAATATGGTTGAACAAAGCATATTGAGCATTTCTTGTTCCATTCTTCTTTACATAGTATAAAAGAAAGTCGATTGTCGCGTCTGTCTATCTGTATATTCCCTAACGCCCTCTAAAGTACCCAAGGGATTTTTAAACAGTTTTCCCCATTAGTTAGATAATTTTTCAAGGAAGGTTTATATATACTCGTATACTAGCTTTTGTCCGTGATATCGCTCGCGGTAACTATATTAAAAAAATTGTTATTGTGTCTGCAGTTCACACGCAGTAGAAGTGAAACTTTAGAGAATATACAGGCGAACATAATTATATCTACAACGCTTAGTAGATAAGAGTCAGGAGGCTACGAAGCATTGCGCAAAAAGGAGACCGAGTAGTATGAAATGCTCTATAATGTATTCTATCTTATCGCTCGCAGGCTTAATCCTATAGATTTGTGTTTATCTCTTTTTGGTGTCGCTTTTTCGTTTCATCAAGTTTCCAATCACAACGATTCTAAAGAAGTTTCACTTCAAAAGTAATTACCTTTAAGTAAACTAGAGTTACCTACCAGGGTTTGAAAGCTCTAGTTTATATATAAAGGATGATTTACATTGATCCAGCTACTGACTTGGCGAGCGGAGTGACCTCAAATTATTCAATCGGGAATACTCAGTCAGACTTAGCAGCGCTTGTCAGTACTTCAGTCAGAACGTCAAAACAATTTACACGATACCAGTATTAAGTCAGCACTGGCTTCTTTCGTTCCTTAAGTGGTAGCGTAATGGCTAGCGCACGTGTCCCCAACTCAAAGGGCGCGGGTTCGATCCTGGCCGGCTCATGCACCACTTAGTCAGTTTTCTGATCTAATGTGCATATTGTTACAATTACCACGTGCTAACAACGGTGAAGGAAAACATCGTTATGCAACCTGCACATCGAGATAACCGATGTGTCCAAACCTGCCAAGCCGCCTTGGACAATCGTGACGGGTATACTGTCCGCTGCCCCTATGGAGGCAAGAGCCCAGCAGTGGGACATTTATGGGCTGATTTTATTGTTATTATTGGCTTCCTTCGAATTTGTAGTCAGTAGCTGGATGTAAATCAGCTTTTAGAGACGATAAAAATGATAATGAAAACTACTTAATGGATCCCGTTCAAACTAACTTTGGATGCAAGTATTTTTAAGTATTACTTACACCATCTCGAATTTTTTCAGAATTTTTTCACCCCAAAAAGTTAGGGCAGTACATCATTTTGATTACTTTGGTAGTTATTATTACCTAAAAAGTGCTAGCTATAAAGCTCTTTATTCGTCTTTAGTAGTTTAAACATCGTTCTGAAAGTTACACTTTATGTCACAACAAAAGTTTACTTAGACACTTTGTAGCTGTCAGTTAAAATTTAATCAGAATTGTTAATGGTTAAGTTCTGAATGATAAATAAAACTAGATACAGTCTTAGTAGTATTTTAGAAATATTTAAATGAAAACTGAATTTGAAAATTCATGAGTATTCGACAATTGCGATTGTATAAGTTTTCAAGTATATTCGACCTTTTAATGTTGAAAGAATTGTAAATCGAATTCGCTTATAGTGACTATGATAGTGAACATAGCTTTGACAATACAATGTCTTAACAATTTAAACATGATTATAAATTAAGACTTAAAAATGAAGTGCAAGGCGATAAGGTTTACAACTTGTGGCCATGTGGCGCTATCTAATGTAGGAGTCATATGTATGAAGATTTAGGAGATTTTCAGAGTTTATTTCCTATTCCTGTTCCAATATTTGTCTTCCAAGTCAAAGGGCAAAAAATGCCATTTTCAGGCTTAAAATTTGAGATATGTACCATTAATATATAAATGTACAAGCAACTTTAAGCTGAACACTTATAGCTTTATAATTATTTTAACCTAGTAAAAAATGGAAGACAAAAGGTTAAACAAAATGTTAATATTTTCTTTAACCGTAAATAAAACACTTATCTATGTGTTGTTGAATACTTACAGATTATCCCCATAAATCTATCTCTATAGAACATATTTTTTCCTGAGAATAAAGTATTATAAAAGTAATAGCACAGGATATAATTAACACTGTGGTTATTAATATTATATTAATAACCACAGTGTTAATCATATTTTATGTCGAATACTTAGGGCCGCTTGCATAAAGTTGCTTAAATTTATTTAAGAAACACAAAATGCATTTATCACCCTTAAATACAATTAGCGTCTTGCACAAAGCAAAATTTGCCGCTAAGTATGTTTAAAGAACTGTCAATACGTTTTGTGTAAAACGTATTTAGGCAGTTTAATATGATTAACTAATTTTTATTTAAATGCGATCGTTATGCAAGCGGCCCTTACAGATTATTCTCACAAAATTATTATTACCAGTGGACCAATGTTTTATTAAGGTTAAAATATTAATCATTACTTAAAAACACAAGCACATAAGGTATATTTCAGCTGAATATTTAAAGCTTTATAACGATCAACTATACCCACAATTTATTTAGTAAGAAAGTGAACTGCGTAATCATAAACGGGGTTATAACATTGACTCCAACAGTAATGACCAGATTGTTAACCATGTGATATGTTGAATACTTCCCGATTATCCTCAAATTAACACCAAGAGAAAAAAAAATGGTTAAAATATTAATATGTACTAGGAGAAAATAGGAATTTACAAGCAAGTTTAAGCTGTATACTGAATGATTTATAATAATCAATTGTATCTAGGATTTATTTAGTTATGTATTACACCTTCTTGTAATACATAAACATAAACGTTGCTTTTAGGTTTGATTTAGTGATAATAACCAGATGATTAACCATGTGTTATGTTGAATACTTACAAATTATTAACACCAGGGGACAAAAATATTAATATGTACTAGGAGAAAATAGGAATTTACAAGCAAGTTTAAGCTGTATACTTAGTGATTTATAATAATCAACTGCATTTAGGATTTATTTAGTAAGAAGGTGTAATGCATAAATATAAACGTGGCTTTTAGGTTTGATTTAATGATAATAACCAGATGATTAACCATGTGTTACGTTGAATACTTACAAATTATTAACACCAGGGGACAAAAATATTAATATGAACTAGAAGAAAATAAGCTTAATAGTATGATAACATATAAGCACGTTTAAGCTGAAAACTTATAGCTTTATAACTATTTGCTGTAACTAGGATTTAGTGAAATGCATGAACATAAACGTAACTTTAAAGTTTAGCACCAAAAGTAATAACCGGACTATTAACCATGTGTTACGTTGAATACTTACAAATTAACCTCACTAAAATTATTACCAGGGGCACAATGGTTAAAAATATTAATATGTATTAGGAGAACATAAAGCACGTTTAAGCTGAATACTTACAGCTTTATATCCCCAGATCAACACATGGGGACAAATCCGTACACAAGCGGGGCAAAGCGGTTAAAGTTTGGGGGCAAAACGATTAATGCACTATATTACTTGTCATATTGAGTTGGTGCTGAGCACTTTCGACTAGGTATATCACAGCTTTATTCGACGGCGTTTTCAGGCACACTGAAAGGAACACGATACCTCGTTGGTGGTGTTTTATTTTTGGCCTACTGCGTGCGCCTGCGCAGCCCATTCGTGCTCGTGTGCGGAGATTTATTTTCTGCCCGTCACGGTTTACTTTTAGATGTGAAAAGGTCATTGGACATTATTGTGTTATGTTTTTAATTTGCCGTTTATTTGTTTGATAAAAATTATATTATTTATACGATTGTCATGATTTGTTCACTACTTCGTTGTTCAGTGATTATAATATTTTATAATCAAAAGAATTTTATGCAGTTTTGTTGAATTTATATTTTTGATACTTGTAAACAAACAAAAGATTTACTCACAGCCTTCATATAACTCATGAGTTTAAGTTCTCTAGAAAAAGCTCTTAAAAATAACTAAAATATTATCATCTTAAGTTTTCGCGACTAGTATATGTTACTAAAATGACGTTTAAAGTGTTTTAAGCGCGGCATTTTCTTTGGACGTTTCGGCCACTTTTTTGTAGCCTTGATCACGGAAGATAAAGATGTCAAGTGGCATAGAGTAATGTTAAAGTTATTATTTAACCTTTCCCCTTACTTAAATATTTAATTTTAATTCTTATTTATAGTTATTATCTTTGGCTTGACATCTTAGTCTTTTGCCATAACGGCTACTGAAATATGGTCGAAACGTCGAAATAATAAAATGTTATGCTTAAAACGCAGTTTTAATTAAACTAGTGGTCGCCCGTGCTCGAAATTCTACCATAATAATTAATGTCAAAGACTATATACTTCTATAGTCACAGATTTCACCAAGGCAACAATAAACAAAAGATTATATATACGTGTTTGTGTGTCAAATACATGGTAGTGTGTGTAATGATTTTTTTATTGATTTAATGTATTTTTATGCATAATTTAAAAAAAATGTTAGAACTCGTCGCTTCTTCTCTATATAAACTATAAGTGTGCGAAATTTCATACTCCTCCGGCCGCGCAATTCTCGTAAAAAGGGGTACAAAGTTTTTGCTTCACATATTAATATATAGATAGTATGTTAGTTACTTTTAAGAGTTTTTTTTCCAAACGATTGTCAAAATGTATGTGTGTAAGCTGATAAATTTTTGTTTTATTTACAAACAAAGCTACACAAAATTTCTCTCCGTTATTTATATTGTTACGACGGACAAAGACCAATGCACACCTGCAGTTTATTACCTTTTCAGCATTTGGACTTCTTTTGTTTAACTTATGTTTAACATTTGTAATTAGAAAACAGCCTATTGTGTATTGTACTTGTTTGTGGCCGTTCGCAGGCATAATTACGCAGGTGTGCAGATTACGATTTCTAAGAAATTCGATCTACGCGGGCAAGTAGCCATATTGTATCGGTGCAATATATAGCAATGCCCAATGGAGAGATCGGCAGTCTAGCCATGGTCACAAGCAAGACAAGACGTGTGTACGTTCGATAAGCTATATAGTGACGGACTTTACACGTGTTATTGAATCGTGTATTACGTTTGTACTGGTTGTGTCCAGTTATATTTGTACCTGTGTTATACGTGTTTGTATAGTTCTAATAAATTCTATAGTAAATCCAAACGGCATTTTAATTCGAGTCCTGTAACTCGTAACAATATTAAGAAGAATAAAAGCTATATTAATTGTATTTTTACCTGCAAGTGTAATTAATATATTAATGTGGGAATATATTACAATGACTTTATAAACTAGTATATTTTTTTTTATTGCATGAGTTCAGGAGGAGGAAAGCGGTTACCATCGTCTATAGACATTTGCAACACCAAAGGTGCTACAAATGCGCTGCTAATCTCCAAAGGGAGACTAGAGCCTGGCCACTAATGCCGGAACACAACTCAAGGTTGTTATGGCGGCATACTCTAGACCAGGGTTGATAGCCATCCAGACGGGCAAATACTCTACCACCTGGCTGTGGGTTGTTTTGTCGCCTCTTACGACAGACCGCCTGGCCGCAGAAAATTGTATTCTTTCTCCGTTCCTGCACGGATAATACAAAAAAAAACAATAAAAGACAACTTAACTTATGTATATTGTATTCTACTCATAGTCCCTCAAGACTATAAGAGTAGAATATTGAGCCGAGATCACCGTCTTCTATGGGTAAGGTGCCCAGAAGGCTGGCTACGTTTACTCGCCGGATCGCCATGCATCCGTTGTCTGACGTAGGCATTAGCCTTCTGATCAACTGAAGAGTTGAGGAGTCGGTTTGATATATTTTCGTAGAGGCTCATGGTCTCAGGACCCCACGGTCAAAGCGTCTCAACAGCAAACTATAATTTACCTGGTAAAGTATGCCGCTATAACAACATTGAGTTGTGTCCCTGCTTTAGTGGCCAGGTTCCAGACTCCCTCAAGAGAGCAGCAGCGCATTTGTAACGCTTTTGGTGTTGAAAATGTGCATAAGTAATGGACCCACTCAAACACACACAAAAAATCATCAAAATCAGGCCAGGAGATTAGGAGGATTAAAGAACTCGATCCTAACCTAACCGAACCCACCTACAGGTTCCAATTGTAAATCCAAACCATCTAGAGACCCACTCAAACACACACACAAAATGTCATAAAAATCAGTAAAGTAGTTCTCAAGTTATGCGGGTAGATACATTTCTACAGTATATTTTTGGTTTCGTTTTGGTTATTTTTTTTTAATTTACCTTCTTATTGGCGAAATCAATGCTAAACGCATTGGAGCTATATGCCAATTATAACTGAACTGACACCTTTGTAATAAATACTTTCTCACTGTTAAAGAACAATATACCTATTCTTTTATTTTGTTTTTCTTTAACACAATTTATCTTTTCTTGTTTACCATCTCACGTGATAATTCAAGTGTCCACATTTTTAACCGTTGATTAACTTTCGCTTGAAATAAACAGATCAACAGTCCCGCTGTCCTTTTCGATACAAATGCCAATGACTTCAATATAAATAGATGCGTCAGCGCATTGCCAAATCGCAGACGGTTTTTCATTCGAAGCATGCGCTTTCATGTTTAATTTGCGAGTTATGTAGCCAGGGCGGTGGTCTATTACAAACGTCGTAAGCCACGTCTAACGTGTTGCTGTACGTAACCAATGAATGCTTTATGAAAATGCACTAGAGTAGACTCTTTCAGATGTCGTACGCTGTGTCCGTAGTCATTATTGGACATTCAATCGTATTTTTTCTTTTCTTTTTTAAATCATGGCTCCAACGCCTTCGGCGTTGATTTTGCCAATTTCAAAGTTAGAAAGGACTGGTGCTATACTAAGTGCAATTTTAGCCACTGAAATTTGGCATTTCATCATAAAGATGTCGCGTTTTTGACGTCATTTAAGAATTGTGTCAATTTTTTTTATAATAATAGGTTTGTGTTTGACCACGATCACGTCTAACGCCGGACGACGATGCGGTCAAAGATAGAGCACGCTTACCGAGATAGTATCAATACACACGAGACTTGAAGCTGGATTGTACTTTTCGGGAAACACGGACTCTGGCAGTGCACTCCACAGCTCTGCCGTTCTTAGAAGGAACGTGAAGGTGAAACGCTCTATTGTGAAATGATGGCGTAGACCAGAGCGCCTTGTGCTACGAAGATGGAATGGTGTAGGGGGGACCAGGTCGAACAGATCAATCGCACACTCTCCGAAATGAATGATATAAAAAATTATACAGAATGGACGAGAAAAACTACCGCGCTTTTAGGAATTTCCAGATGTATCATCAGGAAGGGCAAGCATTAAATCACACATTGCACTAGTTATCTTAAGCTCCTTAGTTTAATACTGATCTATTACTATAAACGAACAGCAACAATAATCAGTCTTTTTTTATTAGCAGACATAACACACATTGGGGAAAAAGTTTCTTCGCATTTTATATAAAAATTCAAAAGGTTTTTTTATAAAGTTTATTTACATTTGACTAAAGTATGTAGGTGCCATTTTGTTCGATAACTTTTTGCTATCGTGTAGGTAGGGACGTGATCCCATTGCTATAAAAATTTTTGGGCTTCTGATCAAAAAACTGCGACAAGTGGTTTTGGCAGTCTTCTCATGATGTTAACCTGACACTGCCTAAGGAATTATGTAGAGACCAAAACAGGTGAAAATCTGAAGGTGCGCAGTCAGGACTATACGGCGGATGCATTAACACCTCCCAGCCAAACTCTCGTAATTTTTGCTGGGTGGCTAAAGATGTGTGTGGTCTATCGTTATCATGGTGAAAAACCACACCCCTTCTGTTGATTAATTCCGGCCGCTTTCTCTCAACTTTTTGCTTTAATCTCATCAGTTGTTCGCAGTACAGTTTAGAATCGATGGTCCTGCCTGGCGGTAACAGCTCATAGTGAATAATGCCCTTCCAATCCCACCATACACACAGCATCACCTTGTTGCGAGTGAACCCGGGTTTCGCCACAGTCTGTGAAGCCAGACCGGCCTTGGACCACGATCTTTTTCGCACGTTCTTGTCGTACGTGATCCACTTTTCATCACCAGTTATCAGCTTCTTCAAAAATGGTTCGGTTTCAATACGTCGTAATAAAGAATCACAAATCAGTACACGGTTCATTAGGTTTCTTTCAGTGAGCTCACGAGGCACCCAAATATCGAGCTTTTTTGTGTACCCAGCTTTTTTCAAATGCGCCAAAACCGTTTTGTGGTCAATTCCCAGTTCTCCAGCTACATCGTAACTACTAATATGCCGATCTTGCTCCACTTTTTCAAAAATGGCATTAATTTTGTCCGTAACAGGGTGACCACAGCGACGTGCATCTTTGATATCAAAATTTCCGGATTGAAAACGCTTAAACCAAATTTGCGCTACTCTCACAGATACTGCATTAGGTCCATAAATATCACAAATATTTTTCGCCGCTTGTGTTGCATTTTCACCTTTATTGTAGTAAAATTTTAAAATGTATCGAATTTCTTCATTACATTCACTCATTTTAACAATAAGAAAAACAAATGAAAATCACACATTTTCCTAATTTGAATTTAGAATTGTCTTCTTTAAAATTAAAACTTTTTAATGATACCAAAACCAGCCAGATACAAATGGTATAGCCAAAGAGATCTTATTACAAGTTCATACATACTATATGCGAAAAAGACTTTTTCCTCAACCTATTATATTCCCAAGCTAAGCAAGTTACGCTTGTGTTATGGGTAATATACAACGGACCACTCGAGGGCTCTCAGACACATAGTAAATGAGGAAAGATGCAATTCCAGGAATCGAACCCGGAGCCTCTGCTGCAGTGAGGTAAGCCGGGAAAAGCTTACCCCACTAAACCACAGAAGCTACAGTTTTACTTTTTTTAAATTAAATACTAGAGATTAGCTGACAGGCAGATGACATTTGTAACACCAAAGGTGCTGCCAACGTGTTGCTGCTCTCTCAAGGGCGACTGGAGCCTGACCATACCGGACTGATGCCGGAACACAACTTAAGGTTGACATGGCGGCATACCCTAGACCAGGGATGCTAACCATCCAGTCGAGCAAATGCCTTACCACCTGGCTGTGGGTTGTTTTGTCGTCTCTACGACAGGCCTTTTATCCTTGCAGGAACGGAGAAAGAATACAATTTCCTGCGGCCGGGCGGCCTGTCGTAAGAGGCGACTAAACAACCCACAGACAGGTGGTAGGGCATTCGCCCGACTGGATGGCTACCACCCCTGGTCTAGAATATGCCGCCATAACAACCTTGTGTTGTGTTCCGGCATCAGTGAGAGAGCAGCAGCGCATTTGTAGCACCTTTGGTGTTGCAAATGTCCATAGGCGACGGTAACCACTTTCCATCAAGTGGGCCGTCTGCCTGTCTGCTGAACTCCTGCAATAAAAAAAGGCCTCCCGGCCGCAGGAAATTGTATTCTTACTCCGTTCCTGCACGGATAGAATGTATTTTATTTTTTATTTTGTTTTAATTGCGAGTCTGGCAAACAAGCAAACGGTTTACGTTACCTATAAACGTTTGCAACACCAATTGAGTAGCTAACGTGTTGCCAGCTTTTAGGAAGGGATTGAGGCGAGAAGATAGGAGGGAAGAAATAGAAGGGAGTGGTTAATCGATGGGATAAAGGTTATGGGATAGCAGGAAGGGAAAGTGAGCCATTGGAACTCTCACCGATAACACGAAACACGATTTACCACGACTATCTTTGCTAAATATTCTATCTAATAATTTTAGGGTTAACGATCCCTATCTGATCTCGGGTTAATTCAAAATAAACAGACAACAAATAAAATATAAACAGAAGTACCGCAAAGGTGAAAACTTCGCAGGTTTTTTTGAATATTTCAGTGGGGCCGTGAGACCATCTTTGAGAGAAAAGGCGTTTTAATGAGGTAGGGTTGGGTAATTTATTTTATTTGGGAGACTAAAAGCTGTAATCTTGAAAACTAATGTACTGATAAATATTCTGCGGGATTCGAAATCAAATGTCGAATGAATGAACAAAGACTTTATTAAAAGTAACACACGCGTAATCACGGTTCTTCCAAACACTACCAAATACAACAAGTTCAAACCGTATGGCAGAAGATCGTAATAACATAAACTTACAATAGTTAGAAAATTAACGCGAACAAATGACAGTGAATAATTACGGCAACCATAAAACGATTACTGATATAATTTAAATAGCAAAGACAATAAAACACCTGGTTGGTTAAGACAGAAAAAATAAAAATAATTGTTTAAGATAAGTTTAAA
The DNA here is from genome assembly GCA_039645545.1 of Dendrolimus houi. Classification (NCBI taxonomy): domain Eukaryota; kingdom Metazoa; phylum Arthropoda; class Insecta; order Lepidoptera; family Lasiocampidae; genus Dendrolimus; species Dendrolimus houi. The sequence continues at coordinate 20,637,584 of CM077122.1, forward strand.
AGAAGAATTAAGAAATATAAATATCTATAATTGTCGAAGAGGAAACTAATAATTTTGCATATAGAGATTACTAACTTCAAAGTCCACATGATCCAGCTTAGTTTGTTTATTCCGTTGACTGTTGTGACAAAAATAAATAAATATGTATTTAACTTTTACACAAGTGAGTTCACATAGTAGGCCCCAATTAGAATTATTAGACTGGCTATTAACCTCTATATAAATATCCTGTCAATCAGACACTGAAGTGAGCGGTTTGAAAACATTAATTGAATGAAGGTGGTAAAAATTTTACACTGATTTTGTTTGCGTACTAAAAAACATTGATATCGAGATATCTACCTGGTATGTGACATCACATCACTATAATCTTCTTTCTCCTTGTATATAAAAAACAATTGGTGTCCGTTAGTCTGACTTAAACCCAAAAACCGGCTTCATCGATTTTGGTGTTTGTGTGTTGAGTGTGTCCCGAGTTGGTTTAGATTCACAATTGGAACCGATAGGTGGCACTGAAATCGGTTACCAAGACAATTGTTGCGTTTGTTTTGAGCGAGTCCCTGGATGGTTAAGATTCACAATTGGACCCGGTAGGTGGCGCTGCAGTCGTGTTTTTTTAGTTTTCAGGACAGGATAACGTCTGCCAGGCCCATTAGTACCTACATCGATAAGAAATTACCTTTTATTATATACAAACTATGATAAAATGAAACTTGTTAAGACAAAGGCATACTACCAAGTATACGTATAAAACATTTTAATATTACCTTTGAAGGGTAAGTTACCTAAACCTAAGAATATACATTGTGAAGTTTATTCGGTTGCCGTCTTTACTGTCTTTTGCCAATATGGAGGAGCGAAGCGAACAAATTAATAATTTACGTAATGTTTCATGCGAGGCAACTTATTAGCGATGTGAAATTCTGAACTTATGAAAACTCACTTTTGTTTCACGACACAAAGGGCGGCAGAATGTATGCTAATTACAGTGCCATTGCTACATTGAACACAGTAAATCAGATCTGTGCGTCATAATTGTAGTAAGTAAACTAGAATCGTATAAATACTCACTTATATATCCTTTATATCGTTCATTTAAAAATTAGAAAGACTAAGCTTTCTAATTTTTATATGAATAATATCATGGATGTAAGTAAATATTTATCAATGTAAACATATTTCACGATTACTTGGACGCAATTGATTATCGGAACAGTGAAAAAGTGCTATCAAAAATTCAAAGTATATGGATAATTGAGGTACCGGGGTCACGTTACAGAACATTATTTTACTCTAGTATCGCAAGTAGATTCTAAATTATTTATTTTTTAACTAGTTGAGCCACTTTATTTGTGCGTGACTTAGACTTTAATTTCATATATAAAAAAATCAGATAAACTAATATACATCAAAAAATGGTCGTTTATGACAAGATATCACATAAGTAGCAGTCTCCACGCTAATTTTGATACATATTTTGAAATTACTGACATACATTACAATTACTCTTAATATGTTATTATAAAAAATAAAAAAAATATTTGCCAAATCAACACACAAAGAGAAAACAATTAAATTAAAATGTAAAATATTAAGAGTTGTTTGCCGCTAGGTGAGAAATGAGTTTGGAACTCAGTATATATATTACTATGTCGAAATATAATCCGTGTAATATTTATTATATCTGATCTGACATATTTTTTATTTCCTTTTTACTCTATAGTAAATTATATTACGATTAAAATACAATAAACGAAGATATAAATACTATTAAATATTATAAAAACAGGCTTCACTGTTAAAATACGTATTAATTTAAGTAGAATAACATATTTATTATATTAAAAATATGCCATTATGATAAAATCACAAGAACAACGAGAAGTATAAAAGCAAAAACACTTTTTTATTGATGGAGCAAATAGTGTGACAAAACACTTGAAGGAAAATGGTTACCGCCGCTCATTGAGTTATATGTACTAGAGAAGTTATTAAAAAAATTCTAACTTGATGAAGGCGGAGGCCTGCGCGGAGCTAGCGTGCCGTGGACTGACTCATGTATTTGCTGCAACGCTAAATGCAGTGTAATCAATCTATTAAAACATGCAGCGCTAGATCGCTTAGAGAGTACAGTTTTTCCACGACCGAATATTTAACATGGAGCAGAGATAACGCATCGAGATGAGTTAAAATGTGTAAAATTAAATTAAAAAATTTTTTTTTATTGAGAATACAACAATTTTTACAGTAAAAGTCACGCCTTAACTTTAATTTGAGTTACTTAAGTGGTTTGAATAGTAGCATGGTACAAATAAAGGCCTTTTATTAATAGTTACTTTTCACAAAAACACGTAAAGTATTGACAATAGTTCGGCGCAGATTAAGCGATTTCTTGTCCATGAACCACAACGAATGTTCAAATAAGCTAGTTACGGACGCCTTCGCTGGTACGTAGTACATTAAACATTATTGACGCTGATTAGACGTATTTGTAACAATAAAGATGCTACCAATGTGCTACCGACTTCAAAGACAGGACTAGAACTAGGCTAGTGATGCCGAAACGCAACTCCCTCTGTTTAGGATATAAATATTTCTGTTTATATTTGTACTAAATGATTACTTAGTAATTTTTGACTTGCCAAAAAAGTAAACTACGATACTCGGGTTTGGTTTAAAAACCATTAACGATATAAAAAGAAGCGCTCTTTTTTCTCTTTCGACGACCTCTGTGGTTGAGCGGGCTAAGTCGTTGCCGGCCTACCTCACTGCAACGCAGAGGCTCCGGGTTCGATTCCTGGTATAGTAAATTTCGTAAACGTATTTTCTCCGTTATTTACTATGGTCTGGGTATCTGGAATCGGCCCCAGAGTGGTACGTTGTATATTACCCATAACACAAGCGTAACTTGCTTAATTTGGGGATATGCAATATGTGTGTTTGTCTGCCGATTATTATAGTTATAAGCGCTTTCAAATCCAATTAATTGGATGCTTGATTAAACGTTTTATGATTTTATTAGTCCCAAAACCAGTATAAATTGTATTTAAGTAAGTAAGTATGAATTACTTATTAAATATCGCGAAAGCTACAAAAATATATTTACTCAGCATACTGTATATTCTTTACTGTGGCATCGTACCGCACATAATATACAATGTTGTCACATATAAAACGAATCAACTCTATGCCGGTGTAATAGAGAACAAAGTACATTATAATCAGTTTTCTTAATCAGAATACGGATGTGGGAAACATATTAATTACTTTTTAATTCTTCCACATTGAATGGCGTAACTCGATTGTTTGTACGTAAAATACATCTCACAGGTATTCCAAACATTTATTATTCATATTTTCATTTCTTTCACGTTGTGACTAGCTGTGAGACTTCATTTGCGTTGCCATGAGGAAGTCTTAGTGAATAGCATCAGAGATGGTAAGAAGCGCAACTACAGCGCCGTCTTTTAGACGAATATGGACGAATGTCTATAGACTATGCTGAGTTTCGTTTAAATCCTGACGTTTATATAGGCTGTGTTGAGTTTCGTTTAAATCTGTTCAATAATTTTCACGTGATACTCTAACATTTGAGACACAACAATTGAGACATCAAATAATGAGTTTATGAGATACTAAATAATTTCATGGCATAAGAATATCTTAATTAATAATATACATAATAAGTAATAAATTAAATAAATTTAGTAATTTAAGTATACAAAAGAAAGAAATTGTATGTCTTCATTAGGTGAAACATGTACAAAGCTATGAACATATTGTTTAAATGTATAGTACAAGTAAATGAATATGAATTTGATAATAGACAGACAAAAAAATTAAGTTACATTTTCGAAATCTGCTGGTCCAAATGAGATTTTTTTACTCATTTATAAATTCATTGATGAAATGCGAACACCCGAAATGTTTGTAATATCTTTTAACTTCACAACATAAACAGATGTCGACCTCTTTAATTGTTGACCTCTGTAGTTGAGTGTGTACTTACTATGATTTAGGTGTCTGGGATCGGCCTTAGAGTTAATCCTTTATTTTTGTTTTAATCAACAGACAAACACACTCATTGTATACCCTCAAGCTAAACAAGTTACGCTTGTGTTATGGGTAATATACAACGCACCACTCTTGTACCGCTCCCAGACACCCAGACCATAACAAATAACGGAAAGTACGTTTACGAAATTTGCCATGTCAGGAATCGAACTCGAAGCCTCTGCGCTGTAGTGACGTCAGTCGGCAAAGGCTTAGC